>CM077671.1:152977273-154177273 GCA_039707655.1 Elymus sibiricus | reverse complement strand
AGTCATTGACATGTGGTCCCCACAAGTCAGGTTTGACCTGGCAACGGCCAGCCGACCGCTGACGTCATGCTGATGCAGTGCTGACGCAGTAATAACATTTCTGATTTAATATAATTCCAGGAAGTGTTGAAAACTTTAGAAATTCATAGAAAATAATCTGTAACTCAGATTGAAATAAATTATATATGAAAAAGTATCAGAAAAATCCAAGGAATCCATTGGTGCTATTATCATGCATGTTAGAGCAACCCAGATAGATGAACATTGACATTTTGCAATAATGCAATATGTGGAATATTATATGGAGAACAATTTTGAACCTATATTCAATACTACTCCATTTAACTCTAATATTAGATGCATTAGCTCATCTATAGCATATTGCCATGTCATGGTCATGCATCATATTGTTGCACTTGCCGTGTATTGATTGTTACAACGTATTTGTCGCGGTAGGTTCTGCTGCATCAGATACCCTCGAGTATCCCCCTGAAGGAGAGTACCTCCCGGCCAACCTACAAGGCAAGCAACCCCATTGATCATACCGATAACATCCCACTCTCTCGCTCCTGCTCTTGTTTATTGCATTAGGACAAACGCTTCTACTGTCTATTTGTTGCCGTAGTGAACCCATTCCTCTGCATGACCTGTCATTGTCACAGTAAATAGCTAAACCATGCAACCTAGCATACCATGGTAGATGCTTGAGCCTTGAAGTGCCTTACTTGCTTTGCTTGCTATGCTTGCTATGCTTAGAGTTGTGTCAGGTCTGATTCATCTGGGTGATGAAGCAGAGTGAAACAGTGTTGTTCTGTTGTGATGAGCTAAATGATGAAACTGATTTGGTAAAGGTAGCGGTGAGAGGCTATGTAGGAGTACATAGCGGGTTGTCTCATTGGGACCGTTCTTAGGAACTGAATTCCGTGTTTGTGATCCAAGAATAGTTACTACCACCCATTGGGTTCCAGTAACTCGACCCCTCTCGACTTATCAACCGCCTAGTCCTCTGTCCAGGAGTTGCAAGTAGTTTCTGGTGTTTGTAGCCATGCTGGAGGCCGTGCGTAGTGCTGACCTTAGGGGTGGGCTACGGTGCGGTAGGTAGTGGCACGGTGTACCAAGTTGCACCCGAACGGTGGGCTTGGGAACCCTGCGCACATCGTTTGAGGCCGTAGCGGAAACTTCGGCCGGACTTCCGTGCGGGTTTAGTCTCAAATAGGCGATAGCCTGGACTAGGGTCTTGTGTGAGATTGACGGTCGTGGCCGACTCCCTCGCTGGGCTTCCGCTTGAAGGTTGCCGAGGTGCCTGGTTTTATGAGCACACAGCGATAAGTGGCGAGAGCGTGTGTGAAGAAGTGCACCCCTGCAGGGTAATCATTCTATTCGAATAGCCGCGTCCTCGGATATGGACTACTTGGAGAACTTATGTTGTTCATAGATAACTTGGTGGTTACTCATAAAAGACTCAAGACAAGTGTGAGTACCGTGGATGCTTTACATACCAGTGAATGCTTTACATACCATTCTCTATCATTCTAGTAAGCTTCATGATTCTTGTACCAAACAATCATATCGGACAAACTCGTGCTTAATTGATGGACCCCTTGTGTTCTTAACCATCGTATTTCCAAGTGTACTTTGCGTTTGCTCATTTTGCATGTACACCATCTCGGAGACATCTTGGAGTACTTTGATCACACCATGACTTCCACTCTATCCAACTACAAGTCTGTCCACGACTACCGTTTCCATGGTGATGAGGTTTTTGATTCGAGGATGGATCTTTCCCAAGGGGGGAGATGATGCGGAGCATCCTACAGTCATCCCCATGTACACTCCGACTACTTCACATCCCCATGTGCCATTGGACATAAGGTGAACTCCCTCCTAAGTGCTTCTCCTTTCATTTCACTCGAGACATGGATGCTACCTCAAGTCCGTACCTTGTGTATACTTAGGTGCACCCGAGGCGACCATGGTGACAATTGGAGCGGAGGACAAGCCACCATAGATGCGGAGCAAGAAGTGCCTCAAGTGGAGTCGTCGCCAAGCTACAGCGCCCGGACATCTGGCCGAAGCCTGGACATCCGGCGCCACCAAACTGAGGAAGACCACAGGAAGAGAGGCGCCACACAACTTTATAGCGGCCAAACATTTGGCCGAGCCCCGCACATCCGGCAGCACAGGACCGACCGGATATCCGACGCCCTGATACGTCTCCAACGTATCTATAATTTTTTCTTGCTCCATACTGTTATATTATCATTCTTGGATGTTTTACAATCATTTTATTACAACTTTATATCATTTTTGGGACTAACCTATTGACATAGTGCCAAAGTGCCAGTTGCTGTTCTTGCTTTTTTTTTACTTCGCAGAAAATCAGTACCAAACGGAGACAAAACGCTGCGGGGATTTTTGTGGATTTTTTACGGACTAGAAGAAAGAACATGGACCAAAGAACACCAGAAGAGGTTGCCCAGGGTGGCCAGCACCCACCATGGCGCGCCAGAGGTCCCCTGGCATGGCCTGGTGGGGGCTGGGCACCTCGGGCACCCCCTCCACCGCCTCTGATGCCTATAAATTCCCAAATATTCAGAAACCCCAAAAAATAACCTGAGACTCTCTGCTCCGCCACTGCAACTCTGTGTATTGATGAAAAACCAATCTGGAGATGTTCCAATACCCTGCAGGAGAGGGAATCCATCTCCGGTGGCCATCTTCATCATCCCAGCGGAGGCCATGATGAGGAGGGAGTAGTCCACCCTCGGCGCTAAGGGTATGTACCAGTAGCTATGTGTTCAATCTCTCTCTCTCTCGTGTTCTTGAGATGTCACGATCTTGATGTATCACGGGCTTTGTTAATATAGTCGGATCACATGATGTTATTCCCTCTCTATCTTGTTGTGATGAATTGAGTTTTCCCTTTGAGATCTCGTTATGTTGGATTGAATATTGGATTTGAGAACACTTGATATCTGTCTTGCATGCGGATACCCGTGGTGACAATGCGGTGTTCTATTAATTCACTTGATATATGTTTTGGTACTCAACTTGCGGATTCCCATGGTGACATTGGGGTAATCTATGCATAGGGGTTGATACACGTTCTTGTCCTACTTACTCCGATAGAAATCTTGGGGCACTCTTTGAGGTTCTTTGTGTGGATTGAGTATTATGAATCTAAAATTGTTTGATGCGTATCATATAATTAACTCATGGATACTTGTGGTGACATTGGAGTATCTAGGTGACATTAGAGTTGGTTGATGCGTATCATATGGTGTTATTCTAGTACGAACTCTTAGATAGATCGAACGGAAAGGAAAACTGGATGTTATTTTAGTACGAACTCTTGAATAGATCGATCGGAAAGAATAATTTTAAGGTGGTTTCGTACCCTACAAATAATATCTTCTTATGTTCTCCGCTAGATAAGAACTTTGGAGTGATTCTTCGTTGCACGTTGAGGGATGGTTATGTGATCCAATTATATTAGCATTGTTGAGAGATTGCACTAGCGAAACTACGGACCCTAGGCCTTATTTTCAAGCATTGCAATACCGATTGTGCTCACTTCTGTCACTTCTACCTTGCTGTTTTATTTTTTCAGATTACAAAAATCAATATCTACTATCATTATTACACTTGTATCACCATCTCTTCGCCGAACTAGTGCACCTATACAATTGGCCATTGTATTGGATGTGTTGGGGACACAAGAGGTTTCTTGTATTTGATTGCAGGGTTGTTCGAGAGAGACCATCTTCATCCTACACCTCCCACGGATTGATAAACCTTAGGTCATCCACTTGAGGAAAAATTGCTACTGTCCTACAAAACTCTACGCTTGGAGGCACAACAATGTCTACAAGAATAAAGTTGCGTAGTAGACATCAAGGTCTTTTCTGGTGCTGTTGCCAGGGAGGTGAGTGCTTGAAGGTATATCTTTATATCTTGCAATTGAATCTTTTAGTTTCTTGTTTATCACTAGTTTGGTTTCATAAAAGAAAACTACAAAAAAATGCAGTTTAGGTTGCATCATTTGTATCGTCTTTATAATGTCTTTCGTGAAAATAAGGATTCTGAAAATTGTGGTCAATTGGTAGAGGAAGAAATTATGAAAATACGCAATGGGAATTACTTGAATGATGAGCATGCTTGCAATGTTGTTAGTATGAATTCTCTGAATATTCATGATGCTAATGATATGCAAAGCCGCAAGCTTGGGGATGCTATGTTTGATGAAGATGATATTTTTTGTCCCCCAAGTTTTGATGAGCAAAACTATTATGATGATAGCATGCCTCCTATATATGATGATTATTGTGATGACATGTATTCTATAGAGAGTAATGACAACCATGAAACTTGTTATCATGATTTGAATATTCAATATGGTTATGTCAATCAAGTGTCTCATGATAGTTATTTTGTTGAGTTTGCTCCCACTATTATGAATGAGAAGAAATTTGCTTATGTGGAGAGTGACAAATTTTCTATGCTTGTAGATCATGAAAAGAATGCTTTATCTGATAGTTATGTTGTGGAATTCCTTCATGATGCTACTGAAAATTATTATGAGGGAGGAACATATGCTTGTAGGAATTGCAGTAATATCAAGTTTCCTCTCTATGTGTTCAAAGTTTTGAAGTTATGCTTGTTTTGCCTTCCTATGCTAGTTGATTATTGCTCCCATAAATTTTTTGTTCACAAAATCCCTATGCATAGGAAGTGTGTTAGACTTAAATGTGCTTGTCATGAGATTCATGATGCTCTCTTGCATGTTCTAATTACTACTTTTTACGTGAGCATCATTGAAATCATCATGCCTAGCTAGAAGGCATTAGAGAAAAGCGCTTGTTGGGAGACAACCCAACACTTATACTTTCTGTTTTGATGTGTTCACATGATTAAGGTACTGTATTAATCATGTTTTGTGTCTTTTATTTCAATAAAGTGCCAAGTAAAGCCTTTGGGATGACTCACAAGATGAGTAGAATTGATGCTGAACCAAAACAGAAACTTTTGACTGCAGTACAGGAATTTTCGTTTTTTTACTTGAGCGTGATAATGATATGAAATTTTTACACAGTCTTGATATACAAATTATTCAGGTTGTCCTAATGTTTCAGAATTTTTAGAGACAGGGATGTATGGCTATACTACAGATATTCATAGACTGTTGTGTTTTTGACAGATTCTGTTTTGCATGCATAGTTTGCTTGTTTTATTGTTCCCATAGCTTATATTCAGTGATATAAATTATTGGAATGATAGAATACAGTAGGTATTGTGTGAGAAAAATTATGAATCTTGTCTTGACAGTACGCAAGTGAATGATCTATCTTTACTACACTAACCCTTCTCATGAAGTTCCGTTAAGTTTTGTGTGATTGAAGTTTTCAAGTTTTGGGTGAGACACCGATATGAGGAGAATAAGGAGTTACAAGAACCTAAGCTTGGAGATTCCCAAGGAACCGCCAAGGTAATATCCAACCAAGACTCAAGCGCCTAAGCTTGGGGATGCCCCGGAAGGCATCCCCTCTTTCGTCTCCAACAATATCGGTATATCTTACATAGAGCTATATTTTTATTTGTCTCATAATATGTGCTTTGCTTGGATCATCATTATATTTTGTTATTTTCTGTTAGGTGTTATTTATAATCTTTTTTTCAATAAAAAGTTCCAAGAATTGCCTTTAGGATGCTTGCATTTCATGTTTGATGTGTGCTGTGTAAAAACAGAAACTTTTGCTGTAGTGTTTGAATTTTCATATTTTACCGGAACGTGGAAAGTTTGTGAAATTTTTACACAGTGTTGTCATATAAATTATTTCGCTTTTACTAAATTTTCATAATTGTTTGAGTTACGGAAGTACACTGGTTTAATAGATTGCTACAGACTGTTCTGTTTGGACAGATTGCTGCCAGAGTTTTGTTATCTACTTATCCTATAGTTTCCATAGCCTATATTGGTAGATATAAATTGCGGAAACAATAGTAAACAGTAGATGATATTTGAAAATTATTGTGCAACTTGCCTTGGCAGTACATAAAGAGACGATTTATTATTATGTGCACTAACCTATCTCACGAGTTCTTTTCGAGTTTTGTGTGGATGAAGTTTTTGAGAATAGGTGAAACCGGGATATGAGAGGATTGAACGAGATACAAATGCTCAAGCTTGGGGATGCCCAAGGCACCCCAAGTAAATATTTCAAGAAGTCTCAAGCATCTAAGCTTGGGGATGCTACACATCCCACCTCTCTTTGTCAACTATCAGTTAGCCTATGTTGAGCCTAAATTTTTATTCTTTCACATGATGCGTGCTATTCTTGGAGTTCTATTCTTGTTTAGTTTGCTGTTTGACTAAAATACTCAGATCTGAAAATATATATTGAGAGAGGGATCCCTCACATAGCTACTTAATTGTTTGACTACTCGTTGATCTTCACTTATATCTTTTGAGAGTAGCTTGCCATTTCCTCTCATGCTTCACTTATACCTTTTTGAAAGATGAAATCTTTATGCTCATGTGCTTCACTTAAATTTGTTTGAGCTTGCCAAAAAGCAATGGCAATATATGAAACTAGTCCCAAAGTGATAGATATCCAAGGAGGATATAATAAAAACTTTCATGAAGATCATCGGACAAATTAAACTTGATTCCTTGTAAAAGTTTTGAAACATGATGATAGTAATATGTGAGTCATGTTAGTGAGTAGTTATGCTTAGTAGGAATATTGGTGTTATGGTTTGTGATTCTCTATGCATGCACGAAAGTCAATAGTTATGCAATGAAGTTACATCCTACTTGTGGTGCATTATTCGGTGTTACTTATGTTCAATGCTCACTTATGTGAATTTTCGTTTTTTGGTTTGGTTGCTTCCCAATCTATTTGCTAGCCTCCATTTGTACTAAGTAGAAATACTACTTGTGCATCCAAAATCCTTAAACCAACTTTTGCCTTATGAGTCCACCATACCTACCTATATGCGGTATTTCCATGCCGTTCCAAGCAAATTTGTATGTGCCATCTCTAAATTTTCAAAATAATTTTTTTCTTTTGTGTACTTGTACCGCTCATGAAACGGTGGGGAGTGTCGAATATTTTTCCATTCTAGATGTGTTATTCTCAAGATGAGTGTTTATTCACTTGTCATTGCACGAGAGTGCGGCGGTAATAGGGATGCCCATTGCCGAAATAAAAAATAAAAAAAAATTACTTTATGTTGTCAAATAATAAATTCCTTGGAAAGTGTTTGTATGGAAGGCAACCGTGGATACGGCCCGCCATGGAAAGTGAAAGTTTGGTGGAAAAAGGAATAAACTTTATTTTCTGTTTGGGAACCGCCTATGATATATCTAGCATGGAAAGTATTGTGAACTACTTTGTCGTTTTCGTTGACAGGAAAAGCATGCCACCCAAAATATTTTTTCTCTCTCAATTTTAAACTTTGAGATCTGGCACCTCTACAAATCCCTACTTCCCTCTGCGAAGGGCCTATCTATTTACTTTATGCAACTTTTATTTTTTACTTTGAGTCTCCATCTTTTCTTATAAGCACCAACTAGGGGGCACTATGATCATACTTGAGCATTGGGCATAGTTAATATTTGAGTATGTTTCATGAATGGATCAATGATTGAGCATGATGGGTTAGGGATAACTTTCTTTAGTGTTGATATTTTGAAAGACATGGTTGCTTGTTGACATGCTTGAGTATTGAAGTCATTGTGTTGAAACTAGACTATTGATTTGAATCATTTACAAGTCCAAATGTCCATGCTATACAAAAGAAAAGAATATGATGAACATGTTAGGCAGCATTCCACATCAAAAATTCCGTTTTTATCATTTACCTACTCGAGGACGAGTAGGAATAAAGCTTGGGGATGTTGATACGTCTCTAATGTATCTATAATTTTTGCTAGTTCCATGCTGTTATATTATCATTTTGGATGTTTTACAATCGTTTTAGTACAACTTTATATCATTTTTTGGACTAACCTATTGACATAGTGCCAAAGTGCTAGTTGCTGTTGTTGCTTGTTTTTTACTTCGCAGAAAATCAGTACCAAACGGAGACAAAATGCTCCGGGTATTTTCGTGGATTTTTTATGGACTAGAAGAAAGAAGATGGGCCAAAGAACACGAGAAGAGGGGGCCCAGGGTGGCCAGCACCCACCAGGGCGCGCCAGAGGCCCCTGGCGCGGCCTGGTGGGGGCTGGGCACTTCGGGCACCCCCTCCACCGCCTCTGATGCCTATAAATTCCGAAATATTCGGAAACCCCAAAAAATAACCCGAGACTCTATACTCCACCGCCGCAACTCTCTGTATCGACGAAAAAACAATCTGGAGACGTTCCAGTACCCTGTCGGAGAGGGGAATCCATCTCCGGTGGCCATCTTCATCATCCCGGCGGAGGCCATGATGAGGAGGGAGTAGTCCACCCTCAGGGCTGAGGGTATGTACCAGTAGCTATGTATTCAATCTCTCTCTCTCGTAATCTTGAGATGTCACGATCTTGATGTATCACGGGCTTTGTTAATATAGTTGGATCACATGATGTTATTCCCTCTCTATCTTGTTGCGGTGAATTGAGTTTTCCCTTTGAGATCTCGTTATGTTGGATTGACTATTGGATTTGAGAACACTTGATATATGTCTTGCATGCGGATACCCGTGGTGACAATGGGGTGTTCTATTGGTTCACTTGTTATATGTTTTGGTACTTAACTTGCGGATTCCCGCAGTGACATTGGGGTAATCTATGCATAGGGGTTGATACACGTTCTTGCCCTACTTTCTCCGATAGAAATCTTGGGGCACTCTTTGAGGTTCTTTGTGTGGATTGAGTATTATGAATCTGAAATTGTTTGATGCGTATCATATAATTAACTCATGGATACTTGTGGTGACATTGGAGTATCTAGGTGACATTAGAGTTGGTTGATGCGTATCATATGGTGTTATTCTAGTATGAACTCTTAGATAGATCGAACGGAAAGGATAACTTGATGTTATTTTAGTATGAACTCTTGAATAGATCGATCGGAAAGAATAACTTTAAGGTGGTTTCATACCCTACAAACAATTTCTTCTTATGTTCTCCGCTAGATAAGAACTTTGGAGTGATTCTTCGTTGCACGTTGAGGGATGGTTATGTGATCCAATTATATTAGCATTGTTGAGAGATTTCACTAGCGAAAGTACAGACCCTAGGCCTTATTTTCAAGCATTGCAATACCGTTTGTGCTCACTTCTGTCACTTGCTACCTTGCTGTTTTTATATTTTCAGATTACAAAAATCAATATCTCCATCATTATTGCACTTCTATCACCATCTCTTCGCCGAACTAGTGCACCTATACAATTTGCCATTGTATTGGGTGTGTTGGGGACACAAGAGATTTCTTGTATTTGATTGCAGGGTTGTTCGAGAGAGACCATCTTCATCCTACACCTCCCACGGATTGATAAACCTTAGGTCATCCACTTGAGGGAAAATTGCTACTGTCCTACAAAACTCTGTGCTTGGAGGCCCAACAAAGTCTACAAGAATAAAGTTGCATAGTAGACATCACGCCCTTCCTGGAAATCTTGAGCGAGGAGGCCAGAACCGCGCGGGATCGAGCCATCGCCCAGCCGAACATCTGTCCCGGCCCCGGACATCCGGCGCCCACATGAAGGGCCGGACATCCGGCCCCCAGCACGTACAACTGGCGCCTACGCGTGCACCACCGGGCCAAAGGCCCATGTACCCCTTTCTCATGCCCACTTCGCCCTAGATGATATATAGACACCCCCTCCTCATTTCTAGGGTTAGCAGTATGTTGGCTCATAGTTAGTTGAGCATTGCTCCTTCCATATCCTTCTCCTTTGGAGTTGCATACCTCCACGTGAGAAGATCCTATGGATGTCAAGGTCCCTTTCTAGGGAAGATCCTCCGGGATTTCAAGGCCCCATCTCCCCATGGGATTTGGGATGAACTCTACCATGTATCCTTCTTTCCCTTTGTTGTTCTTGTACCTTGTGGATCTTGTGTGGTTTTGAGTCTAGTGGATGTGTGATTGGACTTGTTCTTGAGTGTTTCTCTTGTGATTTCTCCTCGTTCTTCCCCGTGTACTTCGTGTTCTTCCTGGAATCCCCCTCCAGTCCATGAAAGATCGACACCCACGGGTTTGCCCCGTATCACTGGCTCATTTGACACGTGCGCACATTTTTTTGATTTTCCTTTTTCCGGTTCATTTTTCTATAATCAATCAATTATTTTGTGCTCGACAATTGTACTATTAAAGAGTACGTCACTACGCCATTCGTTGGTTTGTTCGGCCATCCCCTTTTGTCTGCCCGGACATCATCTATAATCAAAGTTGGCCGACCCATTTGATGCGTGCGCACATTTTTTTCTATATTACATTTTTTAGTTTTCTTTTTTCTGTTTTTGTTTTTTTTTTGATCTATCTATTATTTTGTGCTCGACATCTTTACTACTAAAGGGTACGTCATTGTGTCGTCATTGGTTTGTTCGTCCATCCAGTATGTCTATCCATAAGAAAATCACCATTCAATCTATAGTGTTCCCATAAGGAAGTTTCTCCTAGAAAATGGAGACGTGATCTGACTTTGAATGCACTGATTAAAAAAGGAGGGTTACCTCCCCACTAGACTTCATAGTGCCTCCTTCATGTCTACCGCCAAACCGCGTTGTTTCTTCTGCCATTCTCCAGCGGAAGTCGTATCCCTGCAAAGCCAACAGGCAGGCCGCCTCCCTACTGCTGGTCCCCCGTCATCATCTTGGACCTGTCCCAGCACCCCGCCAGTGCGATGTCGGCTGCCTTACTTGCACATCAACATTGATCTCATTTATGCCATGACGGATCTTGCCCCCACCGTTGCCAACGCCATGGTCATCTTCCACATTGACGGCAAGCGCGGTCCCGAGCACGATGAGACCAAAATGTCACAGTATGGCCTCCTCAGTTGTCACCCTTCCTCTCACACATGGACATCACACCATCTAGCTAGCACGTCTCCCCACCACCCTCCTTCGAATGTGGTCGTATCCTCGCCGCCGGCTGCGGGCTACATCCCAACTCCCCACACCACGCCGCCCAACTCGCTAACTCACCTAGACCCGGTAACCGCCAACACCCGGATCCTATCACCATGGTCAACATCGCCAGTCGCCTCCCTCACCTTGCTCGTCACCTTGTCGATCCGCTCCTGGCCACATCCATCTTCTCAAAGAAGCCGACGTCACCATGCATTGGCTTCCTCGAGCCTCCCCGTGTCCGGCGGGATGCATCATGCCCATTAGTTGCATAAAAACCAAGTAGCCAACAGTGGTAACCTCGAATGTCTTCCTCTATTCGGAAATATAATTTTGGCCTGGAAGCCAACAACGATGGGGCACAATCACAGCTTTTCTCTGCACCGCCTTGCCAATAATCGAAGTAATCACTCTTTTCGCTCTTTGTATGTAGCACAGAAGTTTCTTGATTGCTTTTATTATTGGTATTGGTTTTTGTTGGCCAATAATTATAGGTACTCGTTCTCAAGGGGGAGATGGAGGGAGCGAGGGGGAATGAGCGGTCCTACTATATTCCGACACTTCCTTTTGATTTTTTTGGTGTATGTATGGATGACCATATGTGTGCCATGGATGCTCTTGGAAAATTAGTTAGCTTATGGCTTGATACTTCATACGCCCCGAGTCGGTCCCACGAGCGACAGGGGGATCTCCTCGCTGCCGCCCAACCCAGTCCCTCATGCGGTGCCTGGCGAAGCCTGGCCAACATCGGTTTCGGCAGGTCCTCCACCACCCTTTGCTCGTACCTCCCGGCTAGCGTGGGATGGCTTGTTAAGGTGGAGGCGCCATGCTTGCATGGGGGCGATGACGTAACGTCAGGCGTTTGGGCCAGCAGCGACGACCTATGTTGGTGGCACGGTGGCAGCCTAAACATCAGCTGGCAGCGCGGCGACTTCGTGAGGTCTGGATGTGATTGTGCGTGTTGGTCAGGATCCAATCTAGACCTTCTCTCTTTGGCTCCTGGATGACAGCGGGCGATGCGGGGTGACCTTTCGGTGAGTTCTTTTGACTATAGGTTGTGGTCAAATTGGTCTTTCCCTTTGATGGGTAGACGTCGCCGGTGGCCTCCAATGGATTTGTGTTGATGGCCGCCGCCCAACCCCACTACCTCCCGCCCTCTCGTGTCTCCACGCTGGAGCCAGCATGCGTCGTTGGGTATCATGCTTGACCAACATCAGTAGTGGCCGATCCTCCTCTTCCCTTCGCTCGTACCTCCCGACTAGCGCAGGATGGCTTGTGCAAGCGGTGACGCTGTGCTTGTGTGGGGATGGCGGTGCATCATTGGGCGTTCGGGCCAACAGCGGAGACCTATGTTAGCGGCGCTGTGGCAGCCTAGACATCAGATGGCGGCTTGACGGCTTCGCAAGATCTGGATGTGCTGGTGTGTGATAGACAAGATCCGATATGGATATTTCGGCTCTGGTTCTGGTGAGCTCTCGTGACTACAGGATATGGTCAATTTGGTCTCTTCCACCGATGGCTAGACGGCCGGCCGGTTGCCTCGCGTGGGTCTCTGCTCATGGATGTGGTGGGGCGTTACAGGGGTGTGTTCGGTGGAGACGTTCACAAGAGGGATGGGCGGCTCTGACATGGTCGGGCCACCCATCGCCGACGCAGGGGGTGCAATGTTCATGGATGCGTCCGCTCCTCCTCTTCCCCCCATCTCTGACCCGTGCTGGCCGGCGCAGTTCCTGCAATGTTCATGCCAGGAAATTTGTTGGCTGCTCCATCGGTCGGGCCAAAGCCAAGGTCTTTGGATGGTCACGGAGTGGTCTGGATGCAGGGTGGCGGCCCTAGCGGCGGAAAACACGGTGTTCATGGGCGGATCCCATCACATGTGTGTGTGCGCGCGGGGGGGGGGGGGGGGGCAGTCATGGACGCACGGGTGGCATGGATGTTCATCTCGATGTAGCATGGCGGTGAAGGGGTGTGAGCATGGGGACATAATCTGAGTGTGTTGCTATGGGGTACATAATCTGACATGCGTTATAGCCCGTAGCATGGCAGTGGAGGGGTGTGAGCGTAGGGATACATGATCATCGAGTTTTATGCAACAATACAGGTATATATATGCAACCAGACAAGAAATAAAAGACCCGTAGCAACGCACGGGCGTTCTACTAGGTGCTCTTGGATGCATCAGTTTAACTTCTACAAAAATTTTGGAAACGCGTTCCACGACGGGTATACTATTGGATGTAATAAGTTCTTATATTATGGGGTGCAAGGCGTAACCCAAAGATTTACTGGGACATGCATTGGCGTACTGTTCTTCGGTATCGTGATCCGAAAACTTGTTTCGACAAAAGTTATGTGAAAAAGAGATAAAATTTCGAACCCGTCAATACGACACAATACACATGTTTTTGTTTCTCAGAAACACAATATACATGTTTATATTGTGCTGATACTTGGTCCAACCGCTCCTTCGTGTAATTTTTTTCTTCTGAAATGAGGCAAAATATTTGTCATTTTCATTGACTAAAAAGAAGAGAGTTGCCACAAAAAGGGCACACCGGCCGACTTGTCACCCACGAGATCACCCACATCCTCGAGGAGAGGACAGCGTCAAGGTTGTCTGCAATGCCATCATTATCACCACTCCTCGAGAAGGCGAGTCTGACTGCCTCATTGATAACCTGTCAAGCCCCCTCCGAATGAACGACATGTGAGGACCTCATTGGCTATAGCCAAACAATCGGCCGAGACGTTAAGGACCGACAACTCCGATTTTGTTGATGCACTTCGGAGGAGAAAGTTGCAAGCCTAGCACTGACCTAGTCTAGCACAAACCTCTGGAGAGCACTATCCGCTGAAACCATCCTCATGCAGTCATCGCTGCCACAGGAACCTGCAACACGCATCTCACACTTATGTATCACAGTGAGAAACAAGCATAGACGCACCCATTGGTGAATCAAGACATCAACATCAGAAGGACAAGTTGCAACCTAGCTTCACATGCCACACTCATCATCGTCACACAAGTTGCAACGCCAACCACTCGAATCACCGGTTGCGCACCGGTCAACTGTGATGTTGTGCACGTCTAGCCCAAGGGAAGCCCGATGAAGGATCATCAGTCTTCAAAGCAATGCTCCAAAGGAGAAAACGATGTAGGGACGAGGTTTTGCTTGACCCAGACAATCTAGGCTTTCGCTCGAAGACCCACATCCAAGGATGGAGCAGGTCGAAGAACTCCATGGCAGCGCCTTCAAGAAGGGGATTGACACCCGCAGGCGCCACCACCGCAAGATGACACAACCCAAGCAAGCCTTCATTCAGAGTGACTCGAGAACCACCCACCCCCACGTAGCTGGCCATGCCGACCCACACATCTACTGGAACACACACCTCCTGTGCCTGAACATCGTCATTAACACACATGATCCACCACCAATCCTTGGCATGAGCTAACGGCATGAGCCAGATCTGACCTAGCATGACAAGATTAGACAAGCACCAATAGCCGTGTCATCAATGGAGGAGCCAGCAAGCGTGCACCACCGGCGAATCAAAGGTGCATCCACCAGGCAGGTTTGCCACCCCACCGCTCCAGAGAAGAGGAGAACTGGA
The DNA here is from genome assembly GCA_039707655.1 of Elymus sibiricus. NCBI lineage: Eukaryota > Viridiplantae > Streptophyta > Magnoliopsida > Poales > Poaceae > Elymus > Elymus sibiricus. Next base: position 154,162,599 of record CM077671.1, on the reverse strand, counting down.
GGGACGAATCCCTCGAGCTCCTCGCTCCCATCGCATGAGGGAGCACCACAACCACCACCTCATCAAACAACGCTGCCTAGGGATCCGGCTGACCGTTCCAAGGTGGTCGTCCAGCTGCCGGAAAGTGGCATCACGCAGCCGTCGAGGTCCGAGCCTCCCCCACCACAAGCATGTGGAGAAATGCCACACTGTCGCCATCTGCTGCACGGGCTTGGCTCACCGATGTCCTCCGGTGGTGGCATGGGAGGAGTAGGTGAGGGGAGGGGCGGCGAAGAAGGCTAAGGTTCTGCCCGAGCCACCCCCAGAGCAACACGGGTGTTTGTGTTTGGAATTCCTCCATGTCATCGTGTGTGTGCATTCTCTCCATCTTTCCGCCAAGTCCAGTTCATCTTTACTCTTTAATCGGTTATTATTTTTTATAGTATTTCATCAATTGTTATTGTTTACCTTCTTCCTTGGTGCATCTTCTCTAGTGTCACCTTTCACTAATACTCTCTTTAGCGTGATATGTGTTCTTCCTTTCACTCGTTTGATGTCTTCTTTCTTAATTTGTTTTCCGTCCATCCAATTATCTTTGTCTTTCTATTATGTCCCATTTCATATTCATGGCATGCTTTTCAGATTGCAAATTCATCAACTTGTTATTAGATGTTCTTATTGTGGTATGACACATCATGCCATCTTTGACATATTCCTCGTTCCATTAAAAAAGAAAGTCGTTACAGATACCACTATGATTTCATTCTTCCAACTCTAATGAACTTTCATTTGATTTTATTCCTGTTTTTTTAAGTTATGCTCTAGAAACTTCCTTTCATTTCTTTTCTATCTTACGCTTTAACTTTAAGTTTTGTTGTCCAAAACTTGAGTTATAGAAACATATGTACATACCAAGTATTGTCTTTGAAACATACCCGACAACATGATCTCCATCGGTTCTGTTGTTTTGTACTTAATATGGACTGTATTCACGAATATGAGGACAACAGTGAGGCACTTTGTAAGCTTGAGTACCATTGTGGACGAAACCAGTGAGTTCGAGGGTTGTAGATGCAATTAACTTGAAAGAAAATATATGATAAATTGTTAGAGAAATAAATTGCTAGCTAGCCCAAACGTCTGGCGTGCTACCCAAAAATCTGTCTAAACAAGGTTTCTACTGGAGCATGATGCCGTCCTGCTACCCGGATGTATAGCCCCTGGAGCACTCACCTTTTGGAAGACGACCCTGGAGCCAGCCCGAAAATCCATCTAGCTATCTGGACATCCAAACCCTTTCTACGAATAGATCGGCCCAAGAGGCCATTTATCCCTCTCCTCCCCTCATATCTCGCCCTAGACTATAAATACTAATCCCCTACCTCCTCACTAGAGCCAATAAAGTATACATATACATTTGAGAGAGTTGTGATCCTTGTACCTCCTTCTTTGGGGAACAAGACCTCCTATTAGAAGAAGGATCTCTCTAGATCACAAGACCTTCTATTGGGAGAAGTATCTACCTAGATCATCAAGAACTCCACTTGTGAAGAAGAACTACCTATCAAGACCTCATCTTGCCTTGTGTATTTGGAAAGAACTACCCTAGCTACTCTCGCTCTCCCTATCTATCTCTCTCTCTCTCTTACTTGGTTGTGGATCTTGTAACTTCTGTGTGGATTTGTGGAGAGAGCACAAGTGTGATTGGATCTATGTTCATGAGGGTTTGTGATTGAGATTTCCCGTGTTTCATTGTTCTTGGGTCTTCCTCTTGATCCACCTCCAAGTTGTGAAATATTGGGAAGCCTAGGGCTTGGCCCTACATCACCGGTCCCCTTTGCGGTGGTCTATTTGTTCGGCGATACCCTAGTGACTGATTTCCTCGCCTTCCACTGACAACACACCCAAAATCATAGTGATATCATTTTTTCTGTGTCAATGATGTAAAGTATCAGCATTTTGGATAAAGGTGTACAACACGGTGAGAATCCCATTTAAAATCATGGTTATTTTCACTGTTTCTAAATGGGGAAAGGTCAGAGCATGATTTTTTTCAGAGTCCATTCACCTTCTTAAGTAAACAAATTATGTATTGCCAAAGGAAGCCATGGGAAATGACCATCTTTATCTTTATCTGTCATTAGTAAACACAAGGAAAATAGAAAAGCAATACGAACATAATCATGTGTAGAAAATTCACGAAAATATCCCTCAAATGATTCACCTAACTTCTTGGTTGCATTTGGTTTTTGCCCCTTTGTGATTCATTTCAATAAACATGCTATTTATAGTATGGTTGGTTCTTGGCTGCATTTGGTCTTTGCACCAAGGACGCAACATGTCATCTAGCTACTGTTAAAGATGGTATACATATAAGTTTTTTGGGCAACTCATGGACATGATATAGTTTTGTGTGCAATACCGAGGACCTTCTCTTTATGTGCAACATAAGCACACTACAATTGCACTAGTCGTGAGTGCCTCACTGGCAGATGTGGCATGTGGAGATGATCTAATTGGACCCGAACTTGTAGCATGAAACACTTCATTAAGTGGTTGCAATATGTCCACTTAGTACAAAGGCAAGACAAATTCTAGTGGAATTTACATAAAAATAAAATTTTATTGGTTGATTTGATGTACCCAAACCATGTTCATTATGCTGATACAATCAATAATAAAATAACTATTGATAGTTGTAGATGCATATCAAGACTAAGATTTTCTTGTGGTACATCCATCTAGAGGAGATCTTAGCGAGGGACAAACTGAAAAGCGTAACTGGCAATGGGAGTACGCAATATTGCTTTTATCATCGCGGTGAGATGACTAAGCACCTTCATTTCGCATGCAACTTGGCTCGTGTTGTTTGGGATATCATTTAGGTAGCATCCTTTTGTATCCATCGTGGAGCGTTTCAAATTTATATGGCAATTGGGATATACACACAAAGCAGAAATTTCTCAGCATGGTTGGCGCAACTCTATATTGGCATGTTACGATTTTGTAGGAATGATATGGTTTTTTACATAGGAAGTATATTTTTTGACCGCAAATATTCACATGTACATATTTTGACTCTATACGTGGTTCATACTACAACAACTGGATCTCAAGGAATTATTTATCGTGATTGATGTGTACAAACTGGAGCACGCGGTCAAAATAGTTTTCTTTAAAGTTTCAATGTTTTAATGAATTTTATAAGGAATGAGTGCATCTCGTTAGACGAGGTGGTGGGTTGTAAATTCTTTATCTCTATTTTTAGGCAGGCAAGCTTAGGAATATTGCCACATCAAATGTTGATCTCTAGTGGCGAGGAAGAGTCAAACCAGATCATGCAACTTGCGTCGTGCAGGATGGCGTAACTGGCACAGTATAAACAATGCTCACCCGAATGAATTACAGGGATTGGGCCCTCTTGATGCAGGTGATTCTAAAGGGATGCCACCCGTGGGAGGCTATCGAGGCCGACATCACCGTCCGTAGTGACACCGGCTTGGGGTTGTGGCCATTCTCCGTGGAGTACCACAAGAGATACTAGCGACGCTAGTAGCCAAGGACATGAACAAGTAGGTGGGGGACACCCTCAAAGACCATGCATCGTAGTGTGTCATGCGTGCGCGAGCACAAGGCGATGACTATCAACAAGTAGTACACCATCGTCAAGGTCAACGACGTGAGAGCATCGATGACTTCACCATGCACCTAACAAGTATGGTAAACCAACTTAGTCTTCTCAATGAGATAATTTCGGTGAATAAGGTGGTGCGCAAACTCCTCCCCATCGTTCCCTGGCAATACTCGTAGATCACGCTCTCTATCAAGACACTTGTCGACCTTGACACGCTCTCGATAGAGGAGTTGATATGTCTCCAACATATCTATAATTTTTGATTGTTTCATGCAATTATATTATCAACCTTGATGCCACTTTATATCATTTTTGGGAACTAACCTATTAATCTAGTGACAAGTGCCAGTTCCTGTTTTTTGCCTTTTTTTGCAGAAAAACAATACCAAACGAAGTTCAATTGAAGCAAAACTTTACGATTATTTTTTTGGACCAGAAGGGACCCATGAAGCATCGAGGGAGACCTGATGCCACACGAGAGGGCCAAAAGCCCAGGCGTCATGCCCCAGGGGCACCGTGTGAGCTTGTGGGCTCCTCGTAGGTCCCCCTGGCCTAAGTCCACTTCTAAAATCCCTAAAAATCTCAAAAACACCAAAGGCAGACCCGAAACAATTTTTCGTCGCCGCAAGCCTTTGTTCTTCTGCGATCCCATTTGGAGGCCTCCGCCGGTACTCTGCCAGAGGGGGAATCGATCACGACAGCTATCTTCATCAACCTTGCTGCCTCCATGATGATGCGTGAGGAGTTCACCACAGACCTACGGGTCCATAGTGAATAGCTAGATGTCTCTCTCTGTCTCTATCTCTCTCTCTCTCTCTATCTCTTTGAACTTCAATACAATATTCTATTCGAAGAACTATCCGATGTATTCCTCTTTTGCGGTGTGTTTGTTGGGATCCGATGAATTGTGGCTTTATGATCAGATTATTAATTGAAAGTAATTGATTCAATTATGAACTTTATTATTTGTTATTGTTTAAGCTATGTATGATTTCCGATCTATGAGTTTGCTTTGGCCAAGTAGATGAGTAGATCATCAGAGGAGTGGTGCAGAGTAGTGGGTTCAATCTTGCGGTATCCTCACCTCGTGAGAGAAGGGGTAGTGAGGCACGTATTTGTATTGTTGCCACTAAGGATAAAACGACGGGGTTTGAACATATTGCTTGTCTTACTTTGTCTACATTATGTCATCTTGCTTAAAGCGTTACTCTGTTTGTTATGAACTTAATACCATAGATGCATGCTAGATAACAGTCGAATGGTGGAGTAATAGTAGTAGATTCAGGCAGGAGTCGGTCTACTTGCCACAAACATAATGTATATGTACATGATCATGCCATGAATAACGTCATAACTAAGCGCTTTTCTATCAATTGCCCAACAGTAATTTTTCTACCCACTGTATGCTATGTTCTTGAGAGAGATGCTTCTAGTGAAAACTATGGCCCTCAGGTCTATCAAATATATTTACTAAAAATCTATTTACCTTGTTGCATTTATTTATCTTTTATTTCATTTTACTTATATATTTATCTATATACCACTATCAGATTTAATCCTTGCAATTAACAAGTACAAGGGGATTGATAACCCTCTTGCCCGCATTGGGTGCAAGTATTTTGTTCTTGTGTGTGTAGGTACTGTTGACGGGAGTTTGCGTCACTACTGTAGGAAGGTCCAAAGATGACACATCAATCTGACACCCTTCGACCAAACCGTGTGTGAAGCACGAATCGCAAATAGTATAGTTCTAGCTCCATCGCTAATAACGCGAATTGTGTGTGATGGTGGATCCATCAAACACGATTCAGAAAAAGTTGCATGTGCGATACATGGCAAACAGTTGGTACTCATGAACTGTTTGCGATTTTCCAAAATAATACAAACGGTGAATCAAATATAGATATGTGCGATGTACAACATACAATTCACTCGGATAAACTATTTGCGCTGATCCAGTAGAACACAAACGATTCCTCAAATGATTATGTGTGCGATAGACAGCATACAGATCACTCGGTTGAACTGTTTGTGATGAGATCAAATAACACAAACAGTTACACAGATGAAGATGTGTGTGATAGGCAGCATACATGTCACTCGGATGAACTATGTGCGATAAGCCAAAATAACACAAACGATTTAGCATAACATGATGTGTGTGATACCCGGCAAACATGTAAGTTATCTGAATCATGTGTGAAGACCTATATACAACATACAGGTCACTCGGATTTTTATCTTTTACTAGCAAACATGTTCGTGCATTCAACGGGTGGAAAAAAATCACCCTCTTATAAACACTCGAGGATATGAGCAAATTCATTGAAATATCCACGCGACAAACAACATGATAAGTGGTGTTGCATAAAAACATAATGATTGGATGATTTTTGAAGTGTATTCACGGAGTTCTAGAAATGAGTAATAGCATATTTGAAATCTACACATTTTTCTGAGTGATTTCCATATATAGCATGTCAGATTTAGAGTTAGGGCTTGAAAGATTTGAATATTTTTAAAAGGCATTTGAATATACAAAAAAATGTAAGTGACAAAAAAAAGATTTAGAGTTAGGGTTTGAAAGATAAGAATATTTTTAAAGGCATTTGAATAAAAAAATTAAAAAGAAAAAGGGGTTGGTCTGGGATCGAACTCAAGTCTCGTGCGTGGTGAAGTAAGGATTTGGCCATTGGGCAGAATCTACTATTGTGTTCAATTAGGGGCCGCACATTAGATAAACCAGAGGAAAAGGCCCATGTAGCATATCAAACCATTTGTTCAGCTATGGGTGGCACCCGTGGGAAGCGCGTCGACCCATCGATGGGGCATGATGAGGATGTGTGAAAGATGTGTGATAGTGGGCAGACACGATCACATCCGAGAAGGCGAGCCCACATCCGCCATCCCACACGGTTTCTAAACCATTTCGAGCTTCAAAACGAAAACCATCAATAAATTTTAAGCTTGTTTCCCTTCACATTCCAAATTACCATGCTATAATTAATTGCAAATCTGTTCACACTTACCAAACCAAAATGTGTTCCCACTTAGCACTTGTTTACCAGTAGGCTATAAAACAACCCAGTCTAAAATAACTTCATGAGGTCATCCCTACTAATGTTACACCCACATCCCCACAAGCTACACATATTGGACCAGTCACTAGAGCCCGCGCACGCCAACTACATTAACAGGTACTTTCGTTTTTTGGAAATCCTTCTAATGTTCATGAATATACGATGCTGCCTAAATTAGATTCTTTTGTTTTACTTGTGAATGAAGGACCTAGCATGGACAAGAACAATGGCCATTGGAGTGGGATCAAGCATGGAAAAGAAGGTGCGCGCGCGGGAAGGAACAATGGACTTTCCAGTGGTGATTTTTGCACTTTCAAGCCACCATAAGGAGTGCTCGGAGGCTTGGATGAAGTATACAACATGCCACTTCATAAATTTCGTCGGTAGGCTATTTATAGGTGCCACGTCACCTTATTTTTGGGCCAGGCCCATGTAATTTCAAAATACCATATTATAGGCTGTTTTTAGAGTCCGTATGTGTGGGGAAACTGAGTTAGGGTTGGTTTCGGACCCCTCCTCCAAGGGGCCATGAAATCCCCCTCTATTCCCCCATATATATACCCCTTAGGGTGTCGTTTTAGACTTGGGTTTTGTTTAGATTGAAAGTTAGCCATAGCTGCAACTTCGCGTTCTTCGTTTGTGTTCCACGACTAGACAAAGGCGACACAGAACCCCACTTTCATCAATAAAACTTTCCTCTTATATTCGCAATATCCAGATTGCAATATTAGTTTCTTGCTTGTTCTTCATTTGAGTGCAGGAAACAGACCCTCGTGGTCAGGTTGATCATGCTCCGGCGTGGTCAATAACCTCTCGAAGTTGGTTTAGCGATTGCAAAGGCGCGATGTTCTCGCACGTTCATAGTCGGCTCATCAAAGTCGACACTACATAAACGATAGCCACATCTCATCGAAAGACAGGGACAACTTCGCCTCTATCAAGTGGTATCAGATTTCCAGTTTGCTCGGTGAGATTTTCCCATTTTTTGTAGTTTAGATTACATCTGTTCTTCATACCTACAGTCCACGAAAAATGCACAAAAAAATTAGGGTTAGATCATCATATCTGAACCAATCTGAGCCTTTGCGATTTTCTGTTTGGTATTTGCATTGTTGAATTTGCGGTTGCATCGTCGTGTCAAGTTGCTGGTCTTAGCATCTAGTTCTTTAGAGTTTCAAGTTCTGTTCACAATTTGTCACACCGCCACCGCATCATCTTCATCGCCGCTGCCATATACCACCACCACGCTTCCATCATCGCCGCTGCCATATAACACCACCACGCTTCCATCATCGCCGCTGCCATATATACCACCACCATATATCTTCTTGGAAATATGCCCTAGATGCAATAATAAAAGTAGTTATTTTTATATTTCCTTGTTCATGATAATCGTTTATTATCCATGCTATAATTGTATTGATTGGAAACACTGATACATGTGTGGATACATAGACAACACTGTCTCCCCAGTAAGCCTCTAGTAGACTAGCTTGTTGATCAAAGATGGTCAAGGTTTCCTAGCCATAGACATGAGATGTCATTTGATAATAGGATCACATCATTAGGAGAATGATGTGATGGACAAGACCCAAACTATGAATGTAGCATATGATCGTGTCAGTTAATTGCTATTGTTTTCTGCATGTCAAGTATCTGTTCCTATGACCATGAGATCATGCAACTCACTGACACCGTAGGAATTCCTTGTGTGTATCAAACGTCACAACGTAACTGGGTGACTATAAAGATGCTCTACAGGTATCTCCGAAGGTGTCTGTTGAGCTGGCATGGATCGACACTGGGATTTGTTACTCCATATGACGGAGAGGTATTTCAGGGCCCACTCGGTAATACAACATCACAATAAGCCTTGCAAGCAATGCGACTAAGTGTTAGCCATGGGATCTTGTATTACGGAACGAGTAAAGAGACTTGCCGGTAATGATATTGAACTAGGTATAGAGATACCGACGATCGAATCTCGGGCAAGTAACATACCGAAGAACAAAGGGAACAGCATACGGGATTAACTGAATCCTTGACATAGAGGTTCAACCGATAAAGATCTTCGTAGAATATGTAGGAACCAATATGGGCATCCAGGTCCCGCTATTGGTTATTGACCGTAGAGGTGTCTCGGTCATGTCTACATAGTTGTCGAACCGGCAGGGTCTGCACACTTAACGTTCGGTGACGTTTTGGTAGTACTGAGTTATGTATGGTGGTGACCGAAGGTTGTTCGGAGTCCCGGATGAGATCTCGGATGTCACGAGGAGCTCCGGAATGGTCTGGAGGTAAAGATTGATATATAGGAAGTCCCGTTTTGACCACCAGAAAAGTTTTGGGTATTTCCGGTAGTGTACCGGGAGTGCCGGGAGGGTTCCGGGGGTCCATCGGGAGGGGCCACCCATGCCGGAAGGCCACATGGGCCTTAGGGGTGGCGCACCAGCCCTTAGTTGGCTGGGCGAGCCAGCCTCTAAGGGCCCATGCAGCTAGGAGGTGGGAAAGGGCAAAATCCCGAAAGGGGGAAGGGTTTCCAAGTGGGGGAGGAATCCTACTAGGAGTAGGATTGGAGTTGGACTCCCTCTCCTCCCCACTTCGGCCGACTCCTAGGGGCAGCCCAAGGGGCGCCGGCCCCTCCCCTCCCTCCTATATATACTAGAGGGAGAGAGAGCCAAAGAGACCCAACTCTAAAGGCCAGGGTGCAGCCCTCTCTCCCAATAGATCGTTTTCTCTAGTTTTCAGCAGTGCTTAGGCGAAGCCCTGCTGGAATAGTTCCACCACCACCGCCGCCGCGCCGTCGCGCTGCCGGAGAACTTATCTACCTCTCCGCTCCCTCTTCCTGGATCAAGAAGGCAGAGATCGTCCTCGAGCTGTACGTGTGCTGAACGCGGAGGTGCCGTCCATTCGGTACTAGATCGTGATTGGATCGCGGGACGGCTAGCGATTTGGATCCCAAAGATGTTCGACTACATCAACCGTGTTTCTTAACGCTTCCCGCTTAGTGATCTACAAGGGTATGTAGATCCACTCTCCCTCTCGTAGATGCTCATCACCATGGATAGATCTTGCGTGTGTGTAGGAAATTTTTTGTTTCCCATGCAATGTTCCTTAACATATCTGCCATCAATCTGTATACATATATACCACCACATTTCCACCACCAATCCAAGTCCATCCCATATTAGGTTTGATTTCAAGATCCGTTTGATTTTATTTTCGTGTTTCCTTGACTAAGGTCTCGGAAAAAAAATTCGGCGGGTGAAAATATTTTTCCCTACCCTATTTTTAGGCTATTTGGAGCGTTTTGAGAAACTCGCCATCATAGTGATTTTTGTCACAATTTTTGGTCGTCGCAACCCCGAATCGCTCCAGAAAAAAAAATTACTCAATTTTTTTCGTGCCTATCCTGTTTTTAGACCTTCGGAAGATTTTTGAGACACTCACCATTATAGTGATTTTCTGAGCAAAAAAAAGAGCTCCAAATAAAGAGGCACAAAAAAAATGTTCAGAGTCTGCTCTTCCCTTGATTAGGTGTAGCGTCGTGATTTTGTTGGTGTTCTAGGATCGCGTCTCTAGCACGGTCTAGCCTAGGACCAGCACAGTACCATCGTTGAGCGTTTATTCAACTTTGCATCTCTGAATAGATTATTGCTGACCCCTTTTGCTACCATATATAAGCCATCCCAGCTACACATACATCTACGTCGTGTGTTGACACCACCTGGCAATCGCTCTATCCAAGCTTTGAGAGTTTTCGACTACAACGGTTGCCGATCACCGCCTGCTGCTAGGTAAGAACTGGTAAGAATTTGATATTTGCTTGACGGATTTGTGACACACCACCACCACCACTGTCGGTGTACAAAGGACCAGGGTACTTTCTACCCAGACTTGTGCGCGGGCAGCCTCTTGGGGCCGACAGGAATCAGCCAGTCCTCGGGATTAAATGCAACGGCATCGAGGAGGCATTCGGACAGAAGATAAGAAGACGGAAGCCAAGGGCTGGAGCCCCGGCAAGATCTTGCCGGGACGGCTCACAACCCCGACAAGCCACGCGCCCGGCAAGCCTTCACCACTATTCAAAGCGCTCTACCCCAGGGCAACTACCAACTTGTCCTCTAGCTATTGTCTCCCTGGGGCGTGTTATACGCTGACGGTGTGAGGGCTTAAGCGGTGCAATGGGATGGCTCCTTTTTCCATCCCCAAGAAAGGCAAGGACATCTCAATGGAGCATTAAATGCCCTTGTCCCAAGCCGTCAGAAGTAGGTATGATAAGCACTGTAGACGCTTTCGACCTCAGGTATACCCTGTGCTGCCACTGTTGGTGGCCCCTTAGATGGTATAAAAGGAGGCCCAAGGCATCGCTACAGGGCGAGAGGATTTCCTCTGGCCAATTTGCATGTGTAGCTGCTAGTTACTGTAGCGCTCCAGGAACTTGGCCTAGAAATCATCAATACAACCAAGCAGGAGTAGGGTTTTACGCATCCGTGCGGCCCGAACCTGGGTAAAGATTCTCACGTGCTGACCACTCCGATCTTCTCTCTGTGCAAACTCTTCCCCTTTGCCAAACCGTAAAGGGATCTTGCGATCCCATAGGTGTCGTTTCTGACATCTTTGGCGCGCCAGGTAGGGGAAGAGTCGCGTGGACCTGATCTAGTGGTCAGCGCGTTAGCTTCATCATGTTCATCGCCATGGCCCCCAAGAAGAGGGGTCTCACGGCGGTTGGACCATCTAAGTCCGCCGCGCCTGTGCTTATGCACACGGGCGACGGTGTCGACGCGGGTGAAGGAAGTACAGATCCAGAGCCTCCATGATGCTCTGGTGATTATAGCTAGGCGAGCGGTGTCGCTCGCAACGGCGGCGGAGACCCACACGCCGCCGGATCCAGGGACAGACCTGTGCAGCCTCCTGGCGGCACAGCGAACCCCAGAGGTGGCGGGACGCCCTCCAAGACACCTACTCCGGCGCATGCTCCGCGACCCTCCCAGGGTGCGCGTGTTGAGCAGCGTCGTGGAGACGGTGATCATAGGCGTCCCCACGGAAAGTCTCCTCAACATCATTCTCGAGATGTGCGAGACCAGCATGCACGTCCCTATGTTGGTGGAAGCGGTGTGCGGACGTAGGATCGTGTTGTTGCTCCTTCTAACACGGTTAGGAGTCAGAGCACGTCGCATTCCTTGCAACTATCGCCGCCACCTACGCCAACAGAAGCTCTGGCACGAGCGCAGATGCTCCTGAACTTTCCTCCTGCTGCGGAGAAGCTCGAAGAATGGAGAGCTACCATACAGAGCCTCCATAGCTTCGCCGACAAAGATAAGCTACAGCAGGCGGAGCCTTCACGGAGGCGCTCTGTCGAGCCAACCCGTGTCAGTGGCGAGGAGACCAGAGGCGGTGCAACCACGGTGCACTCTCCTCCACGGCAACAGCAGCGGTTGTCGACACGACGGACTGGCACCTATGACGATGATTCCACAGCATCGTCTGATCCGCGAACACGCCGCGACCAACGTCAAGTTCTACGGGAGAGAAGGAAAGAGGACGCTCGAACTACCATCGAGCGGCGCCGGGAAGCGCGCAACCAATCCGACAAGCGCGCGGGGCCCACTGTTGACAAGTCCGCGCCAGGGTACCCTGTCGACCTGCCTTACGAGGTAGGTTGTCCGGCGTTTACTCGTGAGCTGCGGTGGGTCCAGTGGCCCAATTCCTGCACTTTCGAACCGGAAGTCCCGGAGAAATACGACGGCAAGACTCACCCGTCCGAGTTCTTGAGCATCTACACCATTGCGGTGCAGGCTGCCGGAGCTCGTGATGACAAGATACTCGCCAACTACTTCCCGTTGGTGCTTAAACCCAACGTTAGGTCATGGTTGATGCATTTGCCGGAAGGGTCTATCTCTTCTTGGGCAGACCCGAGCCATCAGTTTGTTGGCACCTTTACTGGTGGTCATCAAGCTCCGTGCCAGGAGAGCGATTTACACATCATCCCCCAGAAGGAAGGCGAAACCCTGCACAAATACATCCAGAGGTTCAGTCGCGTTCACCACAACATCCCAAATGTTCATCCTGCCGCCGTCATCAGCGCGTTTCATCAGAACGTGCGGAACCGCAGAATGCGTGAAGAGCTGGCGATGAACAAGGTCAGGGATGTTGCCGAGCTCTATGCTCTGGCCGACAAGTGTGCGCGGCCTGAAGAAGGAAGGAGGCTTCCCGGCGAGGATGCTGCCGCCGGGGCCGATTCCGAAGACGATGACGCTGCTGCCCCGACAAAAAAGGGCAAGCGGCGCAACAGGAAACGCAAGGGCGGCAAGTTTGTGCTTGCCGTTGAGGGATCCGGCAGCCCTGGTACCGCCAAGAAAGCTAAGGTTGATGACCCCGGCAAGGATGCTGCCGGGTGTGGCAACTGTCAGGCCTTGGCAGCTGCCGACAAGCCAGAAGGTTCCGGCAAGCAATATTGCAAGATCCATCGCACCAAGAGCCACGACCTCCAAGATTGTCGACAAGTCGAGCAGCTTGTCGAGAAGCAAAAAGCCGAGTACGAGAGGCGAGACAAGGAGAGAGCTCAGGATGGTGCTGAAGGGTCTGGCAAGAAGCATACAGGCCGAGGAGGCCGCCATGGCAAGGCCAAACAACAACAAAAGGAGAAGCCCGCCCGAGGTCGCGACAAGCAAGAGGGGGGTGACGACGACATGGATGAAGACGAAGACTCCAGTGATCAAGAGTTCCAAAGAGCCACAGATATGATGTGCCTTGACGGAGGTGCTTCCTTGCATTCTTCCCACCGCCAACTCAAGCAGTGGGCGCATGAAGTGAATGCGACGGAACCATCCGTTGGCGCACGAAAGCCGTTGAAATGGTCCAGCACGCCTATCATTTTTGACGTTGAGGATCACCCTGATCGCACAACTGCGGTCGGGTGTTTGCCATTGTTGGTCTCACCGACAATCCGCAACCTCAAGGTAACAAAAATGCTAGTTGATGGCGGGGCCGGCTTGAATCTGATATCACCCGAAGTGATTAAGAGGCTGCAAATTCCTGATGGAGATCTCGAGGAAACGGGCACGTTTCAAGGGGTCAATCCAGGAAGAATCCAACCGAAAGGCAAGATCACATTGCCGGTAACATTTGGCAGCGACCTGAACTTCAGGACAGAGAAGGTTGTGTTTGACGTCGCCTAGACTCCGTTACCATATAACGGAATCCTTGGCCGCCCCGCGCTGGCCAAGTTCATGGCGGCATCACACTATGCGTACAACACGTTGAAGATGCCCGGCCCGATAAGTGTCATTACTGTCAAATCCGACAAGGAAGATGCGCTTATCTGCACCGACCAACTCTATCGGGAGGCAGTTGCAGCATCTGGCGTCAAGCCACTTGCTCCAGCAGGTGAAGCTCCCGGGGGGAAGAAGATCGGTAGGACCTCTCGCACACACTCCGGCAAGCGCACCTCTTTGGAGTGCTGCGCTCCCGTCGAGGACGTGCCTGAGAGCTCCACCGGCAAGAGCAAGAAATCCAAGGCAGTTCCACCGGCGACAAAGAAGGTGCCCGCCAAGGAGGACGGCACGGGGGGAACTTTCACTATAAGTTCCACCCTTGACTGCAAATAGGAAAGCGCGCTCGTTGCCTTCCTGCGGGCGAATGTCGATGTGTTTGCATGGCAACCATCTGACATCCCCGGTGTTCCCAGGGAGGTAATTGAGCACCACCTTGCCGTCTGTCCCCACGCGCGGCCCATCAAGCAGAAGGTTCAGAAGCAAGCCTTGGAGCGGCAACAGTTCATTGCCGAAGAGATCAAGAAACTAGAAGCGGCAGGTCTGGTTAGAGGAGTACTCCACCCAACTTGGTTGGCTAATCCGGTCGTAGTGCGCAAGGCGAATGGAAAATGGAGGCTGTGTATTGATTATACAGACCTCAATAAGGCCTGCCCAAAGGATCCTTTTCCCTTGCCGCGCATCGATCAGATTGTGGACTCCACGACCGGCTGTGATCTACTTTCTTTCCTTGATGCCTACTCTGGGTATCATCAGATTTTTATGTCAAAAGAAGATGAAGAGAAGACCGCATTTATCACTCCATGTGGTACATACTCCTTTTTGCGTATGCCTTTCGGATTGAAAAGTGCTGGTCAACTTTTGCAAGAGCTGTCCAAATTGGTTTTGAGCCTTAGCTACATAGAAATATGGAAGCCTATATGGATGATATAGTGGTCAAAACCAAGGACAAGGCAACGCTCATTGCAGACCTAGAAGAGACATTTGCAAATCTGCGCCAGATCAATCTAAAGCTCAATCCTGAGAAGTGTGTATTTGGTGTTCCATCTGGCAAACTTCTTGGGTTCTTTGTATCTCATCGAGGAATTGAAGCCAATCCCGACAAGATCAAAGCAATTGAGCGGATTGAAGCACCAAAGCGTGTCAAAGATGTGCGTCGACTTGCCGGCTGTGTTGCTGCAGTAAGTAGGTTCATTTCCATGTCTGCTGAGCGCGCCCTGCTGTTTTTCAAAATTTTGAAAAAGGTGGTTCCAATGAAATGGACTCCGGAAGCGGAGGCGGTGCTGCAAGACTTGAAGAGGTACCTCTCCTCTCCGCCAATACTAGTTGCGCCAAAACCACAAGAACCACTGCTGTTATACTTGGCGGCGACAAATCAAATGGTGAGCGCTGCACTGGTGGCAGAGAGGGAAGCGGACGAAGAAGCAGCGATTGCGGCAGGACTGCCAAGTGGCTTGCCAGGACCTCCCCCGGCAGAGTCTGGTGCCGACAAGACAGGACTTGCGCAGATAGAAGAATCAATGCAGAAGAAGAAGATGGTGCAGCGCCCAGTCTATTTTGTCAGCTCCCTTCTACAGGGGGCTAGGTCAAGATATTCTGGTGTGCAAAAGTTGCTCTTCGGCCTTCTCATGGCCTCGGGGAAGCTGCGCCATTACTTTCAAGCACATGAGATCACTGTCGTCACCCGCTTCCCCTTGCAATGGATTTTACGAAATCCAGAAGCAACTGGCAGGATTGTGGAGTGGGCGTTGGAGTTGTCATGCTTTGGCCTTAAGTTCGAGAGTACTTTAACAATTCAGAGCAGGGCCTTGGCGGAGTTCATTGCAGAATGGACCCTAACACCAGACGAGGAGATTCCAGAGTCAACCTTCCCCGACAAACAAGCTAGTCAAGAATGGGTCATGTATTTTGATGGAGCTTTCTCCTTACAAGGAGCCGGTGCTGGCGTGCTGCTTGCCGCACCCACCGGAAAGCACCTCAAGTATGTGATACAGATGCACTTTCCGTGGGAGTGGTCGACGAATAATACAGCAGAGTATGAAGGGCTGCTTGCCGGTCTCAGGATCGTGGCAGACCTTGGAATCTGGAAGCTCATCGTCAGAGGTGATTCTCAACTTGTTGTGAAACAAGTGAACAAAGATTATCAGAGTCCGTTGATGGAAGCTTACGTGGATGAGGTGAGGAAGTTGGAAGAGCGCTTTGATGGTCTTCAAACAGAGCACGTCCCTCATGCGGAAAACAACATTGCTGATGACCTATCGAAGCGCGCTGCCCTTAAGCTACCTGTGGAACTAGGTACTTTTGTGCTCTGACTCACTCAACCATCGGTGAACCCATTGATGGGACAAGAGAAAAGAAGGAAGCTAAGTTCTGGCAAGTACTTCCCGGCAGACCTTCCAGAGGGCGCCGACAAGGGAGTTGCCGGGGAAAGCACCAAGCTAGCCGAGGAACAACAGACTCCGGCAGGGTCCCAGGCCTTTGCTGTAGAGACAAATGTTCCTCTGGCAGAGGATTCGCCTTTAGTCCTTGTTGTCGAGCCTCGGGCTCCAGCATGGGTGCAGCAGATTGTCCGTTTTCTTCAAACAGGAGAGCTTCCCGAAGAGCAGGAAGAAGCAAAAAAAGTAGCCCGTCGGTCCAGCATGTACCAGTTTGTGGACAGTGCTCTTTATAGGAAGAGGCCGAGCGGAGTGAAATTGAAGTGTATTCCCCGGGAAGAAGGACTGGAGCTGTTGGCAGAGATTCATGGAGGCATATGTGGCTCCCACATAGGATCAAGAGCTCTTGCTGGCAAAGCATTCCGACAAGGTTTCTTTTGGCCCACTGCTCTCCAGGATGCAACTGCACTAGTAACCAAGTGTGAAGCGTGCCAGTTTCATTCGAAGAAGCTACATCAACCAGCTCAAGCTCTTCAGACAATCCCTCTCTCCTGGCCCTTTTCGGTCTGGGGGCTCGACATCTTGGGCCCCTTCCCCTGCACTGTCGGGGGCTTTGAGTACTTGTACGTCGCTATCAACAAGTTCACAAAGTGGCCAGAAGTGGAAGCAGTGAGGAAGGTGACAGCACAGTCAGCTGTCAAGTTCTTTAAAGGAATAGTTTGCCATTTCGGCGTACCCAACAGGATCATCATCGACAACGACACATAGTTCACCACCAACACTTTCATGCAGTATGTCCAAGACCTTGGCGGCAAGATTTGCTTTGCTTCTGTTGCTCATCCAAGGAGTAACGGCCAAGCGGAAAAGGCAAACGCTGAGGTGTTGCGGGGTCTTAAGACAAGAACCTTCGACAAGCTGCACAAGTGCGGAAGACGCTGGATTGATGAGTTGCCGGCGGTTCTTTGGTCAATCAGAACAACGCCAAATCAAGCCACCGGTCAGACACCCTTCTCCCTAGTATATGGGGCAGAGGTAGTTCTCCCCATGGAACTCATATACGGGTCACCTCGAGTGCTCGCTTATGATGAGCTTGAGCAAGAGCAGTTGCGACAAGATGACGCGATGCTCCTTGAGGAGGATCGTCTTTAGGCTGCTGTGCGAGCTGCACGCTACCAGCAAGCCTTGCGCCGCTACCATAGCCGCAAGGTTCATGCCCGAAGTCTTGAGGAAGGCGACCTTGTTCTTCGGCGCGTTCAGTCGGCCAAGAATTCCAACAAGTTAACGCCGAAGTGGGAAGGCCCTTATCGGGTAGTGCGAGTCACCAGGCCTGGCGTAGTCCGCCTAGAGACCGAAGATGGAATTCCGGTGAGCAACTCCTGGAACATCGAACATCTTCGTAAGTTCTATCCATAAGGCGCGGTTGCCGGGAGCTCTCGACAACCTCTTTTGTACAAGTCTTGCCGCTGTAGCATGTAATCCTTTGTACAAAGCCAGGCGCAGACCCTGTGCGCAGTTAAATAAAGCTAAGTGTTTGCAAATCTTGTCGATTTCCATGTTCACTTATATGCATGTTTGTCTAAGATTTTGCATTACACTTATTTCCGGCAAATGCTAATGAACCGCCAAGGTTCCATACCTCTATTTTCTCTTCTTTCTTTTTCTCAAAGGAACAGAAGGTTACCTCGCGTGCAGCTTTGCCGGGGGGGGGGGGAAGAATAGTGGTGTGGACACCAACAGGTGACGTTCAAGGAAATTATGTTGTCGGGAAGAGTACTGCAACGAAAAGTTAAGTTGCGAGATTTCAAATTAGTTTTCGTTTTTGTTGTTCTCCTTGAACGATTTCAGCTTTTGTATGGAAAACCTGCACGCGAAGGAACCTTGCCGCAATTGGCTGCGCCCTTACTCTGTTTCGAGTCCGCTCAACAGTTTAGGCGGCTGCGTCGAAAGCGCCAAGGCTTCTTGCCAGCAGTGGCCCCGCCAGCAGGCTGCTAAAGTCCCGCACCTAGTGCTCGCGGCAAGGGTGTGCGCACCGGCAAGTTCCCAATCAAGCGTAGGGTGAATACATACAAACGGAAATTAAGCAAGGGGAATAACATAGCATTTGTCCAGAACATAGCAAGTTAAATTACAATAAAAGCTGTCGCATTTCTAACATAAGGCAATACACTCGTGCACAGGCCCGTCGGGGCTACACTTGCAGCTAAGACTTGCCGGTGTGCTTGCGGCAAGAGATTTGCTGGTGTGCTTGCGGCAAGGCTTGTCGGGATGCTCGTAGCAAGGCTTGCCGGGATGCCCTTGCAAATTGAAGATGCATCTGCGGCAAGTACAAGATCATAAAGACAAGGCCTCCAAGTTGAAGATAGCAATGGGACGTCTCCAGCAGACGGCAGCAATGGCAAGAATGCGTGCATGAATCGAGCATCGCTTTTGTGACACCCTTTATGGGAGGTCCCGGGAGCTGGCTCTTCATCACACGGCGCGGTGCCCTATCCTTAGGCCCGCGGCTCTTGTCGACACTCCGTTCTATTCGTCCACATCATCGACAAGACTGAAAAACGGCAAGACCTCCGGCAAGCGCACCTCTTTGGAGTGCTGCGCTACCGTCGGGGACTTGTCGGAGGGCCTCCCGGCAGGATACTTGTCGGGGGGGACAACGAGAGACAAAAATGCATACAAGGGCAAGGATTTTCAAGCCGATAATTTTTTTGAAGATAGGTACCCAGTGCATTTCTTCTTGAAGTAGCCAAGGACTACATTTGGGTACAGTTCGATACATCAAAAGAAAGGAAATTTAAAACCGCGACACGGCGATAGAACCGGAGACAAGGTCTCGCGGATGGAACGTTGGGACCTAACTACGGCGCCAAGCGTGCCTAGTCGGAGTCCTCGTTCTTCATCCCGATGACGCTGTCCTCGTCGTCACTGTCGCTGGAAGAATCGAAGTCGCTGTCGCTGGAGCTCTCGGCGCAGCACTCCAGGCGGACGCCGGTGGCTCCAAAGAACCTCACGACGAGGGTGTTGACGTCGATGAGCTTGAAGTGGAGCAGCTATCCGGGGTAGAGGCCTCGGGAGCGGGCGAACGACTTCCACCCCCGCGTCAGGAACATGGCACTACCGGGGGTGAGGTCGACCGCCACCCACCAAGGGCCGTTGCTGCACCCATCCGCCCGGAGCCATAGGCCGCGTGGCCGGCTGCTTTCCACGGCCCTCGCAAAAGGGTCGGGGAGGCGCAGCCAGCTCCGGAGCCGATCTGGAAGAACTACAACGAACTCCCGCACTTCCTCCCCCGTGTGGATCCCCGCGTGGGGCTGCGGAAGAGGCGCGCTGACGCGACCGCCACGCCCCGTCGGGGCCGTCCTCGCACGGCCACGAGATGAAGACCTGCCACGGGAGTTTGGATTCGCCATCGTCACTACCACGCGCGCTGGGGTCCGTGGGCTGCTCCTCGTGGCACTAAGTGAGCCACGGGGGCGGCCACGTCCTCGTCCTCTCACCATCCTGGGGCGGCGCGGTGAAAGAGGTGGCGGAATGTAGAAGAAGAAGGAATTGAGCAGCGGAGGTGTGGAGGTTTGCAGGCGAGTGGTCTCCTTTTTCCCTCGCCTCCCTTATATAAGGCAGAGTGCTGAGGAAGGAGAGGAGCCAGCCCTTCACAATCCTGAGCAACACGCGTCGTTCAAGGCGCGGCATCCAAGACATCAATATGGAAGCGAGCGGGAGCCGCCCTGTTCACCGCTTCTCCTACCGAGGTAGAAGGCGGACCGCCCGGCTCTGATATCCCCAAGACCTGCAATTACTGCGCGTCGTGGAAAAAGCTATCAACATTCATCATTACTGCGGCCACGTATGCCCGCGCACTGTTTTGGGCCTAGCCCAACAGCGCCGCGCGCGCATGTATGGCCCAGGCCCGGGGGCTCCTATAGGTGTACAAAGGACCAGGGTACTTTCTACCCAGACTTGTGCGCGGGCAGCCTCTTGGGGCCGACAGGAATCAGCCAGTCCTCGGGATTAAATGCAACGGCATCGAGGAGGCATTCGGACAGAAGATAAGAAGACGGAAGCCAAGGGCTGGAGCCCCGGCAAGATCTTGCCGGGACGGCTCACAGCCCCGACAAGCCATGCGCCCGGCAAGCCTTCACCACTATTCAAAGCGCTCTACCCCAGGGCAACTACCAACTTGTCCTCTAGCTATTGTCTCCCTGGGGCGTGTTAGACGCTGACGGTGTGAGGGCTTAGGCGGTGCGATGGGATGGCTCCTTTTTCCATCCCCAAGAAAGGAAAGGACACCTCAATGGAGCATAAAATGCCCTTGTCCCAAGCCATCAGAAGTAGGTATGATAAGCACTGTAGATGCTTTCCACCTCAGGTATACCCTGTGCTGCCACTGTTGGTGGCCCCTTCGATGGTATAAAAGGAGGCCCAAGGCATCGCTACAGGGGGAGGGGATTTCCTCTGGCCAATTTGCATGTGTAGCTGCTAGTTACTGTAGCGCTCCAGGAACTTGGCCTAGAAATCATCAATACAACCAAGCAGGAGTAGGGTTTTACGCATCCGTGCGGCCCGAACCTGGGTAAAGATTCTCGCGTGCTGACCACTCCGATCTGCTCTCTGTGCAAACTCTTCCCCTTTGTCGAACCGTAAAGGGATTTTGCGATCCCATAGGTGTCGTTTCCGACAACCACCACTCCCTAGTAGTCTGTAGGTTCAAATTCTTGTGTGTTCCTATTGTTGCTAAGCATGACAGGTCACAAGCCGACGAGATCAACTGGGACAGCATAACGAACAAGGAGCTCCATGATAAATTTCAGTAAATGATGGCTGACCAGGTACAAGACGTCATGACCAGCCTTGGAGACGTCGTTGACACCAAGCTGGATGCTAAGTTCAATGAGGTGCTTGCACGTCTACCACCACCAATTGTACCTGTCGTACCTAGGCAACAACAGCACCAACAACACCCAAATTTCACGGGACGAGCGCGACATGTGCCTATCGACCAAGGCCAATATTCTGGTGCCATTGATACTTCTGCTACTACTCAAGCTTCTATTGCTGCTGCTACTACTGTCGTTGAGCAGAATGACGATTATGATGGTGATCACGATGATGAGGGAGTGGTTGCTCCGGATCAGCCCTAGGGGCAACCGCCACCACAAGCACCGGGTCATCCACATGGTTATATTCGCAATGGTAGGGCTCCACCACCACCTCAGGTACGGGATCATGATCATCTCCCTAAGATAAAATTGAATATTCCGACATTTGAGGGTAGATATGTTCCTGATATATATCTTACTTGGGAGTTAGAAATAGAACAATGTTTTACATGCTTACAATTTCCTGAGGATAGACGTGTTGCTGCTGCTGTTTGTGCTTTTACTAGTTTTGCTTGCGTTTGGTGGTCTGAACATTGTAGAATACGTCATGATAATATCCCTACTACTTGGGCTGCTTTGAAAACTTCTATGCGTAATCATTGGGTTCCACCAGATTACCAACGTGAATTGCTTCAAAATTCGCAACGTTTAAGACAAGGAAAAAATTATGTAGAGGAATATTATCAGGAATTACAAACTAGCATGATTAGATGTGGTATTGTTGAGGAGAATGAAGCTATGCTTGCATGTTTTGTGGGTGGATTAAATAGACATATTCAGACTATATTAGAGTATAAGGAGTATAATACTATCACTCGTTTATTCCATCTTGCTTGCAAAGCTGAACGTGAAGTGCAGGATCGACATGCATTGGCAAGAACTAATTTTTCTGCAGGTCGCACTTCATCATGGACGTCACGTACCCCATCTACTTCCACATGTCCCGATGCAGCACTGCCTACTTTAGCCACCAACTCCAACCGAGATACCAGGAAACAGGCCCCCGCCTCACCCTCCCCGAGGAGCACACCTTCCGGGCCTGCACAGAGCTCTTCTTCTTCCATTGCATCCACGGGGCAAACACATGAGGTTTCATGTCATCGTTGCAAGGGTGGAGGTCACTATGCGAAAGAATGTCCTTCCAAGCGTGTGATGATTGTTATTGAGGATGGTGGATATGAATCCGCTAGTGATTATGATGAGGAGACCCTGGCTCTTATTGCGAGTGAAGAACAAGGTGTAGAGGGGACTGAACAAGAGACACACTACATGGCTGCTGACTACGCTGACAGGTATGAAAGTTTAGTTGCTCAACGTGTTCTGAGTGTGCAGGTTACACAGGCTGAGCAAAATCAGAGGCGCAACTTGTTCCATACAAAGGGAGTTGTGAAGGAGCGTTCTGTTCGCGTCATCATCGATGGAGGGAGTTGCAACAACTTGGCTAGCATGGAGATGGTGGAGAAGCTGTCTCTAACCACTAGACAACATCCTCATCCTAATTACATGCAATGGTTCAACAACAGTGGCAAGGTTAAGGTAACACGTACTGTTCGTGTGCACTTTAGCATTGCTACATATTCTGATTATGTTCATTAAGATGTGGTACCCATGCAAGCATGCTCTATTTTACTTGGTAGACCATGGCAATTTGATAAAAAATCTATACACCATGGCAGGACGAATCAGTATACTCTTGTTCATAAAGATAAAAAATATAACTTTGCTTCCTATGTCTCCCGAACATATTATGAAAGATGACATTGCTAGAGCTAGTAAAGCAAAACAGAAGCAAAGTGAGAGTGAGAGTCAGATTGTGGCAAAGGAATTTGAGCAACATAATAAGCCTAATAAACAATCATCTAGTGTTGCATCTGAAATAAAACTGAAGAGTGGTTGTTTACTTGCCACTAAATCTGATATTACTAATTTGGATGTTACTACATCTGTTTGCTATGCTTTTGTATACAAAGAGGTATTATTTTCATTCGAGGACATGCCTCCCTCTTTGCCTCCTGCTGTCGCTAACATTTTGCAGGAGTTTGCTGACGTCTTTCCACAAGATGTGCCACCGGGATTACCACCTATTCGAGGGATTGAGCATCAGATTGACTTAATTCCCGGTGCATCGCTGCCCAACCGTGTGCCATACCGTACCAATCGAGAAGAGACGAAGGAGATTATGAATCAAGTACAGGAGCTGCTCGACAAAGGTTATATACGCGAATCTCTTAGTCCTTGTGTTGTTCCTATTATTCTAGTGCTTAAAAAGGAGGGTACATCGCGTATGTGTGTTGATTGTAGAGGCATTAATAATATTACTATTCATTATCGTCATCCTATTCCTAGGCTAGATGATATGCTTGATGAATTAAGTGGCTCTACAATTTTCTCCAAAGTTGATTTGCATAGTGGATACCATCAAATTCGTATGAAATTGGTAGATGAATGGAAAACAACATTTAAAATTAAGTTTGGATTATATGAGTGGTTAGTCATGCCTTTTGGGTTAACTAATGCACCTAGCACTTTCATGAGATAAATGAATGAGGTTTTACGTGCTTTCATTGGACGATTTGTGGTAGTCTATTTTGATGATATACTGATTTATAGTAGATCTTTGGAGGAACACTTGGATCATTTGCATGCTGTTTTTATTGCTCTACATGATGCACGTTTGTTTGGTAACCTTGGGAAGTGCACGTTTTGCACCGACCGAGTGTCTTTTATTGGCTATGTTGTTACGCCACAGGGAATTTAAGTTGATAAAGCCAAGATTGAAGCTATTGAGAGTTGGCCGCAGCCCAAAACGGTCACACAAGTGAGGAGTTTTCTTGGACTCGCTGGTTTCTATAGGCGTTTTGTGATGGATTTCAGCACCATTGCTGCACCTCTAAATGAGGTTACAAAGAAGGATGTGCCTTTTGTTTGGGGTACCGCACATGAAGAAGCCTTCACGGTATTGAAACATAAGTTAACACATGCTCCATTACTCCAACTTCCTGATTTTAATAAGACTTTTGAGATTGAATGTGATGCTAGTGGAATTGGATTAGGAGGTGTGTTATTACAAGATGGTAAACCTGTTGCATACTTTTTTGAAAAATTGAGTGGGCCTAGTCTGAATTATTCTACTTATTATAAGGAATTATATGCTCTTGTTCGGATTTTGGAAACATGGCAACATTATTTATGGACCAAAGAGTTTGTTATACATTCTGATCATGAATCTTTGAAACATATTAAAAGTCAAGCAAGACTGAACCGTAGACATGCTAAATGGGTTGAATTCATTGAGACTTTCCCTTGTGTCATTAAACACAAGAAGTGTAAAGAAAATGTTATTGCTGATGCATTGTCACGTCGTTGTACTATGCTTTCACAACTTGACTTTGAAATATTTGGTTTGGAGACCATTAAAGGTTAATATATGCATGATGCTGAATTTAAAGATGTGTTGGAGAATTGTAAAGAAGGGAGAACATTGAGCGTATGAATGCTAAATATAAACTTGCTGGAGATAAGGGTAGAAAACATGTTGCTTTGCACCTGGAGATCTTGTTTGGTTACATTTGTGTAAGGATAGGTTTCTTGAATTGCGCAAGTCAAAGCTAATGCCACGTGCTGATGGTCCTTTTAAGGTGTTAAAGAAAATAAATGATAATGCATATAAACTTGAGCTGCCTGCAGATTTTGGGGTTAGTCCCACTTTTAATATTGCAGATTTGAAGCCTTATTTGGGTGAGGATGATGAGCTTCCGTCGAGGACGACTTCATTTCAAGAAGGGGAGGGTGATGAGGACATCCCTACTAATGTTACACCCACATCCCCACCAGCTACACATATTGGAACAGTCACTAGAGCCCGTGCACGCCAACTAAATTATCAGGTACTTTCATTTCTTGGAAATCCTTCTAATGTTCATGAACATATGATGCTGCCTAAATTAGGTACTTTTGTTTTACTTGTGAATGAAGGACCTAGCATGGACAAGAAGGATCGCCATTGGAGTGGGATCAAGCATGGAGAAGAAGGTGCACACGCGGGAAGGAACAATGGACTTTGCAGTGGTGATTTTCGCACTTTGAAGCCACCATAAGGAGTGCTTGGAGGCTTGGATGAAATATACAACATGCCACTTCATAAATTTCGTCCATACGGTATTTATAGGTGTTGTGTCACCTTATTTTTGGGCTAGGCCCATGTAATTTCGAAATACCATATTATAGGCTATTTTTAGAGTCCGTATGTGTGGGGAAACTGAGTTAGGGCTGGTTTCGGACCCCTCCTCCAAGGGGCCACGAAATCCCCCTCTATTCCCCCATATATAAAGCCCTTAGGGCGTTGTTTTAGACTTGGGTTTTGTTTAGATTGAAAGTTAGCCATAGCTGCAACTTTGCGTTCTTCGTTTGTGTTCCACGACCAGACAAAGGCGTCACAAAACCCCACTTTCATCAATAAAGCTTTCCTCTTATATTCGCAATATCCAGATTACAATCTTAGTTTCTTGGTTGTTGTTCATTTGCGTGCAGGAAACATACCCTTGTGGTCAGGTTGATCGTGCTCCTGCATGGTCAATAACCTCTCGGAGTTGGTTTAGCGATGGCTAAAGCGCGACGTTCTCGCACGTTCGTAGTCGGATCGTCAAAGTCGACTCTACATAAACGATAGCCACATCTCATCGAAAGACAGGGACAACTTTGCCTCTATCATAAATGCACATTTCTCTCCTCATCACCCCAAAAACAGGTCTTTCTTGTTAGTCGTTCTCTGCGTCTGCCATGGCCGATAAGAGGAGTTCTGGGTCGAGATATAACCAGGCATCCAAGAACAAGGCCGCGGAAGCAACAGAGAGGTCCCGCCGCCTCGCCATGTTAGCCGTAGCAGAGATGTCCGGCGGTGCCGCGGAGGCCTTGAACGATCTGTCGCAGAGAGGCAAGGGCTCACACAAGCGCATTTGCCTTGGAGGCAAACTGGACGACAAGGCAATGTTGGATTCCTCAGCCAGCGACAACATGCGTGCTGAGCTCGATGAGAAGGAGAAGGCAATCAGCGGCTTGGTGATGTTGCTAGAGAAGAGCAATGATGCGCTTACAAGGCGACTGGATTCCTCGTGGAACTTACGGGCGAGAAGGCGAAGCTCTGCAATGAGCGCGACAAGCAGAAGGAACTGACCGCCGGTTGGAAGAAGCTGCATGAGAAGAGCAGTGCCTCGACGGAGAAGCTAAAAGGACTCACATAGGTACTTATGGATGACTTGGCAAAGCTTCGCATGCAGCATGAGCAGTTGGTGTAGGAATCATTGGCTGCTGCTAAGGAAAGTCATGTGTATGTGAAGGAGAGCATCGACGCTCTCGAGCAAAAAATCTGCACCATGGCCGCAATGTGGAAGATGGCGGAGAAAAGGAGATAGTACATGGAGGTTGTGGAGGCAATTAAGGAGGATATTGAGGAACTTTGCGCCTAGCAACCCATCAAGAATTAGAGAGCATCCGCCCAGATCATTGTCCGCGCCTTCCTTCTTTTGTGTCTTCTTCCTTCTTCTTTTGCTCCCGTGTCTTTGGGGAGTTGTGGCATATGGCGTTTGAAATTACCCACAATATGTAAGAAAATTATTATCTATTGCCATTGCCAATATATCATTCGTAGGTACATGTATACAAGTAGAAAACAGGCTAAAAGTCACGTTCTCAGCGAGGCACGAACAAAGAAATTGTTACATTGAGCAGGGCAATGGGATGACAAGCAAACTAATCCCTTCGTCTAGGTTCATTAACCGTATGATAAACACCGGGTCATCCGCCATTAATTCAGAAGTTGGGAGCGAGGCGGTCGGAAGGTGGCGGTCAAAGGCGCGATTCTCAATGAGCCTACGAAGTAGACAGCTCGCACGCGTCCCGTCGAGCCTATGCTGTGGACAGCTTGCACGCATCCCATCGAGCCTGCGCAGTGGACTTCTCGCACACATCCCGTCTAATAAAACAACTGCCCACACGTCACCTCCTTTCCATTACAAAAAATGGGACCGGTGGCACCACGTAAATGCTTAGCGGAACACACATGATTAACATAAAACAATCATTTGCAATTATAATGGGGCAACTATCTATTCCAAAATGTCTACGGTGCCTGCTAATGTGTGCGCCTTCTCAAATTGGAAAACATATGGTACCACGACCTACATGTGCCATGTCATGACACCGAGATAAGTTCCTTGAATTTCAGACAAGTTTTGGGTTTACTTGGATTTTAAAACCAAGATTCTCAATGCTTGCAGCATAGACATGACCGCGCGAGGTTTGAAATTCATTCATATTCCTTGCATGGGACCTCAACATGCACCCAAGGACTAAAATTTGATTTCAACCCATTTTGGTGCACTGAAGCATGTGCTTGTAATTCCAATTTGAATTATGTGTATTAAATTCATACAAAACTCAATTAATGTATAAAAAAGGTCAAATGAACCACGAATATTTCATATTTTAGCACAACACTCCTATAGTTCAATGTTGCCTCTAGAAAAAAAATCGAGGCGAGAAGAGGCACTGAATGTCGTTTCGCCCACACAGGTGACACGTTCCCTATCAAAACCACGATGATTCTTGTGAGAAGCTCCGGTTTGTAAGATGCTTGCGCCAAACTTGTCCCAAATTGGTCAATTTGTTTACCACAGCGTAAATGTGCCGTGTCATGACACTAGGATAATTTTCATGAATTTTAGACGAGTTTTGGATTTACTAGAATTTAAAAACCAAGATTCTCAATGTTTGCAGTCTAGCCAAGATGCCGAGATGTTTGAAAATCATTCCCATTCCTTGTGTGGGACCTAAACATTCACCCAAGGACACAAATATGATTTCTCAACCCATTTTGTTCACTGGAGCATGCGTCTATAGTTCAAATTTGAATTATACGTGTTAAATTCATAAAACGGCCAAACGAATCACGAATAATTCTATATTTTAGCACGACACTCGTATTGTTCTATGTTGCCTCTAGAAAAAAAATCGAGGCGAGAAGAGACACTGAATGTCATTTCGTCCACAAAGGTGACACGTTCCCTATTTAAATCACGATGATTCTTGTGAGAAGCTTCGATTTGTAAGATGCTTGCCCCAAAAGTTGTCCAAAATTGGTCATTTTTTACTACGGCATAAATGACCCCAGTCATGACACCAAGATAATTTTCATGAATTTCAGACGAGTTCTGAATTTATGAGAATTTAAAAAGCAAGATTCTCAATGTTTGCGGCCTAGCCACAACGTCCAGATGTTTGAAATTCATTCCCATTCCTTGCATGGGACCTAAACATGCACCCAGGGACACAAATATGATTTTTCAACCCATTTTGGGGCACCAGAGCATGCGTTTGTAGTTCAAATTTGAATTAAGCATATTAAATGCATAGAAAACTCGGTTAATGCATAAAAAAGATCAAACGAACCATGATTAATTCTATATTTTCGCACGACGCTTGTATTGTCTATATTTACTCTAGAAACAAATTCCAGGTGAGAAGAGGCACTGAATGTCATTTCTCCCACAAAGGTGACACATTCCTGATACGTCTCCAATGTATCTACTTTTCCAAACACTTTTGCTGTGGTTTTGGACTCCAATTTGCATGATTTGAATGGAACTAACCCGGACTAACGTTGTTTTCACCAAAACTACCTTGGTGTTATTTTCGTGCAGAAATAAAAGTTCTTGGAATTGGACAAAACTTTTTGTGAATTATTTTTAAAAAATTAATGAATTATGGAGCGAAGATCCACCGGAGGGGGGCTGCCTGTGGGCCACAAGCTAACAGGGCGCGCCCACCCCCATGGGCACGCCTTGATGGCTTGTGGGGCCCACATGGCTCCCTCGACCCTAATTCCACTCCTATAAATTCACATCTTCAGAGAAAAAAAATCAGAGAGAAGATTTCATTGTGTTTCACGAGACGGAGCCGATGCCACCACATGTTCTTCCTCGGGAGGGCTGATCTGGAGTCCGTTTGGGGCTCCGGAGAGGGGGATTCGTTGCCATCGTCATCACCAACCCTTCTTCATCAACACCACCATGATGCTCACCACCGGGAGTGAGTAATTCCTTTGTAGGCTTGCTTGACGGTGATGGGATTGGATGAGATTGATCATGTAAACGAGTTAAGTTTGATAGGGCTTGATCCCTAGTGTCCACTATGTTCTGAGATTGATGTTGCTATGACTTTGCTATGCTTAATGCTTGTCACTAGGGCCCGAGTGCCATAATTTCAGATCTGAACCTATTATCTTTTCATGAATATAAGAGTGATTTGGATCCTATCTTGCAAGTTGTATGCACCTATTACGTGTCTTGACCGCATACCCCAAGGTGACAATAATTGGGATTCTTTTCGGCGATTGCCGTAGTTTGAGGAGTTCATGTATTCACCATGTGTTAATGCTTTCTTTCGGTTCTCTATTAAAAGGAGGCCTTAATATCCTTTAGTTTCCAATAGGACCCCTCTGCCACGAGAGGGTAGGACAAAAGATGTCATACAAGTTCTTATCGCAAGCACATATGACTATATACGGAATACATGCCTACATTACATTGATGAATCAGAGCTAGTTCTGTGCCGCCCTAGTGTGTAACTGTTACATTATTGATGTCATCTAAATCATTATCCATCACCGATCCACATGCCTATGATTTTCATATACTGAATCTTGTTAAGTTACTATTGCTGCTGCTACAGTCACAACTGCTACAAAATTACTGCCGTCACTACTACTGTTACTTTTGCTACTATTACTTGCCTTGTTGTAGGATCCGAAGTATGTCTAGAGGGGGGGTTAGACTACTTGACCAAATAAAAATCTAGCCTTTTCCCAATTTTATGTCTTGGCAAGTTTTAGCAATTCTAGCAAGTCAAGTACACCCTACACATGCAAGTCTAAGAGTATAGCAGCGGAAAGTAAAGACATGCTCTTGAAAGTAAAGGTAGGGAGAGGAGAATCAAATGCAATTTATGACACAAAGATTATTCCTGTGTTCCGATAGGTGGAGCTATCGTACATCCACGCTGATGGAGACTTCAACCCATGGAGGGTAGCGGTCGTGAGAGTCCACGATGGGCTCCACCCGTCAGGGTCCACAAAGTAGCAACCTCGTCTATTCCATCACGGCTTCCGTCCATGAAGGACCAAGCTCACTATGGGTAGATCTTCATGAAGTAAGCGATCTCCTTGCCCTTACAAACTTCTTGGTTCAACTCCACAATCATGAAGAATGAGGCTCCCAAGCGATACCTAATCAATCTAGGAGGCACCCCCTTCCAAGGGGTAATAGATGTGGTAGTATGATGAACTCCTTGCTCTTGTGCTTCAGAAGATAGTCTCCTCAACACTCAATCACTCTCTCATAGATTTGGCATGGGAAGAAGAGATTGATTGGATGGTAAGCAACTTGGGGAGGCTAGATTTCAAGATTCATATGATTGGAGTGGAATGTCTTGATCTCAACACATGGGTAGGTGGCTCTCTCTCAGAAAAATGGATAGGACAAGTGTAAGTGTGTTCTGAGTGCTTCTTTTGCGAGTGATAGGTGGTGGAGGGGTATATATAGGCATCTCCAAAAATCCAACTGTTACAACATTATTGCCCAACTCGATGAAACCAAAGTGAACATTCGGTTGCACCGACTAGTGCAAAATGTGGCAACTTTAGGCTTTTAGGTGGTACCGATATACACAACTCGGTCCTACCGATTTTGGACTCACCAGGGCAGTTCCTCATCTCGGTGACACTTATTCACCAAACTTGGAAATTCCAAATTTAGGAATTAGCTAACTAGAGAGTTGGTCATGTATTCTCGGTCGTACCGAAACCAGTATTGGTTGTACCGAGTTGCTAGGGTTTTGGCTTGGTTCTCTCTCAAGGGAAAATCGGTATGGCTGAGTGGGAAACTTGGTGGCACCGATTTGAACTTTAGGTTCTAGACAAAGTATTTTGTGGGAGAATGGATGAGTATTTTTGGTGGCTAATATCTAAGCACTTGAGCAACCAGATCATCATAATTCCTCTCCCCCTTTTAATAGTATTGGCTTTCCTATGGACTCGAAGTGGTTTCTCAAAAAATGTAAAATGTAGAGTCTTCAAGCTTGAATTATGGCCAATGCTATTCCTTTCCTTTCCTTGGGGAGGTTCTCCACACAATCCTTTAGCCATCCCATCATTGTACTTTTTCCTGAGATAAACTTGGTAGAAACATTAGTCCAATGAAATATATGTTGTTATTAATTTCCAAAACCACCTAGGGAGAATTTGTGCTTTCAATCTCCCCCTTTTTGGTAATTGATGACAACATATAGATCAAATCTTCGATAAGAAATATAATCAATGAATAGCATCGTCGCTTTGAGAAGTATGTGATAAGCAAGAGCTCCCCCCTAAATTTGTGCATTATTTACGATTTGCGTTTGAATGCAAATGCACAATCAATTAGGAGTGTGGGTAACTCTTCCATGTCACATACAACTTGGTGGTGCGCATAAGTGATATGAATGGATTACAATGCACATAACACCAAACAAGTGAATGATCATCTCATAGATATATCACAAAGATAGGAAATATTAGCATCAACAAGCAAAGTATATGATCAAACACAACTGAGTTTTAAACAAACGAGTGATAAACCAAATGTTTTTAAAAAGTAGAGAGCAACCAAAATGCAACACACACTCTCTCTCAAAGCCCTATGATCTATAAATCCCCCCCTTTGTCAACAAGTTACCAAAGAGTTCAAAGCTATAAAGCTAATCATCTCTCTGGGCATGGTCTCCTCCATGAGATGATGAAGCAGCTCCTGTAGTTGTCAAAGGAGTCGAGAGAAGAGCATCTACAAACGCTTCGTTACAAGTCCTCTGAGGTGGTGGAGTAGACACTGGAGGTGCTAAAGGGGCAGTAGGGGCAGTAGCTGGTGCTGATGAAGATGGTGTCAACTCTGGAGCAGGCACTGTAGATGATCTGGCTTGGGTCTTGAACTGAGTGCTGGGACACAAAGGAGGACTATCATCATCTGAGGAGTGGGGACTAGGCACTACATCCACCTCCCGCTTCAGCTCAGTGACAGTCTTGGTAAGCTCATCCACCTTGTTGTCCAGAGCATGAAACTTGGTTTCCAAGATCCGCACAATGCTCTTTTTGTTCTTAAGAATCTTAGCCACATCCTTCTCTATACCTTGGACAGATTTGATGAGAAGTGCCATTTGATCACTCTTTGACTTGGGCACTTGAGCACTAGTGGCTCTGGCTGCTTCTGCCTATGCATGTGCAGTAGCTGAAGTGGGATGAGAGGTGTCCATCACCATAACGTTATCCTCAAACTTTGGTTGAAGTGGCATATGAGGACGATCAAGTGCATATACATTCTTCTCCAGTTTGGAGTTGATGAGCATCTGAATGTATGGTGCATATCCACATGATCGTTTCTAATCAGCAGCTGTCCTCTTGATTGTCTCTACAGTCAAATCCATCACCCGGAATCTGGTGTGGGTGTCTATGTGATGCAGCATGTTAATGGAATACCCCCTGATCATCTTATCATCTCCGGACTTGGGCATCAAGGTATATCAAAAGATTGTGTTGGTGGTGGGTAGTCCTGTTTGCAAATGATAGACATAGCCAATCTTGTGTATGCTCACATAGGCAATAGGGATAGGAGTGTACATGTCAGCCATGGAGTTTTGATTCATCTTGGCTTTAGCGTAAAAGTCAATATCTCCTTCCTCTACTTGTGGGACTCCTAAGATGGTAGCCCACTCATCCACTGTAGACTGATATCTGACTCCCTCGGTCATCCATATGATAGGGCCATCTGGGTAGAAATGAGTTGTGGAGTAGAACTGCATGATCATATCGTCATTCCAAGCCATGAACTCTCTCCAAACAAATTTCTCAATTTCTATGCATCTGAAGTTGTCCTGCACACTTGGAAAGTAGTCCTCTTTTTCCTTGATGTAAGCCTAGTCAACATATCTCATGTCACTAACTATTGGGCTCTTGTCTAATAGGACAGTCTCATAGAAATCCGATTGTTCCTTAGTATAGAACATGTCATCAACAACAGTCTTCCTCCTGGAGGCATATGGATCATTTGCTCTCCAATTCCCTGGCCTTGATCTCTCCCCTTCTTCATGTCTTCAGTAACTAGATGATCACCATTGTGTTCAGGCAAATGGGGTCTCAGCTTCCTCAAAACTGAAATATCAATCTCTTCTTCCATGGTGGAAGATCTCTTGTTCTTCTCTGCAAGAGGAATATCTCTGGTTGTCTTCTTGGACTTAGTGGCAACAGCTTTCTTGGGTGCAGTAGGATTCTTTGGAGCAGATGGCTTGTCCTTGGTTGTAGCTTGACTGGCCATAGCATCAGCCATGAGCTTCTTCTTCTTGGAAGGAGGAGGTTTTACAACTGGTTCTTCATCTTCCTCTTCTTCCTCATCAAGGTACTCTGGAGTAGAGGGGTGCACAACTGCTTTCACAAATCTTGTTCTCTCCCTCTTCTTTTCTCCTTCCTTCTTGGGCAAAGATTTTTTTTGGAGTCTCAATAGAAACAATCATATTTGCCTTAGCACTCTCTGGTGCTCTCATAACATCAGGATTGGCATACTCTTTCCTCACTGGCCTCTTAGCAGAAGTGGCCTCAGTGGTAGATTTCTTAGCAGCCTTCTCCTTTTTGTCTTGTAGCTTCTTGGAGGTGAATTCATCAGGAATAAAATCTGCATCTTCTTCATCTAAGTTGAGTTTCCTCCTTGCCCTGGTGGCAGCCTTGGGAAAACCATGTGAGCTGGGAGTGCCTGGGTCCTGACAAGATGAGGAACTAGCATCTGGGCTAGTGCCAGCTTCCACATCCACACTGTGTTCCCTAAAATCATTCTGGCTATCATCTGATCCTGACATCTTGACCCTATGAATAGATATAGATGAGTAGAAGGGCTGAGCATCACAAAACATAGAAGGTTTTTGCAAATTTGAACTCCAGTTCTTAAGCTTATTTTTCAGCTAAGTGGGTTTCGGTTCCACCGAGTCAGGAAATTTTGAGCTACCGAGACAGACACCCTCCTCAACAGAAACTTGGCCACTCATCTTGGTTGCACCGAAACGAGAAACTCGGTTTCACCAAGAGTGTTCTCAGCAACCCTAAATCACAAATCGGTGAGACCGATTTTTCTGACTCGGCGACACCGAGACACACATGGCGGAAGACTAAACCTAAAAATTTCGTTCCCCTACTCTCTATGGGATTTGTAGTGGATGGAAGTTGTGCATTCCATGGCAAGAAGATTAGCAAAGACCTAATGCACAACATTTGGACAAAGAGCGCATGAGGGTGGAGATCTTTACCCTAGTTCGGTGAAGATCCCCTACGGCGGCGATGGCGACGATGATTCCCGTCGACTGCGAAGAACTCCTGCGGCGAGGGTGCACGGGAGGCGAGGTGGAAGTCCAAAGACGACGACTGCGGTAGCAAAGGGGTGGGGGAGGCCAAAGAGTCGAAGTAATTTTCAACTTTGGGTCCGTAGATTATATATACCCTGTTGCTGCCGGTGACACCGATTCGGAAATTTTGGCGCCATCAAGTTTCATAACTGTCAGGTGACAGTGAAACTCGGTGAGGCCGAGAGTTAGGGATCGGTTGCACCGAGGTGATAAAACCATATCAACCCAGTGATTCGGTGGAACCGAGATTGTGGAGTTGGTTTCACCGAGATTCACATGAGAGGTTTTAGAAGTCAGCTCTTTGTCAAAACAGAACTCCGAGTGCTCCTCACACAGAGGGTTCTAAAAGTGCTTGCTCAAGTTTTGTGATGAAGCATGCATATAATTTGAGAGTAGAAAGCATAGATATCTAGAGGAGGGTACTTAGGCATTCTTGTATATCTAATTGGCCAAAGAAAAATGAAAGCCAAATAACAACAAATGGATATCCTCGAATGAGAAAAGATATACATACAAACATGCTCACATAATAAGATGTCAAATGAAATCATGGCAAACATGCATAACTACTCTAGTCATATATATATATATATATGAGTATATTGACTTAGGAGCCAAGTAGGAATAATTGATCATAGGTCATACTCATCGTTTAAGCACAAGTGAGGTTTGAGCAACTCCAACGCGCCGACCCATTTCTTCCGCGCGCGTCCGTTTGGGTAGGCACGGATAGAAAAGTCGGCAGAACGCGCCGATCCAAATAGACGCGCGTCCGCTTTTCGTCCGCCTGCCAACCCATTCCCGGCCCATGTTTGAGCTGGATTTGCGTCGGCTCGAACACGAGACGGACGCGCGCGCGCCCGCCTACTCCTCCCTTGGCCCGCTGGTCGGTGGCACATTGGCCATCCCCTCCCATTCCAATAGCAAACCCTCAGCCGCCACCTTCGTCGCCGCCACCGCCGCCCATTTTTCTGGTGCCTCTACCAGCTGCCGGTGCCGCAACATCCCCCCTGCAATGCCGCCACCTCTCACATCGCCTGCCACCGCCGTCTTGCCGCCGGGGAGCCGAAAGCTTCCCACCCGCACTCCCCCGACATAGCCGCGACCGCGACCAAGAAGCCGCCTCGCTGCCCTGACCATATCCTTTGTCCTGACACCGGAAAGCTCGTTGATGCCAGCACGCTCGTCGGACGCCGCCAGGGCATCTAGCTGGTCCGAGGGCAGCCCGATTCCCTTCGTCAATGCCCGCAAGCTGTTCGACAGTTTGCCAAGATACAAAATGGACTCCGCCGACGAGTTCTTTTTTCACAATTTCCTTTGTGACTCTGATAATTCCTCGTCCGATGATGAGGAGGAGCTTGGCTGCCGTGTTGGTCCATCACCACCTCAATAGCCAGCGGCCGTTGTTCCGTGGCTCCATTCTGGGGCACCTTCCGGTGTTGAATCGTAACCGAGAGAGCGGGCATTTCCTTGTTTGGAAGGACTACTTTGACACATTCCGGGGCACCTGACGGCATTGAATAGCCAGCGGCCATGCCGGCATATATGGGTCGGCGCGTTGGGTGCACTACCGACCCAAACGGGCAAAAAGCAGACAAAAGTGCCGTCCGTTTGGGTCGGCGCGTTGGAGTTGCTCTTACCACTTTTGCATAATGCATTTAATGTGTTCACATCTTTAAGTGATGTTTTAACTCAAGTCTTAGAGTAAAGCTCCCCTTTGATGTGACATCCCCCTTAAGAGGGATAAACTAACCTTGGGTTTTGTCATATAAGACTTCGTGTAGGTGATGTTGTGGTGGATGCTCATTATTGATGAAGATCATCTTGAGTTGGGAGCAATCCTTGTTGTTTCGTACTCTTCTCACCTACACGGGTTAGTCCCACACAAGGAACAAATACAAGGATATCTATGGAGATGGAGTGCAATGCATACATGATGATGTCCATGGATTCATTAATTACCTTGTCCCTTGCTTACCTTTGAGGGAATGTGTGACTCCTTGAACTATTGTATGTTGGAGTTGATTGCAAATAGTCCTTGCCAAAGATGAATATGAGTGAATTTAATTGGCAGAGTCACCCCTCAAGAACTTCTCTTGTTCTTCTTCTTGGGGACCCACATCAAATTGATGGGAATCCTTGGATTTGAAGTAGCACTAGTCGAAGTAGAACTTGGAGTAGCCTTAGGAACCCACTTGACCATGGTTAGAGACTCATCTTCAAATGTTTCAATCTCCTCTTGAAGCCTGTCCTTGCTTCAAAGATCGTCATTGATAGCTTTAAGAAACTCATGTTCTTGCTCTAAATTTAGCTTCTCGAAGCATAGCTTCTCATGAGTTCTTAAGAGCTCTCTATGATCTTCTTGAGTAGATCCATGAGCTAACTTAAGAGTATTTAGTTCCTTAGTTAGACGCTCAATCTCCTTCTTATCATCATCATACGACTTATGTTGATTAGCATGATTATCATCAAGTTCATTTTGACTAACATCACTAGTTTTGTCAAATAGCAAGTCATCATCTCCAAGTAAGTCATCCTCATCACTATTAAAGTCAATGTATTCGAGGTGTGATACCTTGGGGCCTTTAGCCATGAAGCAACTTCCACTCCCTTCATTTGGTGAATCAAATATGTCATAGGAGTTGGAGGAAACGAGTGCAAGTCCAGAAACACCTTCATCTTGATTATAGTTGGAGTCGGAGTGATAGCTTCTCTCGGAGTGGTTATCGGATTCGGAGCCGGAAATGCATTCACCAACATGAGCTTGATGTCTTCTTCTTGTGTAGCTCTTGGTGCACTTGTCCTTCTTCTCCGAGTCTTTACTTCTCCCGGACGGTCTTTGTTCATAACGATCATCTCTACTCCTTCTCTCTCTTTGAGGTGACTCTTCTCTTGAGCTCTTTCTTATAGGTGACTCTTCTCATTTTTGTGGGGGGCGTGCACTCATTGGAGTAGTGTCCGGGCCTTCCACAATTGTAACAATTTCGGTCATGACTAGATGGATGCTTCTCTCCATCACTAGATAGCCGTTGTAAACTAGTCCAGTCTTGCCGAGTGGCCTTATCTTCTGGTTACCTGGTCCGGTACTTCTACTTCGAGAGTGAGTTAGTAAACAAAATCAAATTTATGATCCATTTTGAGAAATTGCAATCACAGAATCATAACGAGTGGGTCAAGAGTCCATCCTCACACAGTTGAAATGCTACTTCTCCCTTCTCCTTTCCAAAAGAAAGTGGATCTCATAGCCTCTGACAATTCAAAAACTAGATCTCAGTCTCATTTTCAGATGCAATTTTCCACCAGAAAGTGAATCCCATATTCTTGGAGCTTCTTTCTTTGCCTCTACTCTAGTAGAACTTGTTGAATTTCTTGACCATAAGTCTTATCTCTTCATTGGTTACAAGGTTATCATTTGATGTAGCGGGAGTATCACTTGAAGCTTTGTAAGCACCGATTGACTTGTTATGAAGGTCTTCCTTATCTTTGAGTGAAATCTCATGAGCGACAATCCTTCCAATGACTTCCGTGGGCTTGAGATCTTTGTAGTTTGGCATCATTTGGATCAATGCGCACACGGTGTCGTACTTCACATCCAAGGCTCTAAGTATCTTCTTGAGTACATTTCCGCGACTCCTTCACCATCCTTCATCTTGAACATGTAAAGTTGACTTTGTAGCACATCCAACTTAGATTCCCTGACGGATTCGGTACCTTCATGCATACCAACCAAAGTATCCCAAATTTCCTTTGCATTCTCAAGGCGGCTAATATTGTTGAATTCTCCAGGGCATAAGCAGTTGAACAGAATGTCGCATGGTAGAGTGTTGTATGGAAACATCTTCAATTCTTCTGCGGTCGCTTCA
This sequence comes from Elymus sibiricus, assembly GCA_039707655.1. Classification (NCBI taxonomy): domain Eukaryota; kingdom Viridiplantae; phylum Streptophyta; class Magnoliopsida; order Poales; family Poaceae; genus Elymus; species Elymus sibiricus. The sequence goes on along the minus strand of CM077671.1, from coordinate 154,124,050 downwards.
CGATCCAGTTCCTTTTCATCACCAAAGAATTCACCTTGCAAGCCAACACGGACAACAGCCCATATAGCGGGGTTATGACCAAGAATATGCATTTTCATCTTATGCTTCCAACTAGCAAAGTTTGTACCATCGAACTATGGACCTCTACGGTGATAATTTCCCTCACTAGACGCCATACTCTCCTAGGTTGTGAAACCAATGGAATGGAGACCAAAGCTCTGATACCACTTGTAGGATTCGAAGTATGTCTAGAGGGGGGATTAAACTACTTGACCAAATAAAAATCTAGCCTTTTCCCAATTTTAAGTATTGGCAAGTTTTAGCAATTATAGCAAGTCAAGTACACCCTACACATGTAAATCTAAGAGTATAGCAGTGGAAAGTAAAGACATGCACATGATAGCAAAGGTAGGAAGATGAGAATCAAACGCAATTGATGACACGAAGATTTTTCCCGTGGTTCCAATAGGTGGTGCTATCAAACGTCCATGCTGATGGACACATCAACCCACGGAGGGTAGCGGTCACGAGAGTCCTTGGAGGGCTCCACCCGTTAGGGTCAACGAAGTAGCAACCTCGTATATTCCATCACGGCTTCCGTCCATGAAGGACTAGCCTCACTATGGGTAGATCTTCACGAAGTAGGCGATCTCCTTGCCCTTACAAACTTCTTGGTTCAACTCCACAATCACGAAGAAGGAGGCTCCTAAGCGACACCTAACCAATCTAGGAGGCACCACCCTCCAAAAGGTAATAGATGTGGTAGTATGATGAACTCCTTGCTCTTGTGCTTCAAAAGATAGTATCCTCAACACTCATTCACTCTCTCATAGATTTGGCATGGGTAGAAGATATTGATTGGATGGAAAGCAAATTGGACAGGCTAGAAATCAAGATTCATATGGTTGGAGTGGAATGTCTTGATCTCAACACATGAGTAGGTGGCTCTCTCTCTCAGAAAAATGGATAGGACAAGTGTAAGTGTGTTCTGAGTGCTTCTCTTGCGAGTGATAGGTGGTGCAGGGGTATATATAGGCATCTCCAAAAATCCAACCGTTACAACATTATTGCCCAACTCGGTGAAACCAAAGAGAAAACTCGGTTGCACCGACTAGTGCTAAATGTGGCAACTTTAGGCTTTTCGGTGGTGGCGATATACACAACTCGGTCCTACCGATTTTGGTCTGACCAGGGCAATTCCTCATCTCGGTGACACCCATTCACCAAGCTCTGAAATTCCGAATTTAGGAATTAGCTAACCAGAGAGTTGATCACTGATTCTCGGTCGTACCGAGTATTGGTTGTACCGAGTTGCTATGGTTTTGGCTAGGTTCTGTCTCAAGGGAAAATCGGTATGGCCGAGTGGGAAACTTGGTGGCACCGATTTTGAACTTTAGGTTTTGGACAGAGTATTTTACGGGAGAATGGATGAGTATTTTTGGTGGCTAATCTCTAAGCACTTGAGCAACTAGATAATCATAATTCCTCACCCCCATTTAATAGTATTGGATTTCCTATGGACTCAAAGTGATTTCTCACAAAATGTAAAATCTTGAGTCTTTAAGCTTGAATTATGGCCAATGATATTCCTTTCCTTTCCTTGGGGAGGTTCTCTACACAATCCTTTAGCCATCCCATAATTGAACTTTTTCCTGAGATAAACTTGGTAGAAACATTAGTCCAATGAAATATATGTTGTTATAAATTACCAAAACCACCTAGGGAGGAGTTGTGCTTTCTCTTGCTACTAAAACTTTGCTGCAGAGAGATATCCCAGATGTGTTTGAATTGAACTCAACTGCTAAGGCCGATAAATATTCTTTGGCTCCCATTGTGTCGAATCAATAAATCAGGGTGAAATACTACCCGCGAAGACTGTTGTGATCCCCTATACTTGTGGGTTATCAAGACCTTTTTCTGGCGCCGTTGCCAGGGAGCATAGCTATATTTATTGTGTTAACTTGAGGATATCCAATTGCCACTATGAAGAATCTGAAAGATACTCGAACTAAGATCATCCCCTCTCGTATGAAAGTGGGCAAGGAACTGACATCTAGCTCTGCTTTTGATTCACCTACTGTTTTGAATCAGCTTATGAAAGGATCGATATGGTTGACTAGATGGGGGGGTGAATAGGCAACTACCAGTTTTTAACTTTTCTTTAGCAAATTAGGTTTAGCAACAAATAGGTTGTCTAGATATGCAATTAGGTGAGCAACATATATGATGCTAACAGGAATAACAACACTAGCAAGCAAAGGATACAATATAATTAACGCTTGCACAAAGTAAAGGAAAGAAGTAACCACAAGTGGAACCGATAGAGACGAGGATGTGTTACCAAAGTTCCTTCCCTTTGACGGGAAGTACATCTCCGTTAGAGCACTGTGGGGGCACAATGCTCCCCCAGATGCCAATAAGGCCACCATATTCTCCTACATCCTCACATAATGCGAGATGTCGTGATTCCACTAATGGTTCTCTTGAAGGCGACGACCGGACCTTTACAAACAAGGTTGGGGCAATCTCCACAACTTAATTGGAGGCTCCCAACACCACCACGAAGCTTCACCACAATGGAATACGGCTTTGAGGTGACCACTTCCGTCTAGGGTGCTCAAACACCCAAGAGTAACAAGACCCGCAAGGGATTAGTTTGGGAATCTAATTTCTCTTGGTGGAAGTGTAGATCGGGGCCCTCTCAACCAAACCCTAGAGTTTCAACAAGTTTTGTTGGCTAGGGAGAGAGATCGGGCGAAAATGAGCTTGGGGGCAATAATGGAGCTTTGGAAAGGATAAGAGGTAAGTCTCTTTGGGAAAGAAGACCCCCTTAAATAGTGGGGAGGGAATCAACCCGTTACCTGCCCACCAGCCGCACATCAGTGGTAGTACCACTCCGGGGAGCGGTACTTCCACCCGCACGGAAGTCCTACCCGCTGGCCATAGCTGACTCAGGAGGCGGTCGTGTCGCCGGAGTGGTACTACTGCTCCTGCGAGCGGTACTACCACTCGCATAGTGGGAGGGGCAGATCCAAGCAGTAGTAGGGGACAACGGTACTACTGCTTGTTACTACCGCCCCTACTACCGCTCAAGTGGCGTGGGTCATCACACACCAGACACGAGGGTGTCTGGTGCTCTGCGACGGGTGCCCGAGCCACCACAACAGCAGTAGTAGGGGGGCAGCGGTACTACCGCCCCTACTACCATTCTGGTGGCGCGGGTCGACATACAACAGATGAGAGGGTGTCTGGTGCCCCGTGCCGGCTGCCAGAGCCACCCAGCGGTACTACCGCGCTGGCCAGCAATACTACCGCTCACACAACTTTGAGGCAGCCAAGGGCACATGGCAGTAACTCCATTTTGCCAAGAAAGGACGGGGTGCAAATGTGTACATGTTGATTCCACCCAACCTTTCCAAGTGCAGACCCACTCTTGATAGTACGGATTTTCCTATGACTCAAGTCCACCAGTACTAAATCGTAAGGAAATAACCGTCTTCTCATTTACCCACCGGAGGGGAAAATAACCGTCTCGTGCCACCTGATAATCTCTGAAAGCTTAATGCACACGGTTAGTCTGCAAATGCATTGTCGTCAATCACCAAAACCACTAGGGTAGAAATATGCCCTTACAACTTATTACACCACCACGTGTTGATCGTCCTGATTTGTCACATGAACTTGATGATGCTACTTATGAAATTAATGATGATACTATTGCTACACATGATGAAACTGAAATTGTGCCACTGAGTGAATTATTTGATGCTCATATTTCTAATGCTAGAGAACTTGAAAATGCTGGAAGTGATATAGATTTTGAATCACCTGTTACACCTCGCTCTCCTAATAGATATGAATTGCCATATGTACCTAAAGGTTATGTTATGGATGGAGAGATAGCTAGGGACTTTCTTGCTTGTGAGAATAGAGATGATTTGAAGAAACTACTATGCAAACTAAAAGAAAAATCTATGATGGGGAAAATGAAACATGATCCTAAATTTGCTACTTCTCCTATATTTGTCACTCATAAGGATTTTGAATTCTCTATAGACCCTGATTCCTATAGTAGAGTCTGATCCTTTCCATGGGTATGAAAATGAAACTGTTGCCGAAAATCTCATGAAGTTGAATGATATTACTGCTCTATTTACTAATGATGAAAAGATACATGATTATTATATCCTTAAGCTTTTCCTTTCTCATTAAAAGGCGAGGCCAAGGATTGGTTCCTTTCTCTTGCTCCTGGTTGTATGCGTAGTCCCCATGATATGCTTTATTGCTTTTGTGAAAAATGTTTTCCTGCTCATAAGAAAGAAGCTGCCTTATAGGAATATTTAACTTTGTGCAAATTGAAGAAGAGAATCTCCCTCAAGCTTGGGGGAGGCTTCTCTAGTTACTTAGAGCTTTGCCTGATCATCCTCTTAAGAAAAATGAAATTCTTGATATCTTTTGTAATGGACTAACCGATGCTTCTAGGGACTTCCTGTCACACCCTATGTTTGTACCACTTTGTTGTGCTATGGTTTTATAAAAATTTGGACCCATTCAAAACATTTTGAATGCTTGTGCTTGTTGGATTGTTTGCCACCTGGTTGTTTGGATGATTGTGATTAGTTCTACCAAACTCTTCTTCTCTCTAAAACTCTTCTACTTGATCCAAATCCTCTGCCCAATGATCATGACATGTGTATAGTGCCTAAAACTATTTTTATCAAATATTATTTGGGCCAAAAAGCATTTATTCAAATTGGGTGGAATGTTTTGCACAAAAGAGTTTATTTGGGACCTACTATATATAAGACTTCCCAAAACCACGAAATATTATTTTTAAAGATTATTTTCCTATTTTATTTAAAGGCTTTTTCTTAAGGCCAGAAATGGTCTTTCATAGGGAAAAATATTTTTATGCTTTAAAAATATTTGAAAAAAATTAGGGAAATTCAATGGACATATATTTTCCATATAGATGAGTTTCAACACATGGTCATGTTCAAAATATTGGACAAAAACTTCCAAAACCATTTCTGTCGGTTTCAAGCTTTTGAAATATTTCTATAGGAAATATTATCAAATAAATCTAGGAAAATTCGAGCAAGTCACATACGCCCAATGTGATGATCTTGCTAAGGTTCATCCCAATCCAAATTATTTTGGTTCACCAAAATATCCCAAAACCATTCCTGTCCAGATGCAAATTTAAGCAACTCTACATTGCAAATTGTCTCCTATTGACCCAAAACTTTATGGACGTGTTCTAATCCCCAAATAATGCTACTACACCAAGTGGTGCATTAAGGAGAATAGATTTGCATGCCTAGATCTACAGAAATATGATTATGTTAATTTCCAGGGTTTACAAAGTTTACATTGCCAACTTTCCTCAACTGAGCTCAAACCTTGTGACCCATCTCATTTTTACCTTTTATTTGATCATGGTAAATCTCATGGGAAGTGGACCCTTTTTAGTTGCCCAAACTAGCATCAAACACATTCAGACAGAATGGTAAAAACCTTGTTTTCACCCCTTAGCTCATTCTCCTTCACCCCAACTTTTTACCACAGTCCCCCCTAGTTACCTTATACCTCCAGTAAAAACCCCATGGCCTTAGGTCACTGATTGAGGTGGTAAAACCCTCATTTTACCCCCTGGACAACAAGAATCTACCCTTCTCTCCACTCCCCTCTTATTCTAGTGAGCCTCCAAAGCATTCAATGCATTCCCCAACTTGTGTACTCCCTCCTAGTTCCCCTAGACTCTAGTGGTCGCACCCAAAACGACGTTGGCATGTCGTGGCATGTCGTACGTGCGCTCTGGAGCATGCTACAGCGCTCACCCGCACTGTAGCCGCCCCCCAATCATCTCCCCCGACAACCTCGGGCCCCTCCATCGTCTCCCCCGAGGTGACCTTGGCGTCCGTGAGACGACAACCTGTCGCCCCCTCCTCTCTCCTCCTCCTTCCCTCCGCTCTCGCATGTACCGAGCATCGCCGGATCGGCCAACCGTGGGCCTCACACGTGCGAGCTCCCCCGCTCTCTCTCTTCTCTCTCCATCCCAATCGCACACCCTGAGCTCCACTTAAGATCCCGAGCCCCCTGCGCTCGGGATCGACTGAGTGAAAGGACAACTTCTCCCTAGGTGGTTTTGGTAATTAATAACAACATATACTTCATTGGACTAAATTTTTCCACTAAGTATATCTCAGGAAAAAGTTCAATGATAGCTTGGCAAAGGATTGTGAGGAGACCCCAAGATACAAGGAATAATATTGGCAAAGCTACAAGGATGAAGACTCTACATTTCACCTTGTGAGAAATCACTATGAGTCCATAGGAAAGCCAATACTATCAAAAGGGGGTGAGGCATTAATAGTGAATGAAATGCTCAAGTGATCAAGTGTTAGCCACCAAATACACCCACAAGCTCTCCAACAAATATTCTGTCATTAAGCCATCCACTCAAAATCGGTGTCACCAACTTTCATATCGGCTACACCGAGTTCCAAGCCAAGACGGAAACCCTAGCCACTTCCCATTCTCGGTACAACCAAGATTCACATTGGTGCAACCGAGTTTCGGTGACCAACATTCTGTTGTCTCGATTTATTAAATCGGAATCTCCGAGTTTTGTAAATCTGTGCCACCGAGTTTGGAAACTGCCCTCGGCCACTCATTTCGGTACCACCGAGAATGATATATCTGTCATACCGAGATTCCTAATGTTGCCACATTTTGAACAAATCAGTACGATCGAGTTTCATATCGGTTTCACCGAGTTGCTCAATAATGCTATAACGGTTGGATTTTTGGAGATGCCTATATATACCCCTCCACCACATCCCACTCGACAGAGAAGCACTGAGAACTATAACACACTTGCCCCATCCAGTTTTCTGCGAGAGAACCACCTACCCTTGTGGATCAGTTTACTATCTACAAGCAGGTCTACCTACCAGCAACACCATCATGAGGTACACTTTGATGCCTAAGTCAGGAGATGACAAGATGATTCGAGGCTACTCAATCAACATGCTGCACCACATTGACCTTCATACCATATTCAGAGTCATGGATCTTATTGTTGAGACTATGAAGAGGACATCTGCAGATTAGAAGAGATCTTGTGGTTATGCACCATACATTCAGATGCTGATCAACTTCAAGATTGAGAAGAATGTGTATGCCCTTCATCAACCTCATATGCCACTCCAGCCAGAATTTGAGGGTAATGAGGTGGTGATGAATCCAGATCATCCCATTGCAGCTGCAGGAAGAGAAGCAGCTGAGTCAGCTAGAGCCACTAGTGCTCCAGTGCCAAAGTCCAGGGCTGAGCAAATGAATATGCTTTTTAGCAATGTTAAGAGTATGCAGAAGGATATCAAAAACATTCTTGAAAATCAGCATAGTCTTGTGAGGATAGTGGAGAACAGGGTCAAAACATTAAACGACAAGGTAGATGGGCTGACTAGGACAGTCAATGAGCTCAACAAGGAAGTAGATGATGCTCCTATCTATCACTCTACAGGTTCATATGAGGATGACACTTCACCTCTCAGGCCATGCACTCAGTTTAGGACCCAAGCCAAGACTCCTACAGTGACTGCTCCAGAGTTGAGGTCGTCTTCTTCAGCACCTGCTATAGCTCCTTCAGCTCCATCAGCTCCAGTAGCAACTCCACCACCTCAGAGGACTTCAGCTGAAGCTTTTGCAGATGCTCTTCTCTCGACTCCATCAATAGCTACAGGTGCAGCGTCATCATCTTATGGAGGAGATCCAACCAAGAGCGACGTTTAGCTCTATAGCTTTGAACTTTTTGGTAACTTGTTGCCAAAGGGGGAGAAGTTGCAGATCATAGGGCTTCGAGAGAGAGAGAGTGTTGCATTTTGATCCCTCTTTGCTATTTTCAAAAACATTTGGTTTATCGTTTGTGTTGCAAACTTTTGTTGGAATTTGATCATATACTCTTATGTGATGCTTCTATCACCTATCTCTGAAATTTCTATGTGATGATCCTTTACTATTGTTTGGTGTGTTGTGCTTGTTATTCACTCATATTAATTCTAGTGCACCACCAAGTTGTATGTGATATGGAAGAGTGATCCATCATCCTAATCGATTGTGCATTTGCATTCAAACACAAATTTAAAAGAATGCACAAATTTAGGGGGAGCTCTTGCTTATCACATACCTCTCAAAGCGACGATGCTATTCATATCTTATATCTCTCATCGAAGCTTTGATCTATATGTTGTCATCAATTACCAAAAAGGGGGAGATTGAAAGCACAACTTCTCCCTAGGTGGTTTTGGTAATTAATAACAACATATACTTCATTGGACTAATGTGTTCCACTAAGTATATCTCAGGAAAAAGTTCAATGATAGCTTGCCAAAGGATTGTGAGGAGACCCCAAGATACAAGGAATAATATTGGCAAAGCTACAAGGATGAAGACTCTACATTTCACCTTGTGAGAAATCACTTTGACTCCATAGGAAAGCCAATACTATCAAAAGCGAGTGAGGTATTAATGGTGAATGAAATGCTCAAGTGATCAAGTGTTAGCCACCAACTACACTCACAAGCTCTCCCACAAATATTCTGTCATTAAGCCATCCACTCAAAATCGGTGTCACCAACTTTCATATCGGCCACACCGAGTTCCAAGCCAAGACAGAAACCATAGCCACTTCCCATTCTCGGTACAAACAAGATTCACATCGGTGCAATCGAGTTTCGGTGACCAATATTCTGTTGTCTTGATTTATAAAATTGGAATCTCCGAGATTTGTAAATAGGTGCCACCGAGTTTGGAAACTGCCCTCAGCCACTCATTTCGGTACCACCGAGATTGATATATCGGTCTCACCGAGATTCCTAAAGTTACCACATTTTGAACAAATCGGTACGACCGAGTTTCATATCAGTTTCACCGTGTTGCCCAATAATGCTGTAACGGTTGGATTTTTGAAGATGCATATATATACCCCTCCACCATATCCCACTCGAAAGAGAAGCACTCAGAACTATTCCTCACTTGCCCCATCCAGTTTCTGAGAGAGAACCACCTACCCTTGTGTTGAGGTCAAGATCATCAATGTCAGTGTACAAAGAACCAGGGTATCTACTACCCAGACTTGTGCACGGGCAACCGCGGCGGGATTCCTGGAGCCGACAAGGCCTAGCCAAACCTTGGAATCAGGTACTGCAGTATCAAGAAGATAAAAAGACAGAAAGCCAAAGGCTGGGGGCCCCGGCAAGATCTTGCCGGGATAGCTCATAGCCCCCGGCAAGACTTCGCCAGTGTTCAAGCGCACCGCCCCAGGGCAACTACCAGCTTGTCTTTTAGCTGTTGTCTTCCTGGGTGCGTGTCAGACGCTGACGACGTGAGGGTTAAGCGGTGCGATGGGATGGCTCCTTTTTCCATCCCCAAGAAAGGCAGGGACACCTCAATGGAGCATTAAATGCCCTTGTCCTAAGCCGTCAGTATTAGGTATGATAAGCACTGTAGCTACTTTACACCTCATGTACACCCTGTGCACCACTGTTGGCGACCCCTTCGAAGGTATAAAAGGAGGCCCAAGGTGCAGCTACAGGGGGATCTTTCTGGCTGGTTCGGCATGCGTAGCTGTCGGTTACTATAGCGCTCCAAGAACTTGGCCTGAAAACACATCAATAAAATCAAGCAGGAGTAGGTTTTTACGCATCTTTGCGGCCCGAACCTGGGTAAATTCCCGCGTGTTGATTGTTCGATCTGCTCTCTATGCAAACCTATTTCCCCGCCGAATCGTAAAGGGATCGTCGCGATCCCATAGGTGTCGTTTCTCCGACATCTTTGGCGTGCCAGGTAGGGGAAGAGGTTGCGTGGACCTGATCTAGCGATCGGTGTGCCAGGTCCTTCGACAATCATCGCCATGGCCCCCAAGAAGAAGTGTTTCACGGTGGTTGGACCATCCGCGTCCGCCGTACCCGAAGCAACGCGCACGGGTGATGGTGTAGACGCCGGTGGTGGAGGCAGACACACCGAGCCTCCGCGACGTTCCGGCGATCACAGCCAGGCAAGTGGTGTCGCTCGTGACGACGGCGGAAACCCTCGCGCCGCTGGATCCAGGGACGGACATGTGTTGCCTGCGGGCGGCGCAGTGAACTCCAGAGGTGGCAGGGCGCCTTCCAAGACACCCACGCCGGCGCATGCGCCGCGGCCATCTCAGGTCGCGCGTGACGAGCAGCGTCATGACGATGGGCGTCATAGGCGTCCTCATGGGAAGTCTCCTGAGCATCACTCTCGAGATCCACGAGATCCGCATGCACGCCAGCACACAAGTGCGAGCGGTGTACGGTTGCAGGACCGTGAAGTTGCTCCTTCTAACGTAGTTAGGAGTCAAAGCACTTCATGTTCTTCGCATCTATCGCTGCCGCATACATCGGCAGAAGCTCTGGCGCGAGCACGGCTACTCCTGAACTTTCCTCCTACTGCGGATAAGCTCGAGGAGTGGAGAGCTGCGATCCAGAGCCTCGTCGGCTTCGCAAACAAAGATGTACCAGAGCAGGCAGAGCCTTCGCAGCGATGGTCCGTCGAGCCAACACGTGCCGGTGATGAGAAGACCAGAGGCGGTGCAACCTCGGTGCACTCTCCTCCACGGCAACAACAGCGGTCGTTGACGCGACGGACTAGCACCCATGACGATGATTCCACGGCGTCGTCTGATCTGCGAACACGCCGCGACCAACGTCAAGTTCTTCGGGAGAGAAGAAAGGAGGACGCTCGAACTACCATCGAGCGGCGGCGGGAAGCACGCCACCAATCCGACAAGCACGCGGGGCCCACTGTTGACAAGCCTGCGCCAAGGTATCCTACCGACCTACCTTATGAGGTGGGTTGCCCAGTGTTTACCCGTGAGCTGCGGCGAGTCCAGTGGCCCAACTCCCGCACCTTCAAACCAGAGGTCCCGGAGAAGTATGACGGCAAGAATCATCCGTCGGAGTTCTTGAGCATCTACACCATTGCGGTGCAGGCTGCTGGGGCTCGCGACGACAAGATACTCGCCAACTACTTCCCGTTGGTGCTCAAGCCCAACATCAGATCGTGGTTGATGCATCTGCTCGAAGGTTCCATTTCTTCTTGGGCAGACCTGTGCCACGAGTTTGTTGGCGCCTTTACTAGTGGTCATCAGGCTCCTGGTCAGTAGAGTGACTTACATATCATCCCCCAGAAGGAAGACGAAACCCTGCGCAAGTACATCCAGAGGTTCAGCCGCATACATCATAACATTCCAGACGTTCATCCTGCCGCTGTTTTCAGCGCGTTCCATCAGAACGTGCGGAACCGCAGGATGCGGGAAGAGCTGGCGATGAACAAGGTCAGGAATGTTGCCGAGCTTTATGCTCTGGCAGATAAGTGTGCACGAGCTGAAGAAGGGAGGAGGCTTCCCGGCGAGGATGCTGGCGCACGGGCCGACTCTGATGACGATGACGCGGCTGCCCCGACAAAGAAGGGCCGGCGGCGCAATAGGAAGCGCAAGGGCAAGGCCGTGCTTGCCGTTGAGGGATCCGGCAGCCCCGGCACCGCCAAGAAGGCCAAAGTCGACGACCCCGTCAGGGATGTTGCCGGGTGTGCCTCCTGTCAGGCCTTGGCGGCTGCCGACAAGTCAGAAGGCTCCGGCAAGAAGTATTGCAAGATCCATCGCACCAAGGGCCACGATCTCCAAGACTACCGGCAAGTCGAGCAGCTTGTCGAAAAGCAGAAGGCCGAGTACGAAAGGCGAGATAAGGAGAGGGCTTAGGATGGTGCTGAAGGGTCCGGCAAGAAGCACGGAGGCCGAGGAGGCCGCCGCGGCAAAGCCAAGCAACAGAAGGAGAAGCCCGCCAGGGGCCGCGACAAGCAGGAAGGGGATGATGATGACAACGATGAAGGTGAAGAATCCAGCGAGCAAGAGTTCCAAAAAGCTACGGACATGATGTGCGTTGACGGAGGTGCTTCTTTGCATTCTTCCCACCACCAACTCAAACAGTGGGCACGTGAAGTGAATGCGACAGAACCATCTGTCGGCGCCCGGAAACCGTTGAAGTGGTCCAGCACGCCTATCATTTTTGACGTCGAGGATCACGCTGATCGCACAACTGCGGTCGGGTGTTTGCCGTTGTTGGTTTCACCAACGATTTGCAACCTCAAGGTGACAAAAATGTTAGTTGATGGCGGGGCTGGCTTGAATTTGATATCACCCGAAGTGATTAAGAGGCTGCAAATTCCTGATGGAGATCTCGAGGAAACAGGCACGTTCCAAGGGATCAATCCAGGAAGGAGTCAGCCGAAGGGCAAGATCACACTGCCAGTAACATTTGGCAGTGACCTAAACTTCAGAATGGAGAAGGTCATGTTTGATGTCACCGAGATTCCACTGCCATATAATGGGATCCTTGGTCACCCAGCGCTGGCCAAGTTTATGGCGGCATCACACTACGCCTACAATACATTGAAGATGCCCGGGCCGATAAGCGTTATCACTGTTAACTCTGACAAGAAAGATGCGCTTATCTGCACCGACCAGCTTTACCGGGAGGCGGTTGCAGCATCTTCCGTCAAAGCACTTGCTCCTGCCGGTGAAGCTCCTGGGGGGAAGAAGACCGGTAAGACCTCTCGCACACACTCCGGCAAGCGCACCTCTTCGGAGTGCTGCGCTCCCGTTGAGGACGTGCCGGAGAGCTCCACCGGCAAGAGCAAGAAATCCAAGGCAGCCCCGCCAGCGACTAAGAAGGTGCCCGCCAAGGAAGATGGCACGGGGGGGAACTTTCACCATAAGTTCCACCCTCGATGACAAATAGGAAAGCGCGCTCATTGCCTTCCTGCGGGCGAATGTTGATGTGTTTGTATGGCAACCATCAAACATCCCCAGTGTTCCCAAGGAGGTAATTGAGCACCACCTTGCTGTCTGTCCTCACGCGTGGCCCGTCAAGCAGAAGGTCAGGAAGAAGGCTTTGGAGCGGCAACAATTCATCGCCGAAGAAATCAAAAAGTTGGAAGCAGCAGGTTTGGTTAGAGGAGTACTCCATCCCACATGGTTGGCCAATCCGGTCGTGGTGCGCAAGGCGAATGGCAAGTGGAGGCTGTGTATTGACTATACAGATATCAATAAAGCCTGTCCAAAAGATCCTTTTCCCTTGCCGCGCATCGATCAGATTGTGGACTCCACTACCGGCTATGACTTGCTTTCATTCCTTGATGCCTACTCTGGGTATCATCAGATCTTCATGTCAAAAGAAGATGAAGAGAAGACCGCATTTATCACCCCATGTGGTACGTACTGCTTTTTGCGTATGCCTTTCAGGTTGAAAAGTGCTGGTTCAACTTTTGCAAGAGCAGTCCAGATTGGTTTTGAGCCTCAGCTACATAGAAATATGGAAGCCTATATGGATGATATAGTGGTCAAAACCAAGGACAAGGCAACGCTCATTGCAGACCTAGAAGAGACATTTGCAAATCTGCACAAGATCAATCTGAAGCTCAATCCTAAGAAGTGTGTGTTTGGTGTTCCATCCGGAAGCTTCACGGGTTCTTTGTATCTCACCGTGGAATTGAAGCAAATCCCGACAACAACAAAGAATTGAGCAGATTGAAGCACCAAAGCATGTTAAAGATGTGCGTCGTCTGGCCGGCTGTGTTGCTGCTTTAAGTAGGTTCATCTCCATGTCTGCTGAGCGCGCCCTGCCATTTTTCAAAATTTTGAAAAAGGCAGGTCCAATGAAATGGACTCCGGAAGAGGAGGCAGCGCTGCAAGATTTGAAGAGATACCTCTCCTCTCCGCCAGTACTAGTCGCACCAAAACCACAAGAGCCGTTGCTGTTGTATTTAGCGGCAACGAATCAAGTGGTAAGTGTTGCGCTAGTGGCAGAGAGAGAAGCTGACGAAGAAGCAGCAACAGCGTCAGAACCGTCAAGTGACTTGCCGGGATCTTCCCTGGCAGAGTCTGGTGCCGGCAAGACAGGATCTGTATAGTCAGATGAAGCAATACAGAAGAAGAAGATGGTGTAGCGTCCAGTTTATTTTGTCAGTTCCCTCCTGCAGGGGGCTAGATCAAGATATTCTGGTGTGCAGAAGTTGCTCTTCGGCCTCCTTATGGCCTCGAGGAAGCTGCGCCATTACTTTCAGGCACACACGATCACTGTCATCACCCGCTTTCCTTTGCAATGGATTTTGCGGAATCCAGAAGCAACCGGCAGGATTGTGGAGTGGGCGTTGGAGTTGCCATGCTTTGGCCTCAAGTTTGAGAGTACGTCGACCATCCAGAGCAGGGCCTTGGCGGAGTTCATTGCAGAATGGACCCCAACGCCAGACGAGGAGATCCCGGAATCAACCCTTCCCGACAAGGAAGCTGATCAAGAGTGGGTCATGTATTTTGATGGGGCTTTCTCCCTACAAGGAGCCGGTGCTCGCGTGCTGCTTGTCGCACCCACCGGGGAACACCTCAAGTATGTAATCCAGATGCACTTTCCGCGGGAGAGGTCGACGAATAATACAGCAGAGTATGAAGGACTGCTTGCCGGTCTCAGAATCGCGGCAGACCTTGGAATTCGGAAGCTCATCGTCAGAGGTGATTCTCAACTTGTTGTCAAGCAAGTGAACAAAGATTATCAGAGTCCGTTGATGGAAGCTTACGTGGACGAGGTGAGAAAGTTGGAAGAGCGCTTTGATGGTCTCCAAACAGAGCACGTTCCTCGTGCAGAAAACAGCGTTGCTGATGACTTATCAAAGCGCGCTGCCCTTAAGCTACCTGTGGAACCAGGTACTTTTGTGCTCCGATTCACTCAACCATCCGTGACACCATCGATAGGACAATGAAAAAGAAGAAAGTTGAGTTCCGGCAAGTATTTTCCGGCAGACCTCCCAAAGGGCGCCGGCAAAGGGGTTGCCGAGGACAGCACCAAGCTCGCCGGAGAACAACAGGCTCCGGCAGGGTCTCAGGCCCTTGCTGTAGAGACAAACGTTCTTGCGGCAGAGGACTTGCCTTTAGTCCTTGTTGTCGAGCCTCAGGCTCCAGCATGGGCGCAGCACATTGTCCATTTCCTTCAGACAGGAGAACTTCCCGAAGAGCAGGAAGAAGCAAAGAAAGTAGCCCGTCGGTCCAACATGTATCAGGTCGTGGATAACACACTATACAGGAAGAGGCCGAACGGTGTGAAATTGAAGTGTATCCCTCGTGAGGAAGGACTGGAGCTGTTGGCAGAAATTCATGGAGGCATATGTGGCTCCCACATAGGATCAAGAGCTCTTGTTGGCAAGGCGTTCTGGCAAGGTTTCTTTTGGCCCACTACCCTCCAGGATGTAACTGCACTAGTAACCAAGTGTGAAGCATGCCAGTTTCATTCGAAGAAGCTACATCAACCAGCTCAAGCTCTTCAGACAATCCCTCTCTCCTGGCCATTTTCGGTCTGGGGACTCGACATCTTGGGCCCCTTTCCCCACGCTGTTGGTGGCTTTGAGTACTTGTACGTTGCTATCGACAAGTTCACAAAGTGGCCGGAGGTGGAGGCAGTAAGGAAGGTGACAGCACAGTTAGCCGTCAAGTTCTTTAAAGGAATAGTTTGCCGCTTCGGTGTGCCCAACAGGATCATCAACGACAACGGCACACAGTTCACCAGCAACACTTTCATGCAGTACGTCCAGGATCTTGGCGGCAAGATCTGTTTTGCTTCTGTTGCTCACCCAAGGAGCAAAGGCCAAGCGGAAAGGGCTAACGCTGAAGTGTTGCGGGGTCTCAAGACAAGAACTTTCGACAAGCCGCGCAAGTGTGGAAGGCGCTGGATTGATGAGTTGCCGGCGGTTTTTTGGTCAATCAGAACGACACCAAATCGAGCCACCGGCCAGACACCCTTCTCCCTAGTATATGGGGAAGAGGCAGTTCTCCCGACAGAACTCATATACGGGTCACCTCGAGTGCTCGCTTATGATGAGCTTGAGCAAGAGCAGTTGCGACAAGATGACGCGACGCTCCTTGAGGAAGATCGTCTTCAGGCTGCTGTGCGAGCTTCACGCTACCAGCAAGCTTTGCGCCGCTATCATAGCCACAAGGTTCATGCCCCAAGTCTTGAGGAAGGCGACCTTGTTCTTCGGCGCGTTCAGTCGGCCAAGAATTCCAACAAGTTGACGCCGAAGTGGGAAGGCCCTTATCGGGTAGTACGAGTCACCAGGCCTGGCGCAGTCCACCTGGAGACCGAAGACGGTATTCCGGTGAGCAACTCCTGGAATATTGAACATCTTCGTAAGTTGTATCCATAAGGCATGGTTTCCGGGACTCCCGGCAACCCCTTTTGTACAAGTCTTGCCGCTGTAGCATGTAATCCTTTGTACAAAGCCAGGCGCAGACCCTGTGCATAGTTGAATAAGGCTAAGTGTTTTGCAAATCTTGTTGATTTCCATGTGTTACTTATGTGCATGTTTATCTAAGATATTGTATTACACTTACCCCTGACAAGTGCTAACGAACCGCCAAGGTTCCATATCTCTATTTTCTCTTCTTTCTTTTTCTCAAAAGGACAGAAGGTTACCTCACGTGCAGCTTTACCGGGGGGGAGAATGGTGGTATGGATACCAACAGGCGACGCTCAAGGAAATTATCTTGTCGGAATGAGTACGGCAACGAAAAGATAAGTTGCAGAATTTCAAACGAATTTTTGTTTTGTTGTTTTCCTTGAACGATTTCAACTTTTGTATGGAAAACCTGCACACGAAGGAACCTTCTTGCAATTGGTTGCGCCCTTACTCTGTTTCGAGTCCGCTCAACAGTTTAGGTGGCCGCACTAAAAGCATCAAGGCCTCTTGCCGGCAGCGGCCCTGCCAGCAGGCTGCTAAAGTCCCGCACCTAGCGCTCGCGGCAAGGGTGTGCGCACCGGCAAGTTTCGAGTCAAGCGTAGGGCGAATACATACAGAAAGAAATTAAGCAAGGGGAATAACATAGCGTTCATCCAGAACATATCAAGTTATATTACAATAAAAGTTGCCGCGATTCTAACATAAGGCAATGTTGTCTTTGACATGAAATGACGGCAGCAGCGAGTAAAAGCGGCTAATCCCGGCGATCGCCTTCGACCCTTTTGACTTGGCTTATCCTGTCGATGATGGGTGCGACAAGCTCTTCCGCCGCCATAAGATTTGCATCTTTCGGCAAGTGGCCAAGGGCGTCGGCGAGGTTGATGCTGGGGTTCCTATACACCACCTTGACGAGCACCTTGCGAAGGACGGCCTGGCAGAGTTTGCGCGATTCACTGGCCAGGCAGGCTATCCGATCAGAATGGAGCTGCTCCAGGGCTTCAAGCACGCGGTCGAAGAACATATGAATCTTGGCATTGGTGGACACACTGTCGTCAGAAGAGTACCTGTAGCCCTGCAAGCCCATGATGGACAGTTGCGCGGCAAGTTTCTCCGCGGTGCCAATGAGTTTCTCAGTCCAGATCTCCATGCCTCGCACATAGTCATTGTGCTCGAAGGCGGCGCTCTTGACCAACTCCCGTTCGTTCTGGAGATCTTTGGTCAGGGTTTTCTCATGTGCTTCCGCGGCCTCGAGGGTCTCCTTCAGCGTGGCCAACTTCAGTTCCAGATCATTGATGGACTCGTTGGCTGTGGAGAGCTCCTTGGTCTTGTCAGAGATGGCGACATGTGCCTCCGCCAGACTGTTAAGAGCTTTGTCTCTTTCGGTCTCGAGTGTTGAGACCTTCTTGCCGTGCTCCTCGAGCTCTGTCTCCAGCTTCTTCACCTTCTCAGCAAGCTCGTCTTTGGAGGCCTCTGTAGTTTTGGCGGCATCAACGGCCTCCTTTAGCTTGCCGGCGTGATCTACAGTCAGAGATTTCAGCGCCTCCTCGTGCCTCTGCTCCAGCTCCTGGGTCCGCCGTGCGACAAGACTCTCAACCTCCTTGTCCTTGGCGCGGAGCTTGTCGGCGAGCGCCTTCTCGCGCGGGACAAGATCATCCTCATGAGATTCGAGCCCGACGCGGAGTTCTCTCAGGCGAGCTGCTTCTATAGCGGCCTGTTGCTTGGCTTCCTCCTGTGCCTTCTCGATATCGGATTGCTTCAGGAGGAGCTCTTCCCAGCCTTGGCTCAACTAAACTTGCCTCGTCTTCAGCTCCTGGACAGCCTCAGCGTACCACATTTGGGTCTCCTTGACACGCTCTTGGAAGTTCACTTCTGTCGCTTCAACAATGGCTGCTCGGGAGTCTAGCTTCTCCTTGCGGGCGCGATGGAGGGCCTGGAGCTTCTGGTAATTGCTATTTATTGCATGGACGAGCTTCTTTTCCTCAGACCTGCTGCTGCCGGCGCTAGGTTCATCAACAATCTCAAGCCCGACAGCGGTGATGACTTCCTCAAAAGTCTCTCCTTCGATTGGTGCCCTGATGCTTGCTGCCCCTGGAAGTCTCACGAATAAATTATCACCGACCTTGAGGTATTTGCTTGAAGAGGGAGCTTCGGCTGTTGGCGGTTGCTCATCAGCAGCCGCCTCATCGGCAACTGGGGGCTCCGGAGCTGGTTCAGCGCTTTGCGCTCCTGTGGCAGGAATGTCGTCAGCGCGGCCACCGGACTCCTTGTCGGTCCTCTTAGCATATTCTTCGGTGGCCTTTCCTTGTGCAGCTCTGGCGGCCTCAGCGGTAGCCATCTTGGTGGCTTCAGCGGCCTCGGTTGCAGTGTTCTTGGTGGCCTCTTCAGCGGCAAGCCTCTCGGCCTCGGCGGCAGCATCCCTGGCGGTCTTCTCGATGACAGCATCGACATCCATGTCCTCCGCCAAGGGAATGTCTGAAAGCCAAAGGAATAAAGCAAGATGGGGATAAAGAGGAAGTTCAAGAAGACAAAAAAAAGAAAAGATAAAATAACAAGTATTCCAAAGCGGATGGTTTACCTGCATCAGCCTACCGGGGAGTGGATTCTCCCCTCCCGCCAACTTCGGTTGCTGGCGTAGAGCTGCCGGTACCTCCGCCTGTCAGCCCTTCCTCGTCGCGATAGAGCGCGCTAGAGGAAGTCCTGGCCGGAGGCACATCTCTGGGCAGCATGGTTGATGGAGGCGGCATGTCAGGGATGAACTCTGACGATTCTCCTTGTCGCCGCTCCCCTCCTGCACGTCCGGTGATGTTAGCAGTAAAAATGCACACCCCGGCACTTGCCAGCGGAAAGTGAGTAATAGACTCATGTTGGGGGCTGCGTCGGGGGCTGAGTCGAGGACTGCATCGCGGGCTGGGCACCGGGCTGACGGTGGTTGTCTCTGGTGCACCTGAAGTGCTTGCCAGCGGCTCCTCGTCCGTTGAAGTCCTCGCCCTCTTCGCTATCCTCTGTGCCAAAGTTTCTGCATCTCTGCGGGAACAAGTCAAAGCAAAACGATGAGTTGAAGCAAAATCCGAAATTCAGAAAACAAGGGATGCGATAAGATCCTTACTCTTCTTCTTCCCCCGAGCTAAGGGCGGAAAGATCAAAGGCGACTTCCGTCATGGTGCCCGTGGGAGGATGTGGAGGAGTGTTCCTTGGTCGCTTGGCCGCGGCAGGCGCGGGTTGCTGATGGGCTTCTTGCCGCTGCGTCACCTTGCCGGCCGCCCCCTTGCCGGGGGCTGTACTCCTTGAAGGAGCTTGTTAGACCGGGACCCCAGAAGTGGCGCTCCGAAGGATGCGCCTGCTCCTTGGCTTGAGAGTTGGGGCCTCCTCAAGCAATTCCTCCTCGGCTGTGTCCTCGGTAGGATGATCCCCGGCAGATGTGCCGCCCTGTTTCTCAACGATTTCGCCCTGCCCGGCAAGATTTTCGTCCGGCAGCATCTCCTCTTTGCTGGACTCTGTTTCTGCGAGGTCAGCGCTGCCGGCCTCCTTGGCAAGACCCACCTCCACCACCCTGCCGGTGATGTACTCTACTTCCCTTTCAGTGGTGGCGCGAACGAAGTCTTCTTCTGTGCGGATTGGCCTTTCCGCCAGGTCATCAAAGAATTGCTACACCTGATCTTCGAGGGGCACGATCCAGGACCCGTCAACACTATGAGCATCCAATACTGGCATCATAGCAATAATCGGGCCCAGGGAAGAATTGTTGCACAAGGGGACTACGCTTGCCGGCAGATCGCGCACCAGTGCACTCCTGAACAATTTTTGGCAGAGGGCTGCGTGTTGCATCAGTGTCAGATTGTTATCCAGCCCGGGGCACAGTCTCATGATGTCTGCCGCATTCTTGAACTGCCAAGCCGGCCTTCCTTTGTTCTGCAAAGGGGCAATGCGCCGGCGAAGGAAATCAGCACATATCATATCTACTGAAAGCCCGGCAGTCTTGAGGCGGAGAATCCTTGTGGTTGCGATTGTGAGCTTTGCATCTTCAGGGTCGAGAGCGCTCCAGTCATTGTTGCGGGCTATCTTCGTCTGCCGCGGCAAGCAGAAAGACTGGACTGCCTTTTCTTCTGTCTCCCAAACCCAGCACCATCTGCCCCGCCATTCCTCCCACTTCCGGCGGAAGGCCCCGTTTGGGTAGACCTCCTTGGTTCCTGTCCATGGGATCCAGGCGATGGAACCAGAAAGGGCCTCGCCTTTCTTGATTCGAGGAATGAAGTAATGGCGGAAGAGGGCGGTGCTAGGATTTACTCCGGCAAAGTTTTCGCAAAGATGGGCGAAAACAAACATACACGTCACGGCATTCGGCGTGAAATCTAAGAGCTGGAAGCCGTAGGTGTGCATGATGTCTTTGAAGAAACCGGAGAAAGGGGGCAGAGTCCGCAGTAGAAATAATCAGCGAAAAAATGGTACTTCTTTGGATCAGCCCTAGAAGAACCTGGACTCACAGAGGTGGCCGGATGTGCCGTCGTTTCCGCCACCCACATGAACTGATACTGATCCGTCAAGGCGTCCGCATCAAGCACCGGTGTGAAGACGACGTGCTCCTTCCGCATCTCCGCCATCTTGCTCTCCACCACCTTCTTGCCCTTGCCTGCCTTGGGCGGCATGGTGGCTATGGAGGCCGGAAGGTGAGGACGGCGAAAGTGTGGGAGCGGCGAGGGGGGTGGAAGAAAGCTCTGTTTTGGGATCGAGGAGGAAGACGGTGGCGGTTTCTAGATTGGAAGAGACGAGAGGTAAATGAGCCGCGCCCCTGCAGATTCCTTTTTATGGGGAAGCCGCGGGGCTGTCTCTTTACTAAAATAATGATGGAATACTTCGTGAGCGTGCTGCTGCAACGGTCGCGTCGCGCACGTCCCCCACGTCCCGCATTTAATGGGCGTCGTGGGTGGCGCAGTGAAAGAATGATTACAGACAGTAAGTCCTGCCACGCGTGCCCGCGCACTGTTTGGGCCTGGCCCAATGACGCCGCGCGCCCTTGTGTGGCCCAGGCCCGGGGGCTCCCGTGTCGGTGCACTTGTGCACGGGCAGTTGGGGCTATACCTGCGACAAAGCTTGTCGGGGTGCTTACGGCAGGGCTTGCCGGGGCGCTCAGGCAGTTGAAGATACATCTGCAGTAAAGCTTGTGGCTGGATCATAAGGTCAAGAACCCCATGCAAGAGATCAACAAAGATAGCAGTGGGACGTCTACAACGGATGATAGCAATGGCAAGAGTAGGTGTATGAATCGAGCATCGCACTCGCAGCACCCTTTACAGGAAAGTCTCGGGGGCTGGCTCTTAATCGCACGGCGCGGTGTTTTCTTCCTAAGCCCGCGGCTCTTGTCGATATCCCGCTCTGTTCGCCACATTATCAGCATGTTTAAAATCCGGCAAGACCTCCGGCAAGTGCACCTCTTTGGAGTGCTGCGCTCCCATCGAGGACATGCCAGGGACCTTCCCGACTAAACACTTGTCAGGGGGACAGCAAGAAACAAGGATACATGCAAAAGCCAAGAATTTTTTAAAAGATAGGTACCCAGTGCATTTCTTCTTGAATATCCAAGGACTACATTGGGTACGATCTGATACATCAAAAGAGATTTACTACTGCGACACGGCGATTGATCCGGAGACAAGGTCTCGCGGATGGAACGTTGGGACCTAACTACGGCGCCGAGCGTGCCTAGTCGGAATCCTCGTTCTTCATGCCAATGACGCTGTCCTCGTCATCGCTGTCGCTGGAGGAGTCGAAGTCGCTATCGCTTGAGCTCTCAGTGCAGCACTCCAGGCGAACGCCGGTCACCCCGAAGAACCTCACGGAGAGGGTGTCGGAGTCGATGAGCTTGAAGTGGAGCAGTTGCCCGGGGGTGAGGCCCCGGGAGCGGGCGAATGACTTCCATCCCAGCGTTAGGAACATGGCGCTTTTGGGGGTGAGGTCGACCGCCACCCACTAGGGGCCGTTGCTGAAGCCGTCCGCCCGGAGCCATAGGCCGCGCGGCCGGCTGCTCTCCACGGCTCTCGCGAAGGGGTCGGGGAGGCGCAGCCAGCTCCGGAGCCATTGTGGAAGGACCACAACGAACGCCTTCACCACCTCCCCCGCATGGATCCCCGCATGGGGCTGCAGAAGAGGCATGCTGCTGCGGCCACCGCGCCCCTCCGGGGCCGTCCTCACGCGGCCTCGGGATGCAGACCTGCCGCGGGAGCTTGGACCCGCCATCGTCACCACCACGCGCGCTGGGGTCCGAGGGCTGCTCCTCGTAGCGCTAAGGGAACCCCGGGCATGGCCGCGTCCTCGTCCTCTCACCATCTTGGGGCAGCGCAGCGATGGAGGTGGCGAAAGACAGAAGGAGCGAGAATCGAACAGCAGGAGAGTGGAGGATTGCAGATGAGTGACCTTCTTCTTCTTCCCTCGCCTCCCTTTTATAAGGCTGGGTGCTGGAGAAGGAGGGAGGCCGACTCTTCGCTATCCTGAACAACACGCGTCACTCAAGGCGCGTCATCCAAGACATTAATGTGGAAGCGAGTAGGCGCCGCTGTGTTCATCGTTTCTCCTCCCAAGGAGGAAGGCGGACCGCCTCGCTCCGATACTCCCAAGACCTGCAGTTACTATGCGTCGTGGGAGAAAGCTATCAATCGTCATAATTACTGCGGCCACGTGTGGCCGCGCACTGTTTTGGGCCTAGCCCAACAGCGCCGCGCGCGAATGTATGGCCCAGGCCCGGGGGCTCCTGTCAGTGTACAAAGAACCAGGGTATCTACTACCCAGACTTGTGCGCGGGCAACCGCGGCGGGATTCCTGGAGCCGACAAGGCCTAGCCAAACCTTGGAATCATGTACTGTAATATCAAGAAGATAAAAAGACACAAAGCCAAAGGCTGGGGGCCCCGGCAAGATCTTGCCGGGATAGCTCATAGCTACCGGCAAGACCCGCACCCGGCAAGACTTCGCCACTGTTCAAGCGCACCGCCCCAGGGCAACTACCAGCTTGTCTTTTAGCTGTTGTCTTCCTGGGTGCGTGTCAGACGCTGACGGCATGAGGGCTTAAGCAGTGCGATGGGATGGCTCCTTTTTCCATCCCCAAGAAAGGCAGGGACACCTCAACGGAGCATTAAATGCCCTTATCCTAAGCCGTCAGTATTAGGTATGATAAGCACTGTAGCTACTTTACACCTCATGTACACCCTGTGCACCGCTGTTGGCGACCCCTTCGAAGGTATAAAAGGAGGCCCAAGGTGCAGCTACAAGGGGATCTTTCTGGCTGGTTCTGCATGCGTAGCTGCCGGTTACTGTAGCGCTCCAAGAACTTGGCCTGAAAACACATCAATACAATCAAGCAGGAGTAGGGTTTTACGCATCTTTGCGGCCCAAACCTGGGTAAATTCCCGCGTGTTGATCGTTCGATCTGCTCTCTGTGCAAACCTATTTCCCCGTCGAATCGTAAAGGGATCGTCGCGATCCCATAGGTGTCGTTTGTCCGACAATCCACTCCAACCATATGGATCTTGATTTCTAGCCTCCCCAAGTTGCTTTCCATCCAATCAATCTCTTCCACCCAAGGCAAATCTGTGAGAGAGTGATTGTGTGTTGAGGATACTATCATTTTAAACACAAGAGCAAGGAGTTCATTGTTACTATCGAGCCTATTACCTTTTGGAGGGTGGTGCCCCCTAGATTTGGTTAGGTGTCGCTTGGGAGCCTCCTACTTCGTGTTGTGGAGTTGAACCAAGAAGTTTGTAAGGGAAAGGAGATTGCCTACTTCGTGAAGATCTACCCATAGTGAGGCTAGTCCTTTGTGGACGGAAGCCATATGGAATAGTCGAGGTTGCTACTTCGTGGACCCCTTGTGGGTGGAGCCCTCTGTGGACTCTCGCGACCGTTACCCTCCGTGGGTTGAAGACTCCATAAACGTGGACGTACGATAGCACCACCTATCGGAACCACGAGAAAAAATATTCGTGTCTCCAAATTGCGTTTGATCTCCTCTCCCCCTCTATTTACATATGCTTGTCTTTACTTTCCGCTGCAATACTCGTAGACATGCATGTGTAGGGTGAACTTGACTTGTGCTAAGTGCTAAAATCTGCCCAAAAATTAATTTGTGAAAAGGTTAGGTTTTTATTTGGTCAAGTAGTCTAATCACCCCCCCTCTAGATCTACTTTCAATCCCTACACCGAGGCGCCACCGCATCGGGCCTCCCTTGATCTCCGGGTGTGGCCACGCTCCGGCTCCGCTTCCTTCTCTTTTGGGTCCCTATCTCCTCTCTGACCTCTTTCCCCCTTTTTCCGCTCGATTAGCAGCACTGGACGGCCCCGACGATCACCTCCCGAAGCGCCTCCGCCACGGGACCTCATCGCCGGTGAACCAGGCACCCCCTCCGACCAACTCCACCTCCACTGCAATGACGAGTCGAAGTTGACCCATTCCTGCCCTCGATTGCCCTCGCCGTGGCTGGGATCATCGCTGGTGAGCTTCGCTACCTCCCTGTCGAGAGGAAGGAGATGACAGGTGGGCTCCACTTGTCATCCACCCCTCCCTATCTCTCCCCCTATGTGTGGCTGGCACCCGGGCCCCGCCCGTCAGGTTTGAACCTGGAGAGCCCGGGCGCACCGGTTCCCCTGAGGCCGCTTTACTCTGGGCCGACCCAGCTGCGGATAATTCTGGCCCAGGGCACAATGCCCTTTTTCTTTTTCTGTTTTCTGGCATTTTCCAAAATTTCCACAGATTCAAATTTCTTTCCAAATCCAAATATTATTCCACCTAAAATCTTGTAATATTCTGTACTATTTAATGATGCCACTTGTGCACTTTTTAAAAATTGTTTCATGTACCGGTTTTATTAAAAACCTAGTTTTGTATATTTAAAACCACTGTTGAAATAGTTTTCAAAACTTTTTACACATCAAAACTAGAAACTAATATTTTTAGTTTTTAGTATAGTATTTTGCATAGTGGTGTGACATTTTAGAAGTGAATTATTTTCTCTGTTTTTGCCATGTTCTTATTTATGCCCGTTAATATTGCGACGATAGATTGCATTGTTGACGAGGGAGTTGGAGTAGAAGACTTTGATGACCCCGAGGACTTTGTTGAGCCATGCAAGCAGCCCTTTGACCATGTCTAAGAAACCATTTTCATTGCATGGCATATAGCACTTTATTCTTTGATATGTTGATCATGATGCTATGGTGACCACCTTTATGGGTTGCCTCCGATACTTTTACCGTTGACACTTGCATGACATGACTCTACCTCCTACTTAGAGTTGTGTGGTGGGAAGTAGATAGGTTGCTAAGTAGTTGCTACGCAAGTGGGCCGGGAATATGCATGGTGTCGGAAAGGAAATAATTTCAAAGACTTTTCGAAAACCCCGTCGGGTGCCACTAATGCCCGAGGGAGATGGTGTTGAGCTAGGTAACCACTTGATAAAGAAGTGGTGTACCGAGGCAAGTGAGTGTGTGTGTTTTCGAATATGGATTAGATTTAAGATTTGTTGACCGTCCCAACCTTACATGTACAACCAAGATACCCCTTATGGGATGGGGCTTTGTTGATTACATTGGTTGATGCTAGCAGAGAGCCTGCATTACTAGTGTCGGGAGTGGCGTGGTCACTCTCGATACGGGGTCATACCGGAATGGGCGATCATGGGCTGTTTTCACAGACACCGGGCACACCGTTGCGTGCCCTCATGGATGATACGTGTGATGTATATCATGAGGGATGTCACCAACGTGTGGACTCTTTGTTTAGTATCGTCAGGGGAAAGGCATTGTTCTGGTCCTTACCTCGAGTATGTAATATACTGCAAGTCGTGGATGACATGGAAGTTCCCCGAGTCTTGTGGGTAAAGTGTGCAACCTCTGCAAAGTGTAAAACTATTTGAATAGCCGTGTCCACGGTCAAGGACAGTTGTGTGGTGCTGCTTAAACAACGTCCAGATGTTTTCCCAAACTTGGCGTGTGTGTGTATGGCAAAGGTGATACTTGAGTTAAGTCGGATGACTTGACATGATAATTGAACATGAGATGTTCAGACTTTGTTTATGTTGATATATGTAGCCTGTTCATACGGATACTTGTCTCCTCATGATGCATGCTCTTACAAGTTGATTGATCATGTCATTGCACTCAAAAATTAGCTTTCCGCAACTTACCTACTTAGTGCTATATCATGCATTGTTATACCTTGTTCCAAAACATGGGTTGCTTGCGAGTACATTCAAAGTACTCATTGGCTTGCCACTAGTTATTTAATCGGCCAGGCATGGAAGAGCAGGAATATGGTGAAGATTTCGTTGGTGACGAACATGCGAATTAGGATGCTTCCCATTCAGAATGCCTGTAGGGTTAAGGCAGATGGCATGGGTCTACGCTATCTTTCAAGATTTCCGCTGCGAGTTTATGTTTGCTATTTGGCCTTCACGGCCCTATCTATGTAAGAGTTGACCTTGATGGTCTTTATTTGTGTAGGACGGTATGTATGGATGTAAGACTCTTGTTAATCAGCTTCTGTGTGTTCAGTGAGCTTTGATCTCTGGGATCACTCTACACGTGCATTTGGTGATCTTGACTTTTGGGTTGGTGTCCCCACACTTCCTAGATAGTTGTGCTGGTTGTGTTTTCAGGGAAAGAACTGTTGGACAAACTGAAGAACTATTGAATAACATATTGCAAAATGTCGATGATTGGACACTTCCCGAACCACCTCCGAAACCTATTCAAAAGAAGAGAGGTATTCTATTTCTCAGTCCTAAAGATATGCAAGAAGCAAAAATATCTATGAAAGAGAAAGGTATTAAAATTGAAGATGTCAATAAATTACCACCTATCGAAGAAATACATGGACTTTAGACCCTGACATAGGAAGTAGAGGTAAATTCACTCCATAACTTTAATGAAAGTGATATACCTTATACTAAGACTCATAGTCAATGCATGGATGAATTTGATAAGTACATTGTTAAGCAAGAACACTTTAATAATTATGTCCAGGATCAATTAAGACGTAATGCCATGATGATAGATCGCTTGAGTGACTTGATGTTTAGAATTGCTAATGATGTGAAGGGTCTAGGTAAACATGCTTCTATGGTTCACACCCAACTAGACCAAGTTGCTAAATCACAAAATGATTTTCTTGCTGAAATAAATAATAATATGAATGATCATGCTGTTAGAGTAATGACTAGAGGAGGTAGAATGACTCAGGAACCTCTTTATCCTGAGGGTCACCTGAAAAGAATTGAACAAGATTCTAAGAGAATTAATGATGATGCACCTAGTCCTTCTAAGAACAAAAAGAAAAAGGAAAATGATAGGACCTTACATGCTTCTAGTGAACCCACTATAGAAAACCCTACTCAGAAACATAATGAAGTTTCTATTTCTGATGCTGAGACACAATCTGGTAGTGAACATGCACCTAGTGATAACAAAAATGATAATGATAATGATGATGTTCACGTAGATGCTCAACCAAATGATAATAAAGAAGATGATAATGATGTGGAAATAGAACCCGCTGAAAATCTTGATAACCCACATCCTAAAAATAAACGCTATGATAAAAGAGACTTTGTTGCTAGGAAACACGGTAAGGAAAGAGAGCCATGGGTTCAGAAACTTATGACATTCCCTCATAAATCTTCTAAAAGTAACAACGATGAAGATTTTGAACGCTTCGCTGAAATGATTAGACCCATCCTTTTGAGCACTCGCTTGACTGATATATTGAAAATGCCTCCATATGCCATTTATATGAAGGATATTATTACCAATAAAAGAAAAATACCTGAAACTGAAATTGCTACCATGCTTGGAGGATCCGGGTTTTGAACGCTTGCTAATTATTCTTTTGATGGTGGATTTCCTAAGAAGTTGGGAGGATCCGGGTATACCCACAATACCTTGCTCTATTAAAAAAAGTTATGTTAAAACTACTTTATGTGATTTAGGAACTGGTCTTAGTGTTATGCCTTTCTCTCTATATAAAAGACTTGATTTGAATAAGCTTACACCTACTGAGATATCTCTACAAATGACTGACAAATCCACTTCTTTACATATTGGAATTTGCGAGGACGTTCCTGTTGTGGTTGCAAACATTACTATCTTAACAGACTGTTATTCTTGATATGCCTGAGGACGACAATATGTCGATCATCCTGGGTAGACCCTTTCTAAATACAGCAGAGGCTGTTATTGATTGCAACCAAAGGAAGGTTACTTTTCACGTCAATGGCAAACAACATACCGTGCATTTTCTGAAGAAGCAATCTTTGTTAATAATATTAATGTCATTGAGCCAAGTGCCACGATTACCATTGGAGGTTTTAAAATCCCTCTACCTACTGCTAAGAAGAAGAATTATATTCTTATTGTTGGGCAGATGCAAATCCCCATTGAGGTAAATGTCGGATTTCGGGCTCCGCAAAACCCTTAAGATTCAAACACAGGGGCGTGTGCGAAGATCCCCGGCAGCTTCACCCAACCTAGCTCGCTACTCGATGAACACAGCAATGAACTCGCGTGAAGACGAGGAAGACGATGAACACTACAGTTTTACCCAGGTTCGGGCTGCTGCGAACCGTAATACCCTAATCCTGCTTTTGGGTAGATTGCCTCTCGAGGAGGTGAGGTGGATGAACAAGTACAGTGTTTTGGGACCTCCCGAGGCTTGATGGACGAAGGGTGGTGGAGTTGGTGGATCCAGGGGTCCGTCCCCTCTACGGTGCAGCCTACCCTCTATATATAGCTCCGGCCCAGGTCCTCCTCCCATATTGCAATGGCGGGAAGGGATCCCACAACGGCCAATTTTGAAGGGGGACAGGGGTTCGTGCTCGCCCTGCCCAACGGCGGTCTTCGCCTGCAAAGTGGTTGTCGACGGCGCAGGGATGGGCTCAGCGATGACGTCCGTCCTGCGGAGCTGGTGGTTGCGGTCTCCTTGCACCGGAATGGAAACCTTTGGGGGTGCTTTGGGAACCTGTGTACGTCCTTGCTTCGTTTGCACCAAAGGGGAAACTGCCCCGCCTGGCGCTCTGGTGCCCGCCTGTCCTTGTGTGCGTCATCTTTGACTCCCGAGGCCGGGCCTTGCATGGAGATCCCTGCCGCTCCAGAGGGGGCCTGACGAGGTCCATCCCCTGCCGGCCTTGATGCCGTTCCTCCCCACGAGGCTTGGACCCTCGCGAGGGCCTTGTCCTGAGTGGGGCCGCGCCAGGCCGCGTTTGGTCGATGAAGTGGGCCATGCCCTGGGCCGCAGGCAGGCAGGTCTGGGTACCCCCATTCCCAGAACGCCGACAGTAGCCCCCAGGTCCGAGGCACACTTGGGCTGGCTTCCGGGCAGAGCCTCGAGGATGGCCCGTAGCGCCGCGGGCCCCAACCGCCTGCGGGCCAGGCTTCACACGCGTCGGATGACCACGCGGCGGCTCCTCCGCTCCCCGAGGCGCCCAGGAACGCTCCTGGTCAAACTAACACGACGTCCGGGTGCTGCGCCGGCCATCATTGTTCTTTATTGAATGTTGTCGGCACTTCAGGCCTCCACTCCTTGGGCCACACGGACGTGACCCTTCAGTTGGCAGGGGTGGCGACATGAATGGTAATGCACTAACCAAACCACCTCGCGGCGCCCGAGGGGTGCACGACGCCTGCCCTCCCACGACGCTTGGTGGCTGCGGTTACGCCTATAAATCTGCCCCTCCTGTGGCAAGGGGAGGATATTACAGTCTCGAGTCTTCTTCCTGTTTCCTTTGCAACACCGAGAAAACCCTCTTTCCTTCCCATCTTCTTGCCCTTCATGGCGTCCGGGGGAAGTGACGCTGGTGGAGGGAAGCACGCGGCTCCGCCGACACCCTCGCTCGCCTCCGGAGGCAGCGGTGGAGGGCCTTCTGGGTCGGCACAAGTTCGCCGACGCTGGGCTCTGATCGACGAGTAAGTGCTCCGCCGCCTCCTTCTGCTTCGGTCCTTCCGCCCAGCTTTCCGAGCATGACTCTCTTCCCCTCCCAGGGCGCCTGCGGCCAAGAAGCGCAAGCTTGGCGAGCTCCAGGTGGAGGTGGAGGCGCTACAGGCCCGGCTAGCCACCGCCGCGGTCGCCTTCTAAGCTGCCCTCTGGGGTGAGGCAGAGGCCAAAGCAGAGCTGGCGTCCCTCCAGACCCAGGTCCAGGAGGCGGCCGACGCCGTGCAAGCCGCCCAAGACGAGGCGACGCACGCCAGGCTGCTGGAGTCCCAGCGTGCCAAACAGTTCACGGACATTGCCAGCCGCGCGGCCGGTGCAGTGAACCGGTTCGTCGGGGACGCTCCCACGCTGCCGAACATGCGTGGCGACGGGGGCCACCTTGAGTTCTTTCGGAAGGTGGTGGAGGTGCTAGAGACCGGCATCTCCCGGGTGGACGCGGACAGCGCGTTCGATGTGCGCGACCTTCTGGACCTCGCCTTGATGGTCGCCTTCTCCAACCTACGCCGCTTCGCCCCGCAACTCGACCTCCGGCGCGTCGGGGAGCGAGTGCCCGACGAGCTCCAGCGCCCCCTCCGGGACGAGGTTCGCCCGTATGTGGAAGGCATGGTGGAGCGGTTCATCCAGGTGCCCGCCTCCAGCGAGGAGGACGACTCCGACGCCGAGCCTGCCGGCAGTGCGGGTGGCGACGGCGGTTTCTCCTCCTAGGCGTCCTCTGTTTCCCCTTCCTGGTTCCTGTAATGCCAGAAGAAGAACTCTGCCCTATTGGGCGTTAATCTTTTGCGTGTTATCTTTGCCGTTTACCTTCCCCCCTTGCGCCGCTGGGCTATCCGAGCGCTGATGTCGTGGCTTAGCTTCCTCGCGCGGGGCTCGATGCTGATCATGCCGTGGTCTGGTGACAATGGCCGTCGGAGCCCTCATGAGGTGTCTTCTCCCGAGGCGCCGCTTGCACCACCGTTCGCCTGGTCGGTGGCCTTGCCGCTTATCGTGGCTTGGTCCATAGTACCTACATCCTTTCGTTAGTACCCGCAGCTCTTATTTCCGCCCCTGGGTTGACATGAGGCCAGGAGGCCCTTGCTCGGTTTTGTAGTGTACTTAGCTTATGGCGTGACGATGGCCTCACTCGCAACTCCTCCTGAGTTGCTCCTTCCTTGTTCGTGGGACAGTTTGGGGGCCCTTTCGGCACTCTGTGTCTGCAGGTCCCAGTCCCGCGGATTTCCCGACCACGGCCGCGTACGACTGGATAACCAAGGACGCAGCCATAGGGTCAGGCCCCGACTCCCCTGACGCCGACCGGAAACCAAGGACGACATCACGGTGGTCGAGTGGCTATATGACCAGTAAGGCTCCTGAGGCGCGCTGCTCAGGAGCCCCCTTTGACGCTCAAACCGCTCTACGTCGACAGGTCCTAGTACCGCACATTTCCCCACCACCGTTAGGTACGACCGGAAACCAAGGACGCACTTCACGGGGCGAGGCCCCGACACATCTGATACCGACCGGAAACCAAGGACGGCATCAGAGGGGCGAGTGGCTATGTGACCAGTAAGGCTCCTAAGGCGTGCTGCTCAGGAGCCCCCATTGACGCTCGAGCGATCCCCCATTCCGTCCCTTCGGCCGCTGCCCCAGGAGGCCCCGATGCCTCTCGAGGCTCCATGCGGCGGTATCACGCTGTGGTCGGAGCCCCCGAGTGAGGGTCGACAGCTAAAAGATGCGCGCCCCTGAGGCGGCAAGACCTCGTTACCTAGCTCTGACGTGCCTCAGGGCGACGTAGGGCTTTTGAAACACCTTTCAGCGAGCGAGAAACCAGGTTCAGTAAAATGAGAGAATCACAGAGAGAAAAATCCCCGCCCCTTTTGTTTTTAAATATAAAATCTCGAAATCCTTAGACTTCATTCCAAAAAATAGCAGCTCGAACACCATAAAGAAGCAAGCAAACGCCGCATCCGGCACCTAGGCTAGTCTTCGTCTTCCCCCAGCGCCTAGCGTAGGGCATCCACGTTGCATGGGCATAGCCATTGATGGGCAGTGTTGACTTCTCCGCCAGCTCTGGGCTGTGGCTGCCACATTGCGTGGGAGGAACCCCTCCGCGTCCTCGGGGGGCTCTGGGCGTATACGTCCCGCTCATTATTACGTGAGAGTGTCACGGCCATAGATAGCTGGGTGAGCCCCTAGGCGCTCGGACTGGTGGCTCCCAACTCCGTCAAGAACCATGCCGTGCATTTCTGCCCGGTTACGCGCCCTTATGACCCTAACCCGATTGCATCGTTCCCCGCGCAACCTCGGGATTGCGCTCCCGAGGCCCAAACATGAGCACGCTGCATTAGCACAGCCATAAGGGTGTTTTGGTGATGAAGATTGCCTTGTGAGGCATCCGTGCGCCCTCCGGACTAAGTCCCGAGGGACTCATGAGGCCCGTCCTCCCGAGGCCGCATCAGTGCCGTAGTTGCCGCGGGTGGCCCGCGCTGCTCGTGCCTCGCCGCTCACCCCAGGTCATCACTCCTGAGGGCTGAGGGCTTGGCCCGTCATCACTTTCCCGCGGGGGCATCGGCCGGTACCGTGCCTCGTGGCTCGAGGGCGCCCCCCTGCTTGCGCAGCCCGGTCCCGGTGCTCCGCTGGCGGTAGCCCCCAGGGCCGGCTCGAGGGGGGACGCCCATGGTTCTCCTTACTCTTGGGGTGTGCTGGCGCCTGCGGCGGGCGCCCGTACCACCCCCCGCCAGGCGGGCTAGGTGGTATGACGTAGCATGGTACGTAGGGCTCCACGTAGGTGCTCGGTCCGCCCCCTGAGTCGTCCGCCGGTGCGCCGGGAACGGGCCCTCCCGGCGGCGGGGGAAGGTCGCCCCGTGCGCGTCGCTCGCAGACCCTCCTGCACCGGGCCTCAGAGCGGAGTTGCTTACCTCTGCCACCGCCGTTGGGTGGCCCTCACGTCCCCTGGTGTAGATTCCCCCCTTGGTGTCCCGTTGCGCCTCCGCTGTTGCTGCTTGATCATCCGGCCGCTTGCGCCGCCTGCTCGCTGCGCCGGATGGCGCGCTCCCGCCTGGTCAACCCGGGCTGTTGAGGGCCCACCGGGTCATGGGGATGCATGTCGGTGTGCGCGCTGTGTGCCCCTATGTTCCCTCCGTGTGCCTGGTGGTTGTCGCCGGGCGGCGCCCCGAAGCCGGTCACTGGGATTCGGAGGAGAAGGAGCACAGCGTGCGGCGCGCCCCGCTCGGCCCCGTTTGGCGTTGAAGGGGCCCTCCTGCCGGCGGGACAGGGGGCAGGCGCGGCATGCGAGCCCCCGACGCCTAACGCCTGCGGTCTTGAAGAGGAGTGAGAAAGGATGGCATTCTGGGCGACGGTGACCAGCTCTGCGATGTGGTCTGCCCATGCGTCGAAGCCCCCGTGCGTTGGTCGGTGGCGGAGTATCTCGCTTGCCAATAGTAGCGCATCGAGCGCGTCGAGGTCCCCCACATAGGTGCAACGTGTTGATGATGCCATGGGCGCTGCTCGCCCGCCGTGCGCTTGAGCGGCGCGGGAGGCGGTAACGGTGGAGGCGACACTACCGGCCTGGTACTGGCCGCTTGGTACCACGATGCTGGGGCATGGGCCTCCGACCGCCGCGGCGGGGTTGACAGGGGCCTGCCCGTTGCGGCCCGGGGAAGCTTGCTGAGCGCTAGCCATCGGAGCGGCGAAGCTTGGGAAGGACGAAGCTCGAAGATGACCTCGACACGCCCCCTACCTGGCGCGCCAAATGTCGGATTTCGGGCTCCGCAAAACCCTTAAGATTCGAACACAGGGGCGTGTGCGAAGATCCCCGGCAGCTTCACCCAACCTAGCTCGCTACTCGATGAACACAGCAATGAACTCACGCGAAGACGAGGAAGACGATGAACACAACAGTTTTACCCAGGTTCAGGCCGTTGCGAAGCGTAATACCCTACTCCTGCTTTTGGGTGGATTGCCTCTCGAGGAGGTGAGGTGGATGAACAAGTACAGTGTTTTGGGGCCTCCTGAGGCTCGGTGGACGAAGGGTGGTGGAGTTGGTGGATCGAGGGGTCCGTCCCCTCTACGGTGCAGCCTACCCTCTATATATAGCTCCGGCCCAGGTCCTCCTCCCTTATCGCAATGGCGGGAATGGATACCACAACGGCAAATTTTGAAGGGCGACAGGGGTTCATGCTTGCCCTGCCCAAAGGCGGTCTTCGCCTGCAAAGTGGCTGTCGACGACGCAGGGACGGGCTCAACGATGACGTCTGTCCTGCGGAGCTGGTAGTTGCGGTCTCCTTGCACCGGAATGGAAACCTTTGGGGGGTGCTTTGGGAACCTGCGTACGTCCTTGCTCCCTTTGCACCAAAGGGGAAACTGCCCCGCCTGGCGCTCTGGTGCCCGCCTGTCCTTGTGTGCGTCATCTTTGACTCCCGAGGCCGGGCCTTGCATGGAGATCTCCGCCGCTCCGGAGGGGGCCTGAGGAGGTCCATCCCCTGCCGGCCTTGATGCAGTTCCTCCCCGCGAGGCTTGGACCCTCGCGAGGGCCTTGTCCTGACTGGGGCCGCGCCAGGCCGCGTTTGGTCGATGAAATGGGCCATGCCCTGGGCCGCAGGCAGGCTGGTCTGGGTACCCCCGTTCCCAGAATGCCAACAGTAACTTAGTGTTATACGAAAATTCTTCAGTTTCATGTCAATCAGAAACGGATATTAATAAGACTTGATCAACCTTATTGGTGGATCCTTTTTGAAAGACATGTGATTGATGAATTTAGTCAACCCCCTATATCACAAGTTTATCCTCTATTATTTTTAGTTAAGAAGAATAAAATAGCTTGATTATCTTGTTTTCTGACTTTCTCGTGCAATAAAAAATGGCCCAAAAATAAAAAGTCTGAGATTGCCACAAAATTTTAACATGAATTTTTCTAGAATATTTAAGAATTTTTGGTACTAAAATTACAGCAGGGAGGTGAACCTGTGGGCCACAAGCCAACAGGGTGCGCCCACCCCCTGCTACTTAGAACTCAAAATTACAGCAGGGAGGTGAACCTGTGGGCCACAAGCCAACAGGGTTTTCTGTTAATGCTACAGAACTCAATAAAACTACTTAGAACTCAAAATGCTACAGAAAATGAGCTTGCATTTGAAATCTTTGAGTTCTAAGTAGTATGAATGCTTGATATGGCCTCTAGGTACCTATATGAGTAGTTGCTATCAATCTTATAAAGTTTTATTGAAATAAATTTGTAGCTCAAAATTTTTAGAAATTTGTCCTTAGGAAGATGAATTTCTTTAGGAGGAGCTCCTCAAGAAGCTGTACGTCGGGTGAGTTGTCGAGCGAGGGCTCGGTACGACAAGCTTATGTTGACCCAGGTCCGACCAAATAGTGATGGCTGACGCCAAATCAGGCTATTGGCCAAGCGATGAATTCATGAGAGGTGCAGGAATTAAGGAGGAATTTGATCATTACATTTATAATACCGACCTCACCGACTTCCTTGCAGATAAGTGTGTCCAACACTATAACCTTACCCGACATTCATGCATGGATTTTGATATCATCCCAATACTTCTAGGGTGCTATTTAATCTCTATGATAAATCCTTTAGTATGACTCTAGAAGAATTTTCTGTTGCATGCAAACTTCCAATATGTGGCTCTCTAGAAAAACCAAAAACAACTGATTATAATTTGT
This sequence comes from Elymus sibiricus, assembly GCA_039707655.1. NCBI lineage: Eukaryota > Viridiplantae > Streptophyta > Magnoliopsida > Poales > Poaceae > Elymus > Elymus sibiricus. The sequence goes on along the minus strand of CM077671.1, from coordinate 154,088,119 downwards.
TCCTTGAAAGTCTTTGCGTTGGAGAGGATAGAGTGCCACAAGCTAGCTAAAATAAAAAGTATGCATTTCCCGTCTATTCGTTACTTGACACTTTTTATGGGAAATGTATAGTAGGTAAACAAGATTGTAGTGCATTGTGTTCTCCGGACTTGAACCTTATTCACACTGCGGTGACCGGTGAAAAACACGATAACCTTGGTGCAATTGTTGCCTGCAGGTTGCAAGCCAACGCAGGTAGCGGTGATTTGTATGGAGGAATTTATGCCTCCTGCATAGCTGCAAAATTGAAAGTGTCGCCTCAACCTCATGACCTTATTTTGCCTGAGGGATATTTAGACTTTGAAGCCATGCGTCGTCATGACTTTATCATGGATAGTGCTAGGGGGTTATGAGTACAACCTAACATTTAATAAATATAAGCCTGTTTCTGTTACTTTGCCTGCGCGTGCTCTCTTTGATTTTCAGGCTCGACAGAGATAGTATGTTCTTGATGATGAGATTTGGGAATACAACACCACAGTACGAGCTACCACTTCAACTATTACCCAGACCAGCAGTAGTGATCACCAATCTAGGCAAACTCCTAAGCTTGGGGGGGGGGTACGTTTTTCGCATTGACATTACATTCATGTTCACACACTTCATATAAATCGTCGGTGTTCATCCTCTTTCATTGTATATCCATGTTAGCTTTATTTTTCTGCCTTCTTCTTGTGTGTGTTTGAAAAACTTTGAAAACCCAAAATATTTCTCGCTTCTTTTTGGTTTTTCATTCTCGTTCAATTAGTTGTAGTATTAACAGAAAACCCAAAAAGATTTCCTTTGCATGTTGGGAGCTTTCCCATGTAAATAATTTTTTCTCGTTCTTGTTTTCCTTTGTTTATTATTTCTTGACAAAAACAAAAACTCCAAAAATATTTCAATGTGTTTCTCTGAATTTCTTTTCTATTTATTGAGTCATAAAAGGAGAAGACCACGATGAAAATGTTGAGTGGCTCCCATATGCTTTATTGTTGATCTAAGAGAGAGAGCCAATATTACCTTGTCTTCTCCTTTGCATAAAACTGCCCTGCAGATGCCAGCTTAGTCCATGGCATTCTTGCACTATTGTTATTATCACACCATTCAGTCGTGCAAGTGAAAGGCAATAATGACGATATTTGATGAAGTGATCGTGGTAAAGGAAGCTGGTATGAACTCTTCTTGTTTTCCGTTTTTGTAAATATGTTTAGCTCGTTCAATCTTGATTTAGTATAACATGAGTGAACATGTTTATGATGAAAATTAGAGATTATAGTTTCTCATGCCATGCAATAGCTAGGAGTGGCAATGATTTATCTTATGTGTCAACATGCATTAAAATGGTTATGATGTGGTATGGTAGTATGGTATTTCCCTTTGAGTAATTTGAGCGGCTTGACTTGACCCATGTGCAAACATGTAGTTGATTCAAAACCAATGCAGCCTTCATGATGTTTAAATTCAGAGTGTTCATATCCTACTCATGCTATGTTCATTGTTAATTGTTCACAATCCATGCTTATGACCGTTTTTGCTCTCTAGCTGGTCGGTTCTCAATCTATTGCTAGCCTTCACTTGAACTAAGAGGGAATGCTGCGTGTGCATCCAAAATCTTTAAAACAAGTTATTTCACATGAGTCCACCATACCTACCTATATACGGTATTACCCTACCATTCCAAGTAAATTTGCATGTGCCACCTCTAATATTCAAATAAAACATCTATTTTGTGCACTCGTACCTCTTATGGAGTGACGGGGCTGTCCGTATCTTCCATGCTAAGTAGGTTATTCTCAAGGTGGGCATTTATTCGCCTGCCATTGCATGAGAGAGGCTGGTAAAAAGGATGCCCGGTCCTTCAAAATCAGAAAATTAATTAAACAAAACTCCTGGGATAGTTGAAATTTTGGACGGCATCCATGGATTCGGTCAGCCATGGCTTGTGTATGTTTGGTGGATGGGAGTAAACTTGACAATTCTGCTTGGGAACCGCCAATAATGTGTTTAGCATGGAAGATATTGAAATTCTTTGACGTAACGTTGACAAGAAAAGTGCACCACCCAAAAACTATAGTTTCAATTCTATTTTAAACCTTGAGCTCTGGCACCAGTGCAAATCAATGCTCCCCTTTGCGAAGGGCCTATATATTTACTTTTATGTTGATTCATCCCCCTCTTACTAAATGCACCATACCGGAGAGCACTATTGTCATTCTTATGCATTGAGTCTAGTTAATGTTGGATGTTAGCATGATTGGATCTTTTCTACCCTGAATTATAATGTTTAGTTGCTGCTTGGACCTTAGAGGTGCTGTGCATTTATGTTTTGCGATCTCCGAAAGGGCTAGCAAAATACCATGTCACCATATTATATTATGATTTTTTGGACAAATTGTTGGCATGTGAGATATCTTATTATTGCTTGCTAGTTGGACTCTAATTTGCATGATTTGAATGGAACTAACCCGGGATGACGCTGTTTTCAGCAGAACTATCTAGGTGTTATTATTGTGCAGAAATACAAGTTCCTGGAATTGGACGAAACTTTTTGTGGATTATTTGTGGAACAAATAATGAATTATGGAGCGAAGATCCACCAGAGTGGGGCGGCCTCTGGGCCACAAGCCAACAGGGCATGCCCACCCCCTGGGCGCGCCCTGATGGCTTGTGGGGCCCACGTGGCTCCCCTGACCCTAATTCTAGTCCTATAAATTCACATCTTCGGAGAAAAAATCAGAGAGAAGGTTTCATCATGTTTCACGAGGCGGAGCTGCCGCCACCTCCTGTTCTTCCTCGGGAAGGCTAATCTAGAGTTCGTTCGGGGCTCCGGAGAGGGGGATTCGTCGCCATCGTCATCACCAACCCTTCTTCATCAACACCGCCATGATGCTCACCACCGAGAGTGAGTAATTCCTTTGTAGGCTTGCTGGATGGCGATGGGATTGGATGAGATTGATCCTATAATTGAGTTAAGTTTGATAGGGATCAATATAAATAGGTTGATGCTATCCATATGAACAAGTTACAGATGTCAATATAAACAGGGTCTGAATATAACATGTTCGATCATTTCATCAAGTCTTTCGACTTAGCTCAAGCATCTCTTTGTCACACACACACACACACACACACCAAGTTTGTGTGAAAACAATGGATGTAGCCCGAGCGCGGTCATCTAACTGTCCTTGACCGTGGACACGGCTATTCAAATAGTTTTACACTCTACAGAGGTTGCACACTTTACCCACAAGACTCGGGAACTTCCGTGTCATCCACCACTCGCGATATATTACATACCTGAGGCAAGCACCCGAACAATGCATTTCCCTTGATGACACTAAACAAAGAGTCCACTCGTTGGCCCACGTCTTCATGATGTACAAAACACGAGCCTCGCTCAACATAGTACCATCCATGAAGGGACACAACGGAGTGGAGGAAATGATGATCCTATAAGAAGTCTGCAGAAAATCTTGTTATAAAAATGAGTGGAGGAACTCATTAAATGGGGCATGATTTTAGAAGAATTTAGAAAGTGGTTTCACTAGATTTGGAGTTGCTATGAATTTCCTAGGGATTTGCAAAGTGGGCCATACATGAATAAATGGTTTAATAATTAAGGTTGCAGAGGAAGTGCATGGAAAAATGTGTTGGGGAACGTTGCATGGGAAACAAAAAATTTCCTACACTTCACCAAGATCAATCTAGGAGATGAACATCTACGAGAGGAGAGATCGGATCCACATACCCTTGTAGATCGCTAAGCGGGAAGCGTTAAGAAACGCAGTTGATGTAGTCGAACGTCTTCGCGATCCAAATCGGAAGCCGTCCCGCGATCCAATCACGATCTAGCGTGGAACAGACGACACCTCCGCATTCAGCACACGTACAGCTCGATGACGATCTTGGCCTCCTTGATCCAGGAAGCGAGGGCAGAGAGGTAGATGAGTTCTCTGGCAGCACAACGGCGTGGTGACGGTGGTGGTGAATTGATCCAGCAGGGCTTCGCCGAGCTCTACCGAACATATCTAGAGGAGAAAGCTATCTCGAGGGAGAGAGGACAGCATGTGGCTTTTCAGGTGCGGCTACCCTCTCAAACCTCCACTATATATAGGGGGAAGGGAGGAGGGGGCCGGCTCCCTAGGTTCCCTTCCCTTGGGGGCGGTGGCCTAGATGGGGCCGGCGGCCAAGGGGGGTGCCTTGGCCCCCTAGGCAAGTGGTGCCCCCCCCCTTGTGGCCAACCCTAGCCCCCAGCCGCATGGGCCTTGGATGGGAGGGGCGGCCAGCCCACCAGGGGCTGGTGTGCCCCCTATCACAGCCCATGGGGTCCTCCGGGGCTCGTAGCCCCTTTCGGTGGACCCCCGGAACCCTTCCGGCACCCCCCGGTACGCTACGGGTGACGCCCGAACCTTTTTCTGTGACCAACACGGAACTTCCCATATATCAATCTTTACCTCCGGACCATTCCGGAACTCCTCGTGACGTCCAGGATCTCATCCGGGACTCCGAACAACCTTCGGTCACCAACATATATAACTCAACAATACATAATCATCACCGAACGTTAAGTGTGCAGACCCTGCGGGTTTGAGAACTATGTAGTCATGACCGAGACATCTCTACGGTGAATAACCAATAGCGGGACCTGAATGCCCATATTGGTTCCCACATATTCTACGAAGATCTTTATCGGTTGAACCTCTATGTCAAGGAGTCAGTTAATCCCTTACACCGTTCCCTTTGTTCATCGGCATGTTACTTGCCCGAGATTTGATCGTCGGTATCTCCATACCTAGTTCAATCTCGTTACCGGCAAGTTTCTTTACTCGTTCCGTAATACAAGATCCTGTGGCTAACTCTTTATTCACTTTGCTTGGAATCTCATTGTGATGTTGTATTACCGAGTGGGCCCTGAGATACCTCTCCGTCACACGGAGTCAGTCTTGATCCATGCCAACTCAACAGACACCCTCGGATATACCTGTAGAGTACCTTTATAGTCACCCAGTTATGTTGCGACGTTTCATACACACAAGGTACTCCTTCGGTGTCAGTGACTTGCATGATCTCATGGTCATAGGAACACATACTTGACATGCAGAAAACAATAGCAATAAACTGACACGATCATATGCTACGTTCATAGTTTGGGTCTTGTCCATCACATCATTCTCCAAATGACAACTCATGTCTATGGCCAGGAAACCTTGACCATCTTTGATCAACGAGCTAGTCCTATAGAGGCTCACTAGGGACACGGTGTTTTCTATATACCCACACATGTATTTGAGTTTCCAATCAATACAATTTTAGCATGGATAATAAACATTTATCATGAACAAGGAAATATGATAATAGCTACTTTATTATTGCCTCTAGGGCATATTTCCAACAGTCTCCCACTTGCACTACAGTCAATAATCTAGTTCACATCACCATGTGATTTACATTGTAATGAATCTAACACCCATACAGTTCTGGTGTTTATCATGTTTCGCTCGTGGGAGAGGCTTAGTCAATGGGTCTGCGACATTCAGATCCTTGTGCACTTTGCAAATATTTATGTCCTCCTCTTTGATGTAATTGCGGATGGAATTAAAGCGTCGCTTTATGTGTCTGGTCCTCTTGTGAAACCTCGGTTCCTTGGCTAGAGCAATGGCACCAGTGTTGTCACAGAACAGAATCATTGGGTCCAGTGCACTGGGCACAACTCCAAGATTTGTCATGAACTGCTTCATCCAGACACCTTCCTTTGCTGCCTCCGAGGCAGATATGTACTATGCTTCACATGTAGAATCAGCTACCACGCTTTTCTTGGAACTGCACCAGCTTACCGCTCCTCCATTGAGAATAAATATGTATCCGGTTTGAGACTTAGAGTCATCCGGATCTATGTCAAAGCTTGCATCGACGTATCCCTTTACGATGAGCTCTTGATCACCTCCATAAATGAGAAACATTTCCTTAGTCCTTTTCAGGTACTTAAGGATATTCTTGACCGTTGTCAAGTGTTCCACCCCTGGATCACTTTGAAACCTTCCGACCATACTTATGACAAGACTGACATCTTGTCTTGTGCATAGCATTCCATACATGATAGAGCCTATGGCAGAAGCATAGGGGATAACACTCATCTTTTCTCTATCCTCTGTAGTTACTGGGCATTGAGTCTTACTCAAGTTTACACCTTATAACACGGGCAAGAACCCCTTCTCGGACTGATCAATTTTGACCTTCTTCAAAACTTTATCAAGGTATGTGCTCTATGAAACTTCTATTAAGCGTCTTGATCTATCTATATAGATTTTGATACCTAATATAAAAGCAACTTCTCCTAGGTCCTTCATTGAAAAACTGTTATTCAAATATTCCTTCACACTTTCCAAAAATTCTACATTGTTTCCAATCAGCAATATGTCATCCACATATAATATTAGAAATGCTATAGTGCTCCCACTCACTTTCTTGTAAATACAAGCTTCTCCGTAAACTTGTATAAACCCAAACACTTTGATCACCTCATCAAAGTGAAGATTCCAACTCCGAGATGCTTGCACCAGCCCATAAATGGATCGCCGAAGCTTGCAAACTTTGTCAGCATTCTCTGGATCGACAAAACCTTCTGGTTGCATAATATACAACTCTTACTTAAGGAAACTGTTAAGGAACGCTGTTTTGACATCCATCTGCCAAATTTCATAATTGAAAAATGCAGCTATTGCTAACATGATTCTGACGGACTTAAGCATCGCTAAGGGAGAGAAAGTCTCATTGGAGTCAACTCCTTTAACTTCTGAAAAACCCTTTGCCCAAGTCGAGCTTTATAGATGGTGACATTACCGTCCGCGTTCGTCTTCTTCTTGAAGATCCATCTATTCTGAATGGCCTTTCGCCCTTCAGGTAATACTTGCAAAGTCCACACTTTGTTGTCATACATGGATCCTTTCTCGGATTTCATGGCCTCTAACCATTTGTTGGAATCCGGGCCCACCATCGCATCTCCATAGCTCATAGGTTCATCATTGTCCAACAACAAGACCTCTAAGACAGGGTTACCGTACCATTCAGGAGCAGTTCGTGTCCTTGTCGACCTACGAGATTTGATAGTAACTTGATCTGAAGCTTCATGATCACTATCATTAGCTTCCTCTTCAACTGATGTAGGCTCCACAGAAACATCTTTCTGCGTGGTGCTACTCTCTGGTTGAAGTGAAGGTTCAACAACCTCATCAAGTTCTATCTTCCTCCCACTCAATTCTTTCGAGAGAAACTCATTCTGAAGAAATGACCCGTTCTTAGCGACAAACACTTTGCCTTCGGATCTGAGATAGAAGGTGTACCCAACCATCTCTTTTGGGTATCCTATGAAGACACATTTGTCCACTTTGGGTTCGAGCTTTTTTGGCTGAAGCCTTTTGACATAAGCATCGCAACCCCAAACTTTAAGAAATGACAACTTTGGTTTCTTGCCAAACCACAGTTCATACGGCGTCATCTCAACTGACTTAGATGGTGCCCTATTTAAAGTGAATGCACCTGTCTCTAAAGCATAACCCCAAAACGATAGTGGCAAATCGGCAAGAGACATCATAGAACGAACCATATCCAATAAGGTTCAATTATGACGTTCGGACACACCATTACGTTGTGGTGTTCCAGGTGGCGTCAACTGCGAAACAATTCCACATTGTCTTAAGTGATTGTCAAAATCATAACTCAGATATTCTCCTCCTCAATCCGATCGTAGAAATTTAATCTTCTTGTTACGATGATTCTCAACTTCACTCTGAAATTGCTTGAACTTATCAAACATTTCAGACTTGTGTTTCATTAAGTAAATGTACCCATATCTACTTAAGTCATCGGTGAAGGTGAGAAAATAACGATATCCACCGCGTGCCTCAATGCTCAGCGGACTGCACACATCAGTATGTATGATTTCCAACAAGTCCTCCATCTTGCAAGCATAGAACTTATCCGAGGCCTCATACCTCTCGATCCGGGCTTTTTCCCCAAAAATGAACTTCAACTCCTGGAACATCTCATATGCTCCATGACGTTCAAAATGTCTTTGAAGTCCTGGTTCTAAGCCATACAACATAGCACACTGAACTATTGACTAGTCATCATAACGCGTCTGCCAGGCATTTGCAACATCTGCAGACGACACTGGAGGGGGTGGCGCACCGAGCGGTGCATGAAGGACATAAGCCTTTTGGGAAGCCGTGAGGATACTCCTCAGATTACGGGCCCAGTCTACAAAGTTACTTCCATCATCTTTCAGCTTGGCTTTCTCTAGGAACGCATTGAAATTCAGGGGAGCTACTACGCGAGCCATTGATCTACAACATAAATTTGCAAAGATTACTTAGACTATTGTTCTAGATAATGAGTTTAGTTAATTATATTACTCAAAACTCCCACTCAAATTGACATCCCTCCGGTCATCCGAGTGTTACATGATCCAAATGAACCAACCCAAGTCCGATCATCACGTGAGATGAGGTGGTTTCAGTGGTGAACATCTCCATGTTGATCATATCTACTATATGACTCATGTTCGACGTTTTGATCTCTTTGTTCCGAGGCCATGTCCGTACATGCTAGGCTCATCAAGTCTAACCCGAGTGTTTCGCATGTGCAAAACTGGCTTGCACCCGTTGTATGCGAACGTAGAGTCTATCACACCCGATCATCACGTGGTGCTTCAAAACGACGAACTTTCACAACGGTGCACACTCGGGGAGAACACAATTTCTATATTGAAATTTTAGTGAGGGATCACCTTATGATGCTACCGTCGTCCTAAGCAAAATAAGATGCATAAAAGGATTAACTTCACATGCAAATCATAAGTGACATGATATGGCCATGAACTTGTGCTTTTGATCTCCATCTCCAAAGCACCGGCATTATCTCCATCGTCACCCGCATGACACCATGATCTCCATCATCATGATCTCCATCATCGTGTTGCCATCAGGGTTGTCACGCTAACCATGCTTCTACTATTATTGCTACCGCTTAGTGATAAAGTAAAGCATTACATAGCGCTTAATGACTGACATGCAGGCCACATAATAATTAAAGACAACTCTATGGCTCCTGCCGGTTACCATATGCATCAACATGCAAGTCGATATAAACTATTACAAAACATGATCATCTTATACATCAAATATATATCATCATGTCTTTGGCCATATCATATCACAACATACCCTGCAAAAACAAGTTAGACGTCCTCTAATTTGTGGTTGCATGTTTTAAGTGGCTGCTATGGGTATCTAGCAAGAACGATTCTTACCTACGCAAAACCACAACGGTGACATACAAGTTGCTATTTAACCTTCTACAAGGACTGCCTTTGTCGAATCCGATTCAACTAAGGTGGGAGAGATGGACACCCGCCAGCCATCTTATGCAACAAAGTTACATGTCAGTCGATGGAACCGGACTCAAGTACGTGGACATGTAAAGTTGGTCCTGGCCGCTTCATCCCACAATACCACTGGATCAAGAAAAGACCAAGGAAGGAAGCAATCTGAATATCAATGCCCACAAACTCCTTTGTGTTCTACTCGTGATGTCATCTACGCAAAGACCTAGCTCATGATGCCACTGTTGGGGAACGTTGCATGGGAAACAAAAAATTTCCTATACTTCACCAAGATCAATCTAGGAGATGACGGTCTATGAGAGGAGAGATTGCATCTATATACCCTTGTAGATCGCTAAGCGGAAGCGTTAAGAAACACGGTTGATGTAGTCGAACGTCTTCGCGATACCATCGCGATCCGTCCCGCGAACTCCCGATGAAGTGCCGAATGGACGGCACCTCCGCGTTCAACACACGTACAGCTTGTTGACGCCTTCACCTCCTTGATCCAGCGAGTGATGGTGAAGTAGTAGCCCGAGTCCTTCGGCAGCACGATGGCGTGGTGAGGTGGTGGTGGTGGAATCTCAGCAGGGCTTCGCCGTGCGTTATGGAGAGGAGAAGAAGTACGAGGGAGAGGAGGGGTAGTGCCGTAGCACGTTGTGGTACAGATGCCCTCTATCTCCCTCTCTATATATAGGGGGAAAGGAGGAGGGGAGGGCGCCCTAGGGTTCCCCCAGGGGGCAGCGGCCAAGGGGGGCGGCTAGGGTTTGGGTGCCTGCACCAAGGTGCCTTGCCTCCCAAGTTTGGGGTGCCGACGGCCCTAGGGGGTGTGGCCCCCTTCCCGGCCGAGTGGGCTGGGGTTTGGGCGGTGCCAAGCCCCTTGCGGGCTGGTGCACCCCCTCTCCTTGGCCCGTGAGGCCCCCCAACACTTGCCGGGGCCCCCCGAAACCCCTTTCGGTACTCCGTCGAATCCCCGGTATGCCCCGGAGCACTTCCGGACTCCGATGCCCTTCATCCTATATATCAATCTTCACCTCCGGACCATTCTGGAGTTCCTCGTCACATCCGGGATCTCCGCCGAGACTCCTAACAACCTTCGGTCACCAACATAATAACCCGACTATACTTATATCGTCACCAAATGTTAAGTGTGTAGACCCTGCGGGTTCGAGAACTATGTAGACATGACCGAGACACCTCCATGGCCAATAACCAATAGCAGGACCTGGATGCCCATATTGGTTGCTACATATTCTACGAAGATCTTTATCGATCGAACCTCGATGCCAAGGATTTAGTTAATCCTATACGTGGTTCCCTTTGTTCATCGGTATGTTACTTGTCCAAGATTCGATTGTAGGTATCTCCATACCTAGTTCAATCTCATTACCGGCAAGTCTATTTACTCGTTCCGTAATACAAAATACTATGGCTAACTCTTTAGTCACTTTGCTTGAAAGCTCATTATGATGTTGTATTATTGAGTGGGCCCTGAGATACCTCTCCGTCACACGGAGTAACAAATCCCAGTCTTGATCCATGCCAACTCAATAGACACCCTTGGAGATACATGTAGAGCATCTTTATAGTCATCCAGTTTTGTTGTGACGTTTGATACACACAAGTTACTCCTCTGGTGTCAGTGAGTTGCATGATCTGATGGTCATAGGAACAGATACTTGACATGCAGAAAACAATAGCAATAAACTTGACACGATCATATGCTACGTTCATAGTTTGGGTCTTGTCCATCACATCATTCTACTAATGATGTGATCCCATTATCAAATGACAACCCATGTGATGTGGAGCATCCTACGGACATCACCATGACAAGAGTCCATTTGGCAAGTGACACGTGCCATGACTACTTCACATACATAAAGGTGAATCATGTCCTTTACACGTGTTCACTTGACCCCTTCGAGGATGGTATACTACTTGGCATTCCTCTCGTGTGCATGCATAGGTATTGTCGAAACTTCATGGAGGACAAGGAGGAGTGCGAGCGCAAGAGTACACCTACACCATCCGCAAGGGAAACGTGGAAGCGAAGACGGAAGAAGACAGAGCTGCGGAGTCTACAGCATCCGGACGTCCGACGTCTTTTGAACGTCCGATGCCTAGGGTCCAACCCCAGCCAGAAGACGAGCAGAAGCTCCAGCGTCCGAATGATCGACGCCTTCCGGACGTCCGACAACCTCCAGCGCCCAAATGACCAACGCCCTCCGGAAATCCGACACGACCTCGACCGAGCCGAATTGACGGAAATCCGAAGACCTCCGGACGACTGAGCCTCGGACGTCTAGTCCTTTGCAAGCCGTCGGACGTTCGTCAGCCTCCGGTCGTCCGAAGCCTCCCATGCGCAGCCACGGCCTTTGGCCTTGTATCTCTCTCCCACTTACCCCTTCGTGGCTAAGACTATATATACTCTTCCCCCACCTCCATTCTAGGGTTAGCAACGGTTTAGCTCATAGATTAGATGAGCCTTTTTTCCTTCCACTACCTCTCCCATGGAGTAGATGCCTATATGAGAGAAGACCCCTAGTGGATGTCAAGGCCCCTTGCAGGGGAAGATCCTCCGGGATTCCAAGGTGTCATCTCCCTATGGGATTTGGGATGAACTCTACCATGTATCCTCTTTGCCTTTGTTGTTCTTGTACCCTTGTGGATCTTGTGTGTATGTGAGCATAGTGGATGTGTGATTGGACTTGTTCTTGAGTGTTTCTTTTGTGATTTCCCCCTCTTGTTCTTCATGTTCTTCGTGGGACCCCCCTCCATTTCTTGAAAGATCGACTCACACGGGTGTGCCCCATATCATATTGGTATCAAGAGCCATGTTTCTCATGAATTTGGAGTCCTCTCCTTCGTTTTCTAGCCTAATTTTGTGAGTTTTTGTCCCAATTCGAAAATCCCCACCAAAAATAGCCTCACCAAATTTTTTGTGATTTGTTGGTTCTTGTGGGATTTTGTTGATTTTGACCCATTGAATTCATGTTTGGCAAGTAGATCTAGCTTTCCGACCGCGAAATCTACCTAATTTTTCTTTTTCCCCATCAATTTTGACCCCGAAAATCGAAATTTCCTCCCAAAATCGCGTCTCGGATCTGAAATCCGGAGCTGACCCAGACCCTTCGGATGTCCGACCCTTTCCGGACGTCATGACCCGTCCAAAGCCTCGGATGTTCGACACTTTCTGGACGTCCGGAACCCCTAAATAGACCCGACATCTCGGATTTCCGGACCTTCCGGACGTCCAACCCTCGGATGTCCGACATCTTTCGGACGTCCGTAACCTGTCGAAACTGACTCGGCTGGAATTTTGTTTTGGCCACAACTAATTCATCCTAACTCCCATTTTGACGTTCTTTAGCTCGTTTTGTAGCTATTGGCACCCCCCCATTCCACAAAAATAGATTCATACCCATTTGACTCCATCAAATTGTTGAAAGTTTGGCAAGTTTTCCTAGGCATCCAGCATAACTTCCGCATAGCTTTTCCACCAAAAACATCCGCCACCCTAACCCAATTTTGTTTGAGATTTTGAGTTTCGGTTTCCGTTTCCTAAGGTGTTTAGGCTAATTAGGGATGGTTCTACATCGACAACGCCACCACTCATCATCGCCTCGGCCTCGACATCGACATCAGCCACTTTGCCTTTCGGCACCCCAACCATAAGCAAGGACGGTAACCTCGACGACATCATTGTCTATTACCTTGCCATTGCATTGATCGCTTCGAGCCTATTGCGTACCTTATCCATCGAGACTAGCGAGTTGAGAATTGCCAGGCCATGTTACTTGTGCATCGTAGTGATACTCTTATGCCGCATAGCTAGTTTTAGTGTGCAAACATCTTGCGATCTACATTGTGCCATAAGTCTCTCCCGTGAATATCCATCATACTTGTCTCATATCTTGGTTCGAGCATCAAGCATAGAAAAAAAAGATAGAAGAAAGGAAAAAGAAAGAGCAAAAAGCTTTTAAGCAAAAGAGGAGATACAAAAGAGCTTATAAACAATAGCAATAGCATTGAGCCATTTTGCATAGTAGATACACTTGGATCATACATACATAGCATACTTGGGATTGAAGACGGCACGTTTACTCTTTTAGGTTGGTGCACAAGCGCGTATCTACCCCATTTGAGCAATCGAGCTATTGTCTCTTCTTATATCTGCGCAACACGAGCTTTTCCCTTGTCTTTCACTTATTGTGCTCATTCCTTGGTTGCGCGGATCCCATTTATCTATCCGTATGTGTGTTCCTACTGCCACCATAGCTATTGATCTATTTGCTTTGCATTGCAATTTTGTGAATCTTTGTCAACATTTTCGATATCTTGGATTAACAATTGCTTGAATTTTATGCCACTTGTCCTGACCAAGCCACTGGATAAGCTTTACTTTGTAGGTGTGAGTGAACAAGTCCGGTACCAATTCCCCTATTCTTTCATTTCACATTGAGTGAAACGGGATACATCCTTAACTTTGGGAAACGGTATTTTGGTATTGTTTATCTCATTTTGCACTCACCTTTGCTCGAGACTTGTGATGGCAAGGCAAAGCATGACATCTTTGGTCTTCGACGACTAAATCAACATGAACAATCACATCAACCAAAAACTCGAGCGACTCGCCATCGACATATGACACTCCGAACCTCGGAAAAGAGAATACATCGACAACACGTTGGACGAACACATGGAGCAACTTTGACATGTGTTGGCCAACAACAAGTCTTCTTCCCCTTCATCATCTTCAAGGCGGAGATGCTCATGTCGCACATCTTCGGAGTGCCCATCCGATGCAAGCACAAGTCGGCCACGTCCTCATCTTCGAGATGACCGCCACAACCATCACACTCGTGATCTACATCACTGCGAAGGGCAAGCCACCTCCAAGAAACAAGTGCACGAAGACCAAGAATGCCACCACGAACAAGCTTCGATGCCAACACCAAGGCGACTGACTACACGCATGGATGACCCTTCCATCTTCGGAGGCATCCCAAGGAAGATGGCCGAGTATGGGAATCTCCTTTCGGTCATGGAGGCATGCGACGAGGTTCCCTCTTTGGCCCTCGTACAAGGCAACAATGACAAGACAGTCGAGCATGGGATTTTCCCTTCGACCACGACGACGAGCGCGACCCTCTTCACCGACTTGAAGATGGCACTGTCAGATTTTGGGCTCCGCAAAACCCGAAGAGGTTTGAACACAGGGGCATGTGCGAAGATCCCCAATAGCTTCACTCTCTAGATTTCTGCTCGATGGCCTAGCCAAACAAGCTCGCACACTCTAAGGAAGAAGATTAGCACACGAGGATTTACCAAGGTTCAGGCCGCTGCGAAGCGTAAAACCCTACTCCTGCCTTTTGGTGGATTGCCTCACGAGGAGGTTGGTGGATGAACTAGTACAGTGGTCAGTCACCTCGCGAGGATGCTCGGGTAGTGTTTTTCGTCTCTCTCTCCTACAGAGCAGCCTGGCCTCTATTTATAGTGGCCCGGGTCCTCTTCCCTTATCGCAAAGGCGGGAAGGGGTCCCACAATGGCCAAATTTGAAAGGGGACAGGAGGTACATCTTATCCTGACGAAAGGTGGTCTTCGCCTGCAAAGTAGCTGGTGCTGACGTGGTGGTGGGCTCGCTGGTGACATCCATCCTCCCGCGCCCGCTGGCTTGGTCTCGTTGCATCGGAATGGAAACTTTTGGTGGAGCACCTTGGGAACCTATGCTCGCCCCTGCCTCCTTTGCACCAAAGAGGAAACTGTCTCCTCTGGCGCGCTAGTGCCCGCCTAGCCCGTCTGCGTCACCCTTGACCTCCCGAGGCCGAGCATTGCATAGGGATCTCCGCCACTCAGGAGGAGGCCTGGGGAGGTCTCTCCCCTCCGAGGGCCTTAGTGTTGTCTCCCTCGCGAGCGGGGGGCTCTCGCGAGGGCCTTGTCTTGAGTCAGGCCGTGCCGGGCCATACGGATCGTCGAAGCGTGCCACATCCTGGGCAATGGGCAGACAAGTCTGGGTACCCCCATTCCCAGGACTCCGACAATAGCCCCCGGGACTGAGGTGCGCTCGAGTTGGCTTTGGGGCGAAGCTGAAGAAGATGGCCCGAAGCGCCATGGGCCCTCATTGCCTGCGGGCCAGGCCCGGCACGCGGTGCGTGGTTGGATGCGGGCGTCCCCACTCCCGTGTCTCCTCGGCAACTGCCCGAACCAAAAAAGCCTGACGTCCTGTGTTGAGCCATTATTGCTTTCCTCCTCTGCGCTCCTGCTCCTTCTCCCGGATCCCCATCCTTGGCGAGGGCCTCTCCTGATCTCAGCGCCGCACCGTCTTCCTTGTTGCTTCCTCTGCCTCAAGGACTTCTCGATGGCTCCTGCCGATAAGTCGAAACCCGATGCTTAGAGCTCGGCCTCCGCTTCCATCTCGCCGGCGCTCTCGGAGTCCACCATAGCCAAGGACGGGGACCTCACCCCGGTGCTTCCATCCACGGCGGATGGTACCAATGAGTGGGGGCGGACCTTGATATGGTGCGGCTCCACGGAGAAGCATCGCCTGGCCAAGTTAGCCTACCCTTTCGTCCTCCATAGCATCTTCTCTGGGCTCGTTCCGACTTTCTCTGAGTTCTTCACCGTCATCCTCGAGCACTACGGGGTTCAGGCCTCCACCTTCAACCTAACTCCATCCTGCTCTTGTCCGTCTTCGCCTTTTACTGCAAGGCCTTCATGGGCGTGAAGCCTTTGGTGGCCCTCTTCTGTCATTTCTTTAGCTTGCGGGTTCAAGAAGGCGCTTAGCAGTCAGCATGAGTCTCCTTCGTCACGGTCCAGAGCGGGAACATCCTCTTAAAGGCCGGGAAGAAGGTGGAGAACTTTAGGCACCGCTGGGTCTTCTTGGATCTCAAGAGCATCAACCCCCGCCTGGAGCTTCTAAAAGGGCTGCCGGAGAAGATTCCTGCGTGGAGCTCCGTGAAGCTCTCTGACCCCTGGGCAAGCCCGTCCTGGAGCAGATCTCTCGAGATATCAACGCCAGGAAGTTGACCGGGGGGATGATAGTGAAGGAGTTCCTGACGCAACGCCTGGTGCTTCTCCAGTCTCACTCGAGGCCCATGTGGGACTACCAGGGCGGCGGTGATGACATCAGGCTTTGGTCCGCGCCTGACTGCTGGGGAGCTGAATAGGGCTATGGCGACCCTGCTCAACGGCGACCCCGCGGACCTTCCTGAGGCCTACGCCCCGCTGTACTGCCGCGAGGACAAAGCCGACTTGGTTGCCGCGATGCCCACCTTCGACAAACTGGGGCTCTCTCCAGCCGAGTGCCCTGGTGCCCCTGTCGCGGTGTCCTCCAGCGACACCATGGATGAGGAGGACTCGGAGGGGACCGCGGATGATGAACTGGAGGAAGTGTCCCCTCTGTCACGAAGCGTGCTTCTCCGTGGCTTCGAAGACGACGACGACGCCGGTGAGCCCCCTGCTACAAGTCCTCCATGACTCACCAGGGTCCTCAGGGGGTCGGGGCCCATGCCTCAGGCTGCGCGGACCGCTGGCCGGGCGACCCCGAAGTAACGCAAGGTTGGGTCTCTTCCAGAGTGCCCAGCTCATGCCAGCAAGGTGGTCGAGGCTCCCGCCTCGCCCCTGCCCGAGCTGCAGCCTATGGGCAAGGCAGCTGCGTCCGGTGCTGGTGCAGCTCCCCCAGCTGCGGCCCCTGCGGGCAGCGACTCTGCTCCTCCGCGTGGCGGCGCCTCTCCGGAGAAGGGCGAGGGCACTGCTGCCTTCGCCGAGGTGGAGAGGAAGAGGAAGTTGGTCGATGTCGAAGAGTAAGTAGTCTCGCTTTGTTTTTGGCCACCTGCCGGTGGCCTGCGTGCTGATGGTCCCTCCTTTCCTTGGTAACCAGGAGCGCTGCTGTGCTGAAGGCGAAGAAGAAGAAGGCGGGCGTCATGTCGAAGATGTCCCCTGACATGGTGTTCATTCCCGATGCTCTGCTGATGCCTGATGAGGCGCGGGATGTCATGGGCGAGGAGGCTCGCTGGGCGACCCTCCTTGTCATGGCTGCGGAGCCCCCGGCGCCCGATGGAAGGGTTGCCCCTGCCCTTGGGGGCGCATCTGTGCTACAGCCTGGGGGGCCAGCCCCCGAGGCCCAGCCAGCTTTGGGACCGTCCACCCCGGCTCTGCCTATGATGGCACCGCAGCTCCCGGCGCCTTCTGCTCTTCATGCTCCTGCCGCCCTGGAGGCGGCTCTTGCCGTTGTGCAGGCACCACCCCCGGGACGGGTCCTTGCACCTCCGACTTGTGGCCTTCTGGTTGAGTCAGGCACCCTAGATGGGGCGTACGCCCCTCTGGATTAGGTCCGGGGCTACTTTGGGAGCGCCGACGGTCGCCTCGCGAAGGAGCGCTTGGGGCTCCTTTCTGGGTGGCTCCATGCCAATGCTTCTGTCATGGCGGTATGGAGCCAGGCCGAGGCCACCATGGGTGAGGGCCGGAAGGAAGCTGCATCGGCCAAGGCAGCCCGCGACACAACGCTGGCCGACGTAGCATTCGTCGTGAAGCGTCGCGACGAGGCGGAGGTCCGCCTGAAGGCCCTTCAGAAGGAAAGGACTTCGCTCGCGGAACGGCTTCACCAGCGGGAGGAAGACCTCAAGACCTGTGAGGCCAAGCTTGCTGACCATGACTCTGCACTGTCCAAGGCGGCGATCGACCAATCCATAGAGCGCAAGCATCTAGACAGGCTGAAGGAGAAGGTAGCTACGAAAAAGGCCCAGCTTGACTCCAGGGAGAAGACCCTTGTCGCAGCTGAGGTGAGGAAGGCTGCGGAGCTTGGTGCCCTCCCCTCCATCGAGCTCAGGCTTCGTCAGGCGCTAAACTCCATCTGTCGGGGGGATTCGCAGAGCCCCTGGTGGCTCCTGAGAGCGGCTTCGTGGGGCTCCCTTCAAAGCTCGTCGACGTGCTTGTGGGTGCCGTTGCCAGGGTGGAGAACGTCTTGGAGAGTGAGTGTCGCGACCTCTTCTCCGCGGCCGCAACGCGCGTCTTTAGCCACCTCTACCTTCGCGAGTCGAGTTTCGACTTCGGCTCCGTGATCCGCCCGGTTGATCCTGGGGTTCGCGCCGCTATGGCGATGGCCATGGAGGGCGCTGATGAAGAAGTTCGCTTGCGTCGCTGTTCCCCCACCTCCTCCTACAGCTGCAAGGGTTAGTGACGATGACGACAACGGCAGCGATGTCGACGATGAGCTCCCCGCGGTCAGTATGGGCAGTGGTGCCAGATCCTCCTAGCTCCTCTTCCTGGGTCTTTTCCTGTAACGTTAATCGTGCCTCGCGGAGGCGTTAGACTTGTTTGCATTTCCGGAGACATTTAAATGCTTGTAATGACTGCTAAATTGTGTGGCTTCTTTCCTCCCCTTGTTTCCTTCGTGCTTGCTGTAGCGCTCTGCGTCGGCAGGGCCCGGTCCCGCGCATACCTCGACCGCCGTTGGGGCGTCCGGATCACCAGGACGGTGCCAAGGGGCGAGGGGCTACGTGACCAGTGAGGCTCCTGAGTCGCGATGCTCAGGAGTCCCCCTTGACGTACGAGCAGCCCTCATGAAGGGAACGTGGTGAAGATGGGGTTGACTTGGAATTTGGAGCGCCTTGAGCTCTGCGTCGGCAGGGCCCGGTCCCGCGCATACCTCAATCACCGTTGGGGTGTCCGGATCACCAGGATGGTGCCAAGGGGTGAGGGGCTACGTGACCATTGAGGCCCCTAAGTCGCGATGCTCTGGGGTCCCCCTTGACGTACGAGTGGCACCCATACCTTTCCTCACCAGCTTCCATGTGAGAGGGACGTGTGAAGACCAGGTATCAGAGAACTGGGAAGGTGGCGTGTGCCAGGCCCAGCCTGAGCATAGCCCCAATGCAGCCCCTTCACATGGGCATCCCAGAGGAACACCACGATATGGGGCCACGAGGGGCCGTCCTGAGGTGGGATGCAGCTGCTAGGGCGCCCTCAGTTGTTTATCCGCCAGCGCGGAGCATGGGGCTTCCACGTTGCGTGGGCATAGCCGCTGAGTGACAGTGTTGTCCGCCAGCGCGGAGCATGGGGCTTCCACTTGGGCGTGGGAATGGGGGCCCCAGCTCCGGAGGTCCCTGGGCGTGTACAGCCATTAAGTTCGTACGCGTGGCTTGCATGGTAGAACTGGGAGGTGTATCTGGGCACTCGTGAGCCAGCGCGGGTCTCACAAGGCCCTTCCTCAAAGGTGGGTTGCGCCTGAGTCATCCGGTAGAGGGCGCCACTGCAAGTCCTGCGTATTTTGGAGAAACCTGTGCTGAATGTATTTCCAAGGGCCATCGCATGAGAAGGCCGAACACCAATGACCCCAGGAGGTGACGTGAACGGGGCCGGCCCGCCAGACAGAGCTCAGCCATTGGATTTATCGACGCTGCCGGGACGAACGCGAGCACAGACGCCATGCCCAGTCTTCTCATGCGACAACTCTGAGGAGAAAACACCCGGCGCACGGCTCCCGCGGTGGCGAGAAGGCCGACCATGGTTGCAGGAACCGTGCCGCGCACCCTAACTCACCCACCTTCGATTAGCTCATGCGAGGACGTAGCACAAAGGGCCACCGGAGGTGACGTGCATGGGTCTGGCCCGCGAGACAGAGCTCGACCACTTGGATTTGTCAATGCTGCAGGGATGGACCCGAGCACAGACGTCGTGCCATCCCTTAATCATGAGGCGGTCAAAGGCAGGTTCATTAGGGCGCGACGACATTCATGTTGGTGAAGCACCGAGCATGCAGGTTGGAATGTTTAAGAAACTGATCAAATGCATAAAAAGTTTTGCTACATGCGCAAATGACGCGGCTGCGGGGAGGGGCCCCAACCGTCTAAGGAGAATGCGGCCCAATGGGCGCCCTCGAACTGAGCAAACCAAAAAGTCACCTGGCAACAGAACCGATGAAGCGTCGAGGTAGTCGTCGGAGCCTGGCCTTCACGAGCCCGGCGCATCCCGAGGCTCGGGGCCCTCGCTCGGCCCTGGGACCTCCTCCAGCACCTCACGGCGCCTGACTCCATAGGGCGCGAGCATGGCCTGAGCAAGACGCTGAAACGTGGCGCCCGCGTTCATGAGACCAAAAGGCATGCAGACGTAGTTGCATGGGTAGACTTCGCTGCGTCCAACGCGCGACGGCCTAAAGATGTCCTGTGATGCGGCCCTGTTGATGCTTGGTATGTCGATGCAGACGCGCGGAGCGCCACCCTGGCTGACGACGGCGGCCGCGCTCGGTAGTGCAGGGCGACACCCGCCTTGCATGGCCTGTGCTTCCCAACACCCTTCGATTGCGCAGGTGATGAACTCCCCTGAACTCGGCGCCTCGCACCGTGCTCCTTGCTCTGGTGGACGCGCGTCGAAACACATCTCTAGGTTGTGCCCGAGCACCTCCCTTGTCTCACCGGTCAGGTCGGTAGCCTTCCAAGCGGAAGCCCCCAAGCCCGGCCCAAGGGAAGCGTCGAGCGCGCCTTCCTATGCGAGGGAGGAAGGGGCCTTGGCCCCGGGCGCGGAGCCTGAGGCACCGTCCTTAGAGGTATCAGCCCCCTGGTGCCCCCTTGGAGAGGAGCTGCTTCTTCTTCCTGGGGACGTCCTCGCGAGGCAAGACGTCACCTTCGTCGTGTGAGTGCTCGGCCGCCGCAGCACGGTATGCACGCTCGAGGGAGCAAACGGCATCCTTCTCATCGCAGGCGATGGTGATGACACCACCACTCACTGGCATCTTGAGGACATTGTCGCCATGGTGAGTCACCGCCATGAACTTGGCGAGGGCGGGGTTCCCGAGGATCGCGTTGTACGGGAGGTGGATGTGGGCGACGTCGAAGACAATGAGCTTGTTGTGGTAGTTGTTACGTCCACCGAAGGTGACCGGCAGGCACACCTGCCTGATGGGGATGGTAGAGCCATCAACGACCCCTAAGAAAGGCTTGATTGGCATGAGCTGGTCTCGAACGTCTCAATGGAGAGGACATTGAGCCCCGCGCCACCGTCTATGAGGGTCTTGGCGATGAGGACATTGTTGATGGTTGGCGTGCACAGCATGGGGAGGGCGCCTGCCATGGCAGAACACCTGAGTTGATCCTTGGAGTCGAAGGTGATGGCACACTGGGACCACTTGAGGGGGCACGCAGCCTCGAGCTTCGGGAGAGCTGCGTCCACCTCCCGTGAGAACTGCTTGAAGATGCGGTTAGATGCTGGGGCTTGGGCGCCACCCAGGATGCAAGCTATTGCCCTGGCCTCCTGGAAGCCCCCAGCCCCGTCGTTCTGCCTGTCTTCTTCCTTCCTCCTGGGTGGCGGCGACAGCGGGGGAAGACCGGCCTCACGAGCGCGGGCCTCATGAGGCTGACCACGACTTGACCCCTCCGGAGGCTCGTCGCGCTAGCGGTCATCCCGAGCTTGATCGCACCAGTGGTCCTCCTGAGGCCAATCACGCCACTCCTGGCATGGGTCCCGACTGTTCCAGCAGCCTCCGCCACGGCCTCCACCGCAACCGTAGCCACGGTCGCCGCGCCCAGGGCATCGATCGAAATGCTCGTCACGGACAGATTTGAGCTCCTGACAGTTGATGGTGTTGTGGCTATTGGTGCCATGGAAGATGCAGAATGGTCGCCCTCCTGTGGGGGGTTCCTCGTGTCGACTACGCTTCGCCTCACGTTCCGTCGCCAGTACTGCGGGGACCTTGCGCTTTGTCTCCTTGGTCTTCGTCTTCTTGTCTTCGGGGTCCACCTCTGGAAGCTCGAGGAGTGAGAGGCATCCCTCCTCAGCCTTTGCGCACTTGTTCGCCAGGTTGAATATCTCCAGAGCTGAGCTCAGGGCGTCGTTGATGGCGAGCTCCTCCCTCATCCTGAAGTCGCTAACGCCGATGGTGATTGCCAAGATGTTGGCCTCATCTAACGCCCTCGGGAACTTGAGGCGGACAGTCGTGAAGCATTGTATGTACTTGTGCAAGGCCTCACCCGGCTGTTGCTTCATGTGACGCAGGTTAGTCACAGCGAGGGCACGGTTGCGGGTGCCTTGGAAGTTTGTGACGAAACACTCGCGTAGGTCGTCCCAGGAGGTGATTGACCCCTCCGAGAGGTTGAGGAGCCAGGAGAGGGCACCACCCTTGAGGGCCATGGGGAACCAGCTAGCCATGACCTTGTCGTCTCCACCAGCCGCCTGGATGCTCAGCGAGTAGAGTTGTAAGAACTCTGTGGGATCTGGGGTGCCTTCGTAGCGAGGAGGCAGGTCGGGCTTGAACTTGCAGGGCCACACAGCTGGATGCAGCTCCGGGGCGACGGCGCGACAACTCACTGGACCCACGGGCGTTGCACGTACGGGTGGAACCCGGTCTTGGTGCTCCTGGGCAGCTGCCACCAGGGGCGCCCGGTCGCGACGCTTGTGCAGCGGTGCGGGGAGCACGCGCACGTCAGCGTGTGGCCGGGGCACGACCTGGCAGCTTACTTCGTCCCTCACCCTCGCCAGGGGCCCACGCGGTTGGTCGCGCGGGTGTGCCTCACGCCTGGGCTCGGGGTCGACATTGCGCTGGGGAGGAGGAGGCGGTGCATCATGGGCCACGTGGTCTGCCTGAGAGGGTTGGGGCCAGAACGAGTAGGAGAGGGCTGAGGCGTCGCCCGCAGCGCTGACGAGCTCTGCGATGCGCCCGAGCTAGTTGTTGTAGTGGTTGGGGGCAGGGCGGTAACTCAGCAGCTCGCGGGCCATGTGGAGTTCGCCCGACCAGCTTGCTGGCCCGGGACAAGCTTGGGAGGACGACCCAGTAGCTGGAACGATCGACAGGGTGGCGGTGCGGCCGTCGTGCCGCACGGTGACCGGCTGCGACGAGTCCTGCTGCTCGTGGGAGGACGACCCAGTAGCTGGAACGAGCGTGGGAGGACGACCCACAGGAGAGGCAGATCGACGCGTGGCGGTGCGGCCCACCGGCACCGTCTGGGCGACACGGGCAGCACGACACTCGGCACGGGCTCGTCGAGCGTCAGCCATCGGAGCGGTGGAGTGGAGAAGGAGCGAAGCTTGAGGAGGACCTTGACACGCCCCCTACCTGGCGCGCCAAATGTCGGATTTCGGGCTCCGCAAAACCCGAAGAGGTTCGAACACAGGGGCATGTGCGAAGATCCCCATCAGCTTCACCCTCTAGCTCTCAGCTCGACGGCCTAGCCAAACAAGCTCGCACACTCTTAGGAAGAAGATTAGCACACGAGGATTTACCTAGGTCCGGGCTGCTGCGAAGCGTAAAACCCTACTCCTGCCTTTTGGTGGATTGCCTCACGGGGAGGTTGGTGGATGAACTAGTACAGTGGTCAGTCGCCTCGCGAGGATGCTCGGGTGGTGTTTTTCGCCTCTCTCTCCTACAGAGTAGCCTGGCCTCTATTTATAGTGGCCCGGGATCTCTTCCCTTATCGCAAAGGCGGGAAGGGATCCCACAACAGCCAAATTTGAAAGGTGACATGAGGTACATCTTATCCTGCCGAAAGGTGGTCTTCGCCTGCAAAGTAGCTGCTGGTGACGCGATGGTGCGCTCGCTGGTAACATCCGTTCTGCCGCGCCCGCTGGCCTGGTCTCGTTGCATAGGAATGGAAACCTTTGGCGGAGTGCCTTGGGAACCTGCGCTCGCCCCTGCCTCCTTTGCACCAAAGAGGAAACTGTCTAATCTCGCGCGCTGGTGGCCGCCTGGCCCGTCTGCGTCACCCTTGACCTCCCGAGGCCGAGCATTGCATAGAGATATCCACCGCTCAGGAGAGGGCCTGGGGAGGTCTCTCCCCTCCGAGGGCCTTGGTGTCGTCTCCCTCGCGAGCGGGGGGCTCTCGCGAGGGCCTTGTCTTGAGTCAGGCCGCGCGGGGCCGTACTGATCTTCGAAGCGTGCCATGCCCTGGGCCATGGGCAGACAAGTCTGGGTACCCCCGTTCCCAGGACGCCGACAGGCACCCACATGGGACTCATACTTGGAGTCAAGCACTGAGGCCGAGCTTGGGATTATCCTTCGGTCTTGGAGGAGATTGATGTTTTGCCACATCCTACGACATTCATCTTCGGAGGTGTTATGGATGAGGAGGTTGAGCATGGGACTATCCCTTCAACCACGGCAGCGCAAAGAGTTGCGCATGGAGACGTTTGCACCTACATCTCTCCGACACCGACATATGATGAGATGCCCCAATTTCCTTGTGAGGAGAGCCACCACCACATGAGTGAGATGAGTGACTCCACCATATGTCCCATATTCGATGACGCGCCGACCCTTGACGACTTCGTCCTCACCTTGGACAAGACGATGGCCATGGTGGTATATGAAGCACCCCCACATGGTTCCATCACGATGAACATGACCACAAGTTGGTATATGCAACCTCACCTACACCACATGAGTGGAATGAAAAAGGTAACTTAGGTGAAGGTGATGCTCTTGTCCCACTACTGGACATTGATTGCTTGCATGATGATATTCAACCTATTGCCATGCTTCCTGCTTATGCAACTTTCTCATGTGATGAATTACCCATTTATGATGAGTTTGACGATTCTCATGAGGAGTCTATTACTTGTGATGCCATGTTGCATAGGATACATTGTGAGAATTCTATAGGTCACATCATGTTTGACAATCCGCTTGATTTGTCATATGCTATGCATGAGATCACCAATATTGCATTTTTACAATCTCATCGTAGTAACTATGCATATGCAATTAAAATAAACCCAATTTGCACATATGGCATAGATGACAAACCCATGGGTATTGGCATTTACTTTTCTTGTGATGATATTGCCATACTCCCTTTGCAGCATTTGCGCAATAACTCTCATATGCCATGCCATGATCTTCATGATTTGGAAATGCATTGTTTTGGATGTTGTCGATACTCTTTGAATTATGCTTCCGCTATTGCACATGAGGAGACCCCAATAGTTTCCTCATACATGTTAGGAGATTTTGTTCCATCCCATCCATTGCATGAGCCCAATTATTGTGTGCACCATCCGCATATAATGAATAACAATGATCCCAATAATTCACATGATGCACTACATATTTCTAGTCTCCATTATGCTATACATAAAAACTAACCTTTCATGATGGATGACATGTTCTTATATCATGCATCTAATTTATTTGAGCATTGGATATTTTGTGCTAATGAACACATGCACATGCACATCCTAACGGATGATGTGTACATATACCACGCACACACAATTTTCCCTTTTCCTTTGTTGTGTGTAGGTACTTATGATTACTCGTCAACCTCACAATCCCATGAGTTGACAAAATGAGCTCTTGAGAGCACCGATGCTTTGGGATTCACCGGAATGTGTCTCCAACCATTCCCCTCGCGCAAGGAATACGCGCATCTCTTCTACTTGGTTCTCACACGACTATGGGCTATATACCACTTGTTATCTTATTCTCATGTTCTCGTGTTCACTTTGCATGCTATGCCTCATTCTATGCTTTTGCCATGCGATTGTGACCCTTGCTTGCATTTACCCATGATTCACAATTATACTCTTTCTATGTGTATTTGCATGCTTGGTGGAGATCCTAAGTGCTATTGCCATGTTTACATTGAGCATTATGCTATTATTTCTTCTTGTATTGGGAGAGTCATGATATTACATTGCTATGCACATAGGACTTCTTGCCAATGCAATGACGATAATTTGCTCATATCTCGCTTTCATGCTCGCGATATGTCATGCGCATTACTTATTCCTATTATTTGCTCACATGACATGATTGCCATGATTTCCTCTAGTATGTTGCATCTTCACACTACTAGTTTGCACGACATGATCACTTGCTTACTTATGTTGCATCACCGATGATTACTACTTGCTCATTCCATGGGATTGATGACATCCATAGCCATGCTTCGCACTTGATTGCTATTGCTTGTTGTCATATGTCTCCATGTGTTGCCTTTCTCATGCTAGATGATTTGCCATGTATTGAGTGTAACAATGCTATTCATTTTGCTAATGAGATTGCCCCCATATATTTCTCTCATATTATTAGAGCTTTTGACATCTTTCATGTGAAACATACTTGCCTTCCTTCTTTGCACCATATGCCTAGTGCCATGAATAGAGCCATTGTTGCATCATATTATTCATGCACTTTTGCTTCTAATTATTATGTGCAAGAGAAGAGAACCATCATGATGGATGATATGTTTGTCTACCATGCACATAAATTGTTTCCTTTGTTTGTGTATGTGTATGATACTTTGACCAAATGTCAACTTCCACTTCACGTGAGTTGACAATTCGAGCTCTTGAGAGCGAGCTATGCTACACCGACACGATTCTACATCGCACTTCCTTGCGCATCGACATTGTGAAGGACGCACAAGGACAAGTTTTTAAGGTGACATCCTTCTTGAGCATGGATAGTGTGGCTCATCCTACTTGTGTTGCTTGTACCATGACATATATTGGTCATCTTGGACCACTTACTTGCACACATGTTCGTGTTATTTCTTTTCCTCACAATTGCCACATTGCCATGCCTCATGACATATATGCCTTGTGTGTTGCATCCAACTTGTGGATTGTTTGGTCTTATCATATGATTGGTTGCAACAATGTCCATTATTCACATTTACCATGCCACATTGCTTGCTACATGCTTGACTTGCTTGCCTCACACATCATGACCAATTGCTCTTTCTATTGTGTTGAGGGCCTCACTATCTTCACTACACCATGCGCACATCATGATTGGATTGTCTTTCACTTTGGATTGCCCGATAGGTTTAGACACTTCATTTTATTTGGTGTTGTGAATGATTCCTATGCCTATCATAGACCTTTTGTTGATTGTTTTGTGCATGCAAGCTATGACCTTGAGGTAGATGCTCGTTCTATTGTCACATATTTGCATTCCTACCTCACCTTTGCACACTTGTTTGCATGATTACATTGCTTGCGCTCAATTTGAATGCTTAGATGCCATGACACGATCCCTTGTCACACCATATGTTATGCATGATGACAACACTTGTGCGGTGATTCACCACTTGAATACTTGGTTTTGCACCAACGCTAACCACATTTGTTTTTCCAAGTGTTTGCCGTATTTGCTCTTTTTGAAGGAATTCCTAGGCGGTGAGACATTGGAGAGTGCCCCTTTCGAGCTTGATGATGATGAGTGTTTGGTGATCGTCCACTTCTACTTGGCGACGCCATCTCCTTTCCATGGTGATTTGGATTTTGACCCAAGGACGGATCTTTCCCAAGGGGGAGGGGATGATGCGGAGCATCCTACGGACATCACCATGACAAGAGTCCATTTGGCAAGTGATACGTGCCATGACTACTTCACATACATAAAGGTGAATCATTTCCTTTACACGTGTTCACTTGACCCCTTCGAGGATGGTATACTACTTGACATTCCTCTCGTGTGCATGCATAGGTATTGTCGAAGCTTCATGGAGGACGAGGAGGAGTGCGAGCGCAAGTGTACACCTACACCATCCGCGAGGGAAGCATGGAAGCGAACACGGAAGGAGACGGAGCTATGGAGTCTACAGCCTTCGGACGTCCGACGTCTTCCGGACGTCAGACGCCTGGAGTCCAGCCCAACCAGAAGACGAGCAGAAGCTCCAGCGCCCGGACGACCGATGCCTTCCGGACGTCTGACAACCTCCAGCGCCCAGACGACCGACGTCCACCGGAAATCTGACACGACCTCGACCGAGGCAAACTGATGGAAATCTGAAGACCTCCGGACAACCGAGCCTCAAACGTCCGACGCCCTCCGGACGTCCAGTCCTTCGCGAGCCGTCGGACGTCCGACAGCTTCCGGACGTCCGAAGGCT
This sequence comes from Elymus sibiricus, assembly GCA_039707655.1. Taxonomy (NCBI): domain Eukaryota; kingdom Viridiplantae; phylum Streptophyta; class Magnoliopsida; order Poales; family Poaceae; genus Elymus; species Elymus sibiricus. Next base: position 154,059,892 of record CM077671.1, on the reverse strand, counting down.
GTAGACTCCATAGCTCCGTCTAGTCTGAGGCTCGGTTATATTGACGGAAATCCGAAGACCTCCGGACGACTGAGCCTCGGACGTCTAGTCCTTTGCAAGCCGTCGGACGTTCGTCAGCCTCCGGTCGTCCGAAGCCTCCCATGCGCAGCCATGGCCTTTGGCCTTGTATCTCTCTCCCACTTACCCCTTCGTGGCTAAGACTATATATACTCTTCCCCCACCTCCATTCTAGGGTTAGCAACGGTTTAGCTCATAGATTAGATGAGCCTTTTTTCCTTCCACTACCTCTCCCATGGAGTAGATGCCTATATGAGAGAAGACCCCTAGTGGATGTCAAGGCCCCTTGCAGGGGAAGATCCTCCGGGATTCCAAGGTGTCATCTCCCTATGGGATTTGGGATGAACTCTACCATGTATCCTCTTTGCCTTTGTTGTTCTTGTACCCTTGTGGATCTTGTGTGTATGTGAGCATAGTGGATGTGTGATTGGACTTGTTCTTGAGTGATTCTCTTGTGATTTCCCCCTCGTGTTCTTCGTGGGATCCCCCTCCATTTCGTCAAAGATCAACTCACACGGGTGTGCCCTGTATCACCATGTCTATGGCCAGGAAACCTCCACCATCTTTGATCAACGAGCTAGTCCTGTAGAGGCTCACAAGGGACACAGTGGTGTTTATGTATCCACACATGTATTTGAGTTTCCAATAAATGCAATTATAGCATGGACAATAAACGATTATCATGAACAAGGAAATATAATAATAATCACTTTATTATTGCCTCTAGGGCATATTTCCAACACCATCCTGCAGTAGTGAGAGGCAAGCATAGAAGCGCTCTCTAAGTGGAGTAATAGTAGTAGATGTAGGCAGGAGTCGGTCTACTTGCTTATGGACATGATGTCTATGTACACATGATCATTGCCGTGAATATAACATAACTATGCGCTTTTCTATCAATTGCCCAACAGTAATTTATTTACCCACCGTATGCCTACTTCGAGAGAGATGCTACTAGAGAACACTATGGCCCTCGGGTCTATTCACTTATATATTTACAAACATTATTATTTCATTGCTGCCATTATTTCCTTATTATTTATTTTTGCAATTTATATTTATCCAACTATAAACTACACTACTTATGTGCTTGCAAGTAACGAGTTCAAGGGCTTGAGAACCCTCTTGCCCGCGTTAGGTGCAAGTGTTTGCTCTTTTGTGCATAGGCGCTGAAGACAGGAGTTGTGTGGTCCTCCTATTGGTTCGATAACCTTGGTTCTCACCGAGGGAAATACTTATCTATATTTTGCTGCATCATCCGCTCCTCTTCGTGGAAAAACCCAACGCAGATCACAAGTATCACACATCCTAATGAAAATGCGCATGACAACCTCTGCTTCCCTCTGCGATGGGCCTATCTTTTACTTTTTTGTATATACTTTTATGCAAGAGTCAATAATGTTCATCCCTATTCCATTCTTATTTATTCTTCACTTGGCAAGCATCTTCTGGTAGGTAAAGATCCAGACACACACACACACACACACAGATATATATATATATATATCAATTTGAATGTAGGTAATCATGAGTTATTATTGTTCACATTATCCTCAAGATAAATAAATTGGGAGGTGGAAACTATAAGCCCCCATCTTCCTATGTGTCTGACTGAAACTTTTTGCTTCATAAGTATGACGTGAGTGTTAGCAATCATAGAAGACTAAATGATAGTTGAGTATGTGAACTTGTTAAACAAAGCTCTTACATAAACTCTTTCTGAAAATATAGTGAACTACAATTGTTTCAATGACTAAGATCATAGTTTGTTAGTTTTCAATGAAGTTTACAGTTCATACTTTAGCTTGTGAATAAATTATCACTTGTTCATGAGAAGTTTTATGATATTATATAGCTGCTATGATATGATCATGATGATTTCATCTCCATATTTTATTTTATTGACACCTCTCTCTTTAAACATGTGGTCATGATTATCGAGTTCGGCTTTTTCTTGAGGACAAGCGAGGTCTATGCTTGGGGGAGTTGATACGTCCATTTTGCATCATGTCATTTATTACATTTTGGGTCATTATTTCACTTTATGATGCAATCCTAATGCCTTTTCTCTCTTATTTTGCAAGTTTCACACAAAGAGGCAGATAGCCGACAGCTGGAATTCTAGACCGGAAAAGGCTACAGAAGAGTTGGATATTCTCCGCAACTCCAAATGGACTGAAAATTTATGGCAAATTATTTTGGAATGTATAAAAATACTAGAGAAGGAATTACCAGGAGGGCCCCACCAATGAGTCACGAGCTCAGGGGGCATGCCCTACCCCCCCCCCCCCCGGGCGGGCCTACCAAGCTCGTGGCTCCACCAACAAGCCTTCGAGGCCCATCTTCTCCTATAAGATGCTATTTTCCCTAGAAAAAGTCAAAAGAACATTTTTGGGACGAAGTGCCGCCGTATCGAGGCGGAACCTATGCATGAGAAATTTTGCTCTCCGACGGAGCGATTCCGACATAGAAACTTCCCTCCGGGAGGGGGAAATCAAAGCCATCGTCATCACCAATGCTTCCTCCATTGTGGGAGGACTAATCTTCGTCAACATCTTCACCAGCACCATCTCATCTCAAACCCTAGCTCAACTCTTGTATTCAATCTTTGTCTCCAAACCTCAGATTGGCACATGTGGGTTGGTAGTAGTGTTGATTACATCTTGTAGTCGATGATAGTTGGTTTACTTGGTGGAAGATTATATGTTCAGATCCTTAAGCATCTTCAATACACCTCTGATCTTGAACATGAATATGATTTTTGAGTAGTTACTTTTGTTCTTGAGGACATTAATTTTTGCTATAAGTAAGGGATTTCTATTTCTGTGTCCTCGGTTGCTTAGTACTCCTCAGTTTTGCCCCACCCAACTAACACACCTCACTTTTCCCCTCCACCACTCGCCCCACACTCAAGAAATCCCAAAATGGAACGTTTCTGTAGGATCAATGTAGTTGACCGTCACCTGGCGCATATACTGACGTGTGGGACACTGTAGGATTGAAAGTATGTCTAGAGGGGGCCGATTACACTACTTGACCAAATAAAAACCTAACCTTTTCCCAATTTTAGTTGTGGGCAGATTTTAGCAATTGTAGCAAGTCAAGTTCGCCCTACACATGCAAGTCTAAGAGTATAGCAGTGGAAAGTAAAGACATGCAAATGTAAGAGGTTAGGGATTGGAAGATCAAACGCAATATGGTGACGCGAAGATTTTTTCCCATGGTTCCGATAGGTGGTCCTATCGTACGTCCACGTTTATGGAGATTTCAACCCACGGAGGGTAACGGTCACGAGAGTCCACGAAGGGCCCCACCCATGAAGGGTCCACGAAGTAGCAACCTCGTCTATTCCATGATGGCCTACGTCCACGGAAGACTAGCCTTACTCGGGGTAGATCTTCACAAAGTAGGCGATCTCCTTGCCCTTACAAACTCTTGGTTCAACTCCACAATCACGAAGAAGGAGGCTCCCAAGCGACACCTAACCAATCTAGGAGGCACCACCCTCCAAAAGGTAATAGATGTGGTAGTATGATGAACTCCTTGCTCTTGTGCTTCAAAAGATAGTCTCCTCAACACTCAATCACTCTCTCACAGGTTTGGCATGGGTAGAAGATATTGATTGGATGGAAAGCAACTTGGGGAGGCTAGAAATCAAGATCCATATGGTTGGAGTGGATGATCTTGACCTCAACACAAGGGTAGGTGGCTCTCTCTCAGAAAATTGGATATGGCTAGTGGGCGTGTGTTCTGAGTGCTTCTCTTGCAAGTGAGAGGTGGTGGAGGGGTCTATATAGGCTTCTCCAAAAATCCAACCATTACAACATTATTGCCCAACTCGATGAAACTGAAGTGAAACTCGGTGGCACCAACTAGTTCAAAATGTGGCAACTTTGGCGTTTTCGGTGAGACCGATATAAGAATCTCGGTGGTACCGATATGGGTGACCAAGGCAGTTACCAAATCTCGGTGAGACCGATTCCTCAAACTCGATGGGGCCGATTTCAAGAAATGGGCTAACAGAAAGTTGGTCCAACTTCTCGGTGAGACCGATTCTCAGAACTCGGTGGGACCGAATCTAGAAAATGGCTAATCAGGAAGTTGGTCACTGATTTCGGTGGCATCGAATTGAAAGCCGGTAGTACCGAGATGCTAGGGTTTGGTTTGGCTTCTGTCTTGGATAAACTCGGTGGATCCAAATGGGAATGTTGGTGTCACTGAATTTAGAGTTTAGGCTTTGGACACAGGATATGTGTGGGAAAGTGGGTGGGTATTTTTGGTGACTACCTCTAAGCACTTGCAACCAGATCATCATATTTACCTCATCGCCTTTTAATAGTATTGGTTTCCTATGGACTCAAAGTGAATTCTCACAAAATGTAAAATGCAGAGTCCTTGATATTGAAGCATGGACAATCCTATTCCTTCCTTTCCTTGGGGAGGTACTCCACACAATCTTTTAGCCAACCCATCATTGAACCTTTTCCTGAGATACACTTAGTGGAAACGTTAGTCCAATGAAATATATGTTGTTATTAATTACCAAAATCACCTAGGGAGAAGTTGGGCTTTCAATCTCCCCTTTTTTGGTAATTGATGACAACATATAGATCAAAGCTTCGATGAGAGATATAATCAATGAATAGCATCGTCGCTTTGAGAAGTATGTTATAAGGAAGAGCTCCCCATAAATTTGTGCATTATTTTAAATTTGTGTTTGAATGCAAATGCACAATCGATTAGGATCATGGGTCACTCTTCCATGTCACATACAACTTGGTGGTGCACAAAAATTAATATGAATGAATTGCATAAGCACAACACACCAAACAAGTGAATGATCATCACATAGATATCTCAAAGATAGCAAAGTAGTAGCATCACACAAGAGTATATGATTAATCACCAACAAAGTTTCAACCAAATGATAAACCAAATGTTTTTAAAATTTGCGGAGGGGAATCAAAATGCAACACTCTCTCTCTCTCGAAGCCCTATGATCTATAACCTCTCCCCCTTTGGCAACAAGTTACCAAAAAGTTCAAAGTTATAGATCTAATCGTTGTTCTGGGCATGATCTCCTCCATGAGACGATGAACCTGCTCCGGTGGCTATCGAAGGAGTCAAGAGAAGAGCATCCGCAAAAAGTTTAGCTGAATTCCTCTGAGGTGGTGGTGTAGACACTGGAGGTGCTGGAGGAGCTGATGGAGCTACGGCAGGTGCTGATGAGGTAGGCCTCGTCTCTGGAACTGGCACGATAGGAGTCCTGGCTTGGGACTTGAACTGGGTGCTGGTCCTTAGAGGTGGACCATCATCATCATCAGAGGAATGAGGGCTAGGCACTGCATCCACTTCCTTCTTAAGCTCATCCACAGTCTTCGTCAGCCCATCTACCTTGTTGTTCATCGTGGTGAACTTGTCTTCCACTATCCTCTCAAGGCTTTCTTGGTTCAGCAAGATGTTCTTCATATCGTTCTGCATGCCCTGAATGGTGCTGATGAGCAGATCCATCTTCTCGCTCTTGGACCTCGAAACCTGAGGACTAGTGGCTCTAGCTGCCTCTACCTCTGCCTGTGTAGTAGACGAAGTGGGATGACTTGGATCCATCACCACAACATTATCCTCAAAGTCTAGCTGAAGTGGCATATGAGGACGATCAAGTGCATATACATTCTTCTCCAACTTTGAGTTGATGAGCATCTGAACGTAAGGTGCATATCCACAAGATCGTTTTTGGTCAGCAGTTGTCCTCTTGATTGTTTCAACAATCAGATCCATCACCCTAATCCTGGTGTGGGTGTCTATATGGTGCAACATGTTGATGGAGTACCCTCTAATCATCTTATCATCTCCAGAATTGGGCATCAAGGTGTACCTCAAGATAGTGTTTGTAGTGGGTAGTCCTGCTTGCAGATGATAGACAGAGCCAAGCTTATGTCAATGCACATGAGTGGCTGACGTGGCTTGAGACTGCGTCGGTATTTCCCCAAAGAGGAAGGGATGATGCAGCACAACGATGGTAAGTATTTCCCTCAGTTATGAAACCAAGGTTATCGAACCAGTAGGAGAACCACACAACACTATGTAAACGGTACCTGCACACAAAGGGCAAATACTTGCAACCTGACGCGAAAGAGAGGTTGTCAATCTCTCCACGGTAAAAAGATAGATTAGGTTGTAATAGATTGGATAGATAGATCGCACAAGAACACAAAATAAAAGAGGGAAATGAAAAGTGCAGCCAGGTATTTTTGGATTTTTGGAATAATAGATCTGAAAACAAAAAGCGGCAAAAGATAGATCGGAAAGCAATATGTTGGAAAAGTAGACCCGGGGGCTATAGGTTTCACTAGTGGCTTCTCTCATGAGTATAGCACACGGTGGGTAAACAAATTACTGTTGGGCAATTGATAGAAGATCAAATAATCATGACGATATCCAAGGCGATGATCATTATATAGGCATCACGTCCAAGATTAGTACATCGAAACAATTCTGCATCTACTACTATTACTCCACACATCGACCGCTATCCAGCATGCATCTAGTGTATTGAGTGATGCGGAGCATCCTACGGACATCACCATGACAAGAGTCCGTTTGGCAAGTGACACGTGTGACATCTACTTCACATACATAAAGCTGAATCATCTCCTTTACACGTGTTCACTTGACCCCTTCGTGGATGGTATACTACTTGACACTCCTCTCGTGTGCATGCATAGGTATTGTCGGGGCTTCACGAATGATGAGGAGGAGTGCCAACGACTACACCATCCGTGAGGGAAGCTTGGAAGCAGATACGGAAGAAGACCGAGTCTAGGAGCAAGAAGGAGTGCAAGACTACACTTGCCCGGATCATTCGGACCCCCATCCGGATCATCCGGAAGAACCCCGGATCATCCGGACCGCCGTCCAGATCATCCGGATAATGAAAAACAGAACTGGCCAAGGAGGACTTGAAGCCGAATCATCCAGACCCCCGTCCGGATCATCCGGAGGATGCCCGGATCATCTGGACCCCCGTCCGGGTCATCCGGCCTTTGCCTGCGTGCACCGATGGGCCTCGGGCCTTGTATCTCCCCCACTTACCCCTTCATCCCTAGAACTATATATATTCCTCTCCCACCTCCGAATTAGGGTTAGTGATGGTTTAGCTCATAGATAGTTGAGCCCTTGCTCCTTCCACTACCTCTTCCATGGAGTAGATGCCTCTATGAGAGAAGACCCCCTAGTGGATGTCAAGGCCCCTTACACGGAAAGATCCTCCGGGATCCAAGGTCTCATCTCCCTATGGGATTTGGGATGAACTCTACCATGTATCCTATTTCCCTTTGTTGTTCTTGTACCTTTGTGGATCTTATGTGTATGTGAGTCTAGTGGATGTGTGATTGGACTTGTTCTTGAGTGTTTCTCTTGTGATTTCTCCTCGTTCTTCCCCGTGTTCTTCGTGTTCTTCATGCAATCCCCCTCCAATTCGTGAAAGATCGACACACATGGGTGTGCCCCATATCATATTGGTGTCAAGAGCCACGTTTCTCATGAATTTGGAGTCCTCCCCTTAGTTTTCTAGCCTAATTTTGTTTGATTTCGTCCCAATTCAAAAATCCCCACCAAAAATAGCCTCACCAAAAAAATTGTGATTTGTTGGTTCTTGTGAGATTTTGTTGATTTTGATCCATGGATTTTGTATTTAGCAAGTAGATCTAGTCTTCCCAACACCAAATCCACCCTAATTTTTCTTTTCTCCATCAATTTTGACCCCCGAGGTCGAAATTTCTGTCCAAAATCGCGTCCCCGAGAGGAATCCCGAGCTGTTTGACTTGCCCGGATCATCCGGCCATCACCCGGATCAGCTGGACCCCCTCCCGGATGTGCGGGCAGCCCAAACATCGGAAATCCGGAAGCTGAACCCGGATCATCCGGACCCCCTCCCGCATGTCCGGGTAACCCCAGAACTGACTCGGCTGGAAGTTTGTTTTGGCCATAACTAATTCATCCGAACTCTGATTTTGACGTTCTTTAGCTTATTTTGTAGCTATGGACACACTGCATCCCACAAAATTATTTCCAACACCATTTGACTCCATCAAATGTTTGCATATTTGGCATCTTTGTCCAGGCCACCACCATAACTTCCGCATAACGTTCCCACCATAAACTTCCGCCACCTAACCCAATTTTATTTGAGATTTTGAGTTGCGGTTTCCATTTCCTAAGGTGTTTCCACTAATTAGGGACGGTTACACTAAACCAAAGATTCGAAGAAGAAATGCGAGGCTATAAGTAATCATGCATATAAGAGATCAAAGAAGACTCAAATAATATTCATGGATAGAAACCAATCATGAACTCAAAATTCATCGGATCCCAACAAACACACCGCAAAAAGTCATTACATTAAATAGATCTCCAAGAGACCATTGTATTGAGAATCAAAAGGGAGAGAGAAAGCCATCTAGCTCCTGCCTACGGACCCGTAGGTCTATGTTGGACTACTCACGCATCATCGGAGAGGCACCAATGAGGATGATGAACCCCTCCATGATGGCGTTAGATTGGATCTCGCGGTTCTAGAACTTGTGGCGGCTGGAAGTATTTTTCATCGACTCCTCTAGAGTTTCTGGAATATTTGGGTATTTATAGAGCTCAGAGGCAGTGGAGAGGGTTCTCGAGGCGGCCACAACCCACCAGGGCGCGCCCGGGGCCTCTGGCGTGCCCTAGTGTCTTCTGGGCTGCCAGGGTTCCCTCCTGGGTACTTCTTTGGCCCACTGGCTTCCTTCTGGTCCAAAAAAATCTCCAAAAAGTTTCGTTGCGATTGGACTCCGTTTGGTACTAATATTCTGCGAAGTAAAAAACAAGCAAAAAACAGCAACTGGCACTTGGCACTATGTCAACAGGTTAGAGCATCTCCAGCCGTTGGCCCCCCAGGGGCCGATTTAAGCGCCGCCTGGGGGGCAGCTAGCGCTAAAATCGGCCTGGGGGGGCTCGGCTTCCCAGTCGTGGCCCCGGGGTCGCCCCCAACCGCCGCTTTCAGTCCATTATGGGCGTAGAATCGGCCCAAAACGTTAATAAGTTTCGGATTTTCATTGAAATATAATACAAAAGCTAAAATAAAAAAAGACTACATCGGCTACGCCATCCCGCCGCCGTCGTCCCGTCGCCACGTGCCACATTCTTCATGCTGAGGAGCTTGTAGAAGTCGGTGTAGTCGCAGCCGTCGTCCCCGTCGCCGTCGTTGCCGTCGCCGTCCGGCGCGCCGCGGCCGCCGTCCCTGCTGCAGCCCTGCCCTGCTTCGCCGAAACGGTGGAGGTCGGGGTTGGAGGGCCCGGGCGCCTCCCCGTCGCTATCATCGTCGAGGATGATGAGGCCGGCGATCTCATTCTCGCGGCGGGCATAGTGGCGAGCCTCGATCTCCTCGAGGGCCCCGTGCTGCCGCTCCACCTCCTCCCGGACGTAGTCGTCCCGCGCCCACTTCAGGGCGGCCTCGTCGTCGGTGGTGGACATGTCCAGGTGCTCCTGCTTGACCACCACCGGCGTGCCAGGCTCTGTCTTCGGCCTGACAAGGCACAGGTGGCCGCGGGGAGGCGAGGGCTCGCGGCGACGGCCCTCGTTGATGGTGATGCCGCCGCTGCTGCACCCGCTGCGTCGGAGCGGTGACAACACACCGGGCTCGGCCTTAATGGCGATGAGCGGCGTGCGCGTTGCGCCGGAGGAGTGGGAGGAGTGCGAGGACAACGACGACGGCGCCTCCATGTGCCGTGGCTGCCACGATGAGCCCCTCCGGCGGGAGATGGACATCGCCTCCGGGTACCCGAGGCGCGGCTCGTTGCCGCCCTCGATGTGCTCGAGAACGGCCTCGAGAGTGCGTCCGGGGATGCCCCACCAAAGATGGCGGCCCTCGTTGTTGTTGCGGCCGAGTGCGGGGCCGCCGTTGGTGGAGGCGAGCTGCTCCTCGCGGCGGCGCTCGAAGTAGGCCGTCCAGAGGGTGGTGCTGTCTGGGGCGTACCTCGGCTGTCGGCGATGCTCCTCGGACAGGGAGGACCGGATCCGGGTGATCTCGGCACGCCGCTCGGCTTCGGTGGGCACCGGTGGCACGGGGACGCCGCCCGCGCTGAGCCTCCAGGCACTGGGCGCCCGCATGTCCGGCGGCGTCGGGTACTCCGCCTCGAACAGCAGGCGGGCCTCGTCCTCGTGGAGATGCCGGCGGCCGAAGCCGTTGTGGGGCGCGCCATCACCAGGGTAGCACTCGGCCATTGCGCGGGAGAGAGGGGGAAGAGAAGGTCGCCGGGGAAAGAGAGAGAGGGTGTCGCTGGTGGGGACTTGGGGGCAGGTGTGGCGAACACCGGCGAGGTCGCCTTTTATAGCAGGCGAGCGGGCGGCACCGTGCGGACGCGTGGGAGGTGAGGTGTGGATGCACGTCGCCCCGTACTGACTGCGCCACCCATAAACGCCGGCTCGTGAAGGAGCGGCATCAATGGAAGGCTTACCGGCGGCAGCCTTGCATTGATTCCCCGCGGGAAACCGAGGCGATGAGGACGACGCCGCCACGCGGTCGCTGACTCGGCGGACCCACCCCGTTTTCGCATCAAATCATTTTGCCCGGCCCCCCCAGGCGCCCCCCAGCGCGCCGGGTTCGGCCTGGGTACGCCGGCGCTAAATTAGGCCCTAACCGGAGAAAAATGGGCTCGTGGGGGCGCGACTGGGCCGATTTTCGCCCGCCGGCGCAAAAAATCGGCCTTGGGGGGCCTGTTGGGGGAGGCGGCTGGAGATGCTCTTAGTCCCAAAAAAAGATATGAACTTGCTATAAAATGATTGTAAAACATCCAAGAATGATAATATAATAGCATGGAACAAACAAAAATTATAGATACGTTGGAGACGTATCAGTGGATGGAATCTCCTTGTACATATTTGCCATAGAATTATGATTCATCTTGGCTTCAGCATACACGTACAGATCTACTTCCTCTACATATGGGGCTCCTAAGATGGTAGACCACTCATCAACTGTGGATTGGTACCTGACTCCCTCAGTCATCCATATAATCCTTCCATCTGGGTAGAAGTGAGAAGTAGAGTAGAACTGCATGATCATTGAGGGAGTCCTGGTTTAAGGGGTCCTCGGGAGGCCAACCTATCTGTTATAGCCCGAACTATATGGGCCGTATGCCGGACACTGGATCGTTGGAAGACCCAGAATCCGGAAAGGAAGTTTCTAGAAGCATGGCGTGTCCTCCATGTTTAAAGTGTGAATAGGCATGTTTATCCCATCGATGTGTAACCGACCATGTGTAAACCCTAGGGACCCCTGGCGTCTATATAAGCCAGAGGGTTTTAGGTTGTAAACCAACAGAACTCATCTAGGGTTTAGCTACTTGATCTCGAGGTAGATCAACTCTGTAATCCCCATATCATCAATATAATCAAGCAGGACGTAGGGTATTACCTCCATAGGAGGGCCCGAACCTGGGTAAAACCTTGTCCCCTTCGTCTCTTGTTACCATCGATCGAAGTCTCACAGCTCGGGACCCCCTACCCGAGATCCGCCGATTCTGACACCGACTTTGGTGCTTTCATTGAGAGTTCCGCTCTGATCGCCAGAAGGAATCGATGGCTCGTCTAGTCATCAACGAAGAGGTCCGCAATTCAGACACCTTTGTCCCTGGACAGATCTTCGCTTTCGGCAGCATTGTCCTGCACGCCGACCAACCGGCCATCTAGGCCGCGTCGGAAGTTTTGCCCCTGATCAGGAGGTCAGATTCAGGAACTTAGAGTTCACCGTAGACTCTCGAGGCGATCTATCACTAACCGGGCTCGCGGTCTCACCTGCCATGCCCGAAGACTCTCAGGCTTTAACCCCAGATCCATCTTTCGGCCCTGCCCACGGGATCTACCCCGGCAAGGGCTCGGCTTTTAGTCTGAATCAGGTCATAGTGCCCGATGTCCGGACATCTGCTCTTGCCGAACACTCCCGCTGCGCGGACGCATCGGAGGTTTACTCCGGAGGCTCTGGGCAGACCGGCCCGATCGAGCTCTCGATACTCAACGAGGCTCTAGATCGGATCTCGTCGATGAAGATTACCGACGACCCAAACCCGACCTGTTCTCAGATCGGGCGCCAAACTGGTCAGGACGGATTTTTCGTCCCACCCACCACCCACTTCATAGCCACTGTCGAGGATTTAACCGACATGCTTGACTATGCTTCCGAGGAAGCAGAGTATATGGATGAGGAGGATCACGCCCTCACCCCCGCTAAGACCGGGCAGTGGACGACATCTACATGGTGGACACTCCGAAAAATGACAGCAACAAATCGGATTAAGCATCGTCACGGCACCGAAAGCCGCATAAATGGTCCAAGGGAAAAAAGGGGCGAAAATCTATCGATGGCACCGGAAACGGAGATACCCCGGAAGACATCGGCGGTACCGAAATCCCCGAACACCCGTTAGAGGGTCAGGAGAGACCCGAAGACCGTCGCAACCCCGATGATCCAGATGATCCCGAGAACGATGATTACCTCCGCTCTATTGAGGGGGAGGACAATGCGGAAGCCGATGACTTCGCCATTCCCGACAATCCTGCAGACCAGGAACTATTCAGGCAACAGCTCATATCCACAGCCCGCAGCCTGAAAGCAAAAGAACGGCAGCTTAAAGCTGAGCAAGACAACCTCAATGATCGCTGGACGAGAGTCTTCTCAGCCGAGGAAGGCTACGGTACTGGTCTATCGGACCAACCTAAGAGCTACCCGCGCAGAAGGCTGCTGCCACAATTCGATGACGAGCTCACTGATACGTCGTCTCCCAAGCATGCCCCATACGATACGCCAGACCGCCCTCCTCGAGGACGAGACAGGACGGCTGACGATACCGGCTATAGGCCGACGATACCCCGTAGACGGGGAAAGGAGCCACTAGAGCCCGATGACAGGTTTGACCTGTGACACGACCTGGACCATAGAGCAGGTCGTACAGGATCCATCTACGGATCCAGAGGATACTCGCCCGATAGACGGGAAGGGTACCGGCCTTGGCCCAACCGCGACAATGAAGATTGGGAACAAACCCGAGCTAGGACAGACACCGATCACCGGCACGTCATAGCTCAGGTCAGAGGTGCCGCTCACCCACTGTGCTTCACGGACGAAGTGATGCGACACCAGTTCCCGGAAGGGTTGAAGCCCGTAAACATAGAGCAATACGATGGGACAACTGACCCAACCGTTTGGATTGAGGATTTCCTCCTCCACATCCACATGGCACGAGGAGATGACCTCCACGCCATCAAGTACTTACCCCTGAAGCTCAAGGGGCCAGCTCAGCACTAGTTAAATAGCCTCCCCGAAAACTCTATTGGGTGTTGGGAGGACCTAGAAGAGGCATTCCGATCTAACTTCCAGGGCACTTATGTTCGGCCGCCGGACTCCTCCGATCTAAGGAATGTCGTCCAGAAGCCAGGAGAGTCCGCGTGGCTATTCTGGAGTCATTTCTTAACCAAGAAAAACCAGATCACAGATTGCCCGGATGCCGAAGCTATAGCCTCCTTCAGGCATAATATTTAGGACGAATGGCTGGCTCGACAGCTCGGCCACGATAAACCCAGGACAATGTCTGCCGTCACATCACTCATGACCGGCTTTTGCACGGGCGAGGATAACTGGCTAGCTAGACGTAGCCATAACCCCGAAGACCCCGGAACCTCTCAAGTTCGGGATGGAAATGGGAAACTGAAGCGTAACAAAAACAAGCGCCGGCACAATAATAGTGATGCCGATGACATGGCTGTTAACGCCGGATTCCACAATTCCTGACCTGGGCAGCGGAAGAAGCCTCCTAAAGGCAAACACGATGGACCAACCCCGCTGGACAAGATCCTGGAGAGGCCTTGCCAGATCCACGGCACTCAGGAGAAGCCCGCCAACCACACCAACCGTAACTGTTGGGTCTTCAAACAGGTCGGCAAGCTCGCATCTGAGGACCAAGGCAAGAGCCCACGCAGCGAGGATGAGGATGAACCTCGCGGTCCGATCGGTGGTGGACAAAAGAAATTCCCTCCAGAGGTGAAGACAGTAAACATGATCTACGCCACTCATATACCCAAAAAGGAAAGGAAGCGCGCCCTTCAAGATGTCTACGCCATAGAGCCTATAGCTCCGAAGTATAACCCATGGCCGGCATACCCGATCACCTTCGATCGACGTGACCATCCGACCAGTATTCGTCATGGGGGTTCAGCTGCACTCGTCCTAGACCCGATTATAGATGGGTACCACCTCACTAAAGTCCTCATGGATGGTGGAAGTAGCCTCAATCTGATCTACTCAGATACGGTGAAAAAGATGGGCATAGATCCGTCAAGAATCAAGCCCAGTAACACTACCTTCAAAGGAGTGATCGCGGGCGTTGAGGCTTGGTGCACAGGCTCTGTAAGCCTGGAGGTTGTGTTCGGCTCGCCCGATAACTTTCGAAGCAAAGACTAGATCGTCGATATCGTACCCTTCCGCAGCGGCTATCACGCCCTGCTCGGCCGTACAGCGTTCGCTCGCTTTAATGCCGTCCCGCACTACGCATACCTAAAGCTCAAGATGCCTGGCCCTAGGGGGGTCATTACTGTCAATGGCAACACAGAGCGCTCTCTCTGAACTGAGGAACATGCGTTGGCCCTGGCGGCCGAATTCCATTACACCGATGATTGGCAAGCGCCGAGATCCGCCGTAAAGGCATCCAAGGCTGGGAAGCGAGCTCGGTCTCAACCCGAAGTACCAGAACCTTCTTCTCCCCATAAATAGGGATTTGCCCCCCATCGCACGGCCCTAGTACCGACAAAGTATGTGCCGAGGAGGCAAAACTTCGCGCTCAAAATTCCATGGGCAGCGGTGGGGAAAAGTATTAAAGGGTAAGTGTTCGGCTTAACCGAACTGTCACCATCAAGATGTCTTCGGACAGACTACAGGTACCATAAAGTACATCCTATGGCGTAAAGCTCATTCACACTTCGGCGACTTCTCAAGACTTTTTGACAAAGCCCGCTCGCCGAACAGTGCATCCATCAAGGTATACAACTCCTTGGTATACGCAGGAACGGACAAGCAACAGGGCATATCGAGGACGTCAGGTCACCTATCGAAGACCCTTGGTACAACACCCTCCTGTAAGATTTATATTTCAACTTTAATACTTGTAAGCAGTTGTATCGACAAATAGAATAATAAGAGTTATTCTGTAAAATACAGACGTATCATGCATGATCGCTTCGCTGTTTTTGGCATACTCTCTATTTTCTCCCTCTCTTCTTGCGAACCTGTCATGTATACCTTTGCGATGCAACTGGCTAATAGACCGAGGGCTCACCCTTAAAATTGCCCCAAGCACAACTGATTTCGTGTTCGGCGTCTTGGGATTCCGCTTTATATGCATTGGTTCCGAACTATGTCTTGGGTCAATAGTTGGGTTGCCCGGCTCCTGTGCTTGCCCCTTTATGTTCCGCTCGTTCGGCTAAAAGGGCAAAGGGAGAACTATTGCGATTGTGTTTCCGGCTAGTCTGGTCAAGCACCTCAGCGGAGAAAGCCGAAAACTGACTGTCATGGTATGCGAGAACTAGTCTGCGAATCTGAGCCCATATAAATCTCGTCAGAGATTACTCCGTGTCATACGAGGGGTTTTGTATTCGTACAAACCATGTGATATAGGCTTCGGCCACGGTTATTCCAAACATCACGAACACTGGGGGCTAGTTATTAGCCCCCCGCACTCCTTTCTCGCGCCCTACGGCTAAGTGAAAGCAATAAAGCATTACAGTCTGATTGCCTTGTCCGCTCCACACTACCGCCTTCGGGTGCCGACAGTTCGGCTAAGGGTTATAGTGCGGTTGGAACAGACACCTCGTGTAGTATCTACACGGGGGCTGCAGCCGACGACTTGCAGCTTTCAGGTTGAACGGCCACAAAGGAGTTATAAAGGATGCAAAATATAAAAGACATGTTAAAACCATGCATTTTAAATATATACACGCTGAAAAGTCTTCGGACATAGTACATCAATCTATTCATACTCGTTCTCTCTCGAACATTGTGATTCTATGGCCCGAGCACCCTCCATAACTACGGAGAAATAGAGCTCGGGACGCCTATGCTCATTTCCAGGAGGCGGAGGGGCAGTGGCTACTTTCATCGGATCCAGCCCCGGCCAGTGCACCTTGGCCTTCGTGAAGGTCATCCTAGCTCCTTCCATGCAGGAAGACTACCTCAGTGCGTCGATCCGAGGAGTGGCATCACTGAGCTTCTGCACCAGGCCGAAGTAACTGCCCGACAATGGCTCTTTGGGCCATAACCGGATACAGAGATCCTTCATGGCCGGTTCCACCATCCAGTGCAACTCCATCAGTTGCTTCAGCTGATCAACAAGGAGGGGAGAGCGCCCGGGGGCTTCGAATTGCGCCTAGAATAGCCGAGCTTCATCTCCTTATCCCCGCGAAGCATAGAGCTGCTTCGCATCCGCTGTGCTCTTCTAGAGGTCCAAGCAGGCGCCTGAGGAACGCCATACTTGGGTAAGCGACTGGAACTTGCTATCCCTAAAGATACACTGCAATAAATTTGGTTTACCATCCATGATAGCCTTGGCTTGGCTGATCTCCTCTTCATAGGACCGCCTATCCACACGCTCCTTTTAGAGATCGGTTTTTAGGGTGGATAGTTCGGCAGCCAGCTCCTTCCCTTTCTGCTCAAGGACCTCGCACTTTTGACCGGCGTCCTTGAGCTCCTGTTGAATTTCTTCCACCCGAGCCTCGTGCTTGTCGCTAGTGGCTCTCAGGGCGGATAGTGCGGTGGCCGCTTCTTTGGCCGCCGCCTTCTCAACCAAAGCTTCCTACTTCGCTTTTTCAAGCTCGACTTTGAGCCTCTCAACTTCCTTCGCCAAGGCTGTGTAAGTATAGATCCATATATAAAAAGGCCGTGTTGAATAGTACTGTACAGAAGAGTTTAGATACTCCAATCAAGCTTACCTTGCGCCTCGTCGAATCTCTTGTGCAGAGCATCAAGCTCGTCATCGGAGCTTTTGAGCTTTCGATTTAGCTCGCTCAGCTCGGCAGCATTAGATGCCGCCACCGTAGACGAAGCCTGCAACATACAAAACAACTATATCAAGCTACATGTGTTGAAAAGCTTCTGAATTGTCGTAAATAAAAACCCGGGCCCGGTCTTTTCTTTTTTAAGGCTGCTAAAACATTCCGAACACACATTTGTCTTGTACATAGTTCGGATAATGGTCTATTATGGACCCCCAGGTAAGTTTTCTCAAAACTAACCTAGGGCTCGGGGGTTGCTATGTATATAACAATTACTCAAAGAAATCAATATTTCACAAGATAGAGCATTACATGGCTTACCTGAAAGCCCGTCAGGACACCGATGAAGGCCTCCTTCAGTCCGATATCCACGGACTGAATGCTCTGCAATACCGCACCCATAAGGGTGCGGTGCTCTCCGAAGATAGAGGTGCTTGATAGGGCCTCCCTCATAGCCGACCACCCAATGGTCGGCGTCGCCGGTGGTGATCGGTTGACCCGATCTCCAACCGTGGATTGAACATGTGCCTCCAGAGGCATGCAGCGCTCCGGAGACAACCTTGGAGGTGACTGGACACCTTCTTGCCCGGTCTCCTCAGTATCCGGGAGGGGCTTCTCCCCCGGGTCTTCGGCGGCCGAGGTGTTGGCCTCGACCATGACGTCATCGCCCCCGCCTCCAGTGTCCGGCTCCAAAGGAGCCGGTTGGGACGACACCTCCGCAGTGTCCTTCGCGGCGCCCGGAGGAGTCGGGTGCGACCTGGTTCCACTCTCCACCAGCTCGGCAGGTGGGGTCTCCCTGTCCGAAACTTGATCGGTGGGGAGGACGTGCGGTGGGCTACAAGTCAGAAGGCACTCACACGTCAATAACATTAAAAAACTTAGCGCTAATAGCTCGGGAGGTCTTCGGATCCTTAGTTTCGAGGTGGGGGCTTAACCCTAAGGTTCCTTCGCGGAACCCTCTTGAAATCCTCGAACTCAGTATCCGAGTCCGTGCTATCACCGGACAGGGCCACCTATGTCCGGCGCGTCTTCTTCAGGGCAGGAGGATCTATGTCCTCCGGAGCGTCCGATGATGTTGCCCTCTTTCCGGCAAGGGGGGAATCACCTCCCTCCTCACCCTCATGCTCCTCCTCTTGATTCAAGGAGGCATGGGTCTCTTTGGACACAGCCTCTGGCTGGTCCCTGGTGCGCAGGCCTGCTCGGCCTATTTTCTTCTTTTCCTTCTTCTCTGGCACCTTGTAAGGCGCCACGACGAGCATCTCCAGCAGCAGCGGAGACCTGAAGTCTTCGGGCTGTGGAGCCGGACACTTGATGCCCTTGGCCTTGCTCAACCATTCCTGCAATAGTGATCAGAAAATGCTTAGACTTTCTTTAGGAAGATGAAGCCGATCAGATAAATCTGTACTATACCTTGGAAGGGGGCTTGGCGGCGCTCAAGCCCTTGTCCTCCTGCTCGGCCGGCCACTTCTCCTACGTCTTGAACAACGCCTTCCATAGCTTCTCCCGAGTGGTGCGGAAGAGCTGACAGATCATAGGATCGTTGTCAGTCCGGTAAGTCCACATAGGAGAGGCCCGGAGTTGGCAAGGGTGGATGTGCCGCCGGAGCATAATCTGGACCACGCTGGTCAGATGAATGTGATCTTTGACCAGGGAAGTGATGCCCCTCTGCAGGTCATCCACCTCGGAGTTCGACCCCCAATTAAGGCCCTTTCGGACCCAGGAGGTCAATCTGGTCGGAGGGCCGGATCTGAATTCGGCAGGAACAGTTCCACCCTCCTCCCTTGGCTCGGTGATATAGAACCATTCTTTTTGCCAAGTCTTGATGGTGTCGATGAAGGTGACGGATGGCCATACAGCACGTGGGAGCTTGCTGATAACCGCCCCGCCATAGTCTGCATGTGCACCGGTGACACACTTCGGCTTGATGTTGAAGATCTTGAGCCATAGTCCGAAGTGTGGTTCGACCCACAAGAATGCTTCGCAGATGATGATAAAGGCCGATATATGCATGAAAGAGTTCGGCAAGAGGTCGTGGAAGTCGAGACCATAAAAGAACATAAGGCCCCTTATGAAGGGGTGGAGCAGGAAGCTCAACCCTCGGAGGGATGAAGACCACCCTCTCGCCTGGATGGGGGGTGGGAATCACCTGTCCCTCCTCTGCAGCACGGTGGAAAACATTGGCGGGGAGGTATCCGACGGCCTTGAGATCCCGGATGTCCTGGTCTGTCACCGTGGAGGCCTTCCACTTGCCGTTGGAACCGGAGCTGGCCATGGCTAAGCTCGGAGGAGGAAGAATGGGAAACATTGATCTGGGCTCTGGAAGCTCAGAGATTGGGGAAGCAGGGATGCGAATGGGAAGTGCGGATAAGCCTTGGGGTTTTCTTCCCCTTTTATTGGGCTTACCGCCGGTTAGCCTCCCTTCACGGCGCCGTGAATCTCTCCGCTTCCCAAGGCGTGCGTGCCATTATACGCGCATGATTAAACATATCCCGTGTAAAATGGGACACGATCTACGCATTGATGGATCGAGCTAGTAGAAACGGCCTCGAACCGCGAATCGAGTCTTTACGACTAGTTCAGTGGTCGTGGTGGGTCATGACCTTTCGTCTGAAAGGTTGTCAGAGATCACTATTTACTTCCTGACGTTCGGCCTTCAGGGCCGGTTACTCATGGTGTTAGGACGATCTATGATCGGAAAAATTACACGTCGTCGGAGGCCAGATTATCTCGGCCACTCATTATTTGGAAACGAGGAACTCGCCTCGCAAGCCGAAGACTTTGATCACATGAAGCAGCTGAAGCTAGGACTCTTGGCGTTGGAGGCTAGTTCGGGGGCTACTGAGGGAGTCCTGGTTTAAGGGGTCCCTAGGAGGCCGACCTATCTGTCATAGGCCAAAGTATATGGGCCGTATGCTGGACACTGGATCATTGGAAGACCCAGAATCCGGAAAGGAAGTTTCTAGAAGCATGGCGTGTCCTCCATGTTTAAAGTAGTGAATAGGCATGTTTATCCCTTCGACGTGTAACCGACCATGTGTAAACCCTAGGGACCCCTGGCATCTATATAAGCCAGAGGGTTTTAGGTTGTAAACCAACAGAACTCATCTAGGGTTTAGCTACTTGATCTCGAGGAAGATCAACTCTGTAATCCTCATATCATCAATATAATCAAGCATGATGTAGGGTATTACCTCCATAGGAGGGCCCGAACCTGGGTAAAACCTTGTCCCCTTCGTCTCTTGTTACCATCGATCCAAGTCTCATAGCTCGGGACCCCCTACCCGAGATCCGCCGGTTCTGACACCGACAATCATCTCATTGTTCCAAGCAGAGAACTCTCTCCCAACAAAGTTTGCAATATCAATGCACTTGAAGTTATCTTGCACACTGGGAAAGTAATCTTCATTCTCCTTGATATATGCCCAGTCAACATATCTCATGTCACTGACTGCTGGGCTCTTGTCCAATAGGACATTCTCATAGAAATCTTGTTGTTCTTTGGTGTAGAATCTGTCATCTACAGCAGTCTTCCTCCTGGAGTCATAGGGATCATTTGCTCTCCACAATCTCAGTCTTGCATCCTTCCTCTTCTTCATGTATTCAACTACTGGGTGTGCATCATTATGCAATGGCAAGTGTGGTCTTAGCTTCCTCAGCACTGACATATCATCTTCTTCTTCCATGGTGGAAGATCTCTTGTTCTTAGCAGCAAGAGGGATGTCCCTAGTAGTCTTCTTGGACTTTGGAGCAACATGCTTCTTGGACTCTGATTTCTTGCTCTTACAAGGGGCTTGCTTGGGCATAGCATCAGCAAGTAACTTCTTCCTCTTGGATGGAGGTGCCTTGGCACCTGGCTCTTCCTCCTCAGCCTCTTCATCAGCCTCTGTTGGGTCTTCATACATGGAAGTAGGCCTGCCAATAGCATGTACAATCCTCTTGCTGGCTCTCTTCTTCTCTCCTGCCTTCTTAGGAAAAGATTTCCTTGGAGGCTCAGCTGATAAAGAGGTGTTTTCTCTAGCACTCTCAGGTGCTCTCATAGATTCAGAGGTGGCATATTCCTTTCTGATAGTCCTCTTAGCTGAGGTGGCCTCTGATGCAGACTTCTTTGCAGCGTTGTCCTTCTTTTCTTGCAACTTCTTGGCAAGATCTTCCTCTGGCACAAAGTCTAAATCTTCCTCATATGAATTCAGCTGCCTTGCCCTGGTGGCAGCCTTGGGCAGCCCATGAGAACTTGGGGTGCCTGGTTCCTCTGAAGAAGAAGAATTGGCATCTGGGCTATTGCCTAGACTCAGGTCAACTTCTGTCGTGGTTTTGTTACGGCAAGATGTCCTCATGAGAGAACTTAGGTGTGAGGCCATCGCAACTAGGTGGCGACTTGCGAGGGGTTGGTCGGAATCGAGAGATGTGAGTTTACCCAGGTTTGGCCCCTCAGACGGAGGTAAAAGCCTATGTCCTGCTTTGTGTGTATTGATGATGAGGATGATCTCGATTACAAGGGTGATGTTTTGCTACCTCTAGTATCGAGAACCTCTAATCTATCTATCTCAAATGACTTGTGCTTATCCCTCTTGGGGTGCCTTACCTGTCCTTATATAAGTTGAAGGAGTAGGTTTACATGTAGAGTCCTACTGGGAGTAGGACTAGGATAGTCTCTCTTGAGTAATAATCCGGGTCTTGTTTCTCTTGTGAGGGAATTCTCTCTTCTTGGGCCTTCTCTGTGAGACGGCCCTCCTGGCCTCTCTATGAGCCGCCTTCCGCCGGGGTGCACGCTAGGCCTTGGGCCTTGTCTTCTAGGTTGACCCGATAAAACACGGCGCTCGTATGAGCCGCCAAATGATGGGTCGGGTCATTCTCCTGGCTGGGTCAAACCATGGGTAATATCCCCGACAATAACCCCCTGGTTAGCATGAATTTATTCATGGAAAGCTCCTAAAATAGGAATAATAAATATGTTAAGTAACCAGCTTGCTCCATAGGCCGGCTTAATTTAATGAAGTGGCTCCTTGAAAATCCGGGTTTCTTCTTCATATTAACGAGCCATCTTCACAATCATCTTGCAGGTACGTGTCCTTTGTAATAAATTTTTTTGAATAAAACACCCATATGTCGTTGAGTCGGCCTCCAATGCTTTGGCTTGATGAAAATATTGGAGAGAAGAGAAATCATATGAAGTTGAGCCGGCTTCCATTGCTTCGGCTTTGATGAAAATATTGGGAATAAAATTTGTTCGTTTGTTAAACCACTTCATGGGACGCGGGGATCTCTGTGGGTCATCAGATGTAATAGATACCAACTTAGGACAAAAATATTGCTGATTTATGGATGTATAACTTGCCAACTTGCGAAGCCGGGTTGCTTATATAGACTCTGCCGGGTCATGATCTTTGATGATGCCGGGTCGTGATCATTGGCGTTTCCAGGTCAAACAACTGGACTCCAGTTGAATTGATAAAATTATTGGGCATAAAGAAATCCATGTGATGCTAAGCTGGTGTTTCAATGCTTCAGCTCCATCAACAAATGAGACCAGTCTCGCTCACAATTGACAGCTTGAAAGTGTTATTCAATTTTTTGATATATCCATATTACCTGTAGCCCCCAAGCTCCAAGTTTATCAGTTCATGATGACTTGGTGATTTTACAATAATATCTTTGACTGTGTAGCCCCCAAGTGTCGGGTTGTCATTCCTGTAGCAGCCTGGGACTTGTAATTCTCTTATACTTATAAAACTTCAGCCAGTGTAGCCCCCAAGTGTTGGGTTGTTTTGACTGCAACAACCTGGGACTTTGAACTTGGTTTTGAATGTTGTAGGCAGATAACTCCGGAGAAATCTGGGTTGTCATCTAAGTCACCAGATATGGACTGAATGTCTTGAATTTCACATGTGTAGCCCCTAAGGGCCGGCTCGTCAGTATGTGATGGACCAGGTCTTCAATTTGGACCTTACAACCTGTTTGAATAGCTGAATACTGTAGCCCCCAAGTGCCGGCTTGCATGCCTGCAACGATTTGGGACTGTAATTTTTTTATCTGAGTACTATAGCCCACAAGTGCCGGGTCGTTTGCCTGCAGTGACTTGGGACTTATATGCACTTCTCCTTTGAAAAGAAAAACATCATATGATGTAGCCCCCAAGTGCCGGGTCGTATGCCTGCAGCGACTTGGGACTATGTGAGAATAATATAACCCATCATAATGCACTTCGGAAGTTCTTTTGAACTGATATTGATCTGATTTGAATGAATCCTTGCCTGTGGTTATAATGTAACCCGGTATTTTATTGTTTGAACGAATATCTTGGAACAATGCCTTTGTCCTTGAAATGAAATCCCTGCTCGTGGTTGCGGTGCAACCCGACAAATATATGTTTGAGAAATCCATAAGTGTTGTAGTTTACTCCAAAGCACAAGTTGGAAAAATCCAAGAGCTGGTCAATTAGTTGACCCGACATTATATGTGATAGGGCGGCTCTTCAAGAATAGTCATTTCTTCCGAGCTGGCTTAAAAAACCCCAATCATTTTATACTGGTTATGGTAAACCATGAGGAAGATCCAACTATTTTTGCTATCAAAGATCTATTTGCTCCTGCAGAGGTTACGATGTAACCCGGTTTGATGACCGCCTTGATATATACTCCCTCCGTCCGGAATTACTTGTCACCAAAATGAACAGAAATGGATGTATCTAGAACTAAAATACGTCTAGATACATCAATTTCTATGACAAGTAATTCCAGACGGAGGGAGTATGTATGATGCATGATGCAATGCAGGATGATGTATGTATATGATAACAAAATATAAAGTGCCAGTTTTCAAGGCATGACATAAAGACCGGCTTTCGAGGTTCGAGTCTTGCTTCAATGAAGCGGGTGTGATAACCCATGGTTTATCCTAGCTCTCTGTAAGCCGGCTCTCACGTTACTCAAGCCGATGTTTTAACCTTGATAAGTTTAGGGTCTAGATGGAATAACTTGTCAAGAGTACATGGGGTCACATGATCGAAGTCGCATCAAGCATACAAGCAGGTTTAACCATTTTGTGGCGTTTTTGCCGGTTCAAGAGGGTGAGAAAGCTAAACTCGATGAGTTGGAAGGCCCCAAGTGACATATTGTCACACCCTGTGTTTGTATCACTTTGCTATGATTGGGTTTACAAAATTTGGAACCAATTAAAACTTTTTGAGTGCATGCTTGTTTGAATTAATGTTTGTTTGATTGCTTGGATGATTGTGATTGTCACTCTTAGGTTCTACTCCTCTCCATATTCATCTTCCTTGATCCAAACTTCTTGCCCAATGACCATGCCATGTGAATAGTACCCAAAACTATTTTTTACCAAATATTATTTTGGCCAAAAAGGTTTTATTCAAATTAGGTTTTCAAAAGCCCCTAAATTGAGGTTTGTACTACAAGTCCTCAAATTGGGTGGATCCTTTTTTTCCCAAAAGCTTTATTTGAAACCTACTATATATATGACTTCCCAAAACCACCAAATATTATTTTTAAAGATTATTTTACTATTTTATTTAAAGGCTTTTTTAAGGCCAGAAATGGTTTTTCATAGGGAAAAATTATTTAAATGCTTTAAAAATATTTGAGAAAAATTAGGGAAACTCAGTGGACATATATTTCCCATATATATGAGTTTCAACACATGGTCATGTTCAAAAACATGGGCAAAACCCCTCAAAACCCTTTCTGCTTAAATCAAGCTTTTGAAATATTTCTATAAGAAATATTCTCAATATATTCCAAGAAAATTCCAGCAAGTCAAAAATGACAAATGTGATGATCTTGCAAAGTTTCATCTCAACCCCAATTGATTGGCTTCATCAAAATATTCCAAAACCCTCTCTGTCCAGATTCAAATTTGAACAACTTTACATTGTGAAGTTTGTCCTATTGACCTCAAACTTTGTGGAAATAATCTAAACCACAAATAATGATACCACACCAAGTTGTTGATTTGTGGGAAGTGGAATGCATGACCAGATCTACAGAAATCTGATTCTGTTGATTTCTAGGGTTTCACAAAGTTTCATTGTGAACATTCTTCAATCAAGATCAAACTTGGTGGTCAACCCTATTTCCAACCACCATTTGACCCTGTTAAATCTCATATCAAGAAAACACCATTTGCTTAGCCAAACCATCATCAAACACTTCTTGCCCAGGTGGTAAAAACTCTGTTTGACCCCCTTCCCCTATTCTCCTTGAGTCAAAAAATTTACCACACCTTCCTGCAATGCTCATTCACCTCCAGTAAAAACCCCAAGTCCATAGGCCATGGTTAAGTAGGGTAAAACCCTCATTTTACCCCTCCCCTCCTTTCACCTCTACTCCCTATAGTCTCTCTAGCCCCTAGAGCATCTCCAGGCACCCCAAGAGCTAAAGGACAAGGTGGGACACCCCAGAGCACGTGGGCAATGACAATGCCGGCCATAGGCACGTTCTGGAGCGCGCTACAGTGCACTCCTGCACTGTAGCCGCCGCCCAATGGCCGCTCCCGACCACCTAGGGCCTCCCCCTCATGTCCCCGGAGACGCCCTTGGCGTCCGGGACACGCTACCCTGTCGGCCCCCTCCTCCTTCTCTCTCCGGCGGCCTCCCCCGCGCGTGCCCGACGCCGCCCAGCCCGGCCAACTGCGGGGCTCACACGCGCGCACTCCCCCGCCCCTCTCTCCTCTCCCTCTGGTCGTGGGCGGCACCCAAGAGAGCTGCAGACCCGTTCTCTCTCTTCCCATGGCGCTCGCCACAACCTCGCCGGCGCACCACCATCCGGTGGACTCACGTCCGCCTATAAAAAGTCCTCCAGGCCTCGACTCTGCCCTCCTCTCGCTTCCTCCTCCCCCCAATCAAACCCCAGCAAAGCCCCAGATCCTCTCCCTCTCTCTGTGCTCGGGATCAAGCTCGGCGCCGCCGCCTCGGGCCACCGTCGATATCACGGTGAGGCGCCCCTCCGGTCCCCATTCTTCTTTAGTTGCTCCTCCCTCATCTCTCTGACCCATTCCCCCCTCCTCTTCGCTCGATTTGCAGCTCGGGAAGGGCTCGGTGACCTCCTCCCGATTTCCCTCCGCCGCGGATACCTCGTCGCCGGCGACCCCTTGCTCTCCGGCGGTCCCCTCCACCTCCAACCGAACGGCGGAAGCACCCTGAGCCCGTTCCTGTGATCACCAGCCGCCGCCATGCTCTCTGCTGTCGCCGGTGAGCACCGCCGTCTCCTGGACGGAGGTTGACGACGGCCCTGGCAAGGGGGGCCCGCTCGTCAGCCTCTGTCTCGCCCGCCTCCCTCTTCCTCTCGCTGGCACTCGGGCCCCACCCGTCAGTTCGCCTGGGGCCGTTTTGCCCTGGGCCGGCCCAGTTGCTGCCAGTTCTGGCCCAGGGCACAATGCCCATTCTCTTTTTCTTTTTCTGTTAAGAGTTCCAAAAATTCCTCAGAACCCAATATTTCTCCAAATCCAATAATTTCTCCACCATAAATATTTAAATATTGTGTACTATTTAACTGTGCCATTTTTGAAAATTACTGAAAATCTTTTCTGTATTGTTTATTTTAAAACCTGTTTTAGGCATCTTTTTGCCTCTGTTTAAATAGTTTTCAAAAATGTTTTTCATAACAAAACATTAGGAAAATCTTTTTAGAATAGCCTTTAGGATTATTCAGAATAGAGTAACATTTTTAAAGTAGCTTTTGTGCTCTGTTTTTGTTCTGATACTAATTATTATCGTTATTTATCGCGGCGATATATTGCATTGTTGACGAAGCGATTGGACACAAAGACTTTGAAGACCCCAAAGAGTTTGTTGAGCCAGGCAAGCAACCCTTTGACCATGACTATGAACCCTTTTATTGCATCTCATATAGCACTTGTTGTTCCGATGAATTGATCATGTTGACAAGGTACCCCCCCCCCCCGTTCGGTGGGATGCCTCCGATACATTACCATGGATACTTGCATCGTGCATGACCCTACCTTCTTATGAGGGTTGTGCGGGTGGGAGTAGATAGGATGCTTAGTAAATGCTACGCGAAATGGGATGGGAATATGCATGGTGATGGCAACAAAAATGATTTCAAAGACTTTTTTGAAAACCCCGTCGGGTGCCATTAATGCCGGAGGGAGATGATGATGAGCGAGGTAACCACTTGATAAAGAAGTGGTGTACCGGAGCAAGTGAGTGTGTGTGTTTTTGAAAATGGATTAGATTTAAGATTTGTCGACCGTCCCAACCTTACATGCACAACCATGATACCCCTTATGGGACGGGGCTCTGTTGATTACCTTGGTGGGTACTAGCATAGAGCCCGCATAACTAGTGGCAGGAGTGGCGTGGTCACTCTCGATACGGGGTCGCGCCTGGAAGGGTGACCATGCGCTGTCTTTACAGGCACCGGGCACACCGTTGCGTGCCCTCATTGATGATACGTGTGATGTATATCATGAGGGATGGCACCAACGAGTGGACTCTTTGTTTAGTATCGCTTGGAGAAAGGCATTGTTCGGGTGCTTACCTTGGATATGTAATATACCGCGAGTCGTGGATGACACGGAAGTTCCTCGAGTCTTGTGTGTAAAGTGTGCAACCTCTATAGAGTGTAACTATTCGAATAGCCATGTCCACGGTCGAGGACAGTTGGGTGGTGCTGCTTAAACTATGTCCTGGGTTTTCATAAACTCGGTGTGAGTGTGTGTGTGGTTAACAAAGATGGAATACTCGAGACAAGTTGGATGACTTGACATGATGATTGAACATGAGATGTTCAACCCTTGCTTATGATGGTAACTGAGACTTGTTCACATGTATACCTGACATTAGTTGATGCATGCTTACTCAAGGTTACTTGATCATATCATTGCACTTAAAAATCAGCTTTCTGCAAAACTTACCTACTTAGTGCTATATCATGCATTGTTATACCTTGTTCCACAACTTGGGTTGCTTGCGAGTACATTCAAGGTACCCATTGGCTTGCCACTAGTTATTTAATTGGCCAGACATGGAAGAGCAGGAGTATGGCGAAGAGTTCGTTGGTGACGAACATGCGAACTAGGACGCTTCCCAGTCACAATGCCTGTAGGTTTAAGGCAGATGGCATGGGTTCACGCTTTCGATCAAGATTTCCGCTGCTTGTTATGTTTAAGTATTTGGCCCTTGTGGCCCTATCTATATAAGACTAGACCTTCATGGTCTTTATTTGTGTAAGACGCTAAATGTGGATGTAAGACTCTTGTTATTCAGCTTCTGTGTGTTTAGTGAGCATTGATCTCTGGGATCACTGTACACGTGCATTCGGTGATCACGACTTATGAGTCGGGGTCCCCACAGAGCTGGTATAAGAGCCATCCTGATTGTAGGAAGCCCTTAGTTAGCATGGACGTTAGTTAGGATGAAACCAATTTCAAAACTACACCTAGCACCTATACTTAGGAGTTTCTGCACTTATTACCTCTTCTATTCTCCACACAGCACTCTACTGACTCTCCTCCCTTAAAACCTTTGTAGATGACCGTTGTACCCGAAGCCTTCCTAACATCCGGCTTTCCCCTACTCCTTGAGGATAGCCTGGAGAAGTGCCAGTTTCGCCAACCACCCATTTTCCTCTGCCACGAGCACTGGGTCAATGCCATCACGAAGGTGTTCCACGTGGACGTGGTCGTGAAGGCAAACGACTCCCCGACTAGTTGGTTCTATGAAGGACCACAGATGGAGACCATGGCACTCGCAGTCGAGATAGCTGCACGCAAGGCACTCCTACACCTTCGAGATATCATTCCGGAGATGGCTGACGAGCCAGCTACTCGTTACCTACCTTTCAGAAAGGATGATCTTGGCGAGAGTTGGACGTTGATTCCATCCAAGGAGGATGGCACACCACTCAGGTTCCAGACCTACTTCAGCCTCTCCACCAATAGTCTGGTTCACAACCTGATTAAGGAGTCCGTGAGGCTCCGCGAGGAACTTCACCACACCCGAGAGCTACTTCGTCAAGCCAAGACGAAGCCAGACAAGATCAAGAAGGATGGAGCCCCCGAGGGATGACCAGCTGTCGCTTATCGAGGAGGAGTACCCCCAGCTAGAGATGCACCTACACGTCGTCATCGCATGAGCGCGAAGGAGTACCGTGAGCTCTTCACTGACCCGCCGATGAAGCGTCGTCGGGATGGGCCTCCTCGTTCTCCGACTCCCTCGACTAGAGAAGATGCCCGTCTGGAGGACGATCAGGAGGAAGACCCAGAGGAGCATGGCTACGAGACCGAGCACTCCACCACCTGAGTCCGAGAACCCCTAGGGTAGGATCAGACATGTACCCCTCATGCGAAGTCGAGTCCGTGTAATGGTTCATATGAAACCATGTATGCTTGTTGTTTGCTTTTGTTGTTTGTGTTCTTATGCAAGTCGCGCTTTTTCCTTAGGAAACATGTAAGTGACTCCATCATCTATTTTATCTTAATATATGTGTTGGTCTTTCGACCTTTGTTTTACCACACTTGCACTATACCAACCCCCTTAGGTGCGCTTTCTCCAGTACTGCTTTCCCTCTCGTCTATCCCAGTTATTTGACTTGGCTGCTCCAGACAGGATGGTGACTGCAACCCACACCAGCATCTTCACCAACCCTGAAGCCGGCAACTCCAGCCAGCAACAGGGAGCTGGTGGGATTGCTCAGGCTGAAGGACACCAGGAGCAGCCACAAGGCGACATTCCCCCGCCACCGCCTCCACCGAAGAACATGACTATAGCTCAGTTTCTCCAAGTTCTCCGGGAGGAACGCCAAGCCAACACTGCCGCTATCCAGCAGATGGCTCAAGTTCTCGTGAACAACCAGCAGCAAGGCAGGAACGGCAATGGCCGCTCCACTCTGTCTGAGTTCGTGAGGAATTCGCCCCCAACCTTCACCGAGATTGCTGAACCCTTGGATGCTGACGACTGGATCCGCACCATTGAGGACCTCCTTGCACTGGTCAACTGCAATGAGGATCGTGAGAAGGTGTTGTATGCCTCTCACTGCCTTGGAGGTACCGCCAGAGCTTGGTGGGTTGGATTCAAGGTCATGCAAGGCGATCGTGTGATCACCTGGGATAACTTCAAGGAAGGATTCCGCACTGCCCACATTCCTTCTGGGATTATGGCTATCAAGAAGAGAGAATTCTGAGCGCTGAAGCAAGGAAGTGGCTCTGTCAAGGAGTACCTGCAGAAGTTCAACCTGCTGTCAAGGTATGCACCTGAAGATGTCAACACGGAGGCTGCCAAGATGGAACGCTTCATGGAAGGACTTCAGCAGACCCTGCAGTATCAGCTCATTGTCTGCGACTGCCGGACCTTCTTCGACCTGGTGAACAAGGCCCTCATGCTGGAAGACAAGCATCGTGCCATAGACGACACTCGCAAGCGCAAGATGATCAGCAAGGGTAGTTCCAGCAACCAGAAGCCTCGCCCCTGGCAGCCAGCCCCAGCCAAGCCAACCTATCAGCCGCAGCAGGCCAGACCTCCTGCACCTCGTCTGAGCTACCAGCCTCAGCAGTATGCCAACCCCAGGTCAGCTTACAAGAACCCCAATAACAGCAATGGCGGTAGGAACAACAACAATAACAACTATGGACATGTCACTTGCTTTGGGTGTGGTCAGCCTGGACACATCTCTAAGCTGTGTCCCAACAAGAAGCCAGATGCACCGCTCCCCAATGCGCCGAACCAAGGTCAAGGCCGTGGAGCACCACCAAGGAACCCAGCTCCCCGCAACCAGCCCAACAATGGCAAGGGTCGTGTGAATCACGTCACCACTGAGGAAGCCCAGGAAGACCCGGACGTCATACTGGGTACGTTCCTCATCAACTCAACCCCAGCAGCAGTACTGTTTGATTGTGGTGCTTCGCATTCTTTTGTCACCCAAAAGTTTGCACTAGAGAGTGGGATGAAGCCTACACCCCTGGGTAGTCATATGTTGATTCAAACCCCGGGTTCAGTTATGAAGTCCAAGATAGGATGTAAGAGAGTTGAGATTATCATCAATGGGGTAGACTTCCTAGCAGACCTTATAGTTTTGGATTCACCAGGCTTGGACGTCATCCTTGGCATGAATTGGTTGACCAAGAACCAAGGCTACTTGGACTGTGCAAAAAGGATCGCTACCATAACCAATAGCCAAGGAGTGGAAGTCAAGTATGTTCCCAACCCTGCCTCCGCTCAAGCCCCTCACGCTAACTGTCTGTCGGGAATTGAGTTGGATCAAGTGCTAGTGGTATGCGAATACCCGGATGTATTTCCTGATGAGCTGCCCGGAATGCCTCCTGACCGCGACATTGAGTTCATCATTGAGCTAATGCCCGGAGCAGGACCCATCTATAAGAAGCCCTATAGAATGGGATCCGAAGAGTTGGCTAAATTGAATAAGTTACTGGCAGAGCAGCTCAGAAAAGGATTCATTCGCCCTAGTGCCTCTCCTTGGGGATCACCTGTTCTATTTGTGTCAAAGAGGGACGGGACTATCCGACTCTGTGTCGATTAGCGTTCTCTCAATGAGGTCACAATAAAGAACAAGTACCCACTCCCCAAGATTGAAGACCTGTTCGATCAGCTGAATGGAGCCAAGGTGTTTTCCAAGATCGACCTCAGGTCTGGGTACAACCAGTTGAAGATTAGGCCCCAAGACATTCCGAAGACGGCATTTGTAACCCGGTATGGCCTGTATGAATACACGGTCATGTCATTTGGGTTAACCAATGCCCCTGCCTACTTCATGTACCTCATGAACAGGGTCTTCATGGAATACTTGGACAAGTTTGTTGTCGTCTTCATTGATGACATACTCATCTTCTCCAAGTTTGAAGAAGAGCATGAGCAACACTTGAGATTGGTCCTAGACAAGCTTCGTGAGCACCAGCTTTATGCCAAATTCAGCAAGTGTGAATTCTGGCTAAATGAAGTTGGATTCTTGGGTCATGTGTTAACTGCAGAGGGATTGTCAGTGGATCCTGCCAAGATTGAAGCCGTGGCTGAATGGCAATCCCCAACCAATGTGAAGGAAGTCAGAAGCTTCCTCGGACTCGCGGGATATTACCGCAAGTTCGTCGAAGGATTCTCAAGCATTGCCCGACCCATGACTCAGCTCTTGAAGAAGGACAAGAAGTTCGAATGGATGCCGAAGTGTGAAGAAAGCTTCCAAGAGCTCAATAAGAGATTGACCACAGCCCCAGTTTTGGCAACCCCCGATACTCACAAGGAGTTTGTGATATATTGTGGTGCATCGAGAACTGGGCTTGGAGGTGTTCTGATGCAAGAAGGCAGAGTCATAGCATATATGTCCAGACAGCTATGTCCTCACGAAGAGAACTATGCTACCCACAACCTTGAGTTGGCAGCCGTAGTTCACACCTTGAAGATATGGCGACATTACCTTCTGGGGAAGCGATGTGAGATATACACCGACCACAAGAGTTTGAAGTATATTTTCACTCAAAGGGAATTGAACATGAGGCAGCGAAGATGGTTGGAGTTGATCAAAGATTATGACATCAGTGTTCAATACCACCCCGGAAAGGCTAACGTGGTAGCTGAAGCCTTAAGCAGAAAGACTTGTTCCTTGAATGCTATGATTAAGGAAAGGCTAGCCGCCCTGTATCAAGAGCTTGAAAGCTTCGGCTTGGAAATAGTTGCACCTGGATTCCTAGCCAACCTCGAAGCAAAGCCTACCTTGATGGATGATATTAAGGAAGCTCAGAAGGGACACGAGAGCATTGAAGGCATCAAGAGGAAGATCAAGGCAGGCAAGGCTCCAGGATTCTCAGTGGATGAACAAGGAGTCATATGGTTCGGGAATCGCATCTGCGTACCCAACAAAGAAGAGCGCAAGAACTTGATCTTGCAAGAAGCTCATGACACTCCATACTCCATCCATCCTGGAGGAACCAAGATGTACCAAGACCTCAAGGCAAGATTCTGGTGGCATGGCATGAAACGGCAGATAGGCACCTTTGTTGCCAAGTGTGACATATGCCAGAGAGTCAAAGCTGAGCATCAGTGACCCGCTAGACTATTGCAACCTCTCAAGGTGCCTGAATGGAAGTGGGACAAAGTCGGGATGGACTTCATCACCGGATTACCAAGGTCAAGCAAGGGACATGATTCTATTTGGGTCATCGTCAATCACCTGACCAAGGTAGCCCACTTCATTCCCGTCAAGACCACCTATGATGGAAGCCAGCTGGCAAACCTCTACATCAACTGCATCGTGAGTCTTCATAGAGTTCCAAAGGAGATTGTGTCAGATCGAGGGACCCAGTTTACCTCAAGATTCTAGAAGAAGTTCCAAGAAGCGATGGGAACCAAGCTCTCCTTCAGCACTGCTTTTCACCCCCAGACCGGTGGGCAAACAGAACGAGTAAATCAGATACTCGAAGATATGCTCCGTGCATGTGTTTTAGCATATGGGGCCAAGTGGGAAGATTGCCTACCGTTTGCCGAGTTCTCCTACAACAATAGCTATCAGTCGAGTCTTCAGATGGCACCATTTGAGGTATTGTATGGACGCAAGTGCCGTACTCCCCTCAACTGGTCGGAAACCGGAGAAGGGCTAGTCTTTGGCCCAGACATCCTCCGCGAAGCAGAAGAGCAAGTTCAACTCGTCCAAGAGCGTCTCAAGACCACCAAGACCCAACAGAAGAGCTACGCTGACTCTCACCCCCGAGAAGTGAGCTTCGACAATGGAGATCATGTCTATCTTCGGGTCACACCTCTTAAAGGAACCAAGCGTTTCCACGTCAATGGAAAGCTTGCACCAAGATACATCGGCCCCTTTAAGATCACCGCAAGGCGAGGAGAAGTTGCCTATCAGCTAGAGCTACCTTCCGAGCTATCAGATGTGCACAACGTGTTCCACGTATCACAACTCCGGAAGTGTCTTCAAGTACCCAACTGTCCCGACCTCTACAAGGACATCGACCATCAAGCCATCGACCTTCAGCCAGACCTCACTTATCGTGAGAGGCCAGTTCGTATTTTGGATGAAGCGGAGCGTTGCACCCGAAGCCGCACCATCAAGTACTTCAAGGTTGAATGGAGCAACCACACAGAAGCAGAAGCAACCTGGGAGCGTGAAGACTATCTTAGATCAGAGTTCCCTTATCTTTTTAGTGCTTAGCCTAGGAATCTCGAGGACGAGATTCTTGTAAGGGGGGTAGGTCTGTCACACCCTGTGTTTGTATCACTTTGCTATGATTGGGTATACAAAATTTGGAACCAATTAAAACTTTTTGAGTTCATGCGTGTTTGAATTAATGTTTGTTTGATTGCTTGGATGATTGTGATTGGCACTCTTAGGTTCTACTCCTCTCCATATTCATCTTCCTTGATCCAAACTTCTTGCCCAATGACCATGCCATGTGAATAGTACCCAAAACTATTTTTTTATCAAATATTAGTTTTGCCAAAAAGGTTTTATTCAAATTAGGTTTTCAAAAGCCCCTGAATTGAGGTTTGTACTACAAGTCCTCAAATTGGGTGGATCCTTTTTTTCCCAAAAGCTTTATTTGAAACCTACTATATATATGACTTCCCAAAACCACCAAATATTATTTTTAAAGATTATTTTACTATTTTATTTAAAGGCTTTTTTAAGGCCAGAAATGGTTTTTCATAGGGAAAAATTATTTAAATGCTTTAAAAATATTTGAGAAAATTTAGGGAAACTCAGTGGACATATATTTCCCATATATATGAGTTTCAACACATGGTCATGTTCAAAAACATGGGCAAAACGCCTCAAAACCCTTTCTGCTTAAATCAAGCTTTTGAAATATTTCTATAAGAAATATTCTCAATATATTCCAAGAAAATTCCAGCAAGTCAAAAATGACAAATGTGATGATCTTGCAAAGTTTCATCTCAACCCCAATTGATTTGCTTCATCAAAATATTCCAAAACCCTCTCTGTCCAGATTCAAATTTGAACTACTTTACATTGTGAAGTTTGTCCTATTAACCTCAAACTTTGTGGGAATAATCTAAACCACAAATAACGATGCCACACCAAGTTGTGGATTTGTGGGAAGTGGAACGCATGGCCAGATCTAAAGAAATCTGATTCTGTTGATTTCTAGGGTTTCACAAAGTTTCATTGTGAACATTCTTCAATCAAGCTTAAACTTGGTGGTCAACCCTATTTCCAACCACCATTTGACCCTGTTAAATCTCATGTCAAGAAAACACCATTTGCTCAGCCAAACCATCATCAAACACTTCTTGTAAAAACCTTGTTTGACCCCCTTCCCCTATTCTCCTTGAGTCAAAAAATTTACCACACCTTCTTGCAATGCTCATTCACCTCCAGTAAAATCCCCAAGTCCATAGGCCATGGTTAAGTAGGGTAAAACCCTCATTTTACCCCTAGACAGTGGTGGCTGCACCCATTTTTACCCCTCCCCTCCTTTCAGCTCTACTCCCTATAGTCTCTCTAGCCCATAGAGCATCTCCAGGCAACCCAAGAGCTAAAGGACAAGGTGGGGCACCCCAGAGCGTGTAGGCAACGGCAATGCCGGCCATATGCACGCTCTGGAGCGCGCTACAGTGCACTCCCGCACTGTAGCCGCCGCCCAATGGCCGCTCCCGACCACCTAGGGCCTCCCCCTTGTGTCCGCCGAGACGCCCTCGGCGTCCGGGACACGCTACCCTGTCGGCCCCCTCCTTCTTCTCTCTCCGGCGGCCTCCCCCGCGCGTGCCCGACGCCGCCCAGCCCGGCTAACCGCGGGGCTCACACGCATGCGCTCCCCCGCCCCTCACTCCTCTCCCTCTGGCCATGGGCGACGCCCAGGAGCGCCGCAGACCCGTTCTCTCTCTTCCCCAAGCCCTCCAGTGAGCGCCACGACCTCACCGGCGCACCACCATCCGGTGGACTCGCGTCCGCCTATAAAAAGGCCTCCCCGGCCTCGACTCTGCCCTCCTCTCGCTTCCTCCTCCCCCTAATCGAACCCCAGCAAAGCCCCAGATCCTCTCCCTCTCTTTGTGCTCGGGATCGAGCTCGGCGCCGCTGCCTCGGGCCTCCGTCGATCTCATGGTGAGGCGCCCCTTCGGTCCCCATTCTTCTTCAGTTGCTCCTCCCTCACCTCTCTGACCCATTCCCCCTCATCTCCGCTCGATTTGCAGCTCGGGAATGGCCTGGTGACCTCCTCCCGATTTCCCTTCGCCGCGGATACCTCGTCGCCGGCGACCCCTTGCTCTCCGGCGCTCCCCTCCACCTCCAACTGAACGGCGGAAGCACCCCGAGCCCGTTCCTGTGATCACTAGCCGCCGCCGCGCTCTCTGCTGTCGCCGGTGAGTGCCGCCGTCTCCTGGATGGAGGTTGACGACGGCCCTGGCAAGGGGGGCCCGCTCGTCAGCCTCTGTCTCGCCCGCCTCCCTCTCCCTCTCGCTGGCACTCGGGCCCCACCCGTCAGGTTTGAACCTGGCGCGGCGCGGACGCCCGGTTCGCCTGGGGCCGTTTTGCTCTGGGTCGGCCCAGTTGCTGCCAGTTCTGGCCCAGGGCACAATGCCCATTCTCTTTTTCTTTTTCTGTTAAGAGTTCGAAAAATTCCTCAGAACCCAATATTTCTCCAAATCCAATAATTTCTCCACCATAAATCTTGAAATATTGTGTACTATTTAACTGTGCCATTTTTGAAAATTACTGAAAATCTTTTCTGTACTGTTTATTTTAAAACCTGTTTAAGCATCTTTTTGCCTCTATTTAAATAGTTTTCAAAAATGTTTTTCACAACAAAACATTAGGAAAATGTTTTTAGAATAGCCTTTAGGATTTTTCAGAATAGTGTAACATTTTTAAAGTAGCTTTTGTGCTCTGTTTTTGTTGTGATACTCATTATTATCATTATTTATCGCGGCGATAGATTGCATTGTTGACGAAGGGATTGGACACGAAGACTTTGAAGACCCCAAAGACTTTGTTGAGCCAAGCAAGCAGCCCTTTAACCATGATTATGAACCCTTTTATTGCTTGTCATATAGCACTTGTTGTTCCGATAAATTGATCATGTTGACAAGGTACCCCCCCCCTTTCGGTGGGATGCCTCCGATACTTTACCATTGATACTTGCATCGTGCATGACCCTACCTTCTTATGAGGGTTGTGCGGGTGGGAGTAGATAGGATGCTTAGTAAATGCTATGCGAAATGGGATGGGAATATGCATGGTGATGGCAACAAAAATGATTTCAAAGACTTTTTCGAAAACCCCGTCGGGTGCCATTAATGCCCGAGGGAGATGATGATGAGCTAGGTAACCACTTGATAAAGAAGTGGTGTACCAGAGCAAGTGAGTGTGTGTGTTTTCGAAAACGGATTAGATTTAAGATTTGTCGACCGTCCCAACCTTACATGCACAACCATGATACCCCTTATGGGACGGGGCTTTGTTGATTACCTTGGTGGGTACTAGCATAGAGCCTGCATTACTAGTGGCGGGAGTGGCGTGGTCACTCTCGATACGGGGTCGCGCCTGGAAGGGCGACCATGCGCTGTCTTTACAGGCACCGGACACACCGTTGCGTGCCCTCATGGATGATACATGTGATGTATATCATGAGGGATGGCACCAATGAGTGGACTCTTTGTTTAGTATCGCTAGGAGAAAGGCATTGTTCGGGTGCTTACCTCGGATATGTAATAAACCGCAAGTCGTGGATGACACGGAAGTTCCCCGAGTCTTGTGGGTAAAGTGTGCAACCTCTGCAGAGTGTAAAACTATTCAAATAGCCGTGTCCACGGTCAAGGACAGTTGGGTGGTGCTGCTTAAACTATGTCTTGGGTTTTCATAAACTCGGTGTGAGTGTGTGTGTGGTTAACAAAGATGGAATACTCGAGACAAGTCAGATGACTTGACATGATGATTGAACATGAGATGTTCAACCCCTGCTTATGATGGTAACTGAGACTTGTTCACATGTATATCTAACATTAGTTGATGCATGCTTACTCAAGGTTACTTGATCATATCATTGCACTTAAAAAATCAGCTTTCTGCAAAACTTACCTACTTAGTGCTATATCATGCATTGTTATACCTTGTTCCACAACTTTGGTTGCTTGCGAGTACATTCAAGGTACTCATTGGCTTGCCACTGGTTATTTAATTGGCCAGGCATGGAAGTGCAGGAATATGACGAAGAGTTCGTTGGTGATGAACATGCGAACTAGGACGCTTCCCAGTCAGAATGCCTGTCGGTTTAAGGCAGATGCCATGGGTTCACGCTTTCGATCAAGATTTCCGCTTCTTGTTATGTTTAACTATTTGGCCCTTGTGGCCCTATCTATGTAAGACTAGACCTTCGTGGTCTTTATTTGTGTAAGACACTAAATGTGGATGTAAGACTCTTGTTATTCAGCTTCTGTGTGTTCAGTGAGCATTGATCTCTGGGATCACTGTACACGTGCATTCGGCGATCACGACTTATGAGTCGGGGTCCCCACACATATGATCATGGGAAAGCTCAGCATAGGATATACAAGAGACAATGCTACTACTGCAAAACATCTGGGGTCCAAATAAGCTGGCTTTATTCCATTGATCATAATATGATAATATGATGATCCAATAAAGCAGGATACCTATGTTTGAACATCGCATCATGGCAGCTGGTCCTCTTTCGCAATCTTTAAGTTTTCACCCATAATGCAAGGCGCCCATGTTTGAACTGCGCATCGTGGCAGCTAGTCCTCTTGGGCAACTTTTAATTTTTCACCAATAAGGCATCAGCCCCCGGGACCGGGTTATCTTCCCTGCAATGACCCGAGTTATTGAATTTTTGAGCCCGGTTGAATCTGCCGAGTCATGACTGTGTAACCCCCGAGTCTTCAGTCGACTCGAGGAGGCAGCTTTAGAGTCTTTATACTTGACTGTGGCATAAGACAGAATAGGGTTGACGGTTGAAAGATGTAATTTATCCAAACTGGAGATGATGTAGTGAGTTGATGATCTTCGTGATGCTCACCATATGTCTTTGGCAAATATCGTGGCCAAATTGAATGCATATGCCTCTTGACCCCTTCTTTGCTATTCTTACTTGGTCTGGCTGTCCTGGCTCCTCCAGGGTCATTTTTTATTTCTCGCCGATGGCTTTGAATATGTCGGCTCAATAGGGGCCAGCCCTCTTTGCTCTTCTAGGGATGTTTCCTTCACGGAAAACTCTCCTATTTCTTTTGATATGTTTTGAAGTAGACCTGACCGGGGGATGGCAAGCCAGTGTGCCTATCCATTGGTCAACTTGGCACATGTGAATGCTGGTAACAGATATATATTTCTTTCTTGCTCCAGCGTTGTTGGAATACACCGGACTGCAGGGATGGCGGCTTGGGCGCGTCCGTTTGGCGGCTCATCCGGCGGATCTGGCCTCGGCGTGTTGATGCAGACCGGACCGCGGGGGCGGCAGCTCACGAGCGTCTGTTCGGCGGCTTGAGTGAGCTGGTGCGGCACTAGCGTGTCGGTGTAGACTGGACCACGGGGGCGGCGACTCACATGCATCTGTTGGGCGACTTGAGCGAGCGCGGCCCCGACGTGTTGATGTAGACGTGAGAGCTGGTCGGTGACCTGGTGCGGACGTAGGAGTCCGCCGCGGTGTTGTAAGCCGGCACAGACGGGAAATTCGGCCACGGCGGCGGATGGATGAGTCAGGCGCGGCGTAATACATCGTTGCAGGTAGGAGAGTCGGCCACAGGCGCGGACGGATGAGTCGGGCGCAGCGTCATACGCCGTCGCGGACTAGAGAGTTGGCTGCTGGCGCAGACGAATGAGTCAGGCGCAGCGTCATACGCCGTCGCAGACGGGAGAGTCGTCCGCGGGCGTGGACGAATGAGTCGGGCACGGCATCGATATAGACTGAAACGCGGGGATGATGGCTTGCGCTCGTGTCCACCGAGCAGCACGACACGGATCAACGCTAGGGCAGAATGATGCTAGCACGTTCTGTATCCGTGGTACAATGCCACCTCTGTAGTGAATAATTGTCCTGCACATATAAATATCGCAGGCCAAAATAATTGTTCTCAGATAAATTTATATGTGCTGACAAAATACATAGGAAGGATAGCACCTGATGATTTGTGCAGATGAACACGGACATTGGTGCTACCCAAACCAGAAGAAAACATCCACTACTGTCGATGCTTGTATGTGTAATACTGAGCCGCACACATTTGGTGCTACCCAACACAAGTGGCAATGCTTGCCTCCCCTTTTGTCAGCTCATCTAGTATCTGGATAGCATATTGCGGTGGGATGGTCTCACCAAAAGTCTTGTATCCTAGAGGAAACTCCCTCGTCTGCTGCTCCAACTCCTTGTGCCATGTACCAAAAATTCAGACCCTGTTGTGCTTTGCTTCCATTTAAGACACCATTCAATCCCTGTAAAGTAAGCTTAACATCTGCACAAATGAAGATGTGTGGCTCCTTGTTCTTGCCAATCTAAGCTGGGTCAATGTTAATGTGCACAATCTTGGGCCTGCTTGCAAAAGCCTCAATTTTCCCAGTCACGCGATCATCAAACCGCACACCAAATGCAAGCAACAGGTCAGCCTTATCTGCTGCATAATATGCATATACAGTACCATGCATCCCAAGCATGCGCAGAGACAGTGGGTCATTGCTGGGGGAGTTGCCAAGGCCCATAAGAGTAGTTGTAACTGGAAGCCCTGTGAGCTCAACAAAGTGGTGCAACTCCTCGCCGGATGCAACACAGCCACCACCAACATACAAAATTGAGCTTCGTGCCTCGCCAATGAGACGCAGGACCTACGCAAGCGATTCAATAGATGGTGGCCTGGGCAGGCGAATCATGTACCCTGGCAAATTCATCGGCGTATCCCAGACAGGCATGGCCATCTGCTGCCAGAGGACGCGAGAAAGAAGGTGTCCTGGATGACACGAGGGATGTCCTCCACGCCAAGGACTAGGTAGTTGTGCTTGGTGATGGAAAGTGTCACCATCACTATGTGCATCTCCTGCAATGCGTCCGCGCCGATCATGGGGTGGGGGACCTGGCCTATGATGGCGATCGTCGGGATGGAGTCTAGGAGAGCATCGGCGAGCGTAGAGATGAGGTTGGTGGCCCCTGGACTGGAGGTCGCAATGCAGATGCCGACACGGCCGGACACGCGGGCGTATCCGGAGGCCGCGAACGCCTCCCCCTGCTCGTGGCGGAAGAAGTGGTTGGTGATGATGGGCGAGCGTGTGAGCGCCTGGTGGATCTCCATGGACGCGCCGCCGGGGTAAGCGAAGATGTCGACGATGTCCGTGATGACGCGGGCATGGAACGAGCGGCGGACTGTTCGAGGAAGAGCCGGCCGGGGCACGGCGCAGCGAGCGGGTCGAGGCGAGCCACGACGAAGAGGGCCGGCTCGAGGCAAGGCGACCCACCTTGGAGACGGGCGCCAGCGGAGCGAGGCGAGTCACGGCGGAGGCGGCCACCAGCGGAGCGCGGCCGCGGCATCGAAGAGGCCCGGCTGGAGGCGAGGCCATGGTGGCAGAGGCACGCTGGCAATCGAGGCCATGGCGACGAAGTCCCGAGTCCGTGTCAATGTCTGCTTCCAGGTCGTGGCTGTTTGGGCCAATCCATGTCCGCGTGCCCCTCCACCTCCTGGTCATGGTCTTTTTTTCCTAATTTTTAAACCACTCTGTATCTTTGTTTCATATTCCACCTCTCTTGATCTATTGCTGAGCACTTGTACAACCCGCCTTTTCTTTTGTGATCTGAAGTTGATCTTGCCTTTTACGTGGTAAGTATGCAGGTACTACTCCAGGGGGTTCCCCTTGATCGATTTTTTCTTTGACCCATACTGCTGATCCGCAAATGGGATTTACGTATCGCGACCACACCACATCGTGACTTGTAGTTGTGCTTTTAGTTGTTCTGCTTGGACTGGCTACTTGATCATGGATTGGATCCACGCACGCGGCAGCAAACCACTAGATGCATGTACTGCTTTCAATGAAAAACTGATCCCAATACAACTCAAACGTCCACTTGATTCCTTCAGCCTTGAATTGATTTGCTTTACCTAAGGAGTTGTAATGCCGCAGCCGATCAATTTGGACAAAAACAGGTCGTACCGCATGGGTCGTCGGCAGCGGCAAACTAAACATCATCGGTGTTCTTCAACCTGATGACAGATGAGATCGATGTTCATGTATATCACACCAGTTCTTCTTTGTCTAACTACTCGCCCGCTTCTAGATCCCTGTGAGAGCCCCCTTCAAGAACACAACATCACCGTGCATGGCCCCACGGTGGGCGCTAACTGTCGTGGTTTTGTCACGGCAAGATGTCCTCGTGAGAGAACTTAGGTGTGAGGCCATCACAACTAGGTGGCGGCTTGAGAGGGGTTGGTCAGAATTGAGAGATGCGAGTTTACCCAGGTTTGGCCCCTCAGATGGAGGTAAAAGCCTACATCCTTCTTTGTGTGTATTGATGATGAGGATGATCTCGATTACAAGGGTGATGTTTTCCTACCTCTAGTCTCAAGAGCCTCTAATCTGTCTATCTCTAATGACTTGTGCTTGTCCCTCTTGGGGTGCCTTACGCCTCCTTATATAAGTTGAAGGGGTAGGTTTACATGTAGAGTCCTACTGGGGGTAGGACTACGACTAGTCTCTCTTGAGTCCTAATCCGGGTCTTGTTTCTCTTGTGAGGGAATTCTCTTTTCTTGGGCCTTCTCTATGAGACGGCCCTTCTAGCCTCTCTATGAACCGCCTTCTGCCGGGGTGCATGCTGGGCCTTGGGCCTTGGCGTCCAGGTTTACCCGATAAAACACGACGTCCGTATGAGCTGCCAAATGATGGGCCGAGTCATTCTCCTGGCCATGTCAAACCATGGGTAATATCCCCAACAACTTCCATCTCCCTCAGATCATTCTGGCTATTATCAGAACCTGCTATGTTGACCCTGTGAATAGAGTATAGAAGAGCAAAGGGGTTGAGCATCGCAAAACACAGAAGATTTTCTCAAAATTTGAACTAGGAATCTTAAGTTTACACTTCAACAGAGGGGATTTCGGTTCCACCAAGTCCAAATTTGCGGAGCCACCGAGACAGACAGCTTACCTTAACAGAGACTTTGTAGTCTTTTAGGTTTCACTGAAAAGAACCACTCGGTCTCACCGAAGCTGTTCTCGGTAATCCTAAAACCAAAATCGATAGAACCGATTTTTATGACTCGGTGACACCAAGATTCAATCTGCGGACGGTTAAACCTAAAAATCT
This sequence comes from Elymus sibiricus, assembly GCA_039707655.1. Taxonomy (NCBI): domain Eukaryota; kingdom Viridiplantae; phylum Streptophyta; class Magnoliopsida; order Poales; family Poaceae; genus Elymus; species Elymus sibiricus. Next base: position 154,016,522 of record CM077671.1, on the reverse strand, counting down.
GTAGTTCTCTAATCTAATGGAGTTTCTTGAGGATGGAGATTGTGCATACGGTGGGAAGAGAATGAAATGAATTATATTGCACATCAATTAGATGGGGAGTGTAAAGAATTTTGAGGTCGTTACCCTAACTTGGTGACGGCCTCTCTATGGTGGCGACGGCAGGGGCGATTTCCGTCGACGGGGAAGACTTCCTATGGTGCAGATGCACGGGAGCAAGGAGAGAAGTCTGTAGATGCGAGCGACAACTAGGGTTTGCGGGGAGCATAGCTTTGACAAAGTGAATTTCAAAAACCGGTTCTGCGAAGTATAAGTACCCGTAGCTGTCGGTGACACCGGTTCTAAAATATCTGTGCCCCCGAGTTAATCTAGTGTCAGTTGATAGGGAAACTCGGTGAAGCCGAGATTATGGAATCGGTGCTACCGAGATTCTAAAAATCACATCAACCCTAGTCATCGGTGAAACCGAGATTTTGGAGTTGGTTACACCGAGATTGCATTGGGAGGTTTTTGTAGTTAGCTCTTAACAAAACGGAACTCCGAGTGCTCGTCACACAGAGGGTTCGAGAAGTGCTTGCTCAAATTTTGTGATGAACCATGAATAGAATTTGAGACGAGAAAACATAGATAGCTAGAGGGATGTAGTTATGCATTCTTGTATATCCAATTGGCCAAGGAAAATCAAAGCCAAATAACAACAATTGGCTATCCTTAAATGAGAAAAGATATGCTTACCAACATGCTCACACAATAAACTGACAAATGAAATATGGAAAACATGCAAAACCACTCTAGTATCTACTAAGCACTTCGGCGATGACGGAGTCATCTATATATGAGTATATTGACTTAGGAGCCAAGTAAGAATACTTGATCATAGGTCATACTCATCGTTTAAGCACAAGTGGGGTTGCCACTTTTACATAAAGCATTTAATGTGTTCACATATTTAAGAGATGCTTTAACTCAAGTTTTAGAGTAAAGCTCCCCCTTGATGTGACATCCCCCTAAGAGGGATAAACTAACCTTGGGTTTGTCATAGAAGACTTCATGTGGGTGAGGTAGTAGTGGATGCTCATTGTTGATGAACATCATCTTGAGTTGGGAGCAATCGTCGTTTTTTTCTTACTCTTCTCACCTACATTGGTTAGTCCCACACAAGAGACAAATACAAGGATATCTATGGACATGGAGTGCAATGTATACATGATGATGTCCATGGATTCTTTCATTACCTTGTCCCTTGCTTACCTTTGAGGATGTTGGGGCACGGATGCACACGATCACCTATGGGACCAGAGGCCCCTTTAGTGGTTCGTCAAGGGAGTCATGTTGCACAAAGAGCGGAGACCATGAAGCAATGCGATGATCAGGACACTGGCGTTTTTACCCAGGTTCGGGCCGCTTTGAAGTGTAAAACCCTACTCCTACTTTTGGTGGATTGATCAGAGGAACACAACGAACACGCAATGCTCAATCCCGGCAAGGGTTGCTGTCGGGGAGAGCTACTACGTGAGTATAAGTGTCCAAAGGTCCGAATCTTGAGCTAGGTTGCCTTGGGCCTCCTTTTATAGTGCAAGGGGCAACCACAGTGGAAAAACAGTCTTTATCTGGCGATTAGATAGCTAACAGAGCTATCATACCTAACTCTGGCATTTAGGAAAAAATACCATGATTGCTAGACTAGGTGGCGCTCGGGATGCATTCCCGGCAAGCTCTTGCCACCGCTTGGCTGGTCGTCGCTTAGTGTATTGACACACCACTAGACGGGTGTCAACTGGGTATAATCTGTCTTTCGGTGTGTCGCCACGTGCTTAGCGAGAGCCACTCAGCCGCTTGAGGGCTTGACGCCGCATCGACAAGTGACTGGCGTCATGATGCGGTGGAGCGGTGGCTAGTCAGCTCACGCCTGCCGGGGGATGGCTTGTCGGGTCTTGGTAGAGACGCGCGCGCCTCGGTCCCCGACAAGCTCTGGGGCCGTGGCTGGCGCGACTTGGGCCCCTCCTGGGCTGATATGCTTGTCTTGCCGATGTTTGCTTGGCCTTCTGTAGGCAGTTGCTGCCGGGGTCTGGTCTTGAATGCTTGCTTGGTGGTGTGGTAGCTTTTGTTGATGGGTTTTGCTACTACTGCCTATGCATAAGTCAGGGGTACTAGGTACCCCTCTCCTAGTGCACCGACACGAGCCCCCGAGTCTGGCCCACACGCGCTTGCCCGGTGCCGTTGGGTCAGGCACAAAATTTATGCACAAGCGCGCAATGTGAGGTAGTAACCGCTAATTTACTAGTCAGCACTGCCCCCACTACCTCATGCCATTTCCGCCACGCGCGCCATAGGCATAGCGGGGAGCTCGCGGTGGGCGCTCGTGACTTAAGGCCTGGTCGTGGCAGAAACTGCAGCGCCATGTATTGGAGAAATGGGGCGGTTACCTGTTCGCCCGTGAGTCGTGGGTAGTGGGATTGGTGGAGATGGGTGGCCGCTCTGGAGCAGGGGAGAGCCATCCCCCGTGCCCTTCCGTATAAATTAGGGGGTCATGGTGGCGATGCTCATCCATCTCCATCTCCTCCTTACTCCCAAGTCCACACTGCTTGTCCTTCACTTCTGGTTCGTCTTCGGGCTGCCCCTTCTTTCCTGATGATCAGGGGAAGGGCCTGGCGAGTATGTTTGCCATTGCAGGGCCTTCTCCTTGCGTCCAGGCTTGGCTCCTGCTCCGGATCGACGGCCTTGGGCTAAGAGCTGGCCAGAGGAGCCTCGAATGGGGGAGCGGGCAGCCCGGTGGTCGCGTCAGGCACAACTGCAGCGGCACGCCTGCCGCTGCGTTGCCCGCTGCTTCAGTTTTGATGGAGCGCCGTGCGGTCGACACCACGCTGGAGTTCATAACGGAAACGCGGCGTCATGGTGGACTGCGGTATTCGCGTTTCCTTTTCAGGGTGTTGGAGAAAAATCGTTCTCATGGCCGCCGATCGCATGCGTGCGGTCACAGCCGTGGTTCGTCATCCATCGCGGTAGAGTTCTCCACCCATGGCGTTATGGATAGCGCGCATGGGTGGGAGTCCTTTGCTTGCACATACTTCTTAAGGGCGGGGAGAATTCCCTGCCTTTGGCCACCGAGGGTGACCATGCTCCCTGTGGGGTTCCTCGACAGCCGCGTCGGGAGCTTGGTCGATGGCGGAGGCGCTCCCACGAGCGGTGACGGTGAGGAAGATGATGACTGCTGGCGACCCACGACGCTTCAGGAGCGAGGGTGACGGCTCCGACGCGTCGCGCTCGCCGATAGCACCATCACCACCAACTGGGCTCCGACAGCGCCACCATCTGTACCTGCCCTCCGCCTTCTTCCCCCTTGTCGGCCTTGTCTGCTCCGTCGGCTTCGTCTGCCCTGCCTGGGGGACACGGGCCTCTCGCTCTTCGAACGCGTCCCTCTAGTCCTAGCGGGGAAGCGCCGAATCTTAGCCAGGCGCTCCTTTTGCCCTCTACTTCTATTTCACCTAACTCCTAGGAGGAGGGGGACAAGAAAGGCATTACGGGGCACTTATCTTTTATAAGTCAAAAGATGTAGGCATTTGCCAAGTTTTAGCTAATCATAATGTAATTCTCATCCAATTTGTATCAACAAATGAATGAATGTTATTTCTTTTCCCTGAGTACCATCCTTTTCTTTCTTTGTTTCTACTGTCTTAGAGTGTTTGCCCTTGCCGCACGGTACCACTTGCCGGGCTATTATGAACCGCGAGTGCCAAAAGGGGAGTGAGCCCCCGGCAGCAGGCTAGTGTTGTTCATCGGCAGGGCTCCTTGTCGGCATCGACGTGTCGGGACCCCAATCCTAAGCCATAAGAATCTAGCATGTAACACTTCACATTACCTTGCGGCCTCACGCACGGTTATCTCCATGGCTGCCACCTTACTTGGGCCGGGACCATTTGCGCCTTTTGGCTCACGAATGTGAATATGTCGCTAGCATTCAAATGTCTAAGAACCCGGGTCGATATGACTAGTCATAGAACCCAAGGGGCACATCCATACAGGGACAGGCATACGCAACCCAACAATGCTGGTGTCGGTCTCATCGTGTGTAGACAAGTCATAGCAAGCTACAGGGACTCCATTACACCGTGGGACATAAATGTCATCAGCTGCTCGTAGACGAGTCATAGCAGTCTAGATGGACTCCATTACACTGCGAGACATTTCCCCGAAGGGACAGACACAGCAGCAAAGAAGGATACATGCCGGTCAATCAATGTGTCCGGAGCAGTAGCAAGCTACCAAGTCTCAGTGGAAGCACAGAGAGGCATTTCCCCGTAAAGAGTACAACTAGAGGCACACAACTAGGTGTCGAATCCCATACATACCGTTACACGTCACACGTATGCACGACATGTTCGATATGCATAGATACAACTATGGTATCACAACATAACCATACAACAACACAACATTTATTTAGAAGGCTCAGAAGAGCCTTACATAGTATGATGTTACAAGCAGAGAGTCACATGACCCATCATTCAGACCATACAATCAACAAGCGGAAGATACATGTCTGGGTACGGACATCTATTAAAAGCGTCTAGAAGAGCCTGAAAAGCTACAACGACCCTACCAAAGGAGCCAGACCTCTGTCTGGGATTTCGAAGCTAATCCGGTCAACATCGATCTGTTGGAAATATGCCCTAGAGGCAAGAATAATTTAGTTATTATCATATTTCCTTGTTCATGATAATTGTTTATTATCCATGCTATAATTGTATTGATTGGAAACTCAAATACATGTGTGGGTACATAGACAACACGGTGTCCCTGGTATGCCTCTAATAGACTAGCTCGTTGATCAAAGATGGTCAAGGTTTCCTAGGCATAGACATGAGATGTCATTTGATAACGGAATCACATCATTAGGAGAATGATGTGATGGACACGACCCAAACTATGAACATAGCATATGATCGTGTCAGTTTATTGCTATTGTTCTCTGCATGTCAAGTATCTATTCCTATCACCATGAGATCATGTAACTCACTGACACCGGAGGAGTACCTTGTGTGTATCAAACGTCGCAACGTAACTGGGTGACTATGAAGGTACTCTACAGGTATCTCCGAGGGTGTCTGTTGAGTTGGCATGGATCAAGACTGGGATTTGTTACTCCGCGTGACGGAGAGGTATCTCAGGACCCACTCGGTAATACAACATCACAACAAGCCTTGCAAGCAATGTGACTAAAGTGGTAGCCACGGGATCTTGTTTGACGGAGCGAGTAAAGAGACTTGCCGGTAACGAGATTGAACTAGGTATAGAGATACCGATGATCGAATCTCGGGCAAGCAACATACCGAAGAACAAAGGGAACAGCATACGGGATTAACTGAATCCTTGACATAGAGGTTCGACCGATAAAGATCTTCATAGAATATGTAGGAACCAATATGGGCATCCAGGTCCCGCTATTGGTTATTTACCGTAGAGGTGTCTCGGTCATGTCTACATAGTTCTCGAACCCGCGGGGTCTGCACACTTAAGGTTCGGTGACGTTTTGGTATTATTGAGTCATTATGGTGGTTACCGAAGGTTGTTCAAAGTCCCGAATAAGATCCCGGACATGACGAGGAACTCCGGAATGGTCCGGAGTTGAATATTGATATATAGGACGAAGGGAATCAAGTTCTGGAAGTGTTCTGAGAGGTACCGGGAAATTGACGGAGTACCGAAAGGTGTTTCGGGGGGCCCCGACAAGTGTTGGAGGCATGGGCCAAGGTGAGGGGGCGCACCAGCCCACAAGGGGGATGGGCACCACCCAAACCCTAGCCCACTTCGGCCAAGGGTGGGGGAGCCCATCTAAGGGGCTGCCACTAGGTAACTTGGGGGCCAAGCCACCCTAGGGTTTCCCTAGGGGGCGCCTCCCCTCTGCCTTGGCCGCCACTCCCTAGATGGGATCTAGGGGCGCCCCACCTCCTCCTCTCCTCCTATATATAGTGGAGGGATTGAGAGGGCAGCTAACCTGAAAAGCCACGGCTGCCTCTCTCTCCCTCTAGATTTGTTCTCCTCTAGATTTGTTCGGTATAGCTTAGCGAGGCTCTGCCAGATCAGCTCCACCACCACCGCCACCACGCCGTTGTGCTGCCGGAGAACTCATCTACCTCTCCGCTCCCTCTTGCTGGATCAAGAAGGCGGAGATCGTCATCGAGCTGTACGTGTGCTGAATGCGGAGGTGCCGTCTGTTAGGCGCTAGATCGGAAGGACTGTGATCAAGATCGCGGGTCAGATCGTGATGGGATCGCGGGACAGATCGTGATTGGATTGCAAGACGGATCGTGATGGGATCGCAGGACGCTCGGTGATTTGTTCGCCAAGACGTTCGACTACATCAACCGCGTTTCTTAACGCTTCCCACTTAGCGATCTACATGGGTATGTAGATCCACTATCCCTCTCGTAGATGCTCATCACCATGGATAGATCTTGTGTCTGCATAGGAATTTTTTTGTTTCCCATGCTACATTCCCCAACAGTTGTATCAGAGCTAGGTTTATGCGTAGATGAGATCTCGAGTAGAACACAAAGGAGTTTGTGGGTGTTGATATTCAGATTGCTTCCCTCCTTAGTCTTTTCTTGATTCAGCGGTATTGTGGGATGAAGCGGCTCGGACCAACCTTACTCGTCCACGCACGAGAGACCGGTTCCATCAACTGACATGTAACTTTGTTGCATAAAGATGGCTGGTGGGTGTTTGTCTCTCCCACTTTAGTTGAATCGGATTCGACAGAGGCGGTCCTTATAGAAGGTGAAATAGCAACTTGTATATCACCGTTGTGGTTTTGCGTATGTAAGAATCGTTCTTGCTAGATACCCATAGCAGCCACATAAAACATGCAACAACAAATTAGAGGATGTCTAACTTGTTTTTGCAGGGTATGATGTGATATGATATGGCCAAAGACATGATGTGATATATATTTGATGTATGAGATGATCATGTTGTAATAGTTAAATATCGACTTGCATGTCGATGAGTACGGCAACCGGCAGGAGCCATAGGGTTGTCTTTAATTTATTTGCACCGTTTTGCTTTACTTTATCGCTATGAGTTAGCAATAGTCGTAAACGCAACAGTAGGTGCGAAAACCTCATGGCGACATGTTGATGGAGATCAAGATGATGGAGATCATGGTGTCATGCCGGTGACGATGGAGATCATGCCGGTGCTTTGAAGATGGAGATCAAAAAGCACAAGTTCATGGCCATATCATGTCACTTATGATTTGCATGTGATGTTAATCCTTTTATGCACCTTGTTTTTCTTAGGACGACGGTAGCATTATAAGGTGATCCCTCACTTAAATTTCAAGATAAAATTGAGCTCTCCCCGAGTGTGCACCGTTGCGAAAGTTTGTCGTTTCGAAGCACCACGTGATGATCGGGTGTGATAGACTCTACGTTCACATACAATGGGTACAAGCCAGTGTTGCACGTGCGGAACACACGGGTTAAACTTGATGAGCCTAGCATGTACAGACATGGCCTCAGAACACAAGAGACCGAAAGGTCGAACATGAGTCATATAGTAGATATGATGAACATGGAGATGTTCACCATTGAAACCACCTCATCTCATGTGATGATCGGACTTGGGTTGGTGGATTTGGATCATGTCACACTTAGACAACCTGAGGGATGTTGATTTGAGTGGGAGTTCTTAAATAATATGATTAATTGAACTCATTATCATGAACATAGTCAAAGTATCTTTGCAAATTATGTTGTAGATAGCTTGCACTGTAGCTCCCCTGAATTTTTGATACATTCCTAGAGAAAAAGTAAGTTGAAAGATGGTAGTAGCAATTATGCGGACTAGCTCTGTAAACTGAGGATTGTCCTCGTAGCTGCACAGAAGGCTTATGTCCTTGATGCACCGCTCGGTGCACCACCCCCTCTAGCGTCGTCTGTGGATGTTGTGAACATCTGACAGGCACGTTGTGATAACTACTTGATAGTTCAGTGCGTCATGCATTACGACTTAGAATTGAGGCTCCGAAGACATTCTTGAACGTCACAGAACATATGAGATGTTCCAAGAGCTGACATTGGATTTCAGGCTCGTGCCTGTGTTGAGAGGTATGAGACCTCCAACAAAGATTCTTTGCCTGCAAGATGAAGGATAATAGCTCAATCAGTGAGCATGTGCTCAGATTGTCTGAGTACTACACTCGCTTGAATCGAGTGGGAGTTGATCTTCCAGATAAGATAGTGATTGATATACTTGTCCAAGTCACTGCCACCAAGCTACTAGAGCTTCATGATGAACTATAACATGCCATGGATGGATGATCCCATGAGCTATTCGCGATGTTTGACATCTCGAAGGTAGAAATCAAGAAGGAGCATCAAGTGTTGATGGTTGGTAAAACCACTAGTTTTGAGAAGGGCAAGGGTAAGAAGGGAAACTTCATGACTGGCAAGCCAGTTGCTGCTCGAGTGAAGAAACCCAAGGTTAAACCCAAACCTGAGACTAAGTGCTTCTACTATGAGGGGAACGGTCACTGGAGCAGAACTACCCTAGATACTTGGTAGATAAGAAGGCTGGCAACGTCGACAAAAGTATATTTGCTATACATGTTATTGATGTGTACCTTACTAAGTACTCCTAGTAGCACTTGGGTATTAGATACCGGTTCAGTTGCTAAATGTTAGTAACTCGAAATAAAAGCTACAAAATAAACGGAGACTAACAAAGGGCGAGGTGACGATGTGTGTTGGAAGTGCTTCCAAGGTGGATATGATCACCATCGCACGCTCACTCTACCTTCGGGATTAGTGTTGAACCTAAATAAATGTTATTTGGTGTTTGCGTTGAACATGAACATGATTAGATCGTGTTTATTGCAAGATGGTTATTCATTTAAGTTAGAGAATAATAGTTATTCTATTTACATGAATAATACCTTCAATGGTCATGCACCCAATGTGAATGGTTTATTGAATCTCGATCGTAGTAATACACATATTTATAATATTGATGCCAAAAGATACAAAGTTAGTAATGATAAGCACCACATACTTGTGGCACTGCCGCGAAGGTCATATTGGTGTAAAGCGCATGAAGAAACTCCATGCTGATGGATATTTTGAATCACTCGATTTCGAATCGGTTGAGACATGTGAACCATGCCTCTTGGGCAAGATGACTAAGACCCCGTTTTCCGGTATGATGGAGCGGGCTAGTGACTTATTGGAATTGATACATGTTGATGTATGTGGTCCAATGAGTGTTGAAACACGCAGTTGATATCATTATTTTCTTACCTTCACTAATGATTTGAGTAGATATGGGGATATTTACTTAAATGAAACACAAGTCTGAAATGTTTGAAAGGTTCAAGCAGTTTCAGAGTGAAGTTGAAGATCATCATGACAAGAAGATAAAATGTCTACGATATGATCGTGGAGGTGAATATCTGAGTTACGAGTTTGGTATGCAACTTAAGACAATGTGGAAATTGTTTCATAGCTCATGCCGCCTGGAACACCATAGAGTGATGGTGTGTCCGTACGTCATAGTCGTGCCCTATTTGATACGGTTCATACTATGATGTCTCTTATTGTTTTGCCACTATCGTTTTTGGGTTAAAGCATTAGAGACAAATACATTCACTTTAATAGGGCACCATCTAAGTCCGTTGAGATGACACCGTATGAATTATGGTTTGGCTAAAACCTAAGCTGTCATTTCTTAATGTTTGGGGCTGCGACGGTTATGTGAAAAAGGTTTTGACCTAATGAGCTCGAACCCAAAGCGGACAAACGCATCTTCATAGAATACCCTAAGGAGACATTGGGTATACCTTCTATCTCAGATCCAAGCACAAAGTGTTTGTTTCTAAGAACAGGTCCTTTCTCGAGAAAAAGTTTCTTTCGAAAGAGTTGAGTGGGAGGAAGATAGAACTTGATGAGGTTGTTGAACCTTTGTTTCAACCAGAGAGTAGCGCAGCGCGGAAAGTTATTTGTGTGGAGCCTACGTTTGTTGAAGAGGAAGTTAATGATGATGATCATGAAGCTTCGGATCAAGTTACTATCGAACCTCGTAGGTCGACAAGGACGCGTAGTGCTCCTGAGTGGTACGGCAACCCTGTCTTAGAGGTCATGTTGTTGGACAACAATGAACCTACGAGCTATGGAGAAGCGATGATGGGCCCGAATTCCGAGAAATGGTTAGATGCCATGCAATCCGAGATAGGATCCATGTAAGAAAACAAAGTATGGGCTTTGGAAGTATTACCTGAAGGGCAAAAGGCCATTCAGAACAAATGGATCTTTGAAAGGAAGACGGATGCGGACGGTAATGTCACCATCTATAAAGCTCGACTTGTGGCAAAGGTTTTTTCAAAAGTTCAAGGAGTTGACTACGATGAGACTTTCTCACCCGTAGCGATGCTAAAGTCTATTGGAATTATGTTGCTGCATTTTTCGATTTTGAAATCTGGCAGATGGATGTCAAAACAGAGTTTCCTTAACGGTTTCCGTGAGGAAAGGTTGTATGTGATACAACCGGAAGGTTTTGTCAGTCCTAAGGATGCTAAAATGTATGCAAGCTCCACTGATCCTTCTATGGACTGGAGCAAGCATCTCGGAGTTGGAATATACGCTTTGATGAGATGATCAAAGTTTTTGGGTCTATACAAAGTTTAGGTGAAACTTGTATTTACAATAAAGTGAGTGGGAGCACTATAGAATTTCTGATAAGTATATGTGGATGATATATTATTGATCGAAAATGATGTAGAATTTCTGGAAAGCATAAAGGGTTGTTTGAAAAGGAGTTTTTCAAAGGAAAACCTGGAATGAAGCTACTTAAACATTGGGCATCAGGATCTATAGAGATAGATCAAGACGTCTAATAAAACTTTCAATGAGTACATACCTTGACAAGATTTTGAAAGAGTTCAAAATGGATCAGTCAAAGAAAGAGTTCTTGCCTGATTTGTAAGGTGTGGAGTTGAGTGAGACTCAAAGCTCAACCACGGCAGAAAAAAGAGGAAGGACGAAGGTCGTCCCCTATGCCTTATCCATAGGCTCTGTATAGTATGCCATGTTGTGTACCGCACCTGTGTGTGCCTTGCCATGAGTCGTTCAAGGGGTACAAGAGTGGTCCAGGAGTGGATCACTGGACAGCGGTCAAGATTATCCTTAGTAACTAGAGGACTAAGGACATATTTCTCGATTATGGAGGTGATAAAGAGTTCATCGTAAAGAGTTACGTCGATGCAAGCTTTGACACCTATCCGGACGACTCTGAGTAGCAGTCATGATACGTATAGTGGAGCAACCATTTGGAATAACTCCAAGTGGAGTGTGGTAGCATATAGATTTGCAAGGAATACACGGATCTGAATGTTGTAGACCGTTAACTAAAGACCTCTCTCACATGCAAAGCATGATCGAACCCCAGAACTCACTGGGTGTTAGATTCATAACTATGTAAATCACATGGTGATGTTAACTAGATTATTGACTCTAGTGCAAGTGGGAGACTGTTGGCAATATGCCCTAGAGGCAATAATAATTTAGTTATTATCATATTTCCTTGTTCATGATAATCGTTTATTATCCATGCTATAATTGTATTGATTGGAAACTCAAATACATGTGTGGGTACATAGACAACACTGTGTCCCTAGTATGCCTCTAATAGACTAGCTCGTTGATCAAAGATGGTCAAGGTTTCCTAGCCATAGACATGAGATGTCATTCGATAAAGGGATCACATCATTAGGAGAATGATGTGATGCACAAGACCCAAACTATGAACATAGCATATGATCGTGTCAGTTTATTGCTATTATTTTCTGCATGTCAAATATCTGTTCCTATGACCATGAGTTCATGCAACTCACTGACACCGGAGGAGTACCTTGTTTGTATCAAACGTTGCAATGTAACTGGGTGACTATAAAGGTACTCTACAGGTATGTCCGAGGGTGTCTGTTGAGTTGGCATGGATCAAGACTGGGATTTGTTACTTCGTGTAACGGAGAGGTATCTCAGGGCCCACTCGGTAAAACAACATCACAACAAGCCTTACAAGCAATGTGACTAAAGTGTTAGCCACGGGATCTTGTATTACGGAACGAGTAAAGAGACTTGCCGGTAACGAGATTGAACTAGGTATAGAGATACCGACGATCGAATCTCGAGCAAGTAACATACCGAAGAACAAAGGGAAAAGCATACGGGATTAACTGAATCCTTGACATAGAGGTTCGACCGATATAGATCTTCGTAGAATATGTAGGAACCAATATGGGCATCCAGGTCCCGCTATTGGTTATTGGCCGTGGAGGTGTCTCGGTCATGTCTACATAGTTCTCAAACCCGCAGTGTCTGCACACTTAAGGTTCGGTGAAATTTCGGTATTATTGAGTCATTATGGTGGTTACCGAAGGTAGTTCGGAGTCCTGTATAAGATCCTGGACATGACGAGGAACTCCGGAATGGTCCGGATGTGAAGATTGATATATAGGACGAAGGGAATCAAGTTCCGGAAGTGTTCCGGGAGGTATCGGGAAATTGACGGAGTACCGAAAGGTGTTTCGGGGGGCCCCGGCAAGTGTTGGGGGCCTCATGGGCCAAGGTGAGGGGGAGCACCAGCCCACAAGGGGGCTGGGCACCACCCAAACCCTTGCCCACTTCGTCCAAGGGTGGGGGAGCCCATCTAAGGGGCTGCCACTAGGTAACTTGGGGGCCAAGCCATCCTAGGGTTTCCCTAGGGGGCGCCTTCCCTCTGCCTTGGCCGCCACTCCCTAGATGGGATCTAGGGGCGCCCCACCTCCTCCTCTCCTCCTATATATAGTGGAGAGATTGTGAGGGCAGCCAACCTGAAAAGCCATGGCTGCCTCTCTCCCCCTCTAGATCTGTTCTCCTCTAGATCTGTTCGGTATAGCTTAGCGAAGCTCTGCCGGATCAGCTCCACCACCACCGCCACCACCTCGTTGTGCCGCCGGAGAACTCTTCTACCTCTCCGCTCCCTCTTGCTGGATCAAGAAGGCGGAGATCGTCATCGAGCTGTACGTGTGCTGAACGCGGAGGTGCCATCCGTTCGGCGCTAGATCGGAAGGACCATGATCAAGATCGCGGGTCGGATCGTGATGGGATCGCGGGACGGATCGTGATTGGATCGCGAGATGGACCGTGATGGGATCGCGGGACGCTCGGCGATTTGGATCGCGGAGACGTTCGACTACATGAACCGCGTTACTTAACGCTTCCCGCTTAGCGATCTACAAGGGTATGTAGATCCACTCTCCCTCTCGTAGGGGCTCATCACCATGGATAGATCTTGCGTGTGCGTAGGAAATTTTTTGTTTCCCATGCTATATTCCCCAACACGATCTTCACATTGTAAGGATCACTAATGAGACTGACGTCTCCTGTGCAAAAACATAAATGAAGCAACCATGAGTACAAAGGTACTCAGCAAGACTTACATCAGAACTATCTACATATGCATCATTGTTAACAAAGGGGGTTGTGGAGTTTATTGCAGCAAGCCAGCTTTAACTCTTGGCTAACCTGTACTACGACTACAAGTACTTTCTTTGTGGTGGGATATCGCACACGAGTCCACATATTCACCATATCAATACACCACTATGGATCCACTCCCGTCTCCCTACGAGAAGGGCATCCATAGCACTCACACTTATCTTGCGTATTTTAGAGTATCCATTCCACTTGACTATGAACCACATAAGTTCTCCACGTAGTCCATATCCAAGGACATGGCTATTCGAACAGATTATTACACCCTGCAGGGGTATCCTTCTTCACACACGCTCTCGCCACTCATCGCCATGTGCACGTAAAAAGGCACCTCGACAACCTTCAAGCGGAAGCCCAGCGAGGGAGTCGGCCACGACCGTTATCCACACAAGACCCTAGTCTAGGCTATCGCCTATTTGAGACTGAACCCGCACGGAAGTCAGGCCGAAGTTTCCGCTACGGCCTCAAACGATGTGCGTAGGGTTCCCAAGCCCACCGTTCGGGTGCCACTTGGTACACCGTGCCACTGTGTATCTACCGCATCACAGCCCACCCCGTCGGGCAGCGCTATTCACGGCCGCCAACACTTTTCCTACAAACACCAGAAACTAGTTGCAACTGCTGGACAGAGATTAAGGCAATTAATAGGTCGAGAGGGCTCGAGTTACCGGAACCCAATGTGTGGTAGTATCTTGTCTTGGATAACAAACACAGAACTCAGTTCTTATGGACGGTCCCAATGAGACAACCCGCCATGTACTAATACATGGCCTCTCATCGCTACCTTTACAAAATCGTGTTCACACACTTAGCTCTCATACAGTAGGACATGAACACATCCATTCCAATTCATCGCCCAGATGGATCACACCCAACAAGACTCTAGGCATAGCAGGCACCGTAAGCAAACATGGATGTTGGCGTTCTGGATACCAGGGTACCCAGACTTGCCTGTCTGCGGCCCAAGGCGTGGCGCACGACGATGACCAAGTACGGCCCTGCACGGCTACGCCCGACACAAGGCCCTCGCGAGACCCCCGGACTCGCGAGGGAAGCAGCGCCACGACCCACGGGGAGGCAGGCCTCCTCAGGCATCCTCCCGAGCGGCGGAGATCCCTATGCAACACGCGACCTCAGGAGGCCAAGGGTGACGCCAGCCTGGCCTAGCGGGCGCCAGCGCGCCAGAGGGGACAGTTTCCCCTTTGGTGCAAAGGAGGAATGAACGTACGTGAGTTCCCAAAGCGCCTCCCAAAGGTTTCCATTACGGTGCAACAAGATCGGGTCAGCGAGCGCAGCAGGACGGGTGTCACCGGCGAGCCCACCACCGCGTCACCACCACCAACTTTGCAGGCGAAGACCGCCTTTCGTCAGGATAAGATGTACCTCCTGTCCCCCTTCAAATTTGGCCGTTGTGGGATCCCTTCCCGCCATTGCGATAAGGGAAGAGGACCCAGGCCGCTATAAATAGAGGCTAGGTAGATCGGTAGAAGGAAGAAAAACCACCCCGCAAACACACAGCTGTAATAGTTCATCCACAAACCTCCTCGTGAGGCAATCCACTAAAGGCAGGAGTAGGGTTTTACACTTCCCAGCGGCCCGAACTTGGGTAAACTCTTGTGTGCCATCGTCTTCCTCGCCATCGAGCGAGGTTATTGCATTGTGAGCTTGGAGGAGGCGAAGCTGTTGGGGAATCTTCGCACATGCCCCTGGGTTTGAATTCCTTAGGGTTTTGCGGAGCCCGAAATCCGACATTTGGCACACCAGGTAGGGGCGTGTCGGAGTCTTCAGCAAGCTTCGCTTCTTCTCCGCCCCATCGCACAGATGGCCAATGCCCGACAGGCTCCTTCCGACCTCGGAGGGCTCGCCTCCGCCAAACTCGACACTGCCACCCAAGACCCCCGTCACGGCAGCGCAATGCCGGACGGTCATTACCAGGGCACCAGCGTCGTTTCTACCACTGACGCCGCTCGTGTCGGCCGGGCGCAAGGTGGGCGAGCGGCGCCCACGGGATCGACAGCGCGTTGCACCCACGTGGGAGACCTCAACCCGCATGACTCGCTCCTGATGGCGAGTGAGATGCTTTGCCACCACCCTACGCATGGGGCTTCGACGCCTGGGCCGACCACATCGCCGAGCTGGTCGCCGTCGCAAGGAGGGCCTGGGCCCCTCACCTACCTTCGCGACCACTGATGCCGGGCGCCGGGGGCTCGCTCGCCGTGCCCGTCGCCTCGCCTACGGGCGGCATGCCCACTTCCTCCCCGGACGGGCCCGGGCAGGGCCTGCCCCATGCCGTGCTTCTTCGGGGCGTCGCCCGGCCACGTCGGCGGCACCTTGGAGGAAGGCGGCGGGGCGCTCCACGCCCACCCCGGCGCCCGCACCCACGCGCAACCGGGTCATCAATAGCCTGGCTTGTCTCGACGAGAGCACACCAACCGACGCAGGGAGCAGGCGGCTTAGACTTCTAGATAGGCAGGAGAGCGTAATGGAGGCGCAATGGAGAATCAGGGAGCCAGCACGCGGCAAGAAACACGCAGCCCACCCAACGGCGGCGGCAGGGCCAGGCAGCTTCGGGCAGAGGCCTGTCGCAGGAGGGTCTGTGGCCCGCATGCCCAGGATGGTGTCATCAAGCCACCCGAGGAGACCGCCCTTGGGGCGCGTGGGGGCAACCCAGGAGGCGGCCAAAGCCTCTACACGGAGCCCTACGTTCCGAGCTACGTCATACCTGCGGAGTGCGCGGAGGATCATGCGCCCCCTGCGGATGACGGCACCCTCCCGGGATAGGGAGGTACCCCGGGCGCCCTCCCCAAGCCGGACATGGGGCTCCCACAGAGGGGACACCAGGCCAGGTTTGTGAGAGCGGGGAAAGGGGGAGCGTCCTGGGAAGCGACGGGGTGTGACGCAGCCGCCACCCCTGCAAGCAAAGAGCGCACAGCCGAGCACAGGGCCTCAGGGACGACCACCAGGGAAATCGGCAGGGTACAAGCGACGAGGGCCACCCGTGGCAACAGGGGCGCAGGAGCAGCCCTCGGGAGGCGGGGCCTCATGACGCCCGTAAGCCGGGTCCGGCCGGCGCCGCGACACTTCACGGGGCGGCTTCACCGACACAACACCTCTGCAGCTGCGCTGGGTGCACTGTGCTCATGTTTGGGCCGTGGGAGCGCAATCCCGCGGCTACGCGGGGAGCCATGCACACAGGTTTGGGCTGTAGAGGCGCGCAACCGCGCATTAATGCGTGGGTAGCTCTAAACTGAGTTGGGAGCACCTAGGCCACGCGCCTGGGGGCTTGCCCAGCTATCTCCGGCCATGACACTCTCACGTAATAATGAGTGGGTTGTACATGCCCGGAGCCCACCGAGGACGCGGAGGGGTTCCATCCCATGCCCAAGTGGAAGCCCCATGATCCACGCTAGCGGACAACACTGCCCTCCAATGGCTATGCCCACGCAACGTGGATGCCCTACGCGCTGGGGGAAGACGAAGGACAAGACTAGCCTAGGTGCTAGACGCGGCTGTTGCTTGCTTCCTTTTGTGTTCGTGTTGCCACTTTTTGAAATGAAGTTGAAGATTTCACAAATCTATTTGGAAAAGGGGCGGGAACTTTTTCTCTTCACAATTCCTCTTTCTAATCTTGAAGTCTTTTTCCCTTTGGATTGACACCTTGCCAAGCACGGCTCGAGCACTTTGGATCCCCCTCGTGGCCTCTCAGAACAGGCCAGCAAGGGCCTGTCGCCTCGAGGGCACTCATCACTTAAACGGTCAACCCCCACTCGGGGGCTCCGGCCACGGCCCGGCATGGCATCACGGGGCCTCGGGAGGCTCAGGCACTACCAGAGGCGGTAGCCCACGGAAAGGTAAGGAAGTCGCTTGAGCGTCAAGTGGGACCCCTAAGCAATACGCCTCAAGAGCCTCACCGATCACGTAGCTCCGCGCCCCTTGGTGTCGTCCTGGTGATCCGGATGCCCCAATTGCGGCCGAGGCCTCGCCCCTTTGGTCTCGCCCGGTGATTCGGACGCCCCAACGACAGTCGAGGTCTGCTCGGGATCGGGCCCTGCAGACATAGAGCACCACTTGAGCATCAAGGGGGACTCCTGAGCAATACGCCTCAGGAGCCTAACCGATCGCGTAGCTCCGCACCCCTTGGTGTCGTCCTGGTGATCCGGACGCCCCAATTGCGGCCGAGGCCTCTCCCCTTTGGTCTCGCCTGGTGATTCGGATGCCCCAACGGCGGTCGAGGTCTGCTCGGGATCGGGCCCTGCTGACGCAGACCGCCACTTGAACGTTAGAGGGGGGTTCCTAGGCAATACATCTCGAAAACCTCACCGCTCGTGTAGCTCCATGCCCCTTGGTCTCGTCCTGGTGATCCGGACGCTCCAATTGCGGCCGAGGCCTCACCCCCATTGGTCTTGTCCTGGTGATCTGGACATCCCAACGGTGGTCGAGGTCTGCTCAGGATTGGGCCCTGTTGACGTAGAATGCAAAAAGGGCTCCTGGACCACCCCGCGAGCGAGGAAGAAGCTCTCCCAGGCGGGCTCCTCGACCTCCCTAGGCGCTCCGCCTACACTTCGCTACGCTCGAGCCCGCCGTGACCCAACAAGCTAAGTACACCCGCCTAACGAAAGCAAAACCTTCTAGTCAGTTGTTGGCCTAGACGCCGGGCAGGGGGCATGAGCGCTAACGTGGAAATGCAGGCACTACGGTTCGCTACGCAACCCCGTCGGGATCCTTGTGGTCCCAGGAGAAAGGGAGAGCAGCACGAGGAAGGTACTCCGGCCGTTCTAGGCGGTGGGGTTAAGGGTCAGTCCTTGTGGGCGGCACGCTCCCCCTTAGGAGGTCCCACCCCGCGAGGGCCGACCGGGTGACGTCGCCGGTCTTAGCGCAGTATCCTCACGGGCTCCTCAGGGGGCACCGCGGCGCATCGGCAATGACCCAAGGCCCCGCAGGAAAAGCAGGGATGCGCCACGCAAAACCAACCATCAACAGCACTAAAGGGAGAAGGAATACAAAGGTAAAAACGCAAAAGTTAACGCCCCCAGGGGCCAGGTGTTGCATGTCATGACAGGAGATGGGAAGAGAAAACAGGGGAGGACGAGGCGGAGGAGCCGCTGTCGCCTCCCGGACCGTCGCCCGCCGCGGTGCCGGAGTCATCGCTCTCGACGGGGAGAGGCTCCTGGACGAACCGTTACACTAAGGACTCCACGTGCGGGCGCGTTTTGTCCCTGAGGGGCCTCTGGAGCTCCTCGGGCACTGGCTCCATGATGCGGAAGAGGTCAAGCTCGGGGACGAAGCGCCGAAGGTTGGAGAAGACGCATGTCAGCGTGAGGTCCAGGAGGTCGTGCGCGCTGGACACGTTATCCTCGTCAAACCGGGAGATGCCAGTCTCCAGTGCCTCTACCACATTGTCGAAGAAGTTGAGGTAGCCCCCGTCACTGTGCGCGCACGGCAGCGCAGGGGCCTCCCCAATGAACCGACTCACCGCACTGACCGTGTGGAGGGCGACGTCCCGGTACTGCGCGGCGTGTTGCGCCTCTAGCATCTTCGCATGGGCCACCTCGTCCTGGGCGGCCTGCACGGCGTCGGTGCCCCATGGACCTGGGTCTGGAGCGACGCCAACTCCGCCCGAGCCTCCGCCTCGCCCCTGAGCGTGGCTTGGAGGGCGGCCTCGGTGTCCGCAAGCTGGACCCTCAGCGCATCAGCCTCCGCCTGGAGTTCCCCGAGCCTGCGCCTCTTGGGCGCGGGCACCCTGGGATGGGGGAACGATCAAGATCGGCGCGGCAGCCGTGATTATAAGAGAAGGAAGCAGGAGACAAGGAACTTACTCATCAATGATGGCCCAGCATCGGCGGATTTGGGCTGGCCTTGAGGGCCCCCCGCCGCTGCCTCTAGGGGCCGCCGATGAAGCCAGGGGCTCCGGACGCTTCCAAGCACCTGCCATGCTCCCGCTAGACGCCATGGGTGAGCAAAGCAGAGGAGGAAGATGAGGAAGGTAACTTGGAAGGAAGAGAAGCAAGAGGGCGTGGCAAGATGGCAACGCCGCCCGAGCGGGGCGGATTTATATGAGTAGCCGCTACACGCGGGGCGACGTGGGAAGTGGAGTCGCCAGGCACATCGAGTGGCATGTGCCAGGCTCGGCTGACGTGCTCTCCTGCCTCACGTTGCTTCCCCTGCCCCCGTCGGGTCACATTCATGTGTCCCGAGACAGGGGAGGACGCAAGGGGTCAACAGCATTCAAAGAAGGATAATGATGGCCAAGGAGGCGGCAGGCCAGGCGTCAGTCCGACCCGAGGCGGTTCCCGACGTCTTCGGGGAACTGAGATGCCCACGGGCCGTGATTGGCCACGCGTCGAACCAGACCCGCAGGCGATTGGGGCCCACGGTGCTCCGGCTCATCCACCGTGGCTTCGCCCCGAAGCTAGCTCGAGCGCGCCTCGGGCCCGGGGACTACTGTCGGCGTTCTGGACACCAGGGTACCCAGACTTGCTTGCCTACGGCCCAAGCACTACTAGGGAAAAGCCTAGCAGTAGCGCGGGTATTATGTATAGCAGTAGCGCGGGTACCCGTGCTACTGATACGGCGCTACAGCTATCCTATAGCAGTAGCGCATGTTGGCCCGCGCTACTGCTATACATGCGTAGCAGCAGCGAGCTCCAAAACAGCGCGCTGCTGCTAATATCTGTAGCGCCTTCTATTAGACCGCGCTACTGGTAATGGCACGCTGTTGCTAACTTTACTCCACGCGCTACTACTAACTTTATTAGTTTCTGATTTTTTTTTTCTGCATATTTGTTTTGTATTTGAACAGGCTTTATACAAGAATCTTTAGCACATACAAATGTCATCATCATACACATACAAATGGCTGTGAGACCACGAATGTAATCATAGCATATACATACAAATAGTCTCATCAAATCATGTCGTCATCATAATCATCATCCAGCACAAAGTGGTCTCTCGTCATCATCTCGAAAATAGCGATACAAGTCTCGAATCCTTGCAACTACATCGTCATCCATCTAAACAATGATATACGCGAGAAGAGCTATCACTATGAGTGAGAGCGAAACTATGTAGTACATGAGGCGGCGGTTATGAGCCCTCTCTCGCGGTAGCGTGAGCCTCCTCATGTAACTAGCTTCTACTTCTTGTCTGCTTTTGAAGCCTTTATGGCTGGCACCCGAGACCCCCTCCACTTGCGCCTGACACTCGGACCACTCGTCGTATACTCCCGGAACCTTTCCTTTGTACACGACATAGCACCGGTACTTCGCCATGAAGAATCTAGGTACCTGTTAGAGATGCATCTTCATCAAGAGAATGTACAATCATATGCAACAAAATATACTTGAGCAACACAAAAAAGAAAGGGTTAGCAACTAGATGCAACATATAGTAAACATAAATAATCAACGCAGTTTCATCGTACGCAAACTAATTAACTAGAGGTACGCAGGTCATCGTACCCAAACTAACAAAGTAGCGTTATGCAAGTTCGGTAGGGACCATGGACATCACAAAGTTTCATCGCTACAGAAAGTATATACAAGTTCAACCGACACATATCATCATCATCGGCATTGTAAATCATTACAACTTCCATCCTTCCAGATCATCGAGGATGGACCCTAGCTTCTTGAACGGCGTGAGGTCCTGACGTTGCATGCCTATGTAAGTTCGGATGTCAGCTCGCGATATAGGGCCGTGGTGGAACATCCCCTTCACTTCGACGACTTCTTTCATGATGATCGTCGCAATGTCCCTCTGGATGCGAAACAAGTCATCTTTAAGTTTATAATCCGCTTCTCCTTGAGATTCTACCCACTTGCGGATATGATCATCGTTTCTGGTTGTCATGCAAAGCTTTTGGTGATCCCTTCTAAACTCCATCATGAGATGGAGGAGGTAGAATCCATCGTTCGTACTTGATTTCGGGACATGGATGCAGCAGAAGTTTCTTTTATGCGAGAAACCCGTCTTGCGGTTCCTTTGTTTCCTGATCTGCATGTGGCCACCCCTCAAGCTGAAGCCTTGGAGAGCATCATCTAGAATATTCAGTACGTGGGTGTAGTCCTTCTTCTCGTTGTTTCTGGTAGGGTCGAAATACACAGCGTGGGAGACTCGCGGGTAAAGAACGATAAGGAAGGCGCGCCGTTGCTGCGGGGAAAAAAACACCTCAAATTATTCTCCATATGAGCGCGAAGGAATGATTGAAATGTACGAAAGGGTTGTCTGGCACTGACTTACTTTGGATGATAAGGCAGGAGGACAATTTCCTGGTCCTTGTTCTGTACCATGAAGTTTTTGAGGTACTCCCTAGCAGTTTTACGCTCAAAGTCGCCGAGACTCAAGAAGGACTGGTGCATGTAGTATGGATCCGCCACACAGATTTGCGAGACTTCTTCTCTCTTCATGACGGAGCTCATATGTAGCGCAAAAAGGCGGACGATTGTACAATCGAGCCGCCTTGTCAGAAACATCTCGAAGATATGATCAAACCGCAGGAAGACCACCTCCGCGGGCCGTGTGTCGACATAGCACTTCCCCTCAGGCACACGAGCCGCATATGTCTAATATCCTGGATCCTTCGAGGCTAGTAGGCTTTTCTCAGTCGACAGCACATGGTCGTGCAGTCTCCTGAGATCCCCGTTATTGCCTCCAGCGGTTTCGGCGATAGCATCGGCTCGCCCGTGACATGGAACATGGCCACTGTCTGGCTGCTATGTGCTCTGGCTTGTTTGTAGGTAGCTGAGCCTATCTTCCCCGATCTCGTCCTCTCCTTTTTCTTGGGCTGACCTTCCAGACCCTTTCTTAACCCCTGCCCCGGTGTTGTCGGGCTAAGCACTACTGTACGACCCCCTGCATCTTCAGGCGTGTCCTGTGAGGATTGCATGAAGAGAGACTTCTTGCAATCCCTGCTAGGACGTTCCTGCCCGGGCAGATCATGCATGTCCTCATTATCATGCTGATAGCCCGAGTCGTCATATGGCTAACTCTTCATATCTAAGTCACCGTCACAGGCGCCTGTATTGAGGAACCGAAGAGGGTCCTCCTCCATCTCATCATCCATTCTTTGTTCTATGGGAGCGATTACATCAGCCTCTATTGGACCCCCTTCATCACGTCGTCCGCCGCTCTCACCCGACACTACAGGCGCTGGTAATTGCGTAGGCGGGGTGGTGGTGTCCATACCTGCTTGTTGATTTGTGGATATTGGTGTGCTCTCGGCCGGCTCCAGACGAAGAAGATTCTTCGGCCATAGCAGCACCCAACCCTTGCAGCTTCCAATCCGCGGCGGGGTCTCGTCGTCCTCTCCCCCTAGCCATACTGTTGGAGGCAAATCCTCGGGCCCTGATTTCACACTCGACAAGGTAACCCTGAAGTGCCCACCGGGCATCGGCTGGCCGTGGAACGTGAGTTCCAAGGGCTTCATTATCAACCCCTTTCCCACTCCACCTTCTGGCCTTTGATCAAGTAGAGTACGGTGGACGGGGTTTTGTCGGCCTGCAAAAACATGTCTGCGGCGTAAAATATCCGGAAGGCAACGAAAATGGAATATTCTAGATATATGTTGGTGCGACATCTAATTACCGTGAGGGCGTCGAGCTCAGCCAAAGACGAAGGCCCGCCTAGCACGCCAGAGACTGAGGACGGGCTGCTATGAGCGGGTGCGGGTGCGGGAGCAGGCCCGGTTGCGTGAGCAGGTGATGGTACGGTGGTGTTGTTCACCGAGTTGCTCCCGACGAAACTGGGCATGGGGAAATCATGTACCGTCTTGTCTGGATTTTCCTTCGTCCAGTTGATGATAGCCGGGATCAAGTTAGTAGCGAAATCATTTCTGCAGGCATGTACAGCTGCATCGACTACCTGCTGTAGCAACTCATTTTTCTCCTCGGCTGCTTTTTCCGCGTCCTCAGCTGCTTTTTTCTCGAACGCAAGCTTCACCTTCGCGTCGATGTCCATCTGACTAAACTTCTTTTTCTGCTTCTTGGCCTCCGGGCCCTCATTGTAAAACACCTTCCACGTGGCGCCGTCTCCGGTGCCATGCACACATCCATATTGCGGCCGCTGGCCCAAAGGGAGTCCCTTAAGTTCGTTCAAGGCCCGGTTGAGAGGGGTGTCCCACTTGGGCCTCATCGGCGAAGTAGGGCTTTCGGCTGCAAGTTGGTGTTGCTTCTCCTGCAGAAGGAACGTGAACCGTTTACGAATGTGTAGTTGACTTGATCAGAAGCTAAATGTAAGGTGGTAAAAGAATAATTACCAGTATTCTAATCAATTTCCTCGTGATCTGGTCCATGTAAAAAACCTTCTTTTCCTTGTCCCACTTGTAGCGGGCCCTGATGAAGTCATGCTCCAAGGGGTTGGTGAACTTCGCGAAGGGGTCTAGGAGACCCGCGGCTTCACGTTCCGCGTCCTCCTTATCCCATATGGGCCTTTTGCCAAGGTAGCCACGGCTTCCGAGGCGATGCTTCCCCGTGTTCCTTTGCTGAAGGCTCTTGAATTTCGCAGCCTTAGCCTTGGCTGCCTCGGTATCGCAAGTATCCTTGAACTTTTCGAACTCTTCTTCTGTAAGTGTCGGATTTTCCTCCAGAATCTTGGACAGGGGTTCCTCAGCCTCAATAGCTCGTTTCACCCTCCCTTTCCAGGAGGCCAAATCATTGCTGAACATGCCCATGGCATGATTGTTAATCTTTTTCATCTTCGGATCATCCCACGGTTGTTCTATGCTATCATCCCGGTCAGGGAACTTGAATCTCTTGTGCAACTTCGTCAGGAGCAACTGCCTCAAATGTTCTTTACTCCTTAAGTCATCATCGTTGATGCTCGCGCATTCCCGTAGGATGCAACCTACTTGGTTCCCATAGCACTTGCGAGCTTCTTCCGGCTCTAATGGCTCAAACTTGCCAGGGGCCATCTTTGTGATAACCAGTCGTCCGATGCCGAGTTTGTTAGGTTTTCGTGTCCTCTGCTTCTTCTACTTCTTCTTTTCGGTAGCGGCATCGGCGCCGGTACCTTCCCCGCCGGTATCTTCCCCACCGGTACCTTCCCCGCCGGTCTCGGCGCCGCCATCGGTGCCGGCGCCCTCGGTGTCGATGTTGGCGTCAGTACCATCATCGAGGCCGACCTGCAAACCTTGACTATGCTTAGCAGACAAAAAGTCGAGGTACTATTGTTCACCCTCATAATCCATCTTGTCTGCATCTTGGTCAGAAGGCCCGGTTTCTTCGTTGTTCGACATGTTTCCTATGATTAAGTCTCCTCGTTTAATTCTAAAACTATAAAAAAATGAGAAATGACATAAAAAAAGATCTATGTTTGCCGGAATGCCGTTTCCAAGCAAATTCCGGCACTCGATATGCCTACTTTCTAGCACAAGTCATGCCAAAATTCACGGAAAATTTCGACATGACCTTTGCTAAAAAGTGGACATATCGAGCGCCTGAAATTCATCGGAACGGAAATGAATCAACATTCCGGCGAAACATAGGCCACTCGGATCATTTACCCTGCACATAATCACATGTCCAAATATGACATGTCCAAATTCCAAATATGACATGTCCAAATCACATGTCCACATATCACATGTCCACTTCGAATTCTGTTTTTTTTAATAACAACAATTGCTTAAACTAAAAAAATTAAATAGCAACAGTTGCTTTAACTAATATGTCCTAGGTTTCATACTAATTGCTTAAACTAAAAAAATTAAATAGCAACAATTGCTTAAACTAAAAAAATGCAAGAAACCTATATAATCAATTTTGTTTTTTCTTTTAACTACACCTAAAACACCTAACCCTAAATTTCTGCTTACAGAGGGTGCAGGGGCGAGGAGGCAGGCCCGACGATGGCCGAGGTTGGGAGGGGAGGAAGCCGAGGAGGGAGGCGTGGCGCGCCGAGGCCGGGGTCGGGGGCGTGGGCGAGGTCGCCGGGGTCGGGTGGTCGGGGGCGAGCGCCGGGGTCGGGGGCGAGGGCAGGGGCTCCGGCGGTGAGGGCACGGGCTCCGGCGGCAAGGGCACGGGCTCCGGCGGAGAGAGCAGGGCTCCGGCGGCGAGGGCACGGGCTCCGGCAGCGAGGGCACGGGCTCCGGCGGCGAGGGCACGGGCGCGCGGCGATGGCAGGGCTCCGGCGGCGACGAGGGGGGAGATGAGAGAGTGGGGATTTGGGGGAGCAGAGGCGGGAAGCCCGCTCGGGCCGGGGGTTAAGTCAACATAGCAGTAGCGCGTTTCAACAAAAGGCGCTACTGCTATTTTGACTAGCTATAGCGCTTTTATCCAAAAGGCGCTACTGTTATTTTGACTAGATGTAGCTCTTTTTCGGTAAAGCACTACTGCTATAACCAGTACCTATAGCAGTTTTCCTGTTTGTTTCTTCTATTGTCTTTTCCTGTTTATTTTTCGAGAGCAGGAACGAAGGGAAGGTGATACAATGTATATAACCTAGGCGATATATATTGCATCATTTGACGGTTAAGTATGTATACAAAATAGGAACATATATATTACATCATTTGACCCATGCATAACGGTTAGTGTGTACACAAAATAGGAACATATATATTACATCATTTGACCGATAACGGTTCCTCAGCGTTGACGTTTTCATTTTTGAGTGAGCTTCTTTCCCTTCTTGTTCGTTGAAGAATAATTGAGCCCCTTATTGTGACTTTTCCTTTTCCATGGAGTACAATCTTTCTTAGGTAATGTAGTATTGATTCTTGTTTTGACGTATACTTCATCGTCATCGTCATCTTCCCTCATTGGGTTGCCGTACTAGTCGTAGTCTTCCTCGTTGGCGACTCCATCCATTCCAATGATGTTCCTTTTGCCTCTCCTCACAACAACACGGCTGGGATTGCACGGGTTGGTTATGAAGAAGCATTGTGTCACGTGTTTAGCGTGTACCCATGGCTTGTTTTTTGCGATAGCGTTCACAGTACCGCTCTTGGCGTCGGGTATAGTCATGGTAGTGAAATACCGGTTTTCTCTTTCGACATTCTTAGCCCATCTAACACGGAACATCATCGCGTTGTGCAGTCCAGAGTAGTCAAGCTCCCAGATCTCCTCGACCCTTCCGTAAAATATCTCAGTTGCGCCGTTCTCGCTGTCGTTTATGCATTCCATCGTCACCCCTGAGTTCTAATCATCACTGTCCATATCTTTGGCCTCCGTGTAGAACGTGTATCCGTTGATATCATATGCCTGATAGGTGACGAGGTTGGGCGAGGGGCCATGTGCTAAGGCGTATATGAGCAATCTTTCCTTACAGCCCTCTTCCGAGGGATTAGCAATAATATGCTCTTTGAACCAATGCAGGAAAGTGGAGTTGTGCTCTCTAGTAACTTCGGCGTCTGTCCTGCATACCCCCCGGTCACGATACTTCTTTACGATAGTTTTTTTGTGCAGTGTCGTGAAAGGATCTACCTGGTGTAGGTGGTGTAGCACTACCAACTTTGCTATGTCAAAGTCGTTGCGTCGATCTGAGTAGGCCACATGCAGTTCCCTGCGACCGTTGGAGTGACCTTCTCCTTCGAGCCTCCCATTGTGCTTGTTAACGGGCAAACCAACACCAGGCGGCCGGTCTGCGCCATATAGAAAATTCTCGCAGAAAGAGATGCACTCTTGTGTCAGAAAGCCCTGGACGATGCTTCCATCCGGACGGGACATGTTACGAACGAATCCTTTGATGATCCAATTCATCCTCTCAAACGACATCATGTTGTGCAGGAATGATGGACCCAGGTCTATTATGTCGTCCACAATATGGACACACAGATGCACCATGACGTCAAAGAACGCGGGCGGGAAGTACATCTCAAGCTCATTTAGTATGACAACGATCTCTTCCTGCAGCCTTCGGAGCTGCTTCACACTTATCGACTTTTGAGAGATGACGTCAAAAAAGTTGCAGAGACCAATAAGCATGTCACGGACGTGCTTGTCCATTATCCCTCTAACACTACTAGAAAAAGGGCTATAGCTAATATAGACATTAGTGGCGCACTATGTATGTGGTGCTCCACTGCTAAATAGCAGTGGCGCACCACACATGGGTGCGCCACTAATGTTTATATTACTAATGGCGCACCTGGTGTGTGGTGCGCCACTGCTAAGTTTCTCCTGGGCACACCCCCTCCCCAGACTTACCAGTGGCGCACCGTGGGTGTGGTGCGCCATTACTAGTTTTAACTAGTAATGGCGCACCACACCAACGGTGCGCCACTACTAACAATTTTTTTTTCAATTTTTTTTTTCAAAACTAGTAATGGCGCACCACACGCCAGGTGCGCCATTAGTAACCCTGGTTACTAGTGGCGCATTCTTAGGAGGTGCGCCATTATTAATCTTAAATATATTATTACATGCAACTAAAAATTTAAAAAAAAAAGGTAGTAATGGCGCACCAGGCGAAGGTGCGCCATTGCTATCCCGATGTTTATGGCGCACCCCTAAAAGGTGCGCCATTGCTAGCACATATGTATGGCGCACCATAGAAAGATGCGCCATTGCTAGCACCCCTCCCATACCGGCCAAAATCCCCACACACATCTCGCTCCCGCGCGCAAACCCTACTCTCTCACCGCCGCCGCACTCCCATCCCCACCTCTCCCGCGATTGCCCCGCCGCGCCGCCCCCTCCCTGCCCGTCTCCCGACTCCCTCCGACCAGCCAAGCCGGCAGCCACAGCCTTCTCCCTCTCCTTCCTCGCCGCGCAACGCCACCCCTCTCTCAGGAGCTCGTCTCCTCTCCTCGCCGGCGCCGCGACCCCCATGCTCCTCCCAATGCGCGGCCTCCCGGCCGCCCCTCACTGCCCGCTCGCCCATCCGCACGCCTCCCTCGCGCCGCCGCCCTCGCTCCTCGGTCCCCGGCGCCGCCGCCCGTCCCGGAGGCTCACCAAGGTCGTGTCCTACTATGGCCTCACGAGTCCGCCGTATAAGACAGTAAGCACGGCCATCTTGTCTTGCCTAGATCCGCGCGCCGCCGCGCCATTAAAGAAGACGCAACCTTCATCTTCATCTTCGCTTGGTTGGTTGCAGGACGCCCTGGAGCCATACATGAGCAGGCGGGCGGTGGAGCTGCACTGGGGCAAGCACCAGCAGGACTACGTGGACGGGCTCAACAAGCAGCTTGCCATCAGCCCGCTATACGGCCACACCCTCGAGGACCTCATCAAGGAGGCCTACAACAACGGCAACCCGCTGCCGAGTACAACGACGCGGCCGAAGTAATGCCGCACTCTGAGATTTCATCTCCTGGTAGCTTTCAGTTTGATTAATTGTTACAGACAGATAGCTGAAACAAGGGGATGCTGCCGTATGCTTGCTGCAATTCTGAACCTGTATGTTGTATTGTGGTGTGTAGGTCTGGAACCATCACTTCTTCTGGGAATCGATGCAGCCGGAAGGCGGTGGCTCGCCTGAGGCAGGTGTGCTACAGCAGATCGAGAAGGATTTCGGCTCCTTTTTTAATTTCAGGGAGGAGTTCATGCGCTCGGCGTTGTCATTGTTGGGGTCTGGTTGGGTTTGGCTTGTCTGTAAGTCTCCCTTGAACTATTTCTTTCAAGTACAGATAGGCAATATCTATCTGAAAGTCTGGTTAGTATTTTTGTCCAGAACGTGCAAGAGAATTGCGGGTCTCTGAATGTTTTGCTTATTGCAGTGAAGAGAAACGAGAGGAAACTCGCGGTGGTTCATACGCGAAATGCTATCAACCCACTTGCTTTTGGAGATATTGTATGGTTGCTCAACCCTTTGCTGTTGAATTATATGAGACATTTCCAATTTTAATCTTTGCAATGACATTCCGTGTCTTCTTCTCTTTCAGACAATCATCAGCCTAGACTTGTGGGAGGTAAGGGAATTGAAGAACATCTGTTTAGATCCTACCATGTGCCATGTACTGACATTTCTCTTTATACTTTTCAGCATGCTTACTACTTAGATTACAAGGTACCCTACTAGATCCCATTTTTCTGCTTGCTAACAAAACTTTAAAAGTTAATACTAACATACCTGAAAACCGCTCTGGTGCTTTTTAATGACGTAGGATGACAGGCGAACATATGTGTCAAACTTTCTGGATCACCTTGTCTCTTGGCATACTGTCACTCTACGCATGATGCGCGCGGAGGCTTTTGTTAACCTTGGTGAACCAAATATCCCAGTGGCATGAGATGATATGGACATGACCTGGAGTTGTCTCTGAATATGTCCATCTCATGAGGTAATTTCCAGCTTGAGTTCGTAGTTTGTTTTCCGATAATGTTTGTTGTCCGGCTTGCTCGTTGCCATGATGGACATCTCATTAATCTGAGACATACTATGAGGAGAATAGATATCCTTTCAAAATTATACATCTGAGTAGCCTTGGTTATCTTGATAGGACGTAACAGGATGAGGTTAGGAAAAAAATCTGTTCTGCTCTGTCCCTTTGCTGTTTCTGGTTCCAATCTAAATCTGTTATGAAATTTGGAGGCTGCAGTGATGCTTTTCTCGTTAACCTGAGATAATCTTACTAATCAAGACAAACTCAAACCATTCAAACTATTAAACTGAGCGCCTCCACTTATCCTCTTGATTAGAAAAGAAACCTCTTTTTGCTATGTGCTTTTTCTATCTCTGATCTAAATTTGTTATGAAATTTTGAGGCTGCAGTGATGTTTTCCTCGTTAACCTGAGATGATCTTACTAATGAAGATGAACTCAAACCATTCAAACTATTAAACTGAGCGCCTCCACTTATCCTCTTGGTTAGAAAAGAAACCTCTTTTTGTTATGTGCCTTTTCTGTCTCTGATCCTTTTTGTTAGATGCTCTGGTGCATTCCCTGCAGGGTTTTCAGGTTTATAGTTCTCTCAATTGTCGGCTGCTACAAATTGACGCCAAGAAGCTGGAATATTTGGCGGCCGAAGAAGATGGCATGACATTTGGTCACCCTGTATTTGCCTACTTCTCGGCTCTAGACTCCTGCTCTGCCTCTGCGTGACCATGGTAATCAGACTGTACCCTGTATTTTTTGTCATATACAGAGAGTAGGGGTATAAACTATGAGTGCCGATGCTGTCTTGTGCAACTATCTTTGAAATGCCTCTGTTTCATGGCTAAAGCATGTGCCTTTCTGGTTATAAAAATAGGGAAACTGTATTTTCCCTACGACAGTTTAGCATAACTGTTTTAACATGTTATGCAGTATGCCTGAAATTCTCCATAGTGAGAGTAACATGTAAAATACTCCCTCCGTCCGAAAATACTTGTCGAAGAAATGAATAAAAATGAATGTATCTAGTACTAGAATAAGTCTAGATGCATCCATTTTTT
Organism: Elymus sibiricus; assembly: GCA_039707655.1. Taxonomy (NCBI): domain Eukaryota; kingdom Viridiplantae; phylum Streptophyta; class Magnoliopsida; order Poales; family Poaceae; genus Elymus; species Elymus sibiricus. Next base: position 153,985,684 of record CM077671.1, on the reverse strand, counting down.
CGACAAGTATATCCGGACGGAGGGAGTAGTTAGTTTGTTTTGTGATTGTCGTTCACTATCTGCAATGGTCTTTCCACATCCACAAGTAGTTTGTCCTCATCTTAAAATTACCATGAGAAATTTGGGTAAGATTCAACATATCATTCTCCATAATGAAATTCAGCCTTTTTGGTTACTGTCCTTACTCCTGAAACTGAGAAAGCACAAAAATATCTTATCTTCATGAATGGTCCTGGGATAATTTCTAGCATAAGTAGAAACCTGTTTTTTCTGCTTATTGCAATCCACCCAAGTCTCGGTGACTGCGTTTTGTTTTTGGATGAAGGCAGCACCTGCATATGGACCCAAGTTTTCAAGACTGATGTAAATTAGTGCATAATGTCTTTTATACCAAATGTAAAGAAGTTTTGTCAAGATGAAGCAGTTTCGCAGATTGTAAATTTCTCGATGAATTAACCATCCTTTTCTTTCATCTTCAAAAGTGGCAGCATAAAACTCACTTGAATATATTATCCAGCATCATAAACTTTCATAGCAGCAGACACACATAAGTGGCAGTGCTTTCAAACTTTAGGCACCATACATATTGATATTATCTGGACTAGTTAATTAGTTGTTGCCACCTTTGCTGCTTCTTCGTCATCAAAGCTCTATTAGTTTGATTCACTGCAAATTGTTCTTATAAATCTGCTTATGTGGCAAATTATAAATCCATATTTCGTTAATTTGCACCTAGAGGTAATGCTAGACATTACTGAAGTTTTATATTGTCATAGTCAGTTCAATTGCTTCTCAAAATTTTCAGTCTTGCAACTGAACCTTTTTGCATGTAGTTCTTCATAGTACTATTCAGTCTGTCAAAACACAAGCTAGCTATCGACCTTCTTATATTGCACAACTACAACAGATTAATTGCTTGATGTTTCACATGTGTTGTTTTTTCTATAATTTGACTCGCAGTGCTATTGATTTCGTATGCTAGAAATTAGCCATACAGTGGTTGCAACCTCAATACTATCTGTTCCTGCAAGAAAATAACCCTGAATACTCGCTGCATTTTCTGATAACCAGATTGGTAGAACTTGTTGCACGTGAAACTCACTTGCATATACTATGTAACGTCGTCAAATGCACTTGCATATATTATCTAGCGTCGTAAATTTCCATAGCAGCTGCGTTACTGTCAGAAATTTACATGCCATCAACATATGGATTTCCTTTGCCGTTCTATTCAAGCTTAGAACACCATGCATATGGTTTGGATAAGCTAGCCAGTTCTTTTTTTTTCCTTGCTGCTTATTCGTCAACGAAATTCTATTAATTTGATTCACTGGAAATTGTGCTGATAATTCTGCACGCATTCAGGGTGTTCATTGTGTCACTGGGATAATTTAGCTACCAGATTTTAGTCTAAGATTGGGCCACTAACTTACATTTGTAGATTGCACAACTGAGCATATTGTTACTGGGCAATTACATTTTTTTGAAAACGTCTGGGTAATTACATTTCTTTGCAGGGATAAAGTAAAGAAAAATAAGAAAAGATTACTAGAAGATTAGTTTTAGAATTTTCTTTTATTTCCTTGTAATTTTTCTTTTATTGGATACATGTAAAGACATTGTAATATTCTTACTATAATAAAAATTATGATTCTATTTCATTTTTTGTTTTTAAATTATTTTTCCTTATAGGTTGTTTTCTGTAAATTTGGATTTTTTTTTTGTTTTCCAAATACATTACTAGTGGCGCATTTCAGCCCTTATTAGTGGCGCACCTTCCTTTATTACTAGTGGCGCACCTATAAGGCTATTAGTGGCGCACCTAGAGGGAATACCAGTGGAGCACCTAAGGGTTAGTAGTGGCGCACCTGTAGCAATATTAGTGGCGCACCTGTAACAATAGTAGTGGCGCACCTGTAGCAATAGTAGTGGCGCACCACATGGTGCGCCACTAGTATTTGGAATAGTAATGGCGCACCAGAGGTGCGCCATTACTATTTATTACTAGTGGCGTGTTAATAGTGGCGCACCTATAGTGCGCCATTAATAGCCAAAATAGGTGCGCCACTAATAGGGTTTTTTCTAGTAGTGTAAGGGCAACAGGTAGTATCTGCGTCATCATCACATGACAGTCATGGGACTTCATCCCGCTAAACCTTTTCTTCTTCGTGTCCAGATATCTGCTTATCTTGCCACAGTAACCGGAACTAACTTTGATTCCGGTAAGGCACATGAAGAATTGATCGATCTCAGCCGGACTTAAGGTGAAGCAAGAAGGGGGGTAATAATCCTCTTCCTTTACTTTTTTGCCCTTCTTCTCCTGCACCTCTATCTCCGTCTCTGTCTCCTCTGACTTTTTACGGGGCGGCATGTGCAGATCTGCCCTGATCTCCAAATCTTGCAAGTCTTTTCTTGCCTTCGGCCCATCCTTGGTCTTATCCGGCATGTTCATTAGTGTCGCAAGCAAGCTCTCAAGGACATTCTTACTGATATGCATTTGATCAAGTCAATGAGGCGTGTCTAGTTTGTGCCAGTAGTCCAAGTCCCAGAAAACAGACCTCGTCTTCCATACCTTCAGCAGCGGCTCTGGTGCCTTTTTCATCGTCTTTCCCGGCGCGGGACACTGTTCCCAGTTTTTCAACAGCTCATCGATTTCGGCGCCGCTCCACTTACGTGGAGGTCCTCGATGCTCAGCCTCACCATTGAATAGATCTCCACGGTTTCTCCACGAGTCGTCCTTCTCGAGCCATCTTCGACGCCCCATGTACACAATTTTCCCGGACCCGCCATCTTTCCTTGACGTTAGCTGCTGAGACGTTGTATCATCCATGCACCACATGCATCCACAATATCCATGGCACACCTGTCCTGCGACATATCCGTAACCGAGATAGTCGTGCACCGTCGTGATCAACGCGGCTCTCATATAGAAATACTCGCCTTTGCTGGCGTCCCATGTCTTGGCCGGTGTTTTCCATAATGTGTCTAACTCCTCTTGAACTAGCCCCAGATACAGATTAATATTATTTCCTGGTTGTTTCGGCCCTTGAATCAGCATGCTCATGTGTATGTACTTTGACTTCATGCACAACCAGGGGGGGAGGTTGTACATCCATACAAACATGGGCCATGTGCTATGGTTGGTGTTCTGGTTGCCAAACAGATTCATGCCATCGGTACACGCGCCAAGCACGATGTTCCTTGCATCACATGTGAAATACCGATATTCGCCGTTGAACGCTCTCCACTGGCTTCCATCCACGACGTGTCTCAGCTTCGGATCATCTCCATCGTCGGTCTTCTTCCTCTCCGCGTGCCAGCGCATGAGCTTTGCTTCCTTGGGATCTACGAAATACCGTTGGAGACGGGGAGTGATCGGTAAGTACCATACAACTTTCTGGGGACATTTCTTCCCGGCCTTCTTGTATCGAGAAGCATTGCACATCGGACAGCTTATTTTTTCCGCGTGCTCCTTCCGATAAATTATGCAATCGTTGATGCATGCATGGTATCTAACGTGCGGTAGATCAAGAGGGCACATGATCTTCTTGGCCTCATCCACACTAGTAGGACATAGATTCCCCGCGGGAAGAACATCCTTTAGGTACCTGAGGAGCTCATCGAGGCTAGTGTCGGTCCATTTGTTTTTAGCCTTCGTCTTCAGGAGTTCGAGCGTGAAACTCAAGCGGGTCACCTCGGGATTGCAACCATGATACAATGGAGTGTTCGAGTCTACCACCAGTTGCTGTAGCGTGGCCTCCTCTCTAGAAGCAGCTCTCTCAGTACTTGTCTCCTTGCAAAGCAGTGCTTGAACATGAGGGTCCCGCATAATTGAACTTAGTACCGATGAATTCTGCGGCGTGGAGTCCACGTTTTCTCTGCCGCCATGTCCGGCCCCTTCTCCGCCGCCATGTCCGGCCCCTTCTCCGCCGCCATGTCCGGCCTCTTCCCCGCTGCCATGTCCGGCCCCTTCTCCGCCGCCATTATCGATCATCTCTTTGTCTTGCCCCGTGTCGTCATTGCCTGCCCCGTCGGCATCCTCAACATCATCATCCTCATCTTCAATTATCCACCGAGTATAGCCATCCATGAAACCAGTCATGAGAAGGTGCGCCATCACACGACCATCGTCATAGGGGTCGAGCCAAGCTCGTCCTTTGCATCTTCGACACGGACATAAAACCTATCTCAGGTTATTTTCTTTCATGTCCTGCACCGCCGACCGCAACCACCTGTCCACCACCGTTCCACTGACCATCATGAATGCCTGCACGGTAATAATAAACAAATTGGTTATAAAAATGCATGCATGCATCAAAGTCATACAAAAATTCGGCATGACCTTCCCTAAAAATAGGACATATAGAGTTTGCCCGGAATTCGCCGAAACGGAAATAAATCGACATTTCAACAAAACATAGGCAACTCACAAGCACAATTCGGCGGCAACTCATGCCACACACACAATTTCCATCATATCACCCGATTATGTCATATCGCACACATAAACATATTTCCATTCTTGCAAAAGCATAAATTTTTAAACACCTATCTTGAGATCGAGCACGGTGATGATGATGTCGATAGGTGTCGCCACACACTCACCTATGGAATGATCAAAAGTGGACAAAGCTCTTCTTGATAAGGCTATAGATCTAGTTAGGGAGGTACATAGGTCACTTCACTAAATGCTCGCTAGATCTACCTAGCTTGCTAGTTTGGGAGGAGACAAGTTCAACTAGTGGAGGGGGAAGTAAAAAGAGAAAGGAGATGCATTAATGGAGGTTGGTGTAGTTAGCTAGGAGTAATAAAGAGAGAGAGAGATAGGTAGAAGAAGGAGAGTAATGGGGGGAGAAGTAGTGAGGAAGAAGCAAAGTGAGGGAGAGAGGAGGTGGGAGCTAGGGGAAAGTGAGGAATAGAGGAGGGGGGAGGGGGGGAAGGAAAAAGGTGGTATGGCTGCGGCTTAGCAGTAGCGCTGGGAGCAAAACGCGCTGCTGCTAATAATATAGCAGTAGCACTCCTCTGTCACACGCGCTACTACTAAGCAGGGCCCGCCATGTGGCCAGTTTCAGAATTAGCAATAGCGACATGAAAAAAAAGCGCGCTACTCCTATTACATTAGCAGTAGCGCGGTTATTTTAAGTGCGCTACTGCTAAACCTAGCGTGGCGGGAATGGTCGGTCAATTTTAGTAGCAGCGCGGTTCTACCAAGCCTCGCTGCTGCTAAGTTTATAGCAGTAGCGCCTGTATTCAGACCGCGCTACTGCTAAGTAGCAGTAGCGCCCCATCCTGTCCCGTGCTGCTGCTAAGATTCTGTGTATAAGGTTTTCCCTAGTAGTGAAGGTGTGGCCCACCGCGACGACGAGTATGGCCCTGCACGGCTACGCCCGACAAAAGGCCCTCGCGAGACCCCCGGACTCGCGAGGGAGCCAGCGCCACGACCCGCGGGGAGGCAGGCCTCCTCAGGCCTCCTCTCGAGCGGCAGAGATCCCTATGCAACACGCGACCTCAGGAGGCCAAGGGTGACGCCAGCCTGGCCTAGCGGGCACCAGTGCGCCAGAGGGGACAGTTTCCCCTTTGGTGCAAAGGAGGCAGGAACGTACGCAAGTTCCCAAAGCGCCTCCCAAAGGTTTCCATTACAGTGCAACAAGACCGTGTCACCGGCGAGCCCACCACCGCGTCACCACCACCAACTTTGCAGGCGAAGACCGCCTTTCGTCAGGATAAGATGTACCTCCTATCCCCCTTCAAATTTGGCCGTTGTGGGATCCCTTCCCGCCATTGCGATAAGGGAAGAGGACCCAGGCCGCTATAAATAGAGGCTAGGTAGCTTGGTAGAAGGAAGAAAAACCACCCCGCAAACACACAGTTGTACTAGTTCATCCACAACTTCCTTGCGAGGCAATCCACCAAAGGCAGGAGTAGAGTTTTATGCTTCCCAGCGGCCCGAACCTGGGTAAACTCTTGTGTGCCATCGTCTTCCTTGCCATCGAGCGGGGTTATTGCATTGTGAGCTTGGAGGGGGCGAAGCTGTTGGGGAATCTTCACACACGCCCTTGGTTCGAATTCCTTAAGGTTTTGCGGAGCCCGAAATCTGACAATGGATGAGTAAGCACATCAAGGCTCAAGCAGTTGCTACTCATGCTAAGTGGTTTCAACTATTTACTATGGCAAAGATAGCTCATGCAAAGGAATGGGTTCTACTACCGAGAATATGTAACAGTTGAATCGTTATTGCCCTAATGTAGTAAAAGAGAGCAGGAGCGAGAGAGTGGGTTCATATCAGTATGCTCATGGATGGGTTGCTTGCCTAACACTTCTGAAGATATCAATTTGTCTTCATTGGTGACAATGATCTCTACGTCGGAACCATCGTCTACCGGGAAGGAACACCATCGACAAACAGGAAAGGAACATCTTCAAGCAATGCACCAAACATGATGTATGATATGGCATGCTAGAGCATTGAGTTGGCCTAGTGCAATAAATAGTCATATTAAGTGAAGTGGAATTCAGATATATACCAAATTCCAACTCCAACACTATTTTTTTTAAATTATCCTAATCATGAAATGTCCTACTAGGTGATGTTAACCTGCTCAACCATGCATGATCATGGCATAAACAGATTCATTGGATTTTTCTGATCATTTTTCATATATAAATTATTTTCATCTGACTTATAGATTATTTTCTATGATTTTTAGAAGTTTTAAACATTTTCTGGAATTTCCTGATTATTCTTTCAACAGAAAATTCCTTTATTGCATCAGCACTGTGTCAGCATGACCTAAGCAGGTCAACTGACCGTTTCAGGTCATACCTAACCAGTGGGCCCACTGGTCAGTGACACATGCACTAAACATAGTTTAATTTAACCTTTTATTACTAATTAGGGGTCTGGACCCACTGTCAGTGGGTCATTAGCTTAATTAACCTAATTAATTAATTTTTGTGGTTAACCAAATTTGACCAGGGGCTTGGCCCCACCTGTAGGTGACCCAGGGGGGTCAAACCGTGGTCAAATGGGTCGGCTTCGTTGGCGTTGGGCCGTCGGCGTCACCAGACACGGCGGAGGTGTTCGGAACTCCACCTCCGGTGACCATTTGGGCGGCCGAGAGCATCTACGCGAAGCTGGCAATCCCGCGCGTCGAATGGAGCAGTTAGCCTTGCCGAGGAAGGCCTAGTTCGACGACGGCGTCCTCTCCCGCGGCGACCGGAGTATGGCGTCGGGCGGCGCAGGGCTACAGTGCACAGGGAGGTAAGCTAAGCGGCTCTACGGCGTCCTAGGACCTTCAGGTGCTTGACCGAGTGCTGAAAAGAGAGCTGCGGATGCTGTAGGCATGGCGGCTAGTCTAGCTAGAGGGTGACCACGATGAGGGAGACAAGGGAAAAAGAATCAGTGGCTCATGGCAGTTCGGATGAGCAGGTCAGTGGGCTCGGGGATGCTCTCCTAGCGATGAATCGACGACGGCGATGATCGGTCACCGGCGATGAGGACGATGCTACCGGCGACGATGTGTTGCACGCCGGCTCGATTCCTTCGGCTTGGAGACGCGATGCTCGACGTCGGGGCTCTAGGATGCGGTGGCCGGGCTAGAGGGGGCCGGTAGCCGCGGTGGTTGCGAGCGGTGGCGGCCGTTGCGCTCGGGCATGGCGAGAGAGGTGAGAGAGCGAGGGAGAGAGGGAATGAAAGGGGGAATGGATCCAGACGGCATGGGGAACTCATCCCCGTCGTGGCGCTGGCCAGTGAAGCAGCCAGGCTGCTGCCGGCGTGGCGTGAGGCGGCAGGCGCCGTGGCCTCCTTCTCCTCTGCCTTCTGGCAGGAGGAAGAAGACGGTGATGCCCCTGGTCGGCTGGGCTGCCTAATGGGATGATAACCCACAAGTATACGGGATCACAACAGTTTTCGAGGGTAGAGTATTCAACCCAAATTTTTGATTCGACACAAGGGGAGCCAAAGAATATTCTCGAGTATTAACAGCTGAGTTGTCAATTCAACCACACCTGAAAGACTTAATATCTGCAGCAAAATATTTAGTAGCAAAGTAGTATGGAAGTAACGGTAGCGATGGCAAAATTAACAGTAACAGTTTTGTAGTGATTGTAACAGTGGCAACAAAAAAGTAACTTAGCAAAGATCAATATATGAGAAGCTCGTAGGCAATGGATCAGTGATGGATAATTATGTTGGATGGCATTCATCATGCAATGGTTATAACATAGGGTGACACAGAACTAGCTCCAATTCATCAATATAATGTAGGCATGTATTCCATATATAGTCATACGTGCTTATGGAAAAGAACTTGCATGACATCTTTTGTCCTACCCTCCCGTGGCAGCAGGGTCCTAATGGAAACTAAGGGATATTAAGGCCTCCTCTTAATAGAGAACCAGACCAAAGCATTAGTACTTAGTGAATACATGAACTCCTCAAACTACGGTAATCACCGGAAAGAATCCCAGTTATTGTCACCCTGGGGGATGCGGATCTTAACTCGTAATAGGCGTCTACAACTTGCAAGATAGGATCAAGAACACATATATATTCATGAAAACATAATAGGTTCAGATCTGAAATCATGGCACTCGGGCCCTAGTGACAAGCATTAAGCATAGCAAAGTCGTAGCAACATCAATCTCAGAACATAGTGGATACTAGGGATCAAACCCTAACAAAACTAACTCGATTACATGATAAATCTCATCCAACCCATCACCGTCCAGCAAGCCTACGATGGGATTACTCACGAATGGCGAAGAGCATCATGAAATTGGTGATGAAGGACGGTTGGTGATGACGACGTCGTCGATTTCCCCTCTCCGGAGCCCAAAACGGACCCCAGATCTGCCCTCCCGAGGAAGAATAGGAGGTGGCGGCGGCTCTGTATCGTGAAACGCGATGAACTCTTCTCTCTGATTTTTTTCTCCCGGAATAGGTTTATATGGAGTCGGAGTTGAGGTCGGAGGAGCTGCAGGGGGCCCACAAGCCACCTGGGCACGCCCTAGGGGGGGGCGCTCCCTGGCTTGTGGCCAATGGGTGGACCCCCTCCTGTTGATTCTTTCACCAATATTTTTTATTAATTCCCAAAATATTCTCCGTAAATTTTCAGGTCAATCCGAGAACTTTTATTTCTGCACAAAAATAGCACCAAGGCAATTCTGCTGAAAACAGCGTCAGTCCGGGTTAGTTCCGTTCAAATCATGCAAATTAGAGTCCAAAACAAGGGCAAGAGAGTTTGGAAAAGTAGATACGATGGATACATATCAACTCCCCCAAGCTTAACCCATTGCTTGTCCTCAAGCAATTCAGTTGACAAATTGAAAGTGACAAAGAAAAACTTTTACAAACTCTATTTGATCTTGTTGTTGTAAATATGTCTAACTGATGTTCAGATTTTCAGCAAAGATTATAGACTAACCACATTGACAATAACATTTAGGTCTCACATTTACTCATATCAATGGCATAATCAACTAGCGATCAATAATAATATATCTCGGATGACAATAATTTTATCAGAACAATCATGATACAATATGATATAATGGTATCTCGCTAGCCCTTTCTGAGATCGCAAAACATAAATGCAGAGCACCTCTGAAAAACAAGGACTGACTAGACATTGTAATTCATGGTAAAACAGATCCAGTCACAATCCTACTCAATATCAATTAATAACAAAGCATACAAATGACGGTGGTGCTCTCTAACTTGTGCTTTTTATAAGTGGAGGATAACTCAACAGTAAAGTAAAATAGATAGGCCCTTCGTAGAGGGAAGCATTGATTTGCAGAGATGCCAGAGCTCGAGCTTTTAAAACAGGGATGAATAATAATTTTGAGCGGTATCCTTTCATTGTCAACATAACAACTAAGAGATCTCGGTATCTTCCATGCTAGATACATTATAGGCGGTTCCCAAACAGAATGGTAAAGTTTTTACTCCCCCTCCACCAATCAATCACACTCCACGGCGAGCTGAATCCATGGGTACCGTTCATACAAACAACAATCCTGGGGGAGTTTTGTTTCATTATATTTTAATTTGATTTTTGAGCATGGAACTGGGCATCCCGAATACGAGCCACTTTATCGTGAATGATAGTGAATCAACACATATCATGAGAATAACCCACCTAGCATGGAAGATACTGACAGCCCCTAGTCACTACATGAGTGATTCGGGCGTACAAAACAGAATATTATTTGAAGGTTTAGAGTTTGGCACATGCAAATTTACTTGGAACGGCAGGTAAATACCACATATAGGTAGGTAAGGTGGACTCATATGGAACAATCTTTGGGTTTATGGAAATGGATGCACAAGCAGTATTTCCGCTTAGTACAGGTGAAGGCTAGCAAGAGACTGGGAAGCGACCAACTAGAGAGCGACAACAGTCATAAACATGCATTGAGATTAACCAACATTGAATGTAAGCATGAGTAGGATATAAATCACCATGAACATAAATATCGTGGAGGCTATGTTGATTTTGTTTCAACTACATGCGTGAACATGTGCCAAGTCAAGCCACTTGAATCATTCAGAGGAGGATACCATTCTATCATACTACATCACAACCATTTTAAAATGCATGTTGGCACTCAAGACAAACCATTATACACTCTTAGCTAATTAAGCATGGCATGAGTAACTATAATCTCTAATTGTCATTGCAAACATGTTTCATCCATAATGAGCTGAATCCAGAACGATGAGCTAATCATATTTACAATAACAAAATAGGTCGAGTTCATACCAGCTTTTCTCCATCTCAATCACTTCATCATATATCGTCATTATTGCCTTTCACTTGCACGACCGAACGGTGTGAATAATAATGAGAGTGCACGTGCATTGGACTAAGCTGGAATCTGCAACCAATAACTCAAAGGAGAAGGCAAGGTAATATGGGCTCTCTGTAAGATAAACAATAATGCATGTGAGATCCACTCAACATTTTCATCGTGGTCTTCTCCTCTCGACCCAAAGAAAAGAAATTTCAAAACAAGAACGAGAAAAACTATTTACACGGGAAAGCTCCCAACAAGCAAAAGAAGAACGAGAAATCTTTTTGGGTTTTCTTTTAATGATACAACTAAACAAACTAAAAGGTAAAGCTAGAACTAATTTTTTTGGATTTTTCTCAAGGTTAATTAAACACTCAAGAAGAAAGCGGAAAGAAGAAATAAAATACCATGGAAGATTCAATGAAAAAGTATAAGCACCGACTACTAAGATGAGTGTGTGAACATGAATATAATGTCGGTGAGAAATACGTACTCCACCAAGCTTAGGCTTTTGGCCTAAGTTGGTCTAGGGCCATGGCTGGCCCGGATAATATCCAAAGTCATAGTTGGGGCTGTACTGGGCTGTGGCGGCTACCGTCTGAACGGCTGCAGCTCGGAGGCGAGCGGCTTCCGCCTCTCTCTCGTACTCGTTTGCCTCCTCTCTGGCTATAAAGTGTCTCCATTTTTCCTGAAAGTTAAAGAAGGAAGGAGCAGGAAGGGTAATATGGACAGCACGCTGTCTATCAAAAATTAGTCGGTATAGGAAGGACTGTTCGTTCCTCTCAAGAAACTGGTAGCGCACCATAGCCTCATAATCAAGAAAAGCTGGCGGTAACTCAATATCATTCCCCCTTATGGGTACCCCAAGATAATTAGCTACACGTGTGGCATAAATCCCACCAAAGAAATCTCCATCCTTAGCATTTTTATGTAGCCTCCTAGCAATAATAGCCCCCAAGTTATATCGTCTATCACCCATGACCGCACTCTTAAGAATACTAAGATCAGGTACGCAAAGGTGGCTATGATCATGTTTACCGTTAATACATCTACCTATGAAGAGAGCAAAATAATGTATAGCAGGAAATTGAATGCTCCCCAAGGTAGCCTGTGTAATGTTTCTAGTTTTCCCACAGTGATGCTAGCAAGAAAATCACTATATTCAGTTTTGTGAGGATCACTATAGCTGCCCCCATTGGAATTTTGCATGCACGGTTAAAATCTTCTAGGTCCATAGTATAAGATTCATCATAAAGATTTAATAGAACAGAATGCATATTACGCCTGGATGAAAATTCAAACCTCCGCACGAAGGAATCAGTGAGTTGATAATATTTCTTGCATTGGTCTGAAACGAAATCTTCAAGGCAAGCATTTCGTATGTATGCGGAAAATTCTTCCTTGAAACCGGCATGAACCATGAATTGATCCGACGGCCATTCACAAGGCCGTACTTGAGCTTCCCTCGGTGGCTCAAAGTCGGGCTCACATATCGTGAGTCTCGGGGTCTTCTTGATCGAGGAACCACCTTGGTATATTCTCCTCAACATCTTTCTTTCTTTGAAAAATTTCTGAAATTTTTAGCGACTCAAAATAAAGGTGAACAAATCTCAACAAAACTTATAGCAACTACTCCCACAAGTGCCTAGAGGCTATATCATGCATCAAAACTACTTGGGACCATACAAATTTGACATGCTAGCTCAAGAACAATGTCACCACAGCAGCAAAAAATTTGCAATATATAAAGCACTAAGGCAAAAACTAATTGGACCATTGGAGGAGTCACATACCGAAGATCAATCCCTCAAACCAGTTTTGCAAATGGAGCTTTGCACAAGGAGATCGAAAATGGCAGCAAAATGAGCTAGGACAAGGGTTTGAGCAATGGTGGGATTTTTTCTAGAGGAAGACAAAGTGGATGGGTGCTGGAATAAGTGAGGGGGCCTATGTGGGACCCACAAGCCAGGTGGGCGTGCCCAGGGGGGTGGGCGCGCCCTGTAGGCTTGTGGCCCACTGGTGCAGCCCCCTGATGTGTTCTCAGTGCCAGAAATTCTTAAATATTCCAGGAAAAATCATACTACATTTTCAGGGCATTCGGAGAACTTTTATTTTTAGGTCACTTTTTTATTGCATGGATAATTCAGAAAACAGAAAAATAAAAGCATTTTTACTTTATTAAATCTAAATAACAGAAAGTAAAAGTTGGGTACAGAAGGTTGTGCCTCCTAAATTCATCCATCTCATGCTCATCAAAAAGAACCCGTCAATAAGGTTGATCAAGTCTCATTGACAAACTTTTTTCGAATGACACGGAACCGGAGAATTTTCGAATAACACTAGGTTACCTCAATGGGGATATGCATGTCCCCAACAATAAGTATATCATATTTCTTTTTGGCAGTAGGGAGAGGGAATTCAAAATCTCCAATAATAATCATTGAAATTTTTTCAATGGAGTTGATACTATGAACTTGAGGTTGTTTCTTTGGAAAGTGTACCGTATGCTCATTACCATTAACATGAAAAGTGACATTGCCCTTGTTGCAATCAATAATAGCCCCTGCAATATTCAAAAAAGGTCTACCAAGGATGATCGACATACTGTCATCCTCGGGAATATCAAGAATAACAAAGTCCGTTAGGATAGTAACATTTGCAACTACGACATGCACATCCTCACGAATACCTATGGGTAAAGCAGTTGATTTATCAGCCATTTGCAAAGAGATTTCAGTAGGTGTCAACTTATTCAAATCAAGTCTACGATACAAAGAGAAAGGCATAACACTAACACCAGCTCCAAGGTCATATAAAGCAGTTTTAACATAGTTTCTTTTAATAGAGCATGGTATAGTAGGTACTCCAGGATCTCCTAATTTCTTTGGTATTCCACCCTTAAAGGTATAATTAGCAAGCATGGTGGAAATCTCAGCTTCCGGTATCTTTCTTTTATTTGTCACAATATCTTTCATATACTTAGCATAAGGATACATTTTCAGAATATTAGTCAAGCGCATACGCAAAAAGACAGGTCTAAGCATTTTAACAAAGTGCTCAAAATCCTCATCATCCTTTTTCTTGGATGTCTTAGGAGGAAAGGGCATGGGTTTCTAAACCCAAGGTTCTCTTTCTTTACCATGCTTCCTAGCAACAAAGTCGCTTTTGTCATATCTTTTGTTCTTAGGTTGTGGGTTATCAAGATCAACAGTAGGTTCAATCTCCACATCATTATCATTACTAGGTTGAGCATCAACATGAACATCATCATTAATATTATCACTAGGCTCATGTTCATTACCAGATTGTGTCTCAGCATCAGAAATAGAAGTATTATTTGGGTTTTCATGTGTATCTATAACAGGTTCACTAGCAGAATGCAAAGTCCTATCATCATTCTTTTTCCTTTTATTACTGGAACGACTAGGTGCATCAGTATTAATTCTCTGAGAATCTTGCTCAATTCTCTTAGGATGGCCCTCAGGATACAAAGATTCCTGAGTCATTTTACCACCTCTAGTCACAACTCTATCAGAATGATCATTGTTCTTACCATTCATCTCATTAAGCAAATAATTTTGTGCCTTAAGTACTTGTTCCACTTGAGTAGTTACCATGGAAGCGTGTTTACTAATAAGCTTAAGATCATTAATATTTCTACTCATATAATCACCTAAGCGATCAAGCTTGTAAGCATTATGTTTCAATTGTATACTAACATAAGCATTGAAATTTTCTTGCTTAATAATAAAGTTATCAAACTCATCCAAGCATTGGCTAGTAGACTTATTATAAGGAATATCACCTTCATCAAACCTACGGAGAGAATTTACCTCTAGTACCTGTGTCGGGTTATCAAGACCATATATTTCTTCAATAGGTGGTAGATTCTTAACATCTTCAGCTTTCATACCTTTTTCTTTCATAGATTTCTTTGCCTCTTGCATATCTTCAGGACTGAGAAATAAAATACCTCTTTTCTTTGGAGTGGGCTTTGGAGGTGGTTCGGGAATAGTCCAATCATTATCATTGCTCAATATATTATTCAATAGTAGTTCAGCTTGTTCAATAGTTCGTTCCCTGAAAACACAACCAGCACAACTATCTAGGCGGTCCCTAGAGGCATCGGTTACTCCATTATAAAAGATATCAAGTATTGCATTTTTCTTGAGAGGATGATCAGGCAAAGCATTAAGTAATTGGAGAAGCATCCCCCAAGCGTGTGGGAGACTCTCTTCTTCAATTTGCACAAAGTTAAATATTTCCTGCAAGGCAGCTTGTTTCTTATGAGCAGGAAAATACTGTTCAGAGCAGAAATAAATCATATCCTGGGGACTACGCACACAACCAGGAGCAAGAGAATTAAACCGTATCTTAGCATCACCCTTTAATGAGAAAGGAAACAACTTAAGAATATAGTAATAATGAATTTTTTCCTCATGAGTAAATAGGGTGGCTATATCATTCAGTTTAGTAAGATGTGCCACAACAGTTTCAGATTCATAAACGTGGAAAGGATCAGATTCGACCAAAGTAATTAACTCAGGATCGACAGAGAATTCATAATCCTTATCAGTAACAAAGATAGGTGAAGTAGCAAACTTAGGTTCATATTGCATTCTAGCATTCAAAGATTTTTCCTTCGACTTGCATAGAAATTTCTTAAGATTATCTCTATCCTTACAAGCAAGAAAGTCCCTAACTACCTCTCCCTCGATAACATAACCCTTAGGTATATTAGGCAATTCATATCTAGGAGAGCTAGGTCTAGCAGGTCTCTCATAGTGTTCAGTTTCAATAATTTAACCAGTTTCAGAAATATCATCAGTTTCAGCATTGACTCTAGCAATTTGTTCATCATGCAACAGTTATAACATAGGGTGACACAGAACTAGCTCCAATTCATCAATGTAATGTAGGCATGTATTCCATATATAGTCATACGTGCTTATGGAAAAGAACTTGCATGACATCTTTTATCCTACCCACCCGTGGCAACGGGGTGCTAATGGAAACTAAGGAATATTAAGGCCTCCTTTTAATAGAGAATCGGACCAAAGCATTAGCACTTAGTGAATACATGAACTCCTCAAACTACGGTAATCACCGGAAAGAATCCCAGTTATTGTCACCCTGGGGGATGCGGATCATAACTCGTAATAGGTGTCTACAACTTGCAAGATAGGATCAAGAACACATATATATTCATAAAAACATAATAGGTTCAGATCTGAAATCATGGCACTCGGGCCCTAGTGACAAGCATTAAGCATAGCAAAGTCATAGCAACATCAATCTCAGAACATAGTGGATACTAGGGATCAAACCCTAACAAAACTAACTCGATTACATGGTAAATCTCATCCAACCCATCACCGTCCAGCAAGCCTACGATGGGATTACTCACGAACGGTGGAGAGCATCATGAAATGGGTGATGAAGGATGGTTGGTGATGACGACGGCGTCGATTTCCCCTCTCTAGAGCCCAAAACGGACCCCAGATCTGCCCTCCCGAGGAAGAACATGAGGTGGCGGCGGCTCCGTATCGTGAAATGCGATGAACTCTTCTCTCTGATATTTTTCTCCTTGAATAGGTTTATATGGAGTTGGAGTTGAGGTCGGACGAGTTGCAGGGGGCCCACGAGCCACCTAGGCGCGCCCTAGGGGGGCACCCCCTAGCTTGTGGCCAATGGGTGGACCCCCTCCGGTTGATTCTTTCGGCAGTACTTTTTATTAATTCCAAAAATATTCTCCGTAAATTTTTAGGTCAATCCGAGAACTTTTATTTCTGCACAAAAATAACACCAAGGCAATTCTGTTGAAAACAGCGTCAGTCCGGGTTAGTTCCATTCAAATCATGCAAATTAGAGTCCAAAACAAGGGCAAACGAGTTTGGAAAAGTAGATACGATGGGGACATATCATGGGACAGCTACAGGTAATCCAGGTATAGGCCTCTTTCCTTTTATTCTCTGTTTTCAGTTTTCTGTCATTTGTTTTATTTATTGCTTGGGAAAAATACTAAGGCAAAAACCCTGAGATAATTTATGGGTCATAAACTAAATATTTCAAAGTCCCACAAATAGTTTCAGAATATTTGGAGCCACTAAGATATTTATAGTGCTTCAATAATTGATTTCAGTAGCATTAAAGGATTATTTTAAAATGCTATAATTGTTGAGAAAAAATAAAAATGTCCCCTGATATGTTGTTGCCAACATTTATCAAAAATAGTGAACATTTTTGAAGGGCATTTTGGATTCATTGAAAATTCACAACTATTTGAATTGTTTGGTTAGGTGAGGTGCTAGGGTTTCTGCTAATCCCCATTTCATATTGATGAACTTTGACATGATGCCATGATGGTTAATGCAATGACAAGCAATGGCTAGCTAGGGCTGTGACAACTCACCCCCACTAAACAAGAATCTCGTCCCGAGATTCAGGCATAGGGTAAGAGGACAGATGGGACATAACTATCACAATCTTCACGATCCAATTGCTCTTCTCAAAGATGTTGATTCATTTCATCATGATGATCTTGACCTCTTTTTCTTTGGGATCTACATCAAACACGACAACAAAAGAATGAAAAGCTCTACTAGAATCGATCTCCTCGAGATCGAGCAACTCATGATCAGCTCATGGAATGAAATGTAAGAACGTCTCTTGAGCTGAGACACCAAACACACCGGCAGTGATGGAATGAGGCAGATGACAGAGATTTCAATTGGTAGGCCACAATTCCATGCTAAAACAGATGGTGAAGAGGTTCCAAGTAGTGAGGGGTTAGTTGCCCTTCATACCATAACGGGCACCTTAGGGAAGGTGACTCGTTGGATTATCCCTTAAATGGCAAAAAGAATTACTTTTGATCCAGAGATCATTGAAACTCTTCATGACAACCTAAGGTAATTCACAAATGATCATTGAAAGGAATTGAAAGAATGGCATACTCAGTTGGAAGAGAAACTAGAGTTATAGGACTGCTCGGCAAACGGAGGGCGCATTCCATTAAGTACCAAGAATATAAACTAGTGTGTGAGCGTGCTCTCAGGAACTTGAGCATTTCCATATTCATCAAGGTTTTACCAACATCTGTGCCAAGGATCCTGGTAACACATCATACTACCATGATGAATAATGATGGAGAATGCAGATGCAGAGGAAGACAACACTTTCTCAGATTTCACCTTGGTTATGCCAAGGGAACGAAATCTGGATGATCGACTGAGAGACATTTAGCACTCCGCTTCTAATATTCTCCTCGATCTTCTAGTGTAACCCAATTATAGGTCAGGTGTTATGACTAGAACATCAAGTAAAGGTTGGACTTCAGGGATTCCAAGGGTCCATGAGAAATGACTTCTAGAATAAGTCATATGAAATTCTCATGGGGAAGTGGCTAAGATTGCTGACACAAGATACTACAATAATAGGTCTTCCGGTTAGGTATGTTAGCCACAACATCACTTTACCGGGCTACACAGAGACCAATATTATACTTCTTGGGTAACGTTCCAACCATTACATCTGCCTAAGATTCAGATCTGGTTGGTGACGGAATGTCCCAGACTCAGCACGTCTGGAAGGGAAGTTTTGCAACACAAATCAAAGAGATAACATTGCAGGATCCTCAGGGGATGAACTACGGAAGACAACTCCAAAACATGAGCTGGATTGCAAGATCCACATGAACACGGTGTCCAAGAAAATTGTGGTCATATGGAGTGCTTACAACAAAACACTACCGAGTCCTAGATGGAACCATATCAAGGATATCGAAGTCCTTGCATAAGTCTTGCTCTTAAGAAGGAACTTCTTCTCCTTGAACAAGTCAATCAGTGGCTTGGTGTGCTAGGGATTGCATATGGAATGGAGATGATCAGTCTATCAAACCATAGAATACTTCGCACGGGCATGACTGACTTGGGATGATTCCAAGAAAAAAAAACGACCTTTCTCGAGTTCACGGTGACAACTTGCACCATATGCACGTAAACTAAGAGTAAGTCACTTCTTACACCTAACATATACTCCATGTACGGGACACGAAGATATTATCTACAAAATTTCCAATACTAACTTAATGTCCAACATCAGTTGTGAACAATGAAAATGTTGCCGATGGGCTCAACAACAATTCATCAAAATATCCATGAAGACGGAATTCCACAACTATGTGAGCAAGAGTATAGCATTGGTCAGACCGAAAGGGTATAATGATGTAAGCTCGAGGGATTCGCCACAACTAAGACAACATTGCGAGAACCCTTGGTTCTGAGTTTGATTCAGCGATAGCCCATATCCAAATCAAAGGTTTGACAAGACAATAGATGCAACAATTGATCACAAGGATCAACCGATCAAGATATCATCTTTCTTCTACCCACACGAACATATACGAAGATATCCCTTTGGAATGAACTAAGTCAGGTGAAACATTTATCTTCCAACTCTCCAAGTTGTTGTTTAGCTTAAGCAACTAGCTCAGGGGTATCTAACACAGGGTCTTGGAGAAGGGGTGGTTTATAGGAAAACCATTTTGATCACGAACTCAACATAACGGTCAGGGGACAACCTGGTTATACTTCCGAGAAGATATTTGGAAAATCATGAACCACCGATATATTATTGAGCTCGAGAACAATCTTGCTTTTCAGGGCAAGACGATATGATCGAAAGAGCAAGGGATTGACACAATCCTAACATGTTGATCAAAGAGTGCACCATGGAAGATGGACTAGGTCGCATGATCAATCTTAGTGGTGATTCAATAACCATCACACTAGGAATGAGATTATTGTCCATTAACCTCCAAGCAATTGGATTGCTAGAAGTTTTGATTTCACACATCACGATTCACTTGTCGGTATTCTGGTTACAACAACATAGAGACCAAGAAGTGAATGATGATGGCGAGAAGTATCACTATATCAAGAAGTCATAAGAGGTGGTGCAATTCCCATGACAATCCTGACTTAAAGGGGGTAATACTTCAAGGTGGAATAGAGCAAAAGCTGGATTGGCATTTCGATCTGCAGAATACAACTGCTTTGACCCAATCCTAAAAATGGATGAGGTACTGGAGTTTGCTTCTCCTAGTCATTTTGAAATAGAATGGCTTGACGGACCACAAGAATAGTCAACATCGATAACACAAATGCATGACATGCTCTTGACTATCCACTGATAGATGAAGGTCGGAATACAATTGAAGAGGGGCAACTCAAGAGAACATGATTTTCTAAGTTGTAGATGCATAGATTGAATACGTCGAACAACGTTCAAGACGTTTCTTCCAGATAACCCATGCAGAAAGGTAGGATTGGCAGACTCACAACTATAGAATGGAGGACTCATGAAGAGCACTCTTGTTGTGATCTTCATTTCACGAGGAACTTCTGCCATAACTGGTTCATGGTATTGGAAGAATGATGTACCACGACCTTGAAGACTATCACAAAGGTTACTAATATCCTAAAGGAACGAGCAGATACTGTCACCGGGAGTGAGTGGAATGATTCTTGGGTTCAAGAACCCAGAAATAGAATGCCTACTGACTAAGTAGCATCACAACATGCTTTCGATAACGATGGCCAGAATTATCACACTGGGAACAAAAGACACAACTATACTGTTGGGTGGTTCACTTAAATAACATGGTTTCCTAAACACCTTTAACATATACATCAAGGTAGTAGAGTACCTCAACACAACAATTAGTGTGCTTTGTCTGGCCAAAAGACATTAACTCGGGATGAAAGGATTTGCAATTGCATTAGATTATTTATAAACCTTGGATAACTCGGACAGCATAACGGCTGTACGGGCATGAAATATGTGGCAACCTGCATGAAACTGACAACAAAACAACTGAATTCTTATAGAGTCATCGATCCAGGAACACATCGACTATCCTATAAGTCTGCAGCATCGTAACTCGTCATCCTCATAGATAGATGGGAAGCCTAATTCTTAGCCCCGTAGAATAAAGAAGAGAGTGACTCGGAATTAGAATGACACAAGAAAAGGAGTAAAAAGAATCTTACGTTCCCTTCCACAATCAATTCCCTTATATAACTAAAGCAGTTCTAGACTCAACATTGACCAGTTTGGCTTGGTAATCCTACAGGCAGTCAAGCTCTGATACCAATGCTGTCGGGACCCCGATCCTAAGCCATAAGAATCTAGCATGTAACACTTCACATTACTTTGTGGCCTCACGCATGGTTATCTCCAAAGCTGCCACCTTACCTGGGCCAGGACCGTTTGGGCCTTTTGGCTTACGAATGTGAATATGTCACTAGCATTCAAATGTCCAAGAACCTGGGTCAACATGACTAGGCATAGAACCCAAGTGGCACATCCTTACAGGGACAGGCATATGTAACCCAACAATGCAGGTGTCGGTCTCAGCGTGTGTAGACGAGTCATAGCAAGCTACAGGGACTCCATTATGCCGTGGGACATAAATGTCATCAACTGCGCGTAGACGAGTCATAGCAGGCTACATGGACTCCATTACACTGCGAGACATTTCCCCGAATGAACAGACACAGCAGCAAAGAAGGATACACGCCAGTCAATCAATGTGTCCGGAGCAGTAGCAAGCTACCAAGGCTAAGTGGAAGCACAAAGAGGCATTTCCCGGTATAGAGTACAACTAGAGGCACACAACTAGGTGTCGAATCCCAAACATACCATTACATGTCACACGTACGCACGACATGTTCGATATGCATAGATACAACTATGGCATCACAACATAACCATACAACAACACAACATTTATTTAGAAGGCTTAGAAGAGCCTTACATAATATGTTGTTACAAGCAGAGAGTCACATGACCCATCATTCAGAGCATACAATCAACAAGCGGAATATACATGTCCGGGTACGGACATCTATTAAAAGCGGCTAGAAGAGCATGAAAAGCTACAACGACCCTACCAAAGGAGCCAGACCTCTGTCTGGGATTCCCAAGCTAATCCGGTCAACATCGATCTTCACATTGTAAGGATCACTAATGAGACTAACGTCTCCTCTGCAAAACATAAATGAAGCAACCATGAGTACAAAGGTACTCAGCAAGACTTACATCAGAACTATCTACATATGCATCATTGTCAACAAAGGGGGTTGTGGAGTTTATTGCAGCAAGCCAGCTTTGACTCTTGGCTAACCTGTACTACAACTACAAGTACTTTCTTGGAGGTGGGATAGCGCACACGAGTCCACATATTCACCATATCAATACACCACTATGGATCCACTCCCGTCTCCCTACGAGAAGGCCATCCATAGCACTCACACTTATCTTGCGTATTTTAGAGTATCCATTCCACTTGACTATTAACCACATAAGTTCTCCAAGTAGTCCATATCCGAGGACGCGGCTATTCGAACAGATTATTACACCCTGTAGGGGTATACTTCTTCACACACGCTCTCGCCACTTATCGCCATGTGCACGTAAAAAGGAACCTCGGCAACCTTCAAGCGGAAGCCCGGCGAGGGAGTCGGCCACGACCGTTAACCACGCAAGACCCTAGTCCAGGCTATCGCCTATTTGAGACTGAACCCGCACGGAAGTCCGGCCAAAGTTTCTGCTACGGACTCAAACAATGTGTGCAGGGTTCCCAAGCCCACCGTTCGGGTGCCACTTGGTACACCGTGCCACTATGTATCTACCGCATCACAGCCCACCCTGTCGGGCAGCGCTATGCACGGCCGCCAACACTTTTCCTACAAACACCAGAAACTAGTTGCAACTCCTGGACAGAGATCAAGGCGATTAATAGGTCGAGAGGGGTCGAGTTACCGGAACCCAATGTGTGGTAGTATCTTGTCATGGATAACAAACACAGAACTCCGTTCTTAAGGACGGTCCCAATGAGACAACCCGCCATGTACTCCTACATGGCCTCTCATCGCTACCTTTACCAAATCGTGTTCACACACTTAGCTCTCACACAGTAGGACATGAACACATCCATTCCAATTCATCGGCCAGATGGATCAGACCCGACACGACTCTAGGCATAGCAGGCACCGTAAGCAAACATGGATGAGTAAGCACATCAAGGCTCAAGCAGTTGCTACTCATGCTAAGTGGATTCAACTATTTACTGTGGCAAAGATAGGTCATGCAAAGCAATGGGTTCTACTACCGAGAATATGTAACAGTTGAATCGTTATTGCCCTAATGCAGTAAAAGAGAGCAGGAGTGAGAGAGTGGGTTCATATCAGTATGCTTAAGGGGGGTTGCTTGCCTGACAATTCAGAAGATATCAATGAGTCTTCATTGGTGACAACGATCTCTACGTCGGAACCATCGTCTACCGGGAAGGAACACCACTGACAAACAGGAAAGGAACACATTCAAGCAATGCACCAAACATGATGTATGATATGGCTTGCTAGAGCATTGAGTTGGCCTAGTGCAATAAATAGTCATATTAAGTGAAGTGGAATTCAGATATATACCAAATTCCAACTCCAACACTATTTTTTTAAAATTATCCTAATCATGAAATGTCCTACTAGGTGATGTTAACCTGCTCAACCATGCATGATCATGGCATAAACAGATTCATTGGATTTTTCTGATCTTTTTTCATATATAAATTATTTTCATGTGACTTACAGATTATTTTCTATGATTTTTAGAAGTTTTAAACATTTTCTGGAATTTCCTAATTATTCTTTCAACAGAAAATTCCTTTATTGCATCAGCACCGGGTCAGCATGACCTCAGCAGGTCAACTGACTGTTTCAGGTCAAACCTAACTAGTGGGTCCCACTAGTGAGTGACACATGCACTAAAGAGAGTTTAATTTAACCTAATTAATTATTTTTTGTGGTTAAGCAAATTTGACCAGGGGCTTGGCCCCACCTGTAGGTGACCCCGGGGGGTCAAACCGTGGTCAAATGGGTCGGCTTCGCCAGCATTGAGCCGTCGGCGTCACCAAACACGGTGGAGGTGGTCGGAACTCCACCTCCGGCGACAATTTGGGGGGCCGAGAGCGTCTACGCGAAGCTGGCGATCCCACGCGTCGAATGGAGCAGTTAGCCTCGCCACGGAAGGCCTAGTTCGATGACGGCGTCCTCTCCCATGGCCGCCGGAGTATGCCATCGGGCGGCGCAGGGATGCAATGCACGGGGAGGCAAGCTAAGCGGCTCTACGGCATCCTAGGAGCTTCAGGTGCTAGACCGAGTGCTCAAAAGCGGGCTGCGGATGCTGTAGGCACGGCGGCTTCATGGCCGACGGTGGTGAGCTCCGGTCGGGGCGGCTAGTCTAGCTAGAGGGCGACCGCGATGAGGGAGACAAGGGAAAAAGAGTCAGTGACTCACAGCGGTTCGGATGAGTAGGTCAGTGGGCTCGTGGACGCTCTCCCAGCGACGAATCGACGATGGCGATGATTGGTCACCCGCGATGAGGACGATGCTGCCGGCGAGGATGTGCTGCACGCCGGCTTGATTCCTTCGGCTTGGAGACGTGGTGCTCGATGTCGGGGCTCTAGGATGCGGTGGCCGGGCTAGAGGGGCCGGTGGCCGCGGTGGTTGCGAGCGGCGGCGGCCGTGGCGCGAGGGCATGGATTGAGAGGCAAAAGAGCGAGGGAGATAGGGAATGAAAGGGGGAATGTATCCAGATGGCACGGGGGAACTCATGTCCGTCATCGCGCTGGCCAGTGAAGCAGCCAGGCTGCTGCCGGCATGGCGCGAGGCCGCGGGCGCCATGGCCTCCTTCTCCTCTGCCTTCTGGCAGGAGGAAGAAGACGGCAATGCCCCTGGTGGGCTGAGCTGCCTAATGGGCCAGCTATAGGTAATCCAGGTATAGGCCTCTTTCCTTTTATTCTCTGTTTTCAGTTTTCTGTCATTTGTTTTATTTATTGCTTGGGCAAAATACTAAGGCAAAAACCCTGAGATAATTTATGGGTCATAAACTAAATATTTCAAAGTCCCACAAATAGTTTCAGAATATTTGGAGCCACTAAGATATTTATAGTTCTTTAATAATTGATTTCAGTAGCATTAAAGGATTATTTTAAAATGCTATAATTGTTGTGAAAAAATAAAGTGTCCCCTGATATGTTGTTGCCAACATTTATCAGAAATAGTGAACATTTTTAAGGGCATTTCGGATTCATTGAAAATTCACAACTATTTGAATTGTTTGGTTAGGTGAGGTGCTAGGGTTTCTGCTAATCCCCATTTCATGTTGATGAACTTTGACATGATGCCATGATGGTTAATGCAATGACAAGCAATGGCTAGCTAGGGCTGTGATGCGGCGTGGCCCCCCAGAGTTAATAAGTATCAGGAGCTGGAGAACGGCTCGTCTTGACTAGGGTTTTCACCACGTGCGGGACTCCACCGTACACATTCGAAAAGAGAGCAAGGATTTTTTTTAAGGGAGCAAACAACCATAAACTTGGGATATGCGATTAGACTTATCTCTTTTTAGGCAGTATCCCTTTCTGGAGTATGTTGGGCCACCGTCCTTGTTCCTTTGCCCTCCTTCTATGTTTTCCTGGTGGCACAACGTGCAGGGCAAGAGGCCTCTATCCTTTGAGGAGAGAATGCGGCAGTAAGGATTATAGGCCTAACAAGTACTCTAGCAAATCTCTAAAACTTAAAGAGATGATGACACCGCGATCATAAAAATGCATAATGATCATGTAATGCAATGATATGATGCAACGCCTAGCTTTATTATTGTTGCACAGGGTCTGTGCCTGGCTTTGTACAATGGGTTACATGTAGCTTCGGCAAAGCTTGTACAAAAGGTGGCTGCCGGGGACTGACCCGGCAACCGCGCCTCATGGGTAGAACTTACGAAGATGCTCAATATTCCATGAGTTAAGCACCTTGGTGCCATCTTCGATCTCCAGATGGACTGCGCCAGGTCTCGTGACTCGTGCTACCCGGTAAGGGCCTTCCCACTTCAGTGTCAACTTGTTGGTACCCTTGGCAGACTGAATGCGCCTAAGGATAAGGTCGCCTTCCTCAAGGCTCTTGGCGTGGACCCTGCGGCTATGATAGCGGCGCAGGGCTTGCTGGTAGCGTGCAGCACGCACAGCGGCCCGGAGACGATCTTCCTTGAGGAGCATGGCATCGTCATGCCATAGCTACTTTTCCTCTACTTCATCGTAGGCAAGTACTCGAGGTGACCCGTATATGAGTTCTGTGGGGAGCACTACTTCCGTCCCGTATACTAGGGAGAAGGGCGACTGGCCGGTAGCTCGATTCGGTGTCGTTTTGAGGGACCAAAGAACCACTAGCAGCTCATCTATCCAGCGCTTGCCGCTCCTCTACAGCCTATCGAAAGTCCTTGTCTGGAGACCTCGCAGCACTTTAGCATTCATCCTCTCGACTTGCCCGTTGCTCCTTGGATGGGCAACAGAGGTGAAGGAGACCTTGCTTCCAAGGCTTTGGATATATTGCATGAAGGCATGGCTCGTGAACTGGGTGCCGTTGTCAGTGATTACTCTGTTGGGCACTCCAAAACGGCGCACCAGTCCTTTCATGAACTTGATAGCTAACTGCATGGTCACCTTCCTTACTGGCTCTACCTCAAGCCACTTTGTGAACTTGTCGATTGCCATGAACAAGAACTCAAAGCCCCTGACAACGTGGGGGAAGGGGCCCAAAATATCGAGCCCCCAGACCGAGAAGGGCCAGGACAAAGGGATCATATGGAGAGCATGTGCTGGTTGATGGATGTTCTTTGAATGGAACTGGCAGCCACACACTTGGTGACCAACTCAGTTGCATCTTGGAGGGCAGTGGGCCAATAGAAACCCTGTCGGAAGGCTTTACCGGCAAGGGCTCTTGATCCAATGTGAGACCCACACACACCTCCGTGAATTTTTGCCAACAGCTTTAGTCCGTCTTCTCGGCAAATGCACTTCAATTTCACATCGTTGGGTCTTTTTCTGTACAGAATGTCATCGACAAACTGGTACATACTTGACTGATGGGCTACTTTTTCGGCCTCTTCTTGCTATTCGGGAAGTTCTCCTGTTTGAAGGAAACGGACTATATGTTGTGCCCAAATTGGAGCCTGGGACTCGACAACTAGGACTAAAGGCATCTCCTAGTCCACTAGAGTGCTTGTCTCGACCGCGAGAACCTGGGGTTCCGCAGGAGAGAGATGCTCACTATGTGAAATGAGACTGTCCTTGGCAGCTTCTCTACCAGCGGCTTCGGGAAGCTCTGCCGGGAAATACTTGCCGGAGTTCAGCTTTCTTCTTTTCCTGGCCATCGTTGATGGGGATACAGATGGTTGAGTGAGGCGGAGGATAAAGGTTCCTGGTTCCACAGGGAGCTTCTCCGCAGCGCATTTTGACAGATGATCAGCAATACTGTTTTCCGCACGTGGCACGTGCTCTGTTTGTAATCCGTCAAAGCGCTCCTCCAACTTCCTTACTTCTTCCGCGTATGCTTCCATCAACGAGCTCTGATAGTCTTTGTTGACTTGCTTCACCACAAGCTGAGAATCGCCTCGGATGATTAGTTTCTTAATTCCCAATTCCACCGTGATTCTGAGTCCGACAAGGAGTCCTTCATACTCGGCGGTGTTGTTGGTGGCTTCCTCCCAGGGAAAGTGCATCTGAACCACATACTTGAGGTGCTCTCCGGTGGGGGCGATGAGGAGCATGCCTGCTCCGGCACCCTGGAGCGAGAAAGCACCGTCAAAGTACATGATCCATTCTTTAGGTGCTTCCTTGTCGGGGAGGACTGTTACTTGAACTTCTTCATTTGGCGTGGGCATCCATTCAGCAATGAATTCCGCCAGCGCCCCGCTCTGAATTGTGGAAGTGCTCTCATACTTCAATCCGAAACTTGACAGCTCAAGTGCCCACTCAACTATCCTGCCAGTGGCTTCGGGGTTCCTCAATATGCGTTGTAGTGGAAAGGAAGTGACAATTGTGATCTCATGTGCTTGGAAGTAGTGGCGCGGCTTCCTCGAGGCCATGATGAGGCTGAAGATTCGCTTTTGCACTCCAGAGTACCTTGACCTAGCCCCTTGAAACAAGGAGATGACAAAGTACACCGGTCGCTGCACCACTTTCCTCTTTGCTACTTCATTGGAACTGCCTTTGCTAGCTTGCTAAGGTTCCCTTGGTTTTGTATTGGGTCCTGCCGTGGACGTTTTGGTTTTATCCCCGGCAGCATCGGCCGCAATGGCTGCATCTTCATCTACTTCTCGCTGCGCCACCAGCGCTGTACTAACCACTTGATTTGTTGCTGCCAGGTATAGCAGCAATGGTTCTTGTGGTTTAGGAGCGACCAAAGTGGGAGCGGAAGAAAGGTAAGTTTTCAGATCCTGCAGTGCTGCCTCTGCTTCTAGTGTCCACTTTACCGGGCCCGCCTTCTTTAGGATTTTGAAGAATGATAGGGCGCGTTCAGCGGATTTGGAGATAAACCTACTTAGCGCGCCAACACATCCGATCAAACGTCTGATGTCCTTGATGGTCTTGGGCACTTGAATCTACTCAATTGCCTTGATCTTGTCGGGGTTTGCTTCAATCTCTCGTTGAGATACAAAGAACCCAAGTAGCTTGCCGGACGGGACGCCAAACACACACTTCTCAGGGTTGAGCTTCAGATTGATCTTGCGCAAGTTTGCAAAGGTTTCTTCCAAGTCTTGTATGAGAGTTGATTCATCTTTGGTCTTGAAGACTATATCATCCATGTAAGCTTCCACATTCCTGTGCAACTGTGGTCCAAATCCAGTTTGCACGGCTCTGGCAAAGATAGATCCAGTGCTCTTTAACCCGAAGGGCATCCGTACAAAGCAGTGCGTGTCGCACGGAGTTATGAACGTGGTCTTTTCCTCATCTTCCTTAGCCATCAAAATCTGGTGGTATCCAGAGTAAGCGTCCAAGAAGGAAAGCAAGTCAAACCCGGAAGTGGAATCAACAATCTGGTCGATATGCGGCAAGGGGAAAGGGTCCTTCGGGCATGCTCTGTTCAGGTCAGTGAAATCTATGCAGAGCCTCCATTTCCCATTCGCCTTGCGCACCACTACCGGGTTGGCTAGCCATGTTGGGTGCAACACTCCTCTAACCAAACAAGCTAATTCGAGTTTCTTGATCTCTTCGGCAATGAACTGCTGCTGCTCCAAGGCTTGCTTCCTAACCTTTTGCTTGACGGGCCTGGCGTGGCGACAGACAGCAAGGTCATGCTCAATTACCTCCCTGGGAACACCGGGGATGTCAGATGGTTGCCAAGAAAACACATCCACATTCGCCCGCAGGAAGGTAATGAGTGCGCTATCCTATTTGTCCGTGAGGGTGGCGCTGATGGTGAACGTACCACCAGTGCCATCCAGCCCTACCGGGATCTTCTTCGTCTCAGTATAGGTGACCTTGGCCTTCTTGCTAGCGGAACTCTTCGGAAGGTCATCATCAGGTGCAGCGCACTCCGAAGAGGCGCGCTTCCCGGAGTCCTTGGCGGCGTTCATGCTAGGCTTCTTTACTTTCTTGAATTCCTTGGCGGGAGCTGGGATTTCTCCAGCCTCAGCTGCTACCGCGTACCGATACATCTTGTCCACGCATATGACTGCGTCCTTCTTGTCAGATGGGATGGAGATGATTCCAATGGGGCCCGGCATCTTCAAAGTTTTGTAAGCATAGTGGGATGCTGCCATGAACTTTGCCAGGGCTGGGCGACCTAGAATTCCGTTATAAGGCATGGGGAGCTCAACCACGTCAAACACCACTTTCTTAGTCCGGTAGTTCAACTCCCCACCAAATGTCACAGGCTAGGTGATCTTTCCGTTAGGTCGGCTCCTATCGGGGTTAACTCTTTGGAATGTACCCGTGGCTTTGAGCTCTCCGTCTGGGATCTGCAGCCTTTCAACCACCTTTGGGGAGATTAAGTTCAACCTCGCCCCGCCGTCAACTAGCATCTTGGTGACCTTGAGGTTGCGGATTGTTGGGGAGACCAACAACGGCAAACATCCGACCGCATAGGTGCGATAAGGATGGTCCTCTTCGTAAAAGATGATAGGCGTGCGGGACCATTTGAGTGGCATTCTAGACTCTGTAGTTGGCTCCACGGTGAGAGGAGTGCAACGACGCACCCCCGTTGACACACATGGATTCAGTTGCTCTCTAGAATTCTCAATCACTAGAATCCTCCTTGTCATCCTCATCCTCACTCATGTCCTCTTTTCCTTTCTTCTCACGGCCTCTGGCTGGCCTTTCCTTCTGCTGCGGAGTCTTGCCGTGGCGGCCTCCTCTGCCGCCACGGGCCTTCCTGGTAGCACCGTCTTGGTTTTTCTCTTTCTTAAGCTTCTCGTACTTGGTCTTCTGCTTCTCGACAAGCTGCTCAGCCTGGCAGCACTCTTGGAGATCATGGACTTTAGTGCAATGGATTTTGCAGTATGGCCCATCGAATTTCCCAGTTTTCTCAGCGGCAGCGGCCTCCCGACAATCAGCGCACGCGGCAGCTCCCTTGCCAGGGGCCTCGGCTTTGGCCTTTTTGCCAGTACTGAAGTCACCGGAACCCGTGACGGCCAACACCACTTTTCCCTTGTGCTTCTTGTTGCACTTTCGGCTCTTCCCATTTGGGCCAGGGGCATCGTCGTCGTCATCACAATCCATTTTGACGCCAGCCTCCTCTCCGGTTAATCACCTTCATTCCTCAGCACGAGCACACGTGTCCGCCAACGTGTATAGCTCGTTGACACTCTTGAGGAGTCTGACATTCGTCTTGGCCCGCATCCTCCTGTTGCGCACGTTCGAATGGAACGCGGCTATCACGGTAGTGGGGTGTATCTCTCGAATGTTGCAGTGCACTCGACTGAATCTCTCAACGTACTTCCGCAGGATTTCTCCCTCTTTTTGCGGGAGGACTTGCAAGTCGCTGGGCTGCCCTGGCTCCTGGTGGCCGCCTGTGAAGGTGCCAACGAACTCGTTGCACAAGTCAGCCCATGATGAAATGGAGTTCTCTGGCAGGTGCATCAGCCATGACCTCATATTTGGCTTGAGTGCCAAAGGGAAGTAATTAGCGAGCACCTTCTCATCCCTTCCACCGGCAGCTTGAACGGCTATCGTGTAGATGCCCAGGAACTCTGCCGGGTTTAGCTTTGTGTCATACTTCTTCGCCAGCTCTGGCTTGAAAGCTCGAGCCGATGGCCAGCGGACCTGCCGCAGCTACGAGTGAAAGTAGGGCACCCAACCTCGTAATGCAGGTACCCACCAGCACTGGGCGCGGGGTCGCCAGTGCCTGGGCCATTTCGCCTGTCAGACTGACAGTGTGCATCTCGACACCGCTCGATGGTGATGCGCGCGTCTTCTTTCTGCCGATCCTCCAGGACACGCCGGTGGTCCCGACGATCACGTGGGTCGAATGAGGCCATAGATGGTTCGTCGAACTCGTCACCAGGTGAAGCTCACCGTGGCTGCTCCTGGGTTTGCTATCGCGGAGGGGACTGCACCATCGGTATGGCCCCCTCGACACGATCGCCGGCCAGGGCCACCGTAGCCATACGTGTGTGTCGCGATGGCTCTGCATGCTGAGATTTGTTGGCTTCGACGAAGGATATCAATCTCTGGATGGTATCCTTCCACTCATCCATCTTGTCGGCCGCCAGCGGGAAGTTAAGTGGTAGCCAGGCTCGCGCCATTGCTTCCGATGTCATGTCTGGCATGGCGCAAGAGGAGGACTGCGACGTCGTCCGGCTCCTGGTGGAGCCATGAGGGGCATCACAGCGTCCCTGTCGCCATGCGCCGTTCGCCGGGGCAGTCTATTGTGGAGGAGGGCGAGCCCGCGGGATCGCGGCTCCACGCGGCGCTCCGTCTTGTTCTGGACGAGGTGTTCGCCCAGTAGCCGCGCTCATGATGGGCGCAGATGGGGGATCATGGCTCACTCCGGATTGAGCGTAGCCGTGATGGCCACGGCCATCCGAGCGGCGGGGAGGTGGGGACTGGTCATTTCCTCTGCCCGCGGCACCAGGGGCGTGCTCGCCAGGATGTTGCTGCTGTTGCGCCTCTCCGGCGTTTCCCGCTCCAACATCGATTGCGGGAGACATGACGGCGGCACCACCTGCACCAGCCGCATCGCCCACGGCACCCGCCTCACTCGCAGCCGCCGTAGCGCCAACGGCGACGCGGCCGCATGCGAGGGGGCCTTTGAAGTGGAAGGATGCATGACCGGGCCAGACTTCTTCTTGGGAGCCATGGATGAAGAAGATGATGATAAAGATCGACTCGCAGCTCACGAACTCGGGTTCGCGCAAATGACGCTCCCCTACCTGGCGTGCCAAAGATGTCGGGGCACGGATGCACACGATCACCTACGGGACCAGAGGCCCCTTTAGTGGTTCGGCAAGGGGGGGCACGTTGCACAAAGAGCGGAGACCATGAAGCAACGTGACGATCGGGACACTGGCATTTTTACCCAGGTTCGGGCCGCTGTGAAGCCTAAAACCATACTCCTGCTTTTGGTGGATTGATCAAAGGAACACGACGAACACGCATCGCTCAATCCCGGCAAGGGTTGCTATCGGGGAGAGCTACTACATGAGTATAAGTGTCCAAAGGTCCGAATCTTGAGCTAGGTTGCCTTGGGCCTCCTTTTATAGTGCAAGGGGCAACCACAGTGGAAAAACAATCTTTATCTGGTGATTATATAGCTAAAAGAGCTATCATACCTAACTCTGGCATTTAGGACAAAATACCATGATTGCTAGACTAGGTGGCGCTCGGGGATGCATTCCCGACAAGCTCTTGCCACCGCTTGGCTGGTCGTCGCTTAGTGTACTGACACGCCACTGGATGGGTGTCAACTGGGTATAATCTGTCTTTCGGTGTGTCGCCACATGCTTAGCAAGACCCACTCAGCCGCTTGAGGGCTCGACACCTCATCGACAATTGACTGGCGTCGTGATGCGTTGGAGCGGTGGCTGGTCAGCTCGCGCCTGCCGGGGGATGGCTTGCCGGGTCTTGGTAGAGATGCACGCGCCTCGGTCCCCGACAAGCTCCGGGAACGTGGCTGGCATGCTTTGGGCCCCTCCTAGGCTGTTATGCTGGTCTTGCCAGTGTTTGCTTGGCCTTTTGTAGGCTGTTGCTGCCGGGGTCTGGTCTTGAATGCTTGCTTGGTGGTGTGGTAGCTTTTGTTGACGGGTTTTGCTACTATTGCCTATGCATAAGTCAGGGGCACTCGGTACCCCTGTCCTAGTGCACCGACAGAGGGAATGTGTGGCTCCTTGAACTATTGCATAAGGTTGGAGTTGATTGCAAATAGTGCTTGCCAATAATGAATATGAGTGAATTTCATTGGCGAGTCACCCCTCAAGAACTTCTCTAGTTCTTCTTCTTGGGGAACCACATCAAATTGATGGGGATCCTTGGAGTTGAAGTAGCACTAGTTGAAGTAGAACTTGGAGTAGCCTTGGGAACCCACTTGACCAAAGCTTGGGACTCATCTTCAATGTGTCAATCTCCTCTTGAAGCTTGTCCTTGCCCTTGAGCTTGTGGTCTTGTGCTGGAAGGTCATCTTGAGCTTTTGTTCCCTTGTGGAGAGTATGTTCATACTTCTCCTTTTGAGGAAGAAACTTCAGCTTGGGGTATTGACCTTCTTCCCATTCAACTCCATTGGCGTTGAAGTAGCCAATGTCTTGGTTCTTCCGGTATCCTCCATGCTTGCGTACAATCTCCTTGAATTGCTTACATCCGGCAAAACTTTTGTAGATACCCTTTTCTATAATGTAACGCCCAAGATGCGATCCTATCCTTATTTTTGGCTCGAGGGCCTCGACAGGGATAGAAGCGCATCTCGTCGTTTCACAGGAATGGATATCATTACAAGTACATGTAAAGAAGAGATGAGTATATGGAATTGGCTTACACTCGCAACAAGCTAAATCACGATCACATCAATACAACAACATATACAATCATCATACAGAAGAGCAGGGTCCGACTACGGATGAAATCAAACGATAAAATGACATCCAACCTTGCTATCCCAGGCTGCTGGCCTGGAACCCATCCTAGATCGATGAAGAAGAAGAACTCCAAATCAAACAAGCATCGCTCTCACGTCATAGCATCGCATTACCTGTACCTGCAACTATTGTTGTAGTAATCTGTGAGCCACATGGACTCAGCAATCTCATTTCCAAGGGTATCAAGACTATTAAAGCTTAATGGGTGAGGTATGGTTAACTGGTGAGGCTGTAGCAAGCACTAAGCATTTATTTGAGTGGCTAACTTACGAGTACAAGATTAAGGGGGGTGATCGTTGCATAAACGGACGTGAACTAGTAATGATCACTAAGTGATCCTGAACACCTACATACGAGCAAACATAACCCCACCGTGTTCTCTCTCGGTTCAGAAATCACGAGAAGAGATAGTCACGGTTACGCATACGGTTGGTGTATTTTATTTAAGATTACTTTAAGTTTGCTATGACCGGGTGTTAAACAAAATTTCCAAGTTGCCACATAACCGCAGGCACGGCTCTCATGAAAGATTTAACCCTGCAGGGGTGCTCCAACTCATCCATCATAAACTAACCACACTCCGCAGGAATAACCTCGACCACGAAACCGGTGATCTCCTTGGAAATTCCGTTGGAAAATCTCAACCTCGAGATAGCCCGAAGTGTCCTCGAACCCGTGCACAAGACATTCGAGAAAGGTAAAACAACTCCAGCAAGACCGCCCGACGTGCCGACAATCCTGGTAGGAGCCGCGTATCTCGTCCTCAGGGCACGGCAGATGAGCAACGCGTACAGTGGCCTGATAGACATCTCCCGAGTTGCCCCGGGTTGGCCCCGCACAGTGCTCTATTTTGGACCAACGCTCATGAGGAGCACTGCCTCGGGTTGGTAATTAATTATCCGCGGGCGCCGGTGGGTCCCTATGCATTTTATTAGTTATTAGGCAAAGGTAGTTCCAATGTTGGGCCTTGCCAGACGAGTTTTATCACAAAACAAAATTCAAGGGGGTCCCCATAACAACCCCGAGCATGTTAGGAGCGCTCAATATGGAACATAACACCGGTACACAAGTAACTAGCGCGGCAAAAGTGGAACACAACACCGAGCAAAAGGCCAAGCCTTCCACCTTTTACCAAGTATATATGTGCATTAAATTAAATAGCAATAATATTGTGATAGCTCAAAAACATCCATGTTGGCACACGGAAACATTGCACCTGCAACTAGCAACTCTATAAGAAGGGCTGAGCAAGCGGTAACATAGCCAAACAATGGTTTACTGGAATGTGGAGGGGTTAGAGGCTTATCATGGTATTTTAGGAGGCTTGGCAAACAAGTGGTAGGTAGCGAGACAAGCAATAGAAACGAGACATCTAGCATGGCAATGATAGTAATGGTATCCAGGGAAATGATCATCTTGCCTGAGATCCCGCTTGGAAGAAGAACGAGTCCATGAAGAAGACGAACCAACGTAGTCTAACGAATCCTCACACTCCGAACGCTTTTGGAACTCAATCAAGAAGAAGCAATCCGGAAACAACAATCAACACATGATAACACCACGACATATTCACGATATGATGCACAATCAAATATGATGCATGTTATGCATGACATGGCAAAGCACAACAATGAACTACTACACATTAAGTGAAGCTCAATATGCAACGAGTTGCATATTGACGAAACTCAACATTCAAATTACTTAGTTCACTCTCGTTAGGCACACAACAATATTAAATGTTGTTAAACATGGCAAGAGGTGAAGCATAATTAAACTACACTATCTAGGCATCTTAAATGTGGCCGGAAACAACTTATAGTGTTCCCGAAACGAACCCATATGCATATCATGAGTTTGGTCCAGATCTGTCCTAAACACATTTTATATTTGTTAAACAGCAAAATAAAGTGCTCCACATGATCCTACACGTCATTCTAGTTGATTCACACATATGGATCATATGAAACGGAGCTACGGTCTAGAAGTTACGACACAGACGAGATGAACATGTGATGAATGCAAATGGATGAAAATGACAACCACAAGAACTTCAAAACATGGATGCTACATGATAACATGAAACTACATGCAATTCTAGGCAAGATTCATATATGGCATGCCCAAAACGGAGCTATGGTTTAACCACAATCACCAATACAAGTTTTAGTTCAAATCTGTCCAAAACAGCAACATAGCATATTGCAACCCACAAATCTACAAGCTACAGCCACCTAAGATGCACAACAAAGACATGGTGATGTAGCCTACATGATGCTTAACAATTCACCTATTAACAGAAAGTTGACTAGAAGCATGGATCAATAGGAAATGAGCTCACAATAAGACATATTGAACTAAACAGTTTTTCAGACTTAGTGAAAATTATCAAGGTGTAGGACAGAGCAGTTTTATCACGAAGGCATATTGGCAGCAATGAAACTATATGCTACAGGGAATATATTGACATGAAACTTAACGGAAAGCTAGAGGACATTATAAACTATAAATAACTCCATTACACCAACCCCAAAGGGGTTGTAGATCATTAGCAAAACACATGGCAAGACAACAACAAAATATTACAGATTCCAGACATAGTGAAATTTAACTATCTCCCACAACTGTAGTTTGACTAGACATGTTAACATGGCAATAACAGTAGCATAACAATCACCTATGGGCATGGCAAGGACACTAACATCAAATATACATGACACACTTCAAATCATACCATTGACACATAAACAAAGGAGGCATGGTGTGCTTAATATGATGTTCACAAAACGGAACTTTTCATTAACAGATTTCAGTTTTAACACGATAGCAACTTGAGAGCAAGAAATGAACATGATAATGATGTTCTACCTAGCAACCAGAGGCATGGCATCAAAGTACACATCACATAGAGCAACTTTCATGAAGACACCACATGCAAAAGGCCTATGGTTTGGTGGCAATCATCCACGCAAGTTTGAACAAATTAACAGTTTTTCACTTAACGATGAAATGCACTATTGCAACAGAGATATGAGCATGCAAATGAACCCTAATAGGCTTACAAATGACACCATTATGTAGAGCATGTTGAATAGAGCAAAATACATATAAAGATCATTTTCATCGGACAAACATGCACAAAGTTATGACCCTCTCAATATGTCTATATGATATTTATACAGAGGAAAAATGACTTAGTAAAATTCGGACCTCATGGGAAAACTGATGAAGCAGAGCAGCGGGGCGCGATTGACACGGGGCTCGGGGTCGTACCAGGACGGCGCAGTCCCAACCGCAGTCAACGGTAGCGGCGGTTGGGGAGGCCGACGGTAGGGCGGCGAGGAAGCAACAGCGAGGGCGGCTGAGGCGGCGCGGATCCGGGGGTCGGGGACCCGGATCTGGCCGGTGGTGACCCCCCATGGCGGCGAGCGGCGGGAGCTCCGGTGACCGCGGAGCGATCTGCGAGAGGAAGAGGCCGGCGGGGTTGAGAGGAAGGGAAGGGAGAGGAAGGCGACCGGCGGCGGGGTGAGGCAGCTCCGGCGAGGCTGGGACCTCTCCACCGAGGCAGGGGTGGGCTGCTCGGCGCTCGTGCGGGAGCAGCCAGCGAGCAGGGCGAGCGGGCACCCGGCGGCGACGGCTTCGGTCCCCGATGGGCCTCGCGGGCTCCGCGCGGGCTAGCCTCGGGCTCGGGCAGGCCTGCAGCGGCGGGGACTGCTGGTGGGACGCGTGGCGCACCCCAATTGGGCGAGGCGGCTGTTGGCTGGCGGCGCGGCTGGCTGGCTGGCCGTCAAGTGGCGATGCGCGACGGGGCCGACGCGGAAAATGAGCTAGGCGGTGGCGGCTGGAGTGAAGGGCACGATTTTTGAGACAAAGGCGACTGGAGGTTAGGGAGGCTAGGGTTTGGACTAGGGACGTCCAAAAATGGACTAGAGGGGTCTTTAAATAGGCAGGGGAGCTAGGTTATGGGGGGTTTGCACCGTTTCGAGCCCTCCGATCGCGATCGGACGGCTCCGGTCACGGGGATAGGTTAGGTGGGCTAGGTTGGGCAGTGAAGAGAGGCTTGGGCTGAGACGAGAGAGAAATGCGAGCCCGTGACACGAGTTTTAAAACACAGAAAATGACCGACAAATAAACCGATGACGGTGCCACTGCGGTCGACTGTTCAGGTATCAAACGACCTCTAATTGCAACGAAATTTGACAGGTGGTCTAGCTACGCTATATTAAGACTGCACACCAATTTTCGACCCAATCCGAGAATATTTTTCACGCGCTTTTAAAAACATTTTTTTAAAACGAAGCCGCGGGCGCGTGCGTGTGTGGTTGGACTCAAAACGGTCGATGACATGAACGGAGAGAACCGGCAACTATGAACGGATGCGAGTTTTGAAAAAAATGAATACAACGGAGTGCCGATGCAATGAGGATGATGCGAATGATGTGATGATGAATGCGACAGACAAACGAATCACACGATGATAACGGAAATAAAAGGGCAATCTTCTAGAGCGTCGGTCTCGGGCTGTTACATATAATCCCTTTCAATAGATCATTTTCTTGTTCAAGTGTAAGTTGGCTAAGAGAATCATTAGTGGAATCAATAGAACTAGTAGAACCAATATCATTAAATTTATCATTTTTATTGCTACTAGTTGAAGAACCTTTCTTGCCTTTGTTACTAGTTTGCTTAGCCTTAACTTGTGGAATAAATGTAGACAAGAGTAGTCGTTTGGCTAGATAAGAAGAAGTCTTCTTTCAGAGATCGTCATTGATTTCTTTAAGAAACTCGTGTTCTTGCTCCAACTTGAGCTTCTCGAAGCATAGCTTCTCATGATCTCTCACAAGCTCTCTATGATCTTCTAGAGTAGATTCATGGGCTAACTTAAGAGTGTTTAATTCTGTAATTAGTCGCTATATTGCCTTCTTATCATCATCACACGACTTATCTTGACTAGCATGATTATTATCTAGCTCATTTTGACTAATATCACTAGTTTTGTGAAATAGCAAGTCATCATCTCCAAGTAGGTCATCCTCATCACTATTGAAGTCAATGTATTCGGGGTGTGATACCTTGGGGCCGTTAGGCATGAAGCAACTTCCACTCCCTTCATTTGGTGAATCAAATATGTCTTAGGAGTTGGAGGATACGAGTGCAAGTCCGGCAACACCTTCATCTTGACTATAGTCGGAGTCGGAGTGATAGCTTCTCTCAGAGTGATTGTCGGATTCGGAGCCAGAAACCCATTCACCAACATGATCTTGATGTCTTCTTCTTGTGTAGCTATTGGTGTACTTGTCCTTCTTCTCCGAGTCCCTACTTCTCCATGAGGGTCTTTGTTCATAATGATCATTTCTACTCCTTCTCTCTCTTTGAGCTGACTCATCTCTTGAGCTCTTTCTTCTAGGTGACTCTTCTCTTGTTTTGTGGGGGGGCGTGCACTCATTGGAGTAGTGTCTGAGCCTTCCACAATTGTAACAATTCTGGTCACGACTAGATGAACGCTTCTCTTCATATATTGAATTAGAGCTTCTTTCTTTGCCTCTACTCTTGTAGAACTTATGAATTTCTTGACCATGAGTCTTATCTCTTCATTGGTTACAAGGTTGTCATTTGATGTAGCGGGAGTGTCACTTGTAGCTTTGTAAGCACCGCTTGACTTGGTTTGAAGTTCTTCTTTGTGCTTGAGTGACATCTCATGAGCAACAATCCTTCCAATGACTTCCGTAGGCTTGAGATCTTTGTAGTTTGGCATCATTTGGATCAATGTGCACATGGTGTCATACTTTCCATCCAAGGCTCTAAGGATCTTCTTGATGATGAATGTGTCGGTCATTTCTTCGCTTCCTAAGCCGGCAATCTCATTGGTGATGAGAGCAAGCCTATAGTACATTTCTGTGACCCCTTCACCATCCTTCATCTTGAACTTGTCAAGTTGACTTTGTAGCACATCCAACTTAGATTTCCTGACGAATTCGGTACCTTCATGCATATCGACCAAAGTATCCCAAATTTCCATTGCATTCTCAAGACGGCTAATCTTGTTGAATTCTTCGGGGCATAGGCAGTTGAATAGAATGTCACATGCTTGAGCGTTGTATTGCAACATCTTCAATTCTTCCGCATTCGCTTCACGATCTGGTTCCTTTCCATCACCAAAGAATTCACCTTGCAAGCCAACACGAACAACAACCCATACGGCGGGGTTATTACCAAGAATATGCATTTTTCATCTTACGATTCCAACTAGCAAAGTTTGTACCATCAAAATATGGACCTCTACGGTGATAATTTCCCTCACTAGACACCATACTCTCCTAGGTTGTGAGACCAATGCAATGGAGACCAAAGCTCTGATACCACCTGTAGGATCAAAAGTATGTCTAGAGGGAGGGTGATTAGACTACTTGACCAAATAAAAATCTAACATTTTCCCAATTTTAGTTGTGGACAGATTTTAGCAATTGTACCAAGTCAAGTTCACCCTACACATGCAAGTCTAAGAGTATAGCAACAGAAAGTAAAGACATGCAAATGTAAGAGGTTAGGGATTGGAAGATCAAATGCAATATGGAGACGCAGAGATTTTTTCCCGTGGTTCCGATAGGTGGTTCTATTGTACGTCCACATTTATGGAGACTTCAACCCACGGAGGGTAACGGTCGCGAGAGTCCATGAAGGGCTCCACCCATGAAGGGTCCACGAATTAGCAAGCTCGTCTATTCCCTGATGGCCTACGCCCACGGAGGACTAGCCTTACTTGGGGTAGATCTTCAC
Organism: Elymus sibiricus; assembly: GCA_039707655.1. Classification (NCBI taxonomy): domain Eukaryota; kingdom Viridiplantae; phylum Streptophyta; class Magnoliopsida; order Poales; family Poaceae; genus Elymus; species Elymus sibiricus. The sequence goes on along the minus strand of CM077671.1, from coordinate 153,945,142 downwards.
GAAGTAGGCGATCTCCTTGCCCTTACAAACTCTTGGTTCAACTCTACAATCACGAAGAAGGAGGCTCCCAAGTGACACCTAACCAATCTAGGAGGCACCACCCTCCAAAAGGTAATAGATGTGGTAGTATGATGAACTCCTTGCTCTTGTGCTTGAAAAGCTAGCCTCCTCAACACTCAATCACTCTCTCACAGGTTTGGCATGGATAGAAGTGATTGATTGGATGGAAAGCAACTTGGGGAGGCTAGAAATCAAGATCCATATGGTTGGAGTGGATGATCTTGACCACAACACAAGGGTAGGTGGTTCTCTCTCAGAAAATTGGATATGGCAACTGGGTGTGTGTTTTGAGTGCTTCTCTTGTGAGTGAGAGGTGGTGGAGGGGTATATATAGGCTTCTCCAAAAATCCAACCGTTACAACATTATTGCCCAACTCGGTGAAACCGGAGTGAAACTGGATGGCACCGACTAGTTCAAAATGTGGCAACTTTGGCATTTTCGGTGAGACCGATATATGAATCTCGGTGGTACCAATATGGGTGACCTAGGCAGTTACCAAATCTCGATGAGACCGATTCCTCAAACTCAGTGGGACCGATTTCAAGAAATGGGCTAGCAGAAAGTTGGTCCAACTTCTCAGGGAGACCGATTCTCAGAACTCGGTGGGACCGAATCTAGAAAATGGCTAACCAAGAAGTTGGTCACTGATTTTGGTGGCACCGAATGGAAAGTTAGTAGTACCGAGATGCTAGGGTTTGGTTTGGCTTCTGTCTTGGATAAACTTGGTGGATCCGAATGGGAATGTTGGTGTGACCGAATTTAGAATTTAGGCTTTGGACAGAGGATATGTGTGGGAAAGTGGGTGAGTATTTTTGGTGGCTACCTCTAAGCACTTGAGCAACCATATCGTCATATTTACCTCATCCCCTTTTAATAGTATTGGCTTTCCTATGGACTCAAAGTGATTTCTCACAAAATGAAAAATACAGAGTCCTTGATCTTGAAGCTTGGCCAATCCTATTCTGTCCTTTCCTTGGGGAGGTATTCCACACAATCTTTTAGCCAACCCATCATTGAACCTTTTCCTGAGATACACTTAGTGGAAACATTAGTCCAATGAAATATATGTTGTTATTAATACCAAAACCACCTAATGAGAAGTTGTGCTTTCAGACACCCAGGACCACCTATTAGTCTCTGGCTTATTAGGGAAAATTAGTGAAATATAAAGACGTGTGGGACAACCTAGGACCCCGCATGTGAGTGTATGACTTATTTGCAAAACGGAGGGTGCATATAATGCAGCCTGTGGGGGTCGAGCCCAAGAGCAACGGCTGAATATGCATCATACGAGCTGATGTCTACTACGCAACTTTATTCTTGTAGACATTGTTGGGCCTCCAAATGCAGAGTTTTGTAGGACAGTAGCAATTTTCCCTCAAGTGGATGACCTAAGGTTTATCAATCCATGGGTGTCGGCGTTTTGGGAACGGGACTACCCAGACCTGCCTGCCTGCGGCCCAGGGCATGGCCCACCTCGTCAGCCAAACACGGCCTGGCGCGACACCACTCAAGACAAGGCCCTCGCGAGGACCCCAGGCTCGCAACGGAGAACAGCACCAAGACCATCAGGGGGTGGGCCTCCTCAGGCTCCCTCCGGAGTGGTGGAGATCTCTATGCGGAACCCGGCCTCAGGAGTCAAGGATGACGCAAGGAAGGATAGACGGGCGCCAGCGTGCCAGGCGGTGCAGTTTCCCTTTGGTGCAAACGGAGCAGGGACGTACGCGGGTTCCCAAAGCACCTCCCAAATGTTTCCATTCCGGTGCAACAAGACCACGACCACGAGCCCCGCTGGGCAGATGTCATCGCCGAGCCCACCTTTGCATCATCGACAGTTACTTTGCAGGTGAAGACCACCTTTGGATAGGGCGGGGATGTACTCATGTCCCCCTTTGAATTTGGCCATTTTGGGATCCCTTCCCGCCATTGCGATAATGGAAGAGGACCCAGGCCACTGCTATATATAGAGGCTAGGCTGCACCATAGAGGGGGGACGAGAACACAAGATAAGGCAGAGAACCAAGAGCACCACTCGAGCGGCCTCGCGAGGCCGTTCACCACTGTACTAGTTCATCCACCACACCTCCCAGAGAGGCAATCCACCAAAGCAGGAGTAGGGTATTATTCTTCGCAGCGGCCCGAACCTGGGTAAACCACCGTGTTCATCTTATTCCTCATCATCGTGCGAGTTCGCCGTAGTAACCATCGAGCAGCGAGTTAGTAGGGCGAAGCTGCAGGGGATCTTCGCACATGCCCCTGTGTTCGAACCTTGAGGGTTTTGCGGAGACCGAAATCTGACATTTGGCGTGCCAGATAGGGGGCGTGTCAGAGTCTTCCTCAAGCCGAGCTCTTCTCCCACCTCGCCGCTCCAATGTCTGACGCCCACCGAGCCCACGCCGAGCGCCGAGCTGCCCGCGTTGCCCAGAAGGCACCCGTGGGCCGCGCCGGCGCGCGCCGGACGGTCCCCCTCACCTGTGGCCAATGCCGCCATGGGCCTGATGACCCACAAGTATAGGGGATCTATCATAGTCCTTTCGATAAGTAAGAGTGTCGAACCCAACGAGGAGCAGAAGGAAATGACAAGCGGTTTTCAGTAAGGTATTCTCTGCAAGCACTGAAATTATCGGTAACAGATAGTTTTGTGATAAGATAATTCGTAGTGGGTAACAAGTAAAAAATGTAGCAAAGGTGAAGCAAGGTGGCCCAATCCTTTTTGTAGCAAAGGACAAGCCTGGACAAACTCTTATATAAAGCAAAGTGCTCCCGAGGACGCATGGGAATTTCTGTCAAGGTAGTTTTCATCATGCTCATATGATTCACGTTCATTACTTTGATAATTTGATATGTGGGTGGACCGGTACTTGGGTGCTTCCCTTACATGGATAAGCCTCCCACTTATGATTAACCTCTCTCGCAAGCATCCGCAACTATGAAAGAAGAATTAGATAAATCTAACCATAGCATGAAACATATGGATCCAAATCAGCCCCTTACGAAGCAACGCATAAACTAGGGTTTAAGCTTCTGTCACTCTAGCAACCCATCATCTACTTATTATTTCCGAATGCCTTCCTCTAGGCCCAAATAATGGTGAAGTGTCATGTAGTCGACGTTCACATAACACCACTAGAGGAGAGACAACATACATCTCATCAAAATATCGAACGAATAGCAAATTCACATGATTACTTATAACAAGACTTATCCCATGTCCTCAGGAACAAACGTAACTACTCACAAAGCATATTCATGTTCATAATCAGAGGAGTATTAATTATCATTAAGGATCTGAACATATGATCTTCCACCAAGTAAACCAACTAGCATCAACTACAAGGAGTAATCAACACTACTAGCAACCCACAGGTACCAATCTGAGGTTTTGAGACAAAGATCAGATACAAGAGATGAACTAGGGTTCGGAGAGGAGATGGTGCTGGTGTAGATGTTGATGGAGATTGACCCCCTCTCGGTGAGATGATCGTTGGTGATGACGATGGCTTCGATTTCCCCCTCCGGGAGGGAAGTTTCCCCGGCAGAACAGCTCCGCCGGAGCTCTAGATTGGTTTTGCCCAAGTTCCGCCTCATGACGGCGGCGCTTCATCCCGAAAGCTCCCTTATGATTTTTGTAGGTCAAAACCCTCCATATAGCAGAAGATGGGCACCGGAGGCATGTCAGGGGGCCAACAAGCCACAGGGGCGTGCCTAGGAGGGTAGGGCGCGCCCCCTGGCTTATGACCTCCTGGTGGGTCCCCTCTGGTAATTATTTTGCCCAATATTTTTTATATAATCCAAAATAATTCTCCCTAACTTTTCAGGACTTTTGGAGTTGTGCAGAATAGGTCTCTCAGATTTGCTCCTTTTCCAGTCCAGAATTCCAACTGCCGGCATTCTCCCTCTTCATGTAAACCTTGTGAAATAAGAGAGAAAAGGCATAAGTATTGTGCCATAATGTGTAATAACAGCCCATAATGCAATAAATATCAATATAAAAGCATGATGCAAAATGGACGTATCAACTCCCCCAAGCTTAGACCTCGCTTGTCCTCAAGCGAAAGCCGAAATCGATAAATATGACCACATGTTTAGAGATAGAGGTGTCGATAAAACAAAATACGGACATGAAGGCATCATGATCATCTTTAGAACAGCAACATATATTGACATATAATTTCTTATGCTAGAGTAACAATTCGTTCACAAGGTAAAGTATGAATCAAGAACTCTATTGAGAACCAACGAACTATGATCTTAGTCATTGAAGCAATTCCAATTTATCATAACATCGGAAAGAGTCAATATAAGAGCTTGTAAAGAAAATCCACATACTCAATCATCTTTTAGTCTTTCATAATTGCTAACACTCACGCGGTACCTATGAGGTCAAAGCTTCCATCGGACACAGAGAAAGATAGGGGCTTATAGTTTTGCCTCCCAACCATTTACCTCAAAGGGTAATGTCAACAGAAATAACTCATGATCACCGACATCCGAGTGGATATATGTGTCTAGATCATTCCCCAACACATGACGCTTGCCAAGAGAAACAGGCAAAATAAAGAAAGTGGTGAAGATCACCACGACTCTTGTATAAAGGTAAGTGCTAGAAAATAGAAGTAACAGATAGGCCCTTCGCAGAGGGAAGCAGAGGTTGTCATGCGCTTTTATAGTTGGATGCGCAATCCCTTAATGCAAAAGAACGTCACTTTATATTGCCCCTTGTGATAAAGAACTTTATGCAGTCTGTCGCTTTTATTTCTTCCATATCACAAGTTCGTATAAAGTTTATTTTCCTCACACTAATAGATCATACATATTTAGAGTGTAATTTTTATTGCTTGCACCGATGACAACTTACTTGAAGGATCTTACTCAATCCATAGGTAGGTATGGTGGACTCTCATGGCAAAACTGGGTTAAGGGTGTTTGGATGCACAAGTAGTATCTCTTCTTGGTGCGGAAGTTTTGGCTAATATAGGGTGGAAGCAAGCGTCACATGTTAAAGGATCTAAAACCATATAACTTCTATTCCGAAATAAGCAAACATAACTCATTATGTTGTCTTCCTTGTCCAACATCAACTTCTCAGCATATAATATTTTAATGAGTTCTCACAATCATAAAAGATGTCCAAGATAATATATTTATATGCGAACCTCTCTTTCTTTATTTCTTCCTTTTAATTGCAACAATGACCAATTGCTATGTTTGTCAACTCACAATAAATTTCAATCGACATACTTCTTATATGTGAAGTCATCACTCCCCATGAGATCATCATATATACTCTTTGCTTTTATTCTATGCTTCTTTCTATTTCTTTTACTCAAAATCATAGCAAGCAAGCAAAGCCCTCAACTCAAAACTACTTTTTATTATATAACTCTCGGACTCGCTTACATAAGGGGAACAAAAAGCAAAAATTCATAACTAGATCACACTAGAGACTTTATTCTACTAGATCAAGATATAACCAAAAGGATCGATATAAAAAAACGAAAAACGATAAAAGTGAAAGATGTGATGGTGATACAATACCGGGGCACCTCCCCCAAGCTTGGAACAAGCCAAGGGGAGTGCCCATACCCATGTGTTTAGTTGTCTTGCTTCGGAGGTGGTGATGTTGGAGTTGGATCTTTAAGCTTGTTTAGTTTTCACTTAAGCATAAAATTATGTTCCCTCAGATCGTCTACTTCCTGCTCGAGCTTCAATATCCGTTGACATAATTCTTACTTGCTCTCCTGCAGAAAACGAGAAGGGATAAGTAGAACCTTGGGTTTTCTCCTTGTGTTTGGGAGGCTCGATTTCCTCAACTCCACGTGCATATCTCCTGGTTGAGGCAGAGGGGTATGTCCTTCATCCGAGCTTTCTTCCTCATACTTGCCTTCTTGTTCCTCTTCCGAGAACAATCCATAATGATCTAAGTCCCTATAGAGCCTGGGATTGGCAAGATAATGCGATATATAGCTCTCCCCATCGGAATATTGAGACGACATATTGCTCTAATTCTGCGCAGAAAACAGCTCAAAATGAAAACAGAAGGTATTGTTGTGATATGAAGGTCAAAACCTTCGGGAGATTATATAATGAATTTTTACCGACCTGAACGAGTATACCACAAGAAAACGGAGTCCGGAGGGTACACGGGGTGGCCACAAGACACAGGGGCGCGCCCAGGGGGGTAGGGTATGCCCCCTGGCTTGTCGCCTCCTCGTGCACTCTTCGGACTACTTTAAATTTTCCTATTTTTTTAAATATTCCAAAATAGAGGAAAATTGCTGTTGAAACAGTTTTGAAGTCGGTTTACTTAACGTACCACATACCTATTCCTTTCCAGAGTCTGAAACGTTCTGGTAGGTCTCCCTAATGTACTCCTCCGGAGTTATGGTATTGATAATATTGGTTTCAACATTTATGGGAGTACCTGAGATATAATGTTTGATTCTTTAACCGTTTACCACCTTCGGATTTGTGCCTTCGGCGTTGTTGATCTTGATGGCACCGGAACGATACACTTCTTCGACAATGTAAGGCCCTTCCCATTTAGAGAAAAGTTTTCCTGCAAAAAATCTTAAACAAGAATTGTATAGCAAGACATGGTCACCTATATTGAATTCACGCTTTTGTATCCTTTTATCATGCCATCTCTTAACTTTTTCTTTAAACAACTTAGCATTCTCATAGGCATGGTTTCTCCATTCATCAAGTGAGCTAATGTCAAATAACCTCTTCTCACCAGCAAGTTTGAAATCATAGTTGAGCTCTTTAATTGCCCAATAAGCTTTATGTTCTTGTTCTAGAGGTAAGTGACATGCTTTACCATAAACCATTTTATACGGAGACATACCCATAGGGTTTTTGTAAGCGGTTCTATAAGCCCATAATGCATCATCAAGTTTCTTGGACCAATTCTTTCTAGATCTATTAACAGTATTTTGCAAGATTAATTTAATTTCTCTATTGCTTAATTCTACTTGACCACTAGACTGAGGATGATAAGGAGATGCAATTCTGTGATTAACATCATACTTAGCAAGCAGTTTACGGAAGGCACCATGAATAAAGTGTGAACCACCATTAGTCATTAAATATCTAGGGACTCCAAATCTAGGGAAAATAACTTCTTTAAGCATTTTAATAGAAGTGTTATGATCAGCACTACTAGTTGGAATAGCTTCTACCCACTTAGTAACATAATCAATAGCAACTAGAATATGAGTATACCCGTTGGACTTTGGAAAAGGTCCCATGTAATCAAAACCCCAAACATCAAATGGTTCAATAACAAGAGAGTAGTTCATAGGCATTTCCTGACGTCTACTAATATTACCAATTCTTTGACATTCATCACAAGACAAGACAAACTTAAGAGCATCCTTGAAGAGAGTAGGCCAATAAAAACCAGATTGTAATACCTTGTGTGCAGTTCTATCTCCAGCGTGGTGTCCTCCGTAATCCTCGGAGTGACACTTGTAGAGGATCTGTTCCTGTTCATGCTCAGGTACACAACGTCTAATAACACCATCTACTCCTTCTTTATAAAGGTGTGGATCATCCCAAAAGTAATGTCTTAAATCATAGAAGAACTTTTTCTTTTGTTGGTATGTGAAACTAGGTGGTATAAATTTAGCAACAATGTAATTAGCATAATCAGCATACCATGGAGCATTACGGGAAGCATTTATGATAGCTAATTGTTCATTAGGAAAGCTATCATCTATAGGTAGTGGGTCAGCAAGAACATTTTCTAACCTAGACAAGTTGTCTACTACGGGGTTCTCAGCACCCTTTCTATCAATAATATGCAAATCAAATTCTTGTAGCAGAAGAACCCATCTAATAAGTCTAGGTTTAGCATCTTTCTTTTCCATAGATATTTAATAGCAGCATGATCAGTGTGAATAGTTACTTTGGAATCAACAATATAAGGTCTGAACTTATCACACGCAAACACAACTGCTAAAAATTCCTTTTTAGTGGTAGCATAGTTTCTTTGAGCACTGTCTAGAGTTTTACTAGCTTAATGGATAACATTTAATTTCTTATCAACTCTTTGTCCTAGAACAGCACCAACGGCATAATCACTAGCATCACACATAATTTCAAAGGGTAGGTTCCAATCAGGTGGTTGAACAATAGGTGCAGAAATCACGGCTTTCTTAAGAATTTCAAATGCTTCTACACAATCATCATAAAAAACGAATGGAACATCTTTTTGCAAAAGATTAGTGAGAGTCCTAGAAATCTTAGAGAGGTCTTTCATAAACCTCCTATAGAAACCAGCATGACCAAGGAAACTTCGTATACCTCTGATATCCGTAGGACACGGCATTTTTTCAATAGCATCAACTTTAGCTTTATCAACTTCAATACCTCTTTCGGAGATTTTGTGTCCCAAGACAATGCCCTCATTAACCATAAAGTGGCACTTATCCCAATTCAAGAAAAGATTAGTTTCTTCACATCTCTGCAAAACTCAATCAAGGTTTCTCAAGCAATCATCAAAAAAAATTCCGTAAACGGAGAAATCATCCATGAAAACCTCAACAATCCTTTCACAAAAGTCAGAGAATATAGCCAGCATACATCTTTGAAAGGTAGCAGGTGGATTGCATAAACTAAAAGGCATACGTCTATAGGCAAAGTTACCGAAAGGACAAGTAAAAGTGGTCTTCTCTTGGTCCTCTTTTGACACAGGTATTTGGGAGAAGCCAGAATAACCATCTAGAAAGCAAAAGTGTGTATGTTTGGATAGTCTTTCTAGCATTTGATCAATAAAAGGTAGAGGGTAATGATCTTTCCTAGTAGCTTTATTTAATTTCCTAAAATCAATTACCATTCTATATCCTGTAACAATTCTTTGCGGGATCAATTCATTTTTATCATTAGGAACAACGGTAATACCTCCCTTCTTAGGGACACAATGAACGGGACTAACCCATCTACTATCAGCAATAGGATAAATTATACCTGCTTCCAGAAGCTTTAATATTTCATTTCTTACCACTTCTTTCATTTTAGGATTTAACCGTCGTTGGTGATCAACAACTGGTTTAGCATCAGGTTCCATATTAATTTTATGCTGACATAGAGTGGGACTAATGCCCTTAAGATCATCAAGAGTATATCCAATAGCAGAACGGTGCTTCCTCAGAGTTTTCAATAATCTCTTTTCTTCATGCTCTGAAAGGTTAGCACTAATAATAACAGGATATATCTTCTCTTCATCAAGATAGGCATATTTCAAAGTATCCGACAATTGTTTAAGCTCAAACATGGGATCACCCTTGGGTGGGGGAGGATCCCCAAGTATTTCAACAGGCAGGTTGTGTTTCAAAATAGGATGCTGATCAAAGAAAATCTTATCTATTTCATTCCTTTCATTCATATGCATATCGTTTTCATGGTCTAGCAAATATTGTTCTAAGGGTTCAATAGGAGGCACGGCAATAGAAGCGAGACAAATAATTTCATCCTTACTAGGCAATTCCTTGTCATGGGGTTGTCTATGAAATTTAGAGAAATTGAACTCATGAGACACATCCCCAAAACTTACAGTAACAGTTTCTTTCTCACAGTATATCTTAGCATTAACAGTATTCAAGAAAGGTTTACCAAATATAATGGGACAAAAATCATCTTGTGGGGAACCAAGAACAAGAAAATCAGTAGGATACTTTATTTTCCCACACAAGACTTCAACATCTCTAACAATCCCAATTGGTGCTATAGTGTCTCTATTAGCAAGCTTAATGGTGACATCAATTTCCTCTAATTCAGCTGGTGCAATATCATTCATAATCTCTTGATATAAGGTAAAGGGAATTGCACTCACACTAGCACCCACATCACATAAGCCATGATAACAATGATCTCCTATTTTAACAGAAATAACAAGCATGCCAACAACAGGTCTATGTTTATCTTTAGTATCAAGTCTAGCAATTCTAGTAGCTTCATCACATAAATGAATAACATGCCCATCAATATTATCAACCAAGAGATCTTTAACCATAGAAACACCAGGTTCAACTTTGATTTGTTCAGGGGGTGTAGGTGTTCTAGTACAACTCCTACGGACCACAGTTGAAGCTTTAGCATGTTCCTTTATTCTAACAGGAAAAGGTGGTTTCTCAATATAAGCAGTAGGAACAACAGGATCAACATTATAAGTAATGGTTTTTTCTTCAGCCTTAATAGGTTCAACTACTTTCACTTCAATGGGAGGATGATATTTAAATCACTTCTCCTTAGGGAGATCAACACGAGCAGCAAAAGATTCACAGAAAGAAGCTACTATCTCAGAGTCAAGTCCACATTTAGTGCTAAAATCACGAAAAGCATTGGTGTCTATAAAGGATTTAACACAATCAAACTTAAGGTTTATACCTGACTCCTTACCTTCGTCGAGTTCCCAATCTTCAGAGTTGCATTTAATTTTTTCCAATAAGTCCCATTTGAATTCAATATCTTTCTTCATAAAGGAACCAGTACAAGAAGTATCGAGCATGGATTGATCATTACGAGAAATCCAAGCATAAAAATTCTGAATAATAATTTCTCTTGGGAGCTCATGATTGGGGCATGAATATAACATTGACTTAAGCCTCCCCCAAGCTTGAGCGATTCTTTCTCCTTCACGAGGCCAAAAATTATAATTATAATTCCGATCACGATGAACCAGATGTATAGGATAAAACTTCTGATGAAATTCCAATTTCAATCGGTTGTAGTTCCATGATCCAATATCATCACATAGCATATACCATGTCAATGCCTTCTCCTTCAAAGATAAAGGAAATACCTTCTTCTTGACATCATCCTCGGGCAAACCTGCAACCTTAAATAATCCACAAACTTTGTAACACCCTGGATTTTGCCCATTTCTTTTTCTTTTGATTTTGGTCTGGACTTGCTTTTTCGTGGTTTCGTAGTCTTGGAACCTGGAAGGATCGCCCTTGATTTCTCTTCCCTAGTGGCTTTCCAACCTCTAGCCCATCCCAAGACCCTGTCATTTCCATCTTGAGCCGATCCCAATATTCTTTTTCATGGGAATATTCCTTTTTCTATTAAAGGAATAACCCTGTCTGCCTTGGGTTGTGAAGCAACCCATATTTCCATCATTCCAAAAATTCCCAAGTAATTCTCATAAATCCTTTGGATCATATCTTCCTCAAATATGTCAAAATCTTTCCTTGCCATGTTCAAAAATATTCCTCCAATATTCCTTTTCCTATTCTGTCCCTGATGGCAGTTTGTGAAGCAAGTGCCATTTATCTTGGCTTTATTGCTCTCAAACTTTTTGGGGACATTTTCCTATCCATATCATTGTTGCATGACAAAATTCAACTCAAGTTGGCTAACAAATATTTCTTGGCAAATTTCCAAAGTTTCTGATTCAATGGAAGCTTTGTGAAGCAAGTGCTATCTAAGAGTATACCAATGAGTTGAAATTTTACAGGCATCTTTATAGGCTCAAATCATGGCTCTCCTCAAGATTTGAGCATCGTCCTATCTTCCTTGTGACGTCAGCATCAAATCTTTGTTTCTGGTCATATTTTCCTGTTGTGAAGCAACTATAGTTTATGTTGCTTCATAATTGCTGAAAATTTACCAGGACATTCTCCTATTCATATTATCCATCTCCTCCAAATTTTGCCCCATTTCATCTAGCCATTCTTCCTCAGGAATTTTGCCAAGATTCTGGTCAGAGAGGACCATTATGAAGGAAGTACTATTTGTGCTCATGCAAATGGTATGAAATTTTTATGGCACTCTCATATGACCAAATCATCATCTTGTGCCCATTTTCAGCTCAAGGAAACACAGTATGTGAGTGCCACATCCTGTTTTCCTTTCTAGACCAGATTGGTCAGTTGCAAAGCAACCCCATTAAATCTTGGTCCTATTCCCCTAAAATTCTCCAGATTTGTAGTCCTTCCTTCCCTAAATCTCCTAGACATCCTATTTGGTACTTATCCCTTCTCTGTTCAACTCTGTGGTGTGGTCAAGTTTGCAGCAGCAAACTTCAGGTGACCTCTCCCATCTCCTCTTGGCTTCTTTTGTCGATCTGTCTCCTCTCTAAGCCTATTCCTTGGAGGGATAACATGCTAGACATGATTTGGCTGGCTAGGGAACACTGTATGCCGCAGTCCACGCGGTGACCACGAGTTGGACGTGCCATATGCGCGCTCTGTGCAATGGAGCCCTCGGGGTCGTCCGTTTCCTCCTCTCCCGCGCCACCTAGCTGTGTCCAGCAGTTCCCCCTCGTCGTCTTCCCTTCCCTGGACCCCTCTCCCCCTCTCAAGTCCCCTCCGACGCGGTGCAGTTGCCGTGCCCGTGTCATGGACGGTTCTGTCCCGTCGCGTCCGGTTGCCTCGAGCCCTCCCGATCTTTCTTGGCCTCGCCTGAGCCTTCCCTGCCTCTCTTCGATCTCTCTGGTGGCCTCTCCCCTCCTCCTTGAGCTTTCTCGAAGCTCCGGCATGTCGCTGCGGCCGATCCCGAGCCCTGCGCCGGCCGGCTATAAAAGCCGTGGCCGCGCCCTTCCCCGAGCATCCCTGAGCCCCTCCTCCTTCTCCTCTCTCTCCCATAGCTATTCCCGACCTCTCAGCTGAGCCGGAGGAGCTCCCCTCGCCGCCCATTGCTTCCATGGCCGCCGCTTCCTTCGGCCAAAATTCCGTAAATACGTTTTCCCTGCTGAAAAACGTATTCTTGCTAGTGCGCAACCGGCTGGGCTGCTCAGGGACCCGGATGCAATTATCTCTTTTCCTGATTTTCTTTTGCAGATTGACCCCTGGTAGAAAATCATTCATATCTTTTTGCTCGGGACTCCAATCGAAGTGATTCCAAAGCCCTCGTCTTCGTCTCGTCGAGCCCGTAATGTTGGTATCACTTTCATACTGTCTTGACACAGTGAAAGTGACCCTTCTGCCCTTGTCCGTAAACATTCCCTTTGAGAGAGAGAGAGACCTGTTTCCGGCCATTCTTCCGCGGCCTTTCCGCACTCCTTCCCGGTGGATCCTTCATCTCCAGGCAAGCCAGGACACCCATTCCATGAAGTATTTCAATAGCATACGTATTTAATTGAATTGCTTGCATTTACAAATAAATTACTTTCATTTATTTGCTATACAATAATTCATAGTAATTAATTTAAATACCTAGTTGCTGCCATTCTAAGTATTGTGATGAACCACTATATTGGATAATGAACTTAGTGGTTGATCTTGAGTCACCTGTCAAGGCTTATCCATGCAACCACATTTGCCGGTATGGGACGGCCCTAACCGGGCTTGATTGCGTGATCTTTCACCGGTACCACCAAAGAGGGAAGGTTATGCGCGGCGTGCTACCCTAATCAGGTAAGCGGCGATAACCTTGTGAGCCCAGTTGAGTTTGTGCCGGCGTCCCCGTTTGGGACAGTAGAACCCCGTTTGGGTCTACAGAGTTTGGCCCCGTTTGGGTCGTGGCCACAACGGTGGCAGGTGTCATGAGGACACATGGGCCACCCAAGGCTGACCTCCGAGGGAGGAAAAGTGCCGGTGGTACGATGAAAGAGTCACGGGTCAGGCAGGTTTTGTTGAAACAACGCCGGTCCACCCGAATGGGATCACGAGGCCAGGTGCTTCATGGTGTGGGTAAAGTGCGCAACCTCTGCAGAGTGTCAAATCTATTCGAATAGCCGAGTCCACAGTATTGGACAGCCCGTCCAGACCTCAGTAGATGGTCAACCAGAATACTGATATTAATGATGGAAGAACTCATCTTGGGTAGACATCGGATGATGTCCGGAATATGATATGTTAGCCAAGGGATGGCTATATGAGGAGTGGTCGGATGACCACATGATTGGATATGAGTTAGTTCAGATTGGATCATGAATATTTTCAGGGTTGTGGGACAACCCAGAAGAGAGTAAGTTGATGACAATTAGCAGTAAGTGAAGCACTTAAGTATTTAATATGATATTTGCCATGCTATTGATTGCTGCATTGTTTGGTTGTCTTGAGCTTGCAAGTACATTCAAAGTACTCACCTAGCGTATCATGCAAGTTTGCAGGTCATGCCATGATTGCTTGCTTGTCGTGGATGTCGAGTGTGCGAGCTAGGATGCGCGTTCCAGCCAGAGTCCCTGCGGAATGGAGTCCATCACCGCAGTCGCTGTTCCGCTGCCAGGAGTACTCCACTTCCTCAGGTTGTTCTGCTGTTAGCATAGAGCTACTCGGGGTAGGCGTAGTCTCGCCGTGTCATTGTAATCCAGATACCCCCTGTAATCCTTTTCGATAGTAATAAAGAGCTGATTTGTTCTATGCCAACAGTGCCGTATTCCAGAAGACTTGTCCTTGGGCTGGAATACGGGGCGTTCCGGTCTTCTCTGAGCCGGGGTGCAACAAGAGTTGGTATGAGAGCAGGTCTGGCTGTAGGACGCGCGGTCTAGACGCGAGCGTTAGTAACCGGTAGTATAGGATCCAGTTGATTGCTGCACTTGGTTGTTGCATTTGATTGTGCATAGCATGCATATAGACTAGATATTTTATTACTAACGATGGATCTGGTGAGTGTAGGTGGCATCGGTTTCGATTCACCACCTGTGCTCTCTAGTTTGCATTCTTGTTCCTTGGTGAGGTGTTATCTCCGTTCCAGCGGAGTGATGCCAAGGTACTTGGTGGTGTTGATCCCTTGTTGGATTGATGCACCGGTACCACACCAATGTTTTCCCTTCCGCTTTCCCCCTATTGTTTCGGTGATAGACATGTTTCTATCCCGGATCTTGTCCATCCCTCATCGCTTTGGGCAACCCTTACTGATCCTAGTTATCAGAACAGGGCAATGCCGCAAGCCCTTCTTTCCATCGCAATCTTTCTTTGCCATCCATCCTCTGGACGAGTACGGTTCCTTCCGTACACTTGATGATGTGGTCGTGACCCTTGTGTCCCGACCCACGGTCTCCAAGTTCGTCCTCGCCACCGTGCCCGTTCAGACGGAATCGGTGTAAGCCCCTGTTTGGTGTAGCTTTGTTTACACCAGCTCCTTCCACACATGAATTCACTTTCGTGCACACCGCCACAGCATGTTAGGCCGTAGAACCGGAGTTCCTGCGAGATTTGTGTGCTTAAGTAGGAATGCATATTATTGCTGTGAATATGTGCTATTGCTTGTGTGTGATCTGGTGTGCTTTTGCTTCGGTCGTTTCTTTTGTTTTTGGGTCCTTGGTGTTACCTTATTTTCCCCTTATGGAAGTTGCTCACCGACACTGGACTCAAGGAAATCAGTGAAGGGACAGTCATTTGGAAGCTCAGTTCAGCAATATGGAATTTTCAGCGGACTGCATTATATCCGGAATATCGGGCCTGAATATAAAGGATATCCTGGCTGGATTGGTTATCAGCATCTAGTATACATCAGTGCAACCTTCACCGCAGAAATCAGTGAATCAGCAAGACGACAGACTGTGTGCCCGATCCATAGTACATCCCATGTCAAAGGTATGAGTTGCATACGCGGTTGAGTCTGCTATGAGTACAATTTGAAACTTGCCATATTCCGGAAGCAAGTCAGAATGTGCTATGAACGTAGTGTTCGGCAAGAAGGATAGCCGAATAACCTGCTGCATACAACAAGTAACCGACAGCAGAAACATTAAGGGATATATATATAAGCACTCAGACCGCATAGGGCAAAATGGAAAGCTTCAGATATAAGCAACCCAGTCTTGCTCTGCAAGCTATCAGGGAAGCTTACGACGCAAGGATTCCTGTGTCTTCCTCGATACACGGACATCTTCTGATGCAAGGTACTCGGGCTTCCTCAATAAGATGCCGTTGCAGTCTCTAAGGTACCGAGTCTTCCCTAGTAAGTCCTTGAAAGGGAAAGCTTCTGAGGTACGGTACCCAGTCTTCTTTAGGAAGTCATTTTGATAAAAACTTCGAACACAAGCAATTCAGTCTTCCTCAGCCAGAAGATCTCGAGGGCTCCCAGCACAAGCTATGCCATCTTCGTCAGCAAAGTATCGCATCGGCGTTAGTATAAGCTATTCCACCGACAGTTGGCAGCTAATGACCATGCCTTCCAAGGATCAGATCTGTAACCATTGGTCAGAAGGCAAAAGGTCAGTCAGGACACAAGCCTGCTCCAGGAATCACGTGCTCAGTCGCATATACTTAATAGATATAGTGGACATGCTGCCAATGCCATGTGAGTCAATAATACAGTAATACCAGCCTGGTGAGAATCTGACTATGGCATGAGCTATGTGGGAAGAAGAAGAACGCCAGTTATACACTTCAGTGAGATGACCAACAACCTATGGATAAGCTGTATGGGACACGGATGAACCCTTGCCCGTCTTTCTTTAGTAACGGCACCACGCCTGTGTTCTGAGCTGTTTTCGGCCGTCCGGGGTGGATGCCGATTTTTATTTCTCTTTTCAACAACTGGCCTGTGTTCTGAGCTGCTTTTCGGCCGTCTCGGGCAGCTGCTGAATTTCTTTCCGTAGCAGTGACCCTATGCTCTGAGCTGTTTTCTCGGCCGTCTTAGGGAACTGCTACTTTCTTCTTATCGACACCGTCTCATGCTCTGAGCTGCTTTTCAGCCGTCTTGACTCGGGGTTGAGTTACTCCAGTAATGTCCCAGATCTGAGTTGTAAAGACCGTTCTGGTGGCTACTGGTTTATTTGCCGGTTTCATCCAAGGGTTCAGACGATCGTTACCCTATAGCTACAACTTGCTGAGTAATATGCCTGCCGGAATATGGTACCTGGCAACACCCATGGCCATCCGAAGAATCGAGAGCGCATCAGGCTAAGCTCTTTCAACTAAGGATCCAAGCAAAGAAAACCATACTGAAGGAGCAAGGCTGGCCATACAGGTATGATAATGGTGGAAAAATCAACATGGTACAGATACTCAAAACAGTCTGGTTCAATAACAATCAACATGGGTACACACCCACGGGGTCTATTCCGTTTGCAAGGACCCTATATCAAGTCAACCCACTCAGTCAGCTACTGAAATCGTCAGAAGTGGATATTTAAGCCTGCCAGATGGAACGACCAGAAGAATGATGACGGCTCCAAAGCATGTGTCCTCATCTAGGGAAATCAGTCAAAAGATAACCTGTTGGGGACAAGATTTTCCTGTTAGGACCCCCGTCAGTCAAGTCTGCAGATAATGCTGTTATAAGGCGGTACCCTTTACGCTGGTCACGACAGCCTACAACCAAGTCGTGGGTACAGATATAATGCTAAGGGCAGTGAACCTAGCCAAGATGTTCCCGTAACCTTGCAAGGAGCCCGATTCCGCCAGGAGAATGGTACGATTCACAGCAACCGTGGAGTCTGAGGGGCACACAACCAGTGGAAGTCACCTAATGCAAAGAATAAAAGAT
Organism: Elymus sibiricus; assembly: GCA_039707655.1. Classification (NCBI taxonomy): domain Eukaryota; kingdom Viridiplantae; phylum Streptophyta; class Magnoliopsida; order Poales; family Poaceae; genus Elymus; species Elymus sibiricus. Next base: position 153,927,696 of record CM077671.1, on the reverse strand, counting down.
TTTGTGTCCACCGAGAGAACCTGTCACAACTCAATGGACGGTTGAATGTATGGGACCGCATTACACACGTCCATGAGGGACTGTTGTCGGACTTGCAAGAAGGACAGGTATTTCAGACAGGATAATCCATTGCACCCAGATAAGTCAGCAGACATAGAGGGATTGAGGTTAGAGTAATAAATATGAGGTAAGATCTGTTAGAATGAGAATCCAGTGAAACAAACCACCCCAAAGCCAGGCAATGGGTCAGATGAAATCCAGCGGGAGCATTGTACAAAAGCAAAAAGGGAAACCCGAGTTGGAAACGGTTTCCTCAAGTGGGATATTTATGTTTAAACCCCTGAGCAACCAAATCTCGAGGACGAGATTTCTTTATGGGGGGTAGGTTTGTAACACCCTGGATTTTGCCCATTTCTTTTTCTTTTGATTTTGGTCTGGACTTGCTTTTTCGTGGTTTGGTAGTCTTGGAACCTGGAAGGATCGCCCTTGATTTCTCTTCCCTAGTGGCTTTCCAACCTCTAGCCCATCCCAAGACCCTGTCATTTCCATCTTGAGCCGATCCCAATATTCTTTTTCATGGGAATATTCCTTTTTCTATTAAAGGAATAACCCTGTCTGCCTTGGGTTGTGAAGCAACCCATATTTCCATCATTCCAAAAATTCCCAAGTAATTCTCATAAATCCTTTGGATCACATCTTCCTCAAATATGTCAAAATCTTTCCTTGCCATGTTCAAAAATATTCCTCCAATATTCCTTTTCCTATTCTGTCCCTAATGGCAGTTTGTGAAGCAAGTGCCATTTATCTTGGCTTTCTTGCTCTCAAACTTTTTGGGGTCATTTTCCTATCCATATCATTGTTGCATGACAAAATTCAACTCAAGTTGGCTAACAAATATTTCTTGGCAAATTTCCAAAGTTTCTGATTCAATAGAAGCTTTGTGAAGCAAGTGCTATCTAAGAGTATGCCAATGAGTTGAAATTTTGCAGGCATCTTCATAGGCTCAAATCACGGCTCTCCTCAATATTTGAGCATCATCCTATCTTCCTTGTGACCTCAGCATCAAATCTTTGTTTCTGGTCATATTTTCCTGTTGTGAAGCAACTATAGTTTATGTTGCTTCATAATTGCTGAAAATTTACCAGGACATTCTCCTATTCATATTATCCATCTCCTCCAAATTTGGCCCCATTTCATCTAGCCATTCTTCCTCAGGAATTTTGCCAAGATTCTGGTCAGAGAGGACCATTATGAAGGAAGTACTATTTGTGCTCATGCAAATGGTATGAAATTTTTATGGCACTCTCATATGACCAAATCATCATCTTGTGCCCATTTTCAGCTCAAGGAAACACAGTATGTGAGTGCCACATCCTGTTTTCCTTTCTAGACCAGATTGGTCAGTTGCAAAGCAACCCCATTAAATCTTGGTCCTATTCCCCTCAAATTCTCCAGATTTGTAGTCCTTCCTTCCCTAAATCTCCTAGACATTATATTTGGTGCTTATCCCTTCTCTGTTCAACTCTGTGGTGTGGTCAAGTTTGCAGCAACAAACTTCAGGTGACCTCTCCCATCTCCTCTTGGCTTCTTTTGTCAATCTGTCTCCTCTCTAAGCCTATTCCTTGGAGGGACAACACGCTAGACATGATTTGGCTGGCTAGGGAGCACTGTATGCCGCAGTCCACGCGGTGACCATGAGTTGGACGTGCCATATGCGCGCTCTGTGCAATGGAGCCCTCGGGGTCGTCCGTTTCCTCCTCTCCCGCGCCACCTAGCTGTGTCCAGCAGTTCCCCCTCGTCGTCTTCCCTTCCCTGGACCCCTCTCCCCCTCTCAAGTCCCCTCGGACGCGGTGCAGTTGTCGTGCCCATGTCATGGGCGGTTCTGTCCCGTCGCGTCCGGTTGCCTCGAGCCCTCCCGATCTTTCTTGGCCTCGCCTGAGCCTTCCCTGCCTCTCTTCGATCTCTCTGGTGGCCTCTCCCCTCCTCCTTGAGCTTTCTCGAAGCTCCGGCATGTCGCTGCGGCCGAGCCCGAGCCCTGCGCCGGCCGGCTATAAAAGCCGTGGCCGCGCCCTTCCCCGAGCATCCCTGAGCCCCTCCTCCTTCTCCTCTCTCTCCCATAGCTATTCCCGACCTCTCAGCTGAGCCGGAGGAGCTCCCCTCGCCGCCCATTGCTTCCATGGCCGCCGCTTCCTTCGGCCAAAATTCCGGTGAGCCGGTCCCTCTCCCTCCGTTCCATCGCTGCCAGAGGCCTCCCCTCTCCTCCGCAACCCTCCCCATCCTCTTGCTTCCTCGCCGGAGTGGCCGTGGCATCGTGCCCACTTCCTCCCAAGGCCGCCGTCTGCCAGGGTCGGCGCCCCGCTCTTCCAGCCCCTCCCCGGTGCTCGTGGAGCCCTGGTTGGATGCGGCGCTCTTCCCCGCATCCGCCGGTGGCTGGAGTTCGCCTGGGGACGGCCTGAGTCGCCGTGCCTAGCGCCGGCGTCGCGGCGCCTCGCCTCTGCCCTGTTCGTCGACGGGGGCAGGAAGAAGGAGGAGGAGGAGGAGAGAGAAGATGGCGTGGGGACCACATGTCGGTGAGAGTAGGCGGGTCCAGCTGGGTTAAGTGGAAGCGCCCCGCCCCAAATACGTTTTCCCTGCTGAAAAACATATTCTTGCTAGTGCGCAACCGGCTGGGCTGCTCAGGGACCCGGATGCAATTATCTCTTTTCCTGATTTTAGTTTGCAGATTGACCCCTGGCAGAAAATCATTCATATCTTTTTGCTCGGGACTCCAATCGAAGTGATTCCAAAGCCCTCGTCTTCGTCTCGTCGAGCCCGTCATGTTGGTATCACTTTCATACTGTCTTGACACAGTGAAAGTGACCCTTCTGCCCTTGTCCCTAAATAGCCCCTTTGAGAGAGAGAGAACTGTTTCCGGCAATTCTTCCGCGGCCTTTCCGCACTCCTTCCCGGTGGATCCTTCATCTCCAGGCAAGCCAGGACACCCATTCCATGAAGTATTTCAATAGCATACGTATTTAATTGAATTGCTTGCATTTACAAATAAATTACTTTCATTTATTTGCTATACAATAATTCATAGTAATTAATTTAAATACCTAGTTGCTGCCATTCTAAGTATTGTGATGAACCACTATATTGGATAATGAACTTAGTGGTTGATCTTGAGTCACCTGTCAAGGCTTATCCATGCAACCACATTTGCCGGTATGGGACGGCCCTAACCGGGCTTGATTGCGTGATCTTTCACCGGTACCACCAAAGAGGGAAGGTTATGCGCGGCGTGCTACCCTAATCAGGTAAGCGGCGATAACCTTGTGAGCCCAGTTGAGTTTGTGCCGGCGTCCCCGTTTGGGACAGTAGAACCCCGTTTGGGTCTACAGAGTTTGGCCCCGTTTGGGTCGTGGCCACAACGGTGGTAGGTGTCATGAGGACACATGGGCCACCCAAGGCTGACCTCCGAGGGAGGAAAAGTGCCGGTGGTACGATGAAAGAGTCACGGGTCAGGCAGGTTTTGTTGAAACAACGCCGGTCCACCCGAATGGGATCACGAGGCCAGGTGCTTCATGGTGTGGGTAAAGTGCGCAACCTCTGCAGAGTGTCAAATCTATTCGAATAGCCGAGTCCACAGTATTGGACAGCCCGTCCAGACCTCAGTAGATGGTCAACCAGAATACTGATATTAATGATGGAAGAACTCATCTTGGGTAGACATCGGATGATGTCCGGAATATGATATGTTAGCCAAGGGATGGCTATATGAGGAGTGGTCGGATGACCACATGATTGGATATGAGTTAGTTCAGATTGGATCATGAATATTTCCAGGGTTGTGGGACAACCCAGAAGAGAGTAAGTTGATGACTATTAGCAGTAAGTGAAGCACTTAAGTATTTAATATGATATTTGCCATGCTATTGATTGCTGCATTGTTTGGTTGTCTTGAGCTTGCGAGTACATTGAAAGTACTCACCTGGCGTATCATGCCAATTTGCAGGTCATGCCATGATTGCTTGCTTGTCGTGGATGTCGAGTGTGCGAGCTAGGATGCGCGTTCCAGCCAGAGTCCCTGCGGAATGGAGTCCATCACCGCAGTCGCTGTTCCGCTGCCAGGAGTACTCCACTTCCTCAGGTTGTTCTGCTGTTAGCATAGAACTACTCGGGGTAGGCGTAGTCTCGCCGTGTCATTGTAATCCAGATACCCCCTATAATTCTTTTCGATAGTAATAAAGAGCTAATTTGTTCTATGCCAACAGTGCCGTATTCCAGAAGACTTGTCCTTGGGCTGGAATACGGGGCGTTCCGGTCTTCTCTGAGCCGGGGTGCCACAAACTTCATCCACATAGATTAGATGCAAATCAAGATGTAGTGTTCCATCTCCTGCATAAGGATTAGCTAGCAGTTTCTCTATCATAACCGAAGGAATTTCATAATAAATATCTTCAGTAGGTGCAGTAGGTTGAGGAGCATCTCTTTGTGCTTCTGGTCGGGGTGAAGATACCCCGAACAAGCCCCTCAAAGTATTATTTCCATAGTAAGGATTGACAGTAAATTTCAGCACACTATATAAATTTTTCCTTACCAAGTTACACTCACCAAAGGCGCTTCACTCCCCGGCAACGGCGCCAGAAAAGAGTCTTGATGACCCACAAGTATAGGGGATCTATCGTAGTCCTTTCGATAAGTAAGAGTGTCGAACCCAACGAGGAGCAGAAGGAAATGACAAGCGGTTTTCAGTAAGGTATTCTCTGCAAGCACTGAAATTATCGGTAACAGATAGTTTTGTGATAAGATAATTCGTAGCGGGTAACAAGTAACAAATGTAGCAAAGGTGCAGCAAGGTGGCCCAATCCTTTTTGTAGCAAAGGACAAGCCTAGACAAACTCTTATATAAAGCACAGTGCTCCCGAGGACACATGGGAATTTCTGTCAAGCTAGTTTTCATCATGCTCATATGATTCAGGTTCGTTACTTTGATAATTTAATATGTGGGTGGACCAATGCTTGGGTGCTGCCCTTACTTGGACAAGCCTTCCACTTATGATTAACCTCTCTCGCAAGCATCCGCAACTACGAAAGAAGAATTAAGATAAATCTAACCATAGCATGAAACATATGGATCCAAATCAGCCCCTTACGAAGCAACGGATAAACTAGGGTTTAAGCTTCTGTCACTCTAGCAACCCATCATCTACTTATTACTTCCCAATGCCTTCCTCTAGGCCCAAATAATGGTGAAGTGTCATGTAGTCTACGTTCACCTAACACCACTAGAGGAGAGACAACATACATCTCATCAAAATATCGAAAGAATACGAAAATCACATGATTACTTATAACAAGACTTATCCCATGTCCTCAGGAACAAACGTAACTACTCACAAAGCATATCAATGTTCATAATCAGAGGAGTATTAATTATCATTAAGGATCTGAACATATGATCTTCTGCCAAGTAAACCAACTAGCATCAACTACAAGAAGTAATCAACACTACTAGCAACCCACAGGTACCAATCTGAGGTTTTGAGACAAAGATCGGATACAAGAGATGAACATGGGTTTGGAGAGGAGATGGTGCTGGTGAAGATGTTGATGGATATTGACCCCCTATCAATGAGAGGATTGTTGGTGATGATGATGGCTTCGATTTCCCCCTCCGGGAGGGAAGTTTCCCTGGCAGAACTGCTCCGTCGGAGCTCTAGATTGGTTCTGCCCAAGTTCCGCCTCAAGACGGCGGCGCTTCGTCCCGAAAGCTCCCTTATGATTTTTTTCAGGTCAAAACCCTCCAAATAGCAGAAGATGGGCATCGGAGGCCTGCCAGGGGGCCCACAAGCCACAGGGGCGCGCCCAGGGGGTAGGGCGCGCCCCCTGGCTTGTGACCTCCTGGTGGGTCCCCTCTGGTATTTCTTTCACCCAATATTTTTTATATATTCCAAAATAATTCTCCATAACTTTTCAGGACTTTTGGAGTTGTGCAGAATAGGTCTCTCAGATTTTCTCCTTTTCCAGTCCAGAATTCCAGCTGCCGGCATTCTCCCTCTTCATGTAAACCTTGTAAAATAAGGGAGAAAAGACATAAGTATTGTGCCATAATGTGTAATAACAGCCCATAATGCAATAAATATCAATATAAAAGCATGATGCAAAATGGACGTATCAGGGCCCGGATGCCCACGAACAACAAGACTCCTCCTAGCCGGTTACCGCGCGGCGCGACGGCCACACCGCCACTCCGTCGATCGTTCCAGCTATCGGGTCGTCCTCCCACGTTCGGCCCGGGCTGGCACGCGGTTCGGGCGCATTCGCCATGGCGAACGAGCTCCTCCGCTACCGCCCTGCCCCCGACCGCTACGACAACTAGCTTCGGCGCATCGCAGAGCTCGTCAGTGCCGCCGGCGACGCTTTAGCGCTCTCCTACTCGTTTCCACCTCGGCCTTCCCTGGCAGACGACGTGGCCCATGATGCGCCGCCACCTCCTCCACAATGCGACGTCGACCCCGAGCCCAGGCGTGGAGCGCGCTCGCGTGACCAGCCCCGCGAACCGTGGGCAAGGGCAAGGGATGAAGTAAGCTGCCAGGTGGTGCCCCGGCCGTGCGTCGATGCGCGTGCGCTCCCCGTGCTGCCAAACCAGTGTCGCGAATGGGCACCACTCGAGGTGGTCCCTCAGGAGCATCAAGACCAGGCCCCGCCCGCACGCGCACCACCCGTCGAGCCGGTGGGGTGCCTCGCCATCGCCCCGGAGCTCCATCCAACCATGTGGCCCTGCAAGTTCAAGCCCGACCTACCCCCTCGCTACGACGGCACCCCGGATCCCGCCGAGTTCCTACAGCTCTACTCGCTGAGCATCCGGGCGGCCGGTGGAGACGACAAGGTCATGGTGTGCTAGTTCCCCATGGCGCTCAAGGGTGGCGTGCTCTCCTGGATCCTCAACCTCCCGGAGGGATCCGTCACCTTCTGGGACGACCTGCGCAAGCGCTTCGTCGCCAACTTACAAGGTACCCGCGACCGCGCGCTCACCGTGAACGACCTGCGGCATGTAAAGCAGCAGGAGGGAGAGACCCTGCACAAGTTCATACAGCACTTCACGACTACGCACCTCAAGGTCCCGAAGGCGTCGGATGAGGCTATCATCTCCGCATTCATCGACGGCGTCACGGACCTCAAGATGAAAGAAGATCTCGCCATGAACGACGAACTGTGCTCAGCCCTGGAGATGTTCAACCTGGCGAATAGGTGTGCCAAGGCCGAAGTTGGCCGCTTGTCACTCCGTGAGCCTCCGGCGGAAGAGCCATAGGAAAAGAAGACCAAAGCCAAGGAGGCGAAGTGCAAGGCCCCAACAGTACTTGCGGCCGAGCCTGAGGCGAAGCACAGCCGAGGTGAGGAACACCCCACAGGAGGGAGACCGACCTGCATCTTCCATGGCACCAACAACCACGACACCGCCGAGTGCCAGGAACTCAGGCTGGTCCGTGCCGAACACTTCGGTCGGTGCCCTGGATGCACTGACCGTGGTTTCGGATGCGGCGGAGGCCGTGGTAGAGGCCGATGGGACAACCGGGAACCGTGTCAGGGGTGGCGAGACCAGCCTCAGGAGGACCGCTGGCGCGATCAGGCTCGGGAGGACCGCTGGCGCGATCAGTCCCGGGAGGACCACTGGCGCGATGACCCTCCGGAGGGGTCATGCCATGGCCAGCCTCATGAGGGCCGTCCTCGTGAGGCCGGCCAACTACCAGTACCACCACCACCCCGAAGGAAGGAAGAGGACAGGCATGAAGATGGAGCTGGGGGCTTCCAGGAGGTCAGGGCGGTAGCCTGTATCCTGGGTGGCGCCCAAGCCCCAGTATCGAACCGCGTCTTCAAGCAGTTCGCACGGGAGGTGAATGCGGCTCTCCCAAAGCCCGAGGCCATGCACCCCCTCAAGTGGACCCAGACTGCAATCACCTTTGACTCGAGGGGTCAGCTTAGGTGCTCGGCCATGGCCGGCAGGCTCCCATGCTGTGCAATCCAACCATCAGCAACGTCTTCGTCACCAAGATCCTCATCGATAGTGGAGCGGGGCTCAATGTCCTCTCCATTGAGACCTTCGAGATGCTCCAAGTACCGTACGACCAGCTCATGCCGACCAAGCCCTTCTCGGGAGTCACTGATGGGTCCACTGTCCCCATTGGGCAAGTACGCCTGCCTGTCACATTCGGCGGACGCAAGAACTACCACACCGAGATCATCGTCTTCGACGTCGCCCACATCCACCTCCCGTACAACACAATCCTTGGGTACCCGGCCCTCGCCAAGTTTATGGCGGCGACTCACCACGACTACAACATCCTCAAGATGCCAGGGAGTGGTGGCGTCATCACCGTTGCCTGCGATGAGAAGGATGCCGTCTGCTCCCTCGAGCATGCTTACCGCGCTGCTACGGCCGAGCGCTGGGACGACCAGGAGGATGCCCTGCCTCGTGAGGACGCATGCAAGAAGAAGAACCAGCTCCTCCTCGCGGAGCGCCAGGGGGCTGGAACCTCCAAGGGCGGAGCCTCAGGCTCTGCACCCAGGGACGGGGCCCCACCTTCCATCGCATAGGAAAGCACGCTCAGCGCCCCCCTTGGGTCGGGCTCGGGGGATTCCATACGGAGGCCCTCGGCTCAGCCGGTGAGACAAGGGAGGTGCTCGGGCACAACCTGAAGGCGCGCCCTGATGCGCGATTGCCAAAGCCAGGAGCACGACACGAGGCGCCTAACTCGCCAGAGTCTGGCATCAAAGCGATCGAGGAGCTTTAGGAGGCACAGGCCAAGCGAGGCGGGGACTACCCTGCACTGCCAATCGCAGCCGCTATCGTCGGCCTGGACGACCAACCGCGCGTCTGCGTCAACACGCTCGCAATCAACAGGGCCGTGTCCCAGGGCCTCTTTTGGCCAACCCGTGCCGACCGCGGGTGGGTCTACCCGCACAACTACGTCTGCATGCCCTTTGGCCTGGCGAAAGCCGGCGTCACGTTCCAGCGCCTTGCCCGGGCCATGCTTGTACGTGCCTGGCGAGACGCGGTGAGGAGTTGGAGGAGATGCCCAGACCGAGCATGGGTCCAGAGCCCCGGGAGACGACGGGCTCGTGAGGGCCGCGCTCATGGAGGTATAAGATCAGGCTACGATGGCAGCTTCGACTCTTCAGCGGCACGGCCGCCAGGTGACTTTTTGTTGGTCTCTGCCAGGTAACTTTTTGGTTTATTCCATTTGAAGGCGCCCACCGGGCCGCATTATCCTTCGGCGATCAGGGTGTACCCCTGCAGCCGTCGCATTTACGCATATTTCAGCAGTTTCTCATGCATATGATCTGTTTCCTAACGTTTCCCTTTGCCTGCACAGCTCTTTGCCGGTGTAAATGTCGCCGCACCCGAATGATCCTACCTTCGACCGCCTCGTGAGAGGACTGGGCACGGCGTCTGTGCTCGGGTCCGTCCCTGCAGCATTGATAAATCCAGTGGCTGAGCTTTGTCTGGTGGGCCAGCCCCGTTCACGTCACCTCCTGGGGTCACTGGTGCTTGGCCCTCTCGTGCGATGGCCCTAGGGAGAACGTTCGGCGCAGGCTTCTCCAAAATTTGTAGGACCTCGGACGACGCTATCTACAAGAAGACCCAGGCACAAACCGCCTTTGAGGTAGGGACCACGCGAGGCCAAAGCGCCCTCGTGAGCTCCCAGATACACCTCCTAGTTCTACCATGCCAGCCACACGTATGAACTCAATGGGCTGTACACGCCCGGAGCCCCCTGAGGACGCGGAGGGGTTCCTTCCCACGCAATGTGAAGGGCACAACTCCATGTTGGCGGACAACACGGTCTACCAATGACAATGCCCATGCAATGTGGAAGCCACAGCTCCGTGCTGGCGGACAACACAGTCCACCAATGACTATGCCCACGTAATGTGGAAGCCCTACGCCCTATGCTGGGGATAAACAACTGAGGCCGCCCCAGCGGCTGCATCTAACCTCAGGAAGACTCCTTGTGGCCCCGTTTCACTGCATTCCTTGGGTTGTTCGGGTGAGGGCGCTGCATGGGGGCTACTACCGGGACGAGCCTGGTACACGCCACCTTCCCAGGTCTGCCAAACCTGGTGTTCACGCGCCCTTCTTAGGAAAAGCCGGCGAGGAAAGGTATGGGAGCCGCTCGTACGTCAAGGGGGACTCCTGAGCATCGCGACTCAGGAGCCTCACTGGCCACGTAGCCCCTCACCCCTTGGAACCGTCCTTGGTGATCCGGACGGCCCAACGGCGGCTGAGGTATGCACGGGGCCGGGCCCTACCGATGCAGATCTCAAAGCGCTCAAAACCCTTAAGGAGGACGCTGGAGCTCATACGTCAAGGGGGACTCCTGAGGATCGCGACTCAGGAGCCTCACTGGCCACATAGCCCTTCACCCTTTGGAACCGTCCTTGGTGATCCGGACGGCCCAACGGCGGCTGAGGTATGCGCGGGCCCGGGCCCTGCCGACGCAGAGCGCAAGGTGTTCAAAATTTCCAAGTTAAGGAGGATGCTAGAGCTCGTACGTCAAGGGGGACTCCTGAGCATCGCGACTCAGGAGCCTCACTGGCCACGTAGCCCCTCACCCCTTGGAACTGTCCTTGGTGATCCGGACGGCCCTACCGACACAGAGCGCAAGGTGTTCAAAATTTCCAAGTTAACCATATCTTCACCATGTTCGCTTCATGAGGGCTGCTCGTGCGTCAAGAGGGACTCCTGAGCATCGCGACTCAGGAGCCTCACTGGCCACATAGCCCCTCACCCCTTGGAACCGTCCTTGGTGATCTGGACGGCCCAACGGCGGCTGAGGTATGCGCGGGGCCAGGCCCTGCCGACGCAGAGCGTCACAGCAAGCAAGAAGGAAACAAGGCGAAGAGAGCAATCATACAGTTCAATAGTTATTACAAGCATTAAAAGTTTTCGCAAATACAAACAAGTTTAATGCCTCCGCGAGGCATGATGAACATTGCAGGAAGGGAACAAGGAAGAGGAATCAGGAGGAGCCTCCGCCACCACTCGTCCCGTCCGCAGGGAACTCGTCGTCGACATCGCTGGCGTCGTCTTCTTCGCCGCTAACCCCTGTAGCTTCGGGAGGCGGAGGAACGGTGACGCGGGTGAACTTCTTCACCAACACCTCCAGGGCGCCCTTCACTACCGCCGCAGCATTGCTGCGGACCTCGGGGGCGACCGGGCGGATCACGGAGTCGAAGTGAAACCCTGGCTCGCAAATGTGAAGGTGGCCGAAGACCCACATCGCGGCCTTAAAAAATAGGTCGCGGCACTTGCTCTCCAAGAACCCCTCCACCTTGGCAATGGCGCCCTCCAGCGCCTCGACAAGCTTCGAAGCGAGCTCCGCGAAGCTGCTCTCTGGAGCCACCAGGGGTTCCGTAAACCCTCCCCGGCAGAGGGAGTGGGGCACTTGGCGAAGCCTGAGCTCGACCGGGGGAAGGGCGCTGAGCTCCGCGGCCTTTTTCTCCTCGGCCTCAGTTAGAGCCTTTTCCTTGATTTCGAGCCGGGTCTTTTCCAGGGCAACCTCCCTTTCCCGCTCGTCCAGGCGCTCTCGCGCCGTGGCACAGTCAGCTGTCGCCTGGGACAGCTCGGAGTCCCAATCGGCAAGCTGGGCCTTGCAGGTCCTGAAGGCCTCCCCCTGCTGACGCAGTTGCTCCTCAAGCACGGACTTCTCTTCCTGAAGAACCTTCAAGCGGGACTCTGCCTCGTCACGACGCCCTACAGCAGACGCCACGTCGATCAGTACCCATGAGGGCTGCCTTGGCCGACGCCCTACAGCAGACGCCACGTCGATCAGTACCCTTGAGGGCTGCCTTGGCCGACGCGGCCTCCTTCTCGCTTTTCACCATGGCGGCCTCAGCCTGGCCCCAGACTGCCACGACAGAGGCGTCGGCCTGAAGCCACCCGGAGAGGAGCCCCAGGTGCCCACTCGCGAGGCGATCATCGGTACCCATGAGGGCATCCCAAACTTGACCCAGAGCGGTGAAGGCCCCGTCCAGGACATCGAGGCCACGCAACGAAGGCATCAAGGCCTCCTCCGAAGGAGTCGCCTGCGTGATCACAGGCGACGTCCCCCAGGAGACAGCAGCACGAGGCGCAGGAAGCTCCGGAGGCTGCGCAGCGACCACGGGCAAGACGGATGTAGGCGGACCGATGGGCGGCTGGCCCTCGGGGGCTGCCCCCCCCGAACAGCGGCACCGACGCGCCCTCGACGGCAAGAGCGACCATGCCAACAGGCATTGGGGGCTTGGGGGGCTCCGCGGAAGCGAACAGGAGGGTTGCCTCGCGAGCCCCCACCCCCTCGGCATCAGGCGCCTCGTCAGGCAACGGCGCGACGGCAGGAGCGGGCGGTGCGTCAGAAGACACCTTTGGCTTGACGTCCACCTTCTTCTTCCTCATCTTCAGCGCGGCAGCGTTCCTGGTTACCAAGCAAAGGAAGATCATCAATACTCAAGCTACCAGCAGGCGACCAAGGCCGGGCCGGATTACTTAATCTTCAACGTCGACCCACTTCCTCTTCCTCTCCACTCCGACGACGATGGGGGCGCCCTCGCCTTTCTCGGTGAGGGCACCACCATGCCGGGGAGCGGGGGCACTGTCCGCAAGGGCAGCCGCTGGAGGGATCGCCATGGCCCCGGCCTCACCCACCTTGCCGGCAGGCCGCGATTCGGGCGGGGGCGAGGCCGGCACCTCAACCGCCTTGACGACAGAGGCAGGGCACGCCGAAGGAGACTCCGTCCTGCGCTTCCTGGGGGTCACCAGGCAGGCGAACCGTGTGGCACAAGGAGCCGGTCCTAGCCCCCTGAGCACCTTGGCGGGGCGTGGAGAGCGTGTAGTAGAAACTTCACCTACATCATCATCGTCCTCGAGGTCGCACAAGAGCATGCTCTGCGATGGGGGAGACACCCCCGCCAGGTCGTCATCCGCTGTCTTCTCCGAATCCTCCCTGCCCGTGGTGTCACCGGAGGACACCATCACCGGGAAGCCAAGGTCCTCAGCTGGGGAGAGCTCCAGTTCGTCGAAGACAGGCATCTTGGTTACCAAATGGGCTCCGTCGTCGCGGCGGTACAGCGTGGCGTAGGCGTCGGGGAGATCACCAGGGTCACCGTTGAGCAGGATTGCCATAGCCCTGTTCAGTTCCTCGGGGGTTATGCGAGCAAACCGAAGCTTGAAGTTGTCGCCGCTGCCCTAATAATCCCACAAGGGCCTAGAATGAGACTGGAGGGGTGCCAGGCGCTGCGTCAAGAACTTCTTCACTATAATCCCCCCAGTCAGCTTCCTGGCACTGATATCGCGAGAAATCCGCTCCAGGACGGGCTTGGCCCGGGGGTCGGAAAGCTTCGCGGAGCTCCATGCGGGGGTCTTCTCTGGCAACCCCATTGGCAGATCCAAGCGGGGGTTGGAGCTCTTTAGATCCATGAAGACCCAGCGGTGCCTGAAGTTCTCCACCTTCTTCCCAGCCTTTAAGAGCATGTTACCGCTCTGGACCGCGATGAAGGAGACGCACGCCGACCGCTGAGCGCCGTCGTGCACGCGCAAGCTGAAGAAATGTCGGAAGAGGGCCACCGAAGGCTTCACGCCCATGAAAGCCTCACAGTAGAAGGCGAAGACAGACAAGAGCAGGATGGAGTTGGGCTGGAGATGAAGGGCTTGAATCCCTTAGTGGTCGAGGATGGCAGTAAAGAATGCGGAGAAGGGCGGGATGAGCCCGGCGAAGACGCTATGAAGGAAGAAAGGATAGACCGACCTAGATGAGGGCCACTTCTCTGAGGAGCCACCCCATATCAAGGTCCGCCCACACTCATTGGTGTCGTCTGCCGTCGACAGGAGCGCCGAGATGAGGTCTCCGTCGTTGGCAATGGTGGACTCCGAAAGCACCGGTGAGATGGGAGCAGAGGCTGAGCTCTGGGCCTCTGGCTTCGGCTTGCCGGTGGGAGCCATTGGGAAGATCGCGGGACCGACGCGGCAAGGAGGAGGACGGAGTGGCGCCGGATCTGGAGAGGTCTCTGCTAAGGCCGGGGATCTAGGAGTAAGAGCAGGTGCGCAGAAGAGGAAAGCAGTAATGGCTCGGCGCTGGAAGTCAGGCTTTTGTCAACTCGGGCGGTGGCCGAAGGGACGTTGGACGCCCGACATCAATCGAACGACGCGCGCCGGCCTAGCCCGCAGGCGTTGGGGGCCCGCGGCGCTTCGGGCCGTCCTCAAGGCTTCGCCCGGAAGCTAGCTCGAGTGCGCCTTGGGCCCGGGGGCTACTGTCGGCGTTTTGGGAATGGGGGTACCCTGGCCTGCCTGCCTGCGGCCCAGGGCATGGCCCACCTCGTCAGCCAAACATGGCCTGGCGCGACTCCACTGAAGACAAGGCCCTCGCGAGGACCCCAGGCTCGCGAGGGAGAACAGCACCAAGACTAGCAGGGAGTGGGCCTCCTCAGGCCCCCTCCGGAGTGGCGGAGATCTCTATGCGGAACACGGCCTCATGAGTCAAGGATGACGCAAGGAAGGACAGACGGGCGCCAGCGCGCCAGGCGGTGCAGTTTCCCCTTTGGTGCAAAGGGAGCAGGGACGTACGCGGGTTCCATAGCGCCTCCCAAAGGTTTCCATTCCGGTGCAACAAGACCACGACCACGAGCCCTGCTGGGTGGATGTCATCGCCGAGCTCACCTCTGCATCATCGACAGTTACTTTGCAGGCGAAGACCACCTTTGGACAGGGCGGGGATGTACTCCTGTCCCCCTTCGAATTTGACCGTTGTGGGATCCCTTCCCGCCATTTTGCTAATTGAAGAGGACCCGGGCTACTGCTATATATAGAGGCTAGGCTGCACCATAGAGGGGGGGACAAGAACACAAGATAAGGCAGAGAACCAAGAGCACCACTCGAGCACCCTCACGAGGCCGTTCATCACTGTAGTAGTTCATCCACCCCACCTCCCAGAGAGGCAATCCACCAAAGCAGGAGTAGGGTATTACGCTTGGCAGCGGCCCGAACCTGGGTAAACCACCGTGTTCATCTTCTTCCTCGTCACATTGCGAGTTCGCCGTAGTAACCATCGAGCGGCGAGTTAGTAGGGCGAAGCTGCAGGGGATCTTCGTACACGCCCCTGTGTTCGAACCTTGAGGGTTTTGCGGAGCCCAAATCCTACAGTGGGAGGTGTAGGACGAAGATGGTCTCTCTCAAACAACCCTCCAATAAAATACAAGAAATCTCTTGTGTCCCCAGCATACCTAATACAATAATGGTAAATTGTATAGGTGCACTAGTTCGCCGAAGAGATGGTGATACAAGTGCAATATGGATGGTAGATATAGGTTTTTGTAATCTGAAAACATAAAAACAGCAAGGTAGCAAGTGGAAAACAGCGAGCAAAACATTGTATAAATGCTTTGAAATAAGGCATAGGGTTCACACTTTCACTAGTGCAATCTCTCAACAATGCTAACATAATAAAATCATATGATCATCCCTCAACATGCAACAAAGAATCACTCCAAAGTTCATATCTTGCGGTGAATACGAGATGAAATTGTTGTAGGTAGTAGAACCACCTCAAAGTTACCATTTCCGATCAATCTATTAGGCTATTCCTATAGGTGTCACAAACAGCCCTAGAGTTCATACTGAGATAACACCTATGATACATGTCAATCAACCCTAATGTCACCTAGATACTCCAATGTCACCACAAGTATCCTTGGGTTAATTATTCGACATGCATCAAAACATTTCAGATTCATCATATTCAATCCAACACAAAGAACTTCAAGGAGTACCCCAAGATTTCTATCGGAGAACGTAGTATGAAAATGTGCAATAAACCACTATGCATTGGTCCCCAAGGTCACCGGAATCCGCAAGTTGATGCCATAACATACATCAAGTGAATCAATAGAATACCCCTTTGCCACCACTGGTATCTACATGCAAGACATACATCAAGTGATCTCAAATCCAATATTCAATCCTACATAACAAAATCTCAAAGGGAAAGATTCAATTCATCACAACAAGATAGCAAGGGAAGAACACCATATGATCCAACTATATTAACAAAGCCCGTGATACATCAAGATCGTGCCATCTCAAGAACACGAGAGATATAGAGAGATTAAACACATAGCTACTGGTACATACCCTCAACCCCGAGGGTGAACTACTCCCTCCTCGTGTGGCCTCCACCAGGATGAGGAAGATGGCCACCGTGGAGCGGAAGTTCGAGGTTAACTTTCAGAGGTTTTTGTATATGTAGGATTTTTCAGCGTTGGAAACACGCCAAACGGAGCCACGTGGGCTCCATCACACAACAGGGCGCGACCAAGGGGTGGACGCGCCCTGTTTCCTCGTGGCCCATAGGTGGCTCTCCTCTGGTGGTGCTTCACTCCAATATTGCTCATATGTTCTAGAAAAAATCATCAAAAAGTTTCGGGCGATTCCGAGAACTTTCATTTTCTGCACAAAAAACAACACCACGGTAATTCTGCTGAAAACAACTTCAGTTCGGGTTAGTTCTAAATAAATCATAAAAGGTGCATCGAAGCCATATAAAAATATTGTAAACATTGGTAAATATGACATGAATACTTCACAAATTATCGATACGTTGGAGACGTATCAGCATCCCCAAGCTTAATTCCTACTCGTCCTCGAGTAGGTAAATGATAAAATAAATAATTTATGAAGTGTGAATGCTATCATAGTATATAAGTTTGATCTATGATAATTCCAATAACTTTTTCTAACATCATAACCAGCAACTTTTTCTCATAAAAATCATCATGATAGAGTAGCAATCAATTCACCTGTCAAGGTTCAAACAATGCATTCTCTTGAAACTTAACAACATATGTTCTTAGTCATCAAACAATTTCAATGCGACATCAAGTCTAAGTAAGAGCTCCACATACTCAATTATCATATAGTCTTCTATGATTGCTAATACTGAAAGCATATTTTTAGAACAAATAGCATCCATCGAACACAGAGAAAGATACGGGCTTAATTTTTTGCCTCCTAACATAATTATCATCAAAATAATTCTCAACAATAATGAATCATAATCAAATATATTTGACTGGATATATGTGTTTGGATCTTTCCCCACCACATGGTGCTTGCCAACTAATAGATTGAGGTTGGAATAAGAAGTTGACTCAACATGAAAAGTAAATAACATGAAAGTAAATAGATTGTCCCTTCGCAGAGGGAGCAGTGATTTGCAAAGGTGCTAGAGCTCATTGTTTAAGACAGAGATGAATATGTAATTTTGAGTGGTGTACTTTTCCTGTCAATATCACAATAGAGTTTTCAACATCTTCCGTGGTAACACATTATTGGCGGTTCCCAAACATAATTGAAATTTTACTCCCCCTCCACCATTCAAACACATTCCATGGCTGGCCGAATCCACGGTTGCCCTCCAAACAATCAAATTTCTAGTTGGAGTTTTTGTTTATTTATTTTGTATGCAGGACCGGGCATCCTTTTTACTAGCCTCTCTCGTGCAATGACAAGTAAATAAACACTCATCTTGAGAATAACCCACTTAGCATGGAAGATAATGACCGCCCCGTTGCTCCATGAGCGGTACGAGTACACAAACAGATGTTTATTTGAATGTTTAAGGTGGCACTTGCAAATTTACTTAGAATGACAGTGGAATACCATATATAGGTAGGTATGGTGGACTATCATGGAAGAAACTTGGCCCAAGGATTTGGATGCACAAGTAGTATCTCAACTTAGTACGAAGTTTTGGCTAGCAAAAGGTTCTAAACAAGCACCACATGTTGGAGGATCCATAACAATATAACTTCTATGCAAATATACCCAAACATAACCATTATGTTGTCTTCCTTGTCCAAGTTCAACTATTTGATCAAGGTTGAAAATAATTAATGGGTATTCACAATCATAAAAAATGTCCAAGATAATATATTTGTATGTGAAAGTTCTCTTTCTTATACTAATCATTCATGAATTGCTTGCATGACCAATATTGTGATTGTCAAATTTCAATGGATTTTACTTTCTAAACCCAATGTGAACCTGTTACTAAGAATATAGCACATTCATAATTTCAGATTTATTATGTTTCATTCATTTACAATTTACTCTTAGGATATAAGTGAAGCACATGAGTAAACATCAAATTACTCACAAAAGATACAAGTGAAGATCAGTGAGTAGTCAAACAATTAAGTTGCTATGTAAGGACTCTCTCTCTCTATAAAGATTTCAGATCTGGTAATTTTATTTAAACAGCAAACAAAACAAAAGACACTCCAAGAACAGCACATATTATATGAACGAATAAAAAGTTAGGCTCAACATAGGCTAACCGATATTTGTTGATGAAGAGAGGGTGCCATGCGTAGCATCCCCAAGCTTAGATGCTTGAGAATTCTTGTAATATTGTCTTGGGGTGCCTTGGTCAACCCCAAGCTTGAGCTCTTGTGTCTCGTTAATTCCACTCATATCACGGTATCACCTAGGTCTCAAAAACTTCATCCACACAAAACTTGAAAAGAACTCGTGAGATAGGTTAGTACACATAAGATTAAATCAACTCTTTATGTATTGCAAAGACAAGTTGCATAATAATTTTCAAATATTATCTACTGTATACTATCATTTCCACAATTTATATCTACCAATATAAGTCATGAAAACTATAGGAGAAGTTGATAACAAAACTATGACAGCAATCTGTCTAAACAGGACAGTCTGTAGCAATTAACTTACAAAGTGCACTTCTGTAACTCCAAAAATTCTGGAAAGTTAGGACATGATAAAAAAATTATATGACAATGCTGTGTAAAAATTTCAGAAATTTTCCACGTTCCAGTAAAATATGAAAATTCAAACACTACAACAAAAGTTTCTGTTTTTATACATCACACATCAAAACATGCAATGCAGGCATCTTAAGGTAATTCTTGGGAACTTTTATTGAAAATCATGATTATAAATAACATATAACAGAGAACAACAAAATGTAATGACGCTCCAAGCAAAACTCATATTATGTGATGAATAAAAATATAGCTCTAAGTAAGATATAGCGATAGTGTGGAAGACAAAAGAGGGGATGCCTTCCGGGGCATCCCAAGCTTAGATGCTAGAGTATTCCTTAGATATTACCTTGGGGGTGCCTTGGGTATCCCAAGATTAGTGTATTGCCACTCCTTATTCTCCTCATATCGATGTCTTACAAAAACTTCAAAACTTCAATCACACAAAACTTAACGGAACTTCGTGAGATGGGTTAGTGTAATAAAGATAGATCATTCACTTAGGTACGGTCAAGACAAGATTCATAATTGTACTCACATAATACCTACTGTTTTATGTCATTCCCATAATTTATACCACTAAATATAAGCTATGGAAACACTAAAACAAGCAAACTATGCATGCAAAACAGAATTTGTCAAAAACAGAACAGTCTGTGAAGATCTGAATGATATCCATATTTACCTATCTCTAAAAATTCAGAAAAATCAGAACAACGCAGAGAATTTGCATAGAAAAACTGTGTAAAAAGTTAAGAATTTTTTGAGTCTCCAGTAAAATCAGAAATATCCTGCACTGGACATAAAAGTTTCGGTTTATGCACAGAATCAAACTAACAAGTATCCACACTATCCCAAAGGCTTTACTTGGCACTTTATTGAAATAAAAGACACACAATATGATTAATACAGTATCTTAATCATGTGAACACATAAAACATAAAGTATAAATATTGGGTTGTCTCCCAAAAAGCGATTTTCCTTAAAG
This sequence comes from Elymus sibiricus, assembly GCA_039707655.1. Classification (NCBI taxonomy): domain Eukaryota; kingdom Viridiplantae; phylum Streptophyta; class Magnoliopsida; order Poales; family Poaceae; genus Elymus; species Elymus sibiricus. Next base: position 153,907,907 of record CM077671.1, on the reverse strand, counting down.
CCTTTTAGCTAGGCATGATGATTTGAATGATGCTCACATAAAAAGTAGTATTTGAAACATGCAAGAGAGCATCATGTATCACATGAAAGGCACATTTAAGTATAACTCACTTCCTATGCATAGGAATTTTGCAAGCAAATAATTTATTGTAGCAAGAATCAACTTGCATGTGAAGGCAAAACAAGCACAACTTCAAAACTTTGAACACATATAGAGGAAACTTGATATTGTTGCAATTCCTACAAGCATATGTCCCTCCCTGATAATAATTTTCAGAATCATGATGAAGGAATTCAACAATATAACTATCACATAAAGCATTATTTTCATGATCCACAAGCGTAGAAAAATTATTACTCTCCACATAAGCAATTTTCTTCTCATTCATTGTAGTGGGAGCAAACTCAACAAAATAACTATCATGAGATACATGATTGACATAACCAAATTGAAACTTAAAATCATGATGATAAGTTTCATAGTTATCATTATTCTTTATAGCATACATGTCATCATCACAATCATCATAGATAGCAACTTGGTTGTCATAATCAATTGAAACCACTTCCAAAGTAGTGGAATAATCATTAAATAAAGTTGTGACCTCACCAATCCAGTTTCATAATTATTACAATAAGATTCAACACCCTACAAAATAGTGGGATCATTAGTACCTAGAGTTGACACTCTTCCAAACCCACTTTCATCAATATAATCATCATAAATACGAGGCATGCTATCATCATAATAAATTTGCTCATCAAAACTTGGGGACTAAAAATATCATCTTCATCAAACATAGCATCCCCAAGCTTGTGGTTTTGCATATCATTAGCATCATGGATATTCGCAGAATTCATATTAGCAACATTGCAATCATGCTTATCATTCAAGGAATTCTCGTTAAGTATTTGTATAATTTCTTCCTCTAACAATTGAGCACAATTTTCCGAACCATCATTAGACATTATAAAAGACGAAAAAATGAGGCAACCTAAATTCCATTTTTTGTAGTTTTGTTTTATAAAACCAAACTAGTGATAAACAAGAAACCGAAAGATTTAATAGAAAGATCTAAAGATATACCTTCAAGCACTCACCTCCCTGGCAACGGCGCCAGAAAATAGCTTGATGTCTACTACGCAACTTTATTCTTGTAGACTCTGTTAGGCCTTCAAGCGCAGAATTTTGTAGGACAGTAGCAAATTTCCCTCAAGTGGATGACCTAAGGTTTATCAATCTGTGAAAGGTGTTGGATGAAGGTGGTCTCTCTCAAACAAACCTGCAATCAAATACAAGAAATCTCTTGTGTCCCCAACACACTCAATACAATGGTAAATTATATAGGTGCACTAGTTAGTTGAAGAGATGCTGATACAAGTGCAATATGGATGGTAGATATAGCTTTTTGTAATCTCAAAATATAAAAACAGCAAGGTAGAAAGTTGAAAACAGCGAGCAAAATGTTGTATAAATGCTTGGAAATAAGGCCCAGGGTTGATACTTTCACTAGTGCAATCTCTCAACAATGCTAACATAATAGAATCATATGATCATCCCTCAACGTGCAACAAAGAATAACTCCAAAGTTCATATCTAGCGGTGAACACGAGATGAAATTGTTGTAGGTAGTAGAACCACCTCAAAGTTACCCTTTCCGATCAATCTATTGGGCTATTCCTATAGGTGTCACAAACAACCCTAGAGTTCATACTTAAATAACACCTACGATACATGTCAATCAACCCTAATGTCACCTAGATACTCCAATGTCACCACAAGTATCCGTGAGTTAATTATTCGACATGCATGAAACAATTTCAGATTCATCATATTCAATCCAACACAAAGAACTTCAAGGAGCACCCCAAGATTTCTATCGGAGAACGTAGTATGAAAACGTGCAATCAACCCCGATGCATAGATCCCCAAGGTCACCAGAATTCGCAAGTTGATGCCATACCATATATCAAGTGAATCAATAGTATACCCCATTGTCACCAGGGTATCCACACGCAAGACATACATCAAGTGATCTCAAATCCAATATTCAATCCGACATAACAAAATCTCAAAGGGAAAGATTCAATTCAACACAACAAGATAGCAAGGGAAGAACACCATATGATCCAACTATATTAACAAAGTTCGTGATACATCAAGATCGTGCCATCTCAAGAACATGAGATAGGGAGAGATTAAACACATAGCTACTAGTACATACCCTCAGCCTCGAGGGTGAACTACTCCCTCCTCGTCATGGCCTCCACCGGGATGATCAAGATGGCCACCGCTGATGATTTCTCCTCTCCGATAGGGTACTAGAAAGGCTCCAGATGGGTTTTTCTTTGATACATAGAGTTGTGGCGGTGGATTAGAAGTTCTATGTTAACTTTCGGAGGTTTCTGTATATATAGGACTTTTCAGCTTTGGAAACACACCAAACGGAGCCATGTGGGCCCCAACACATAACAGGGCGCGACCTGGGGGTGGCCGCGCCCTGTTGCCTCGTCGACCACAGGTGGCTCTCCTCTGGTGGTTCTTTGCTCCAATATTGCTCATATGTTCCAGAAAAAATCATCAAAAAGTTTCGGACGATTTCGAGAACTTTCATTTTCTGCACAAAAAACAACACCATGGTAATTCTATTAAAAACAGTGTCAGTCAGGGTGATTTCTAAATAAATCATAAAAGGTGCATTAAAGCCACATAAAAGTATTGTAAACATAGGTAAATATGGCATGAATACTTCATAAATTATCGATACATTGGAGACGTATCACGAGCCATCTCAGCTGTGTGCGTCTGTGTGGTTATGGGTAGGCACTTGGATATATGACCTAATATTTTCTATGTTACAGAAGGGCCCACGAATTAGTGACCCTAGAAAAACAGAACACAGCAGTGTAAAACACAACAGATTTAGAGATTCAGAATTCAGATAAGCTTGACAAGCATGTTTAGATTTAGATGTAGATTTGTTCAACGCTAAAACAAAGCAAACTGACATAGTGACCTTGCACTTCGAGATTCCTTACACTAATATGAAATATTAACTAGGCGAGATAAGATGGTCGGCCGACCCCGATAGATGGATGGCTACTTGTCTTCATCGTCCGAAAAGGACGATGGTGCCGTCGTCGTCGTCATTGTGGTCTTCTTCTTCGTCGGAGGAGGATAGGACGACGATGTCCGGTCCGTCACCTTTCGCAAGATGACATCGCTGCATGCAGAGTTGCCGCCCTCCTCTGCTCTCGAGCTGTGGCCTCTTCTTCCGCCACCTGGCATGATAGCCTACGCCTGCTCCGTGGACAGAGACGCAGCTAGCACCGCCTGGTCGAGTTGCTGTTGTGCCGTGCACAGGGCCACCCAACCTGAGCAGTGAGCACGAAAGCATCAGGCGCAGGAGGTGATGCGTCTTCCTCGGTGGCATCTTCCACGTCGTAGATGTCGAGGTGCTCCTGCATCACCTCGAAGGCCACATCCTCCTCGGTGTCCTCCTCCTCGACCTCCTTGCGGTTATGAGACAGCTTGGATGGAGCTGGCTTGAGATCGGTTGGAGTATGAGCCCGAGCCCAAGGAGGATGTGTCGGAGTTGGAGCCCGAGTCAGAGTTGGAGCCCGCATCCGATCCGGTGTTGGAGCCGCCGCAGGGCACCGGCGCCCTGGGGCAGAGATCTCTTGTGGAGATCCTTGCGGTTTGTCGCTGCCTCACCATGGTGGCTGAACTAGCTTTCGATTGTGCGGCGCGAGGAAGCAATGGAGTGAAGCATCAGTGGAACAATGCTGCACGACGGTATTTAATTAGAGGAGTGCGGGGAGTGGAGCGTCGGTGCGGGGAGTTCAATGGAGCACTGCTTCATTTTTCACATTGAATCGAGGCGTGTCGATCGATAAAGCTGCTCCCGAGGGTGCTCTAATTGCTATGGTGCGACAAAGCTGTATGGCAGCACGCATGAAGGGCATGCTACGTCGGGTGACTTCATGCATGCATTACAGGCTGGGACTAGGCCTCTACGACGGCCATCGGTCCAACGGGTGTCTGACCCCTGTTCCCTCGCTGCCAGGTGGGCCACTCACATCCACAGCCATGCAGCACCCGCCTGCATCTAGCCCATCAAGTCCCATCTCGCGGGTCGACCATGGCAAACCCTAGCGCCTGATCTAAACCATTCCCGAACAACGATCCAACGGCCCTGATAGTGCGGTGTTTTGAGAGGGGTTTGAGGGGTTTTGAGAGGGGTTTTTGTGCTAGGGTTGAGCATAACTAAATTAAAAAAAATCAAAAAATATGAAACTTGCACACATCATCGTTTTATGTTACTAAGTTACTAAGAAAAAAAAAGAAACCACAACTATAGATATTTTCATGAAATTTCCTTCACATAACTTAGCTATCACTAACAAGGTTGTTCACTATAGAAATCAGGTAATTTGCCGCCAGTGAGGTACTTCGCCGTTAGCATTTTCTTTGGGGCAGACGATTGCCGTCAATTGCTGATGGCAAAGGGCCACTTTCGGGAATGAGCTCATAAAACTATCGGCAAAGATTCACTTTTGGCAAAGATTGCTTTGCCATCATCTTAAGAGCCACTGACGGCAAAGATCATGTCTTTCTCGTATGTTTCATACCCACTGACGGGAAAGACGTGGACACTTGTCAGGGTGACGGTAGCTAAACGGAAAGCTGGGTTCGCGTCAGCATATACCCCACTGACCCCAAAAATCATTACTTTGCCATCAGCTTTCATGTCCACTAATAGCAAAGAGTAGATATTTGTTGTCTTTCTGTAGTCGTACAAACGACAAAGTGTTTTGAAAATTAAAAACACAAAAACCCAACCAGGTCGCGTCGAAGTCATTTTCCCCCATCTCACGCACCTACTCTCCTCTCCCATGCGCTAGGGTTACCCGCCGCCACCGCCGATCTCCATAGGGAGGCTCCATATCCACACCGCTGCTCGTGCCTCCACTCTCCTCTCCCCACCCGACCACCTACACTCTCCCACCTTCTCTCTCGAGCAGAGAAGGCTAGGTCACAGCCAGATTTGCGCCATGGTCGAGCTGGGCCACAGGGCTCCACAACCACGCATCGGGCTTCTCTCTCGGGTCGCCCTCATGGGGTTCCTTCCCCCCGCAACCACGCAGCAGGGGAGAGGAGCAGTCCTCTGTCTTGTTCTCCATGGAGAGGAGCTCCGACCTGAAACCCTAGCCCATGGGCGACCATGGCGACCGGGATCCCCAAGAACAGCAACATCGACAAGGGTGGCGGCGAGAGGAATTTTGCTAGAGGGAGGAAAGGAGATTGTCACACACTTTGTCTGTGGCAACAGCTGGTTTCTCTATAGGGCATGCCTGAATCAACATGAGTCGTCATTCTTTCATCCTCTGACCATACTCTTCGCGTACCGGTTTGTCAAGTGAAGGACTCCTACAGCTGTCGATATTCCATCCTACGACTGTAGTTAATGTAACTGATAGTTTAAAATTTTACCGCAAGCATTGTGTCGGGGCACGGATGCTCGCAATCACCTATGGGACCAGAGGCCCCTTGTGGTTCGGCAGTGGGGTCACTTTGCACGAAGAGCGTAGGCCATGAGACAGTGCGACGATCAGGCCGCTGGCATTTTTACCCAGGTTCGGGCCGCTATTAATCGTAAAACCCTACTCCTGCTTTTGGTAGATTGATCGAAGGGTTGTTGTCGGGGTGAGCTACTACGCGAGTACAAGTGTCCAAAGGTTCGAATCTTGAGCTAGGTCGCCTTGGGCCTCCTTTTACGGTGCAAGGGGCAACCGCAATGGCAAAACAGTCATTATCTATCGATTAGATAGCTTAGCAGAGCTATCATACCTAACTCTAGCATTTAGGACAAAATACCATGATTACTAGACTAGGTGGCGCTCGGGGATACATTCCCGACAAGCTCTTCTCACCGCCTAGCTAGCCGTTACTTAAGGTATTGACACGCTGTTGGAAGGGTGTCAAGTGGGTATAATCTGCCTTCTGGTGCATCGCCACGTGCTTATCAGGAGCCACTTAGCCGTTTGAGGGCTCGACACTGCATCGATAAGTGACTGGCGTAGCGATGCGGTGGAGCGATGGCTGGTTGGCTCGAGCCTGCCGGGGGATGGCTTGTCGGCTGGCTCTGGGGCCACGGTTGGTGCGCTTTGGGCCCCTCCTGGGCTGTTGCGCTGGTGTTGCCGGAGCTTGCTTGGCCTTCTATAGGTTGTTGTTGCCGGATGCTAGTTCTTGGATGCTTGTTTGGTGGCGCTGTAGCCCTTCCAACGGGTTTTGCTGCTACCGCCTGTGCATTAGTTAGGGGCACTGGGTACCCCTATTCTAGTCCACCAACAGGAACCCCCGGGTCTGGCCCACACGCGCCTGCTTAGTGTCGTTGGGTCAGGCCCAAAATTTATGCACAGGCACACAATGTGAGGAGGTAACTGCCAATTTACTAGTCAGCACTGCCCCACCACCTTAGGTCGTTTCCGGCACGCGAGCCGCATGCATAGCCGAGGATCTTGTGGTGGGTGCTCATGACTTAAAGACCTAGTCGTGGTAGAAACCGCAGTGCCATGGATTGGAGCAATGGGGCGGTTACCTATTCGCCCATGAGTCGTGGGTAGTGGGATTGGTCGAGATTGGCGGCCTCTCTGGAGTGGGGGAGAGCCAGCCCCCGTGCTCTCCCCTATAAATTAGTGGGTCACGGTGGCGATGCTCATCCAGCTCCATCTCCTCCTTTCTCCCAAGTCCTCGCTGCTTGTTCCTTAGTTCTGGTTCATCTTGGAGTTTCTCTCGCCATGACGCGAGGGAGAGGACGATCCTCGGCTTTCGCCGGGACGGCGAGAGCTTCCCCTCGGGATCATGCCGCCGCTTCAGCCGTAGTGACAGGAAGCGGTTCTAGCGCCCGTGGTGGGAGGGCTGGAAGAGGCCGAGGCCATCGCGGGGGCCGTGGTCGGGGGAGACGGAGTGTCGCCTCCGACCCCACACCGGCGGCGGCTTCCTCCCTGGTGGCAGAGCACACCGAAAGTATGGTGTTAGAGTTCGTCGTCGGGCTATGCGGTCCTCCTCGCAGTCGCCTGCGGCTCCCTCATCCTTCTGCTAGGGTGATGGAGGTCGACAAACCGCATGCATTGTGGCTGCGCGTGCATGGCTGTTGCAATGGCACTTCACGGGTCGACGTTGAGTTTCCAGCACCCCGCGTTATGTTCTTCAGGCATGGGTGGAAGACCTTCGCCCGTGCCCACAACTTTACCGGTGGGTATGTCCTCCACTTCAAGCTAGTGGAGGTCGACATGCTCTCCGTCAAGATCTACGGACGCTCGGGTGCTCGTCTTGGCTGCTGCGAAGAGAGCTCGACTGGCGACGAAAGCTCCTCCTCGAGCGATAGCGATGAGGAAGACCGTGTTGGTGAAGACGGCGACAGCGAGCTCCAGGCCGTCAAGTCGGAGTATGATGACCTGGGCTCCAGCTGATCGTCGACCGCAGCATCACCGTCATCGAGCTCCTCCTCCCCCTCCCGACAGAGTGATTTGCCGGGGGTTCTTGACCTGGGCACCACCTCTCCTCCTCGGCTGGACCCTGGCAGGCTCGTTGCCTTCGGCTTCATCTTCCCTGCTGGTGGTTCCGCCGAGCCATTCCCCATCAACCTCGACGAGGTTAGGCTGGGCTTCTGCCTAGGTCCTTCCTTCGGTCTTTTACTTTTTGTAAGTCGCTCCTAGGGGAGAAAGCCAAATAAATATTTATTAGGAAGGAGTTCTTTGATGTATCTTGATCCATTATGTATTAGCAAACAAATGAATGAATGATATTTTGTTCCCCTAAGTACTATCCTTTTCTCTCTTTGTTTCTATTGTGTCAATGTGTTTGCTCTCGCCACACGGGACCGCCTGTCGGGTCACTTATAACCGCGAGCGCCAAAAAGGGGAACGAGCCCCCGGCAGCAGGCTGGTGTCGTTCCCCGGTAGGGGTCCTTGTCGGTATCGGCGCGGCCCCTTAGAGCTGATAAGTACCAGAAGCTGAGGAACAGCTCGTCCCGACAATGGTTTCTACCACCTGAGGGAGCTCCATCGAACACGTTCGAACAGAGGGTAAATGTTTCCTTTAGGGAGTATAAAACTTGGGATATGCGTTTAGACTTATCTCTTTTCAGGCTGTATCCCTTTCTGGAGTATGCTGGGCCGCCGTCCTTGTTCCTTCGCCTCCTTCTATGTTTACCTGCACTACTAGAATCAACAACTTTGCCATCCGCCATGGCTGACGGCAAAGGCATGCATTGCGGACGGCAATGGTCTTTGCCGTCAGCCAGCAGACGGCACCACATCCGGCTGAACAAGCTCCGGTAAAGGCCACTTTGCTGTCAGCTGGCCGACGGCAAAGAGTCAAAGGTCTTTGCCGTCCGCCAGCAGACGGCAAAGGGCATGGACGGCACACGTGGCAGCTTAGGTCCGTTAAGGGGTTAACGGCGTGCTTTGCCGTCTGCTGGCCGACGACAAAGATGCAAAGGTCTTTGCCGTCTGCCAGCTGACGGCAAAGCTTCCAAATAGGCCAGCCCAGTGCACCCCAGGTTGCACAGGTAGCTGCCATGTGTCATCTTTGCCGTCTGTTGGCTGATGGAAAAGCTCTTTGCCGTCTGCCAGCAGACGGCAAAGAGCCTGTACAGCCCCTGTTTTTTCTGTTTTTTCTTAAATTCATTCAATTTCACATATATATATATATATACACACACATTTGAAAATACTTTCAACAAGCATAACAACACATATACATACCAAATCATATCCCTGCCATATGGATATGATCATCCAACACATATACATACCAAATGAAATGTCCATATGCAACATATATAGCTAGCCAACATATCCAACAACAAGCATACAATGGTTTCATCCATACATATATAGGTAGCAAGTTTCACATTGTTCATCCTACAAAATCAAAACAAAAAGGAAGCACAAGAAGAAGAGTAGACTCCATCAACGCAAGCTTCGTCATCGAAAGCAAATCTGCAAATTGGGAAAGAAGAAAGTTAGAAGAAGAAGAAGAAGAAGAAGAAGAAGACTAGAAGAAGAAGAGTAGCTAGAAGAAGAAGAAGAAGACTAGAAGAAGAAGAAGAAGAAGACGAAGAAGAATTTTCCTTCTCTTTCTTTTTCTCCTCTCCTCTTCTTTATCTTCTTCTTCTTCTAACTAAGGTAGGTAAAAATGCCATTTTTTAGCTAAGCTAGGAAAAAATGCTAAGTGTAGGTCATTTTAGAGCTAAGCTAGGTAAATAGGCCATTTTGGAGCTTAGTAAGGTTATTATGTCATTTTCGAGGATGATGCCATTTTTGAGCCAACTTACGTAAGTATAGCTCATTTTTTATCTAACTTAGGTAATTATGCCATTTAGGAGGAAAAATAAGCTAAGTATGCATTTGTTAAGCAAAACACTAGAGAAAACGTACCCTCATCACAACAAATGCAATGAAGATCGCAACTAAGGTAACAATTGATCCAACGGCATAATGATACCAAGCCTCATTATCAATGGCATATTTTCTAATCTTCTTAATCTTCAAGCGCATTGCATCCATCTTCAAGCGCATTGAATTCATCTTCATCTTGTGATCATCGACGACATCGGCAACATACAAATCCAATGTCATCTTCTCTTTTTCAATTCTTTTAATTTTTTCTATCAAATACTCATTTTCTTTTTCAACTAAATTTAACTTCTCGACAAGAGGGTCGGTTGCAAATTCCGGTTCACATACCTCCTAGATTAAAATATCTCTATGTCAACTTGATGGCCATAATTGTCATAAATGCGAAAACCAACAAATAGTTATAAAACAGAATTTACCACATCCGAATCATAAAGCGGGCGAGGGCCGACGGGGACGGATATCAAGACCATGGCACTATGTATAAGAAACAATCATACAAAGTAAGAAAATTATACAAGTAACTATATAAATCATACAATCATACAAGAAAATGGCAAGTGTAGGTCATTTTAGAGCTATCCTAGTTAAAATCGGTCATTTTGGAGGTAGGTAAGGTTATTTTGTCATTTTGGAGGAAAATAAAGCTAAGTCAATGTCATTTTGGAGCTAAACCAAGGTTATCATGCCATTTTTTACCTAAGTATGCTAAGTATGTCATAAATGAACTAAAGAAGCTAAGTATAGGTCATTTTGGAGCTATCCTAGGTAGTTATGCCATTTTTTAGCTAACTAAGCATATTAAGTTATTTAGGAGTAAAAATGCTAAGTATAGGTCATTTTATAGCTATCCTAGGTAAAGTATGTCAGTTTGGAGCTAAGTAAGGTTATTATGTCATTTTCGAGGAAAATAAGCTAAGTCAATGTCATTTTGTTGAATACCTAATAACATGAACTAATTAATAATATATATATATATGTACATAATAATAATTGAATACCTGACATTACTAATATTAATCTTCATCATCTATATATGCTCCGGGATCAATAAATGCAGAATCATCATCACTATCAGTAATGACGTGCTCATCAACATCATCAATAAATGCATCAACATCAGGAAGGCCTCCTTTATGTAATCGGTCAAGCATTGATAGGTCATCCGCAGCAGTAACCTCTTCTTCTTCCGTCTCTTCTTGTTCCGGCTCAGGGGTGAAGTCGGATTCACTGTCGCTGTCTACCTCAATGTTCTGGGGTGAAGTAGAGCGGTTCTTGAAACATTTTTTGGAAACACGTGTTTCTTGGAAGAATTCTCCTTCATATGTGTCTTGGTTAATGTGAGGGTCATAATCATCTTCATTGAGGGGAGGTGGTCTAAAATGTGGCGGCACATCATAAACGACATCCCAACCATTCAGATTTGTATCAGTTTGGCAGGCCCACGGTAGATTGAAAACTTGGGTCGCCTGTTGAGCCGTAATATAGACATCGGGAACATCTAAATGGGTGCTTTGTTTGATTTCGACTAGCCCTATATGTTCATGAGTCCTGCTAGTCTCCTTCGGCTGGAACCAATAACATTTGAAGACTACGACGTTTGGTGGGTTTTCACCAAAGAATGTAAGTTCATAAATTGCTTCAACTCTTCCATAATACTCGACCCCTCCTTCGCCGACAGCGGAGACACAACAATTTGTAGACTTTCGGTCGGCCATAGATAGCTCTTTGCCAAAAGTACGAAAGCGATACCCGTTGATGTCGTATTTGTCAAATGAACGGACCTTATAGTCAAAACCATTAGCGACTTGTCTCAATTGAGAGTCCATAGACTCTGCATTAGCCTACAAGTTTAATATGAAAGGATTGTTGCATTAGCTGTAAACTAGACAAAGAAATGAAATGGTCTAATGGAAATTACCGTTTGTTTGAACTAAGAGATGAAACCAGGATAGCCTCCTCCATGCTTTGCCAGAAGCTCATACTCTTCGATGGAATCCTTTTCGATCACCGCTCCATCCGAGAATTTGGCGACGTATCGCCTGTATCACATATCCGGGAATAAGAGCATTTCAAAGGAATTAGAAGTTGCGAAACAATGTACCGAGAACTTACTCGATGTACGGCCGCACTTCTGTTAAGTTGTCGAAGATATACAACGAAATGGTCCGCCATTCTTCGACATCCAACGCTATTGCTTTCGAAGCACCGGCTGGTGCGAGCTTCCCTTTGAATAGGCTGAGGTTGGATCTACCTTTTTCACGGTCGCCATCATTGTACCGAGGCTTCGGATTATGCAAATGACGATTCTTGGCTTTGTAGTGTGCAGTCACGAAGTTTGCGGCCTCCTCAGTAATGAATGCCTCGGCCATCGATGCTTCAATTCTACGTTTATTTTTACATTTTGCTCGAAGCATCTTCTGCATCCTCTCAGTTGCGAAGCACCAATGATTTTGCATGGCCCCCCCCCAATCTTGCCTCGGTCGGGAGATGCAAAATCAAATACTCGGGCTGTCCATGGATAACGTTGGACAATTCGAAAGAATCATGGTTATAAATATGCTAATGCATGCATATTTATAGATGTAACCCTTTCGAACGGGAGACGCATAGTGGTCACGCATACTGATGATTGAAGACACCTATAGCTAGCAAGTTTCATCGGCACGAAGACCGGAACAGAGAAAATGAAGGGGGTAGGAGGAGATGTCATTTGTGCTCACCCACGAACGCAGGGGCGGAGCTCGTCGAACACTACACCCTCGCACCAACGAAAAAACTGCACATTTTAATCGAAAGATGAGGAACATAGCAATATTGTTTTTTCCGTTAACCTAACTAAATATTTATAACAGGACGAGTGGGTTAGGGGGTTCCTCGACGTCGATGAAACCCTAAATAGCAAGTATCATCGGTGCGAGATACATGTGGCGCTCGGCGTTGAACACAAGATCCACATCCCACAAGTGACGCCGGCGCCCGGTGTCCCGCGCGCAGCAATAGTTCTAGGGGCCGATGACGGTCGAACACCTTGGTAAATTTGTCTGGCAGCCTCTGCGATGAGGATTAAAGCCAAGTTTTGAAACTTCAAACAACCAAACCGACTTGAGTCAGTTTGGGTGTTTCAAGTTTCAACACTTGGCTTTTAAGCGTCATCGCAGAGGCTGCAAGACAAATTCGCATAGGTGTTCAACCGCCATCGACCCCGAGAACTGTTGTTGCGGGACGCCGGATGCCGGCGTCACTTGTGGGACGTGGATGTAGTGTTCGACACCGACGGCCACATGTATCTCGCACCAACGATACTTGCTATTTAGGGTTCCATCGACGTCGAGGAACCCCCTAACCCGCTCGTCCCCGGGCGCCCTCTGGTATGGCGACGCACGGTCGACGGGTCAGCACTCAGACCGGGGGATTCTCGGCATGGGCGACGGCGTCGGGACCGGCGGGACCCACTCGCTCCACCATCTCTCCCCTCGGTGATCGGCGATCCACGACCCTCTTACTTTTTTCCTTTTTCCTCTTCTTCTACTTATTCTTCTTTTTTTCAACTTTCTTCTTCTTCTAATTATCTAAACCTAAACCTAGCACTAACCTAATCCTACCACTAACCTAAACCTATCAATAACACCTAAACCTAAACAGCAAATAACAGTAGAAAAAAACAAAAAAAGTTCACCTCCGACGGTGGTGGAGGAGGCGGCGGGGCGCCGGGGCGGCGGGGCGGGGAGCCGGGGCGCCGCCGGGGCGGCGGGGCGGGGCGTCGCCGGGGCAGCGGGGCGAGGCATCGCCGGGCATCGGGGCGGGGGCAGCTCGGGCCTGGGGGCGGTGGCGCGGGTGAGGTGAGGGCCGGGAGAGAGAGAGGGGTGGGGCGCGGGTGAGGTGAGGGCCGGGAGAGAGAGAGAGGGGAGAGAGAGGGGGGCGGCGGCGCGGGTGAGGGAGGGCCGGGAGAGAGAGAGATCTAGAGGGGAGAGAGAGGGGTGGGGCGCGGGGGCCGGCCCCTTTTCAGTTAGGTCACAGCTCTTTGCCGTCTGCTAGCAGACGGCAAAGAGCCTAGCTAGTGGGGTGGGGCCGGGGGGTAACGGCCACTTTCTTTGCCGTCGGCCAGCAGACGGCAAAGAAAGTGGCCATTAGGTCGTTCCCGTTAGTGGGCCACCCACCCTCTTTGCCGTCTGCTAGCAGACGGCAAAGCTTCTATGCTGTTAGCTAGCAGACGGCAAAGAGGTGGCTGATGGCAAAGAGCTTCTTTGCCGTCAACTAGTTCTTTGCCGTCCGTTTTCTGGAAATGGATGGCAAAGAGCTTCTTTGCCGTCCGCCAGCAGACGGCAAAGAACTGGCAGACGGCAAATTTGCTGATTCCAGTAGTGCTGGTGACAAAACACGCAGGGCAAGAGGCCTCCACCCTTTGAGGAAAGACTGCGGTAACAAGGATTATAGGCTCAATGAGTACTCTAGCAAATCTTTAGAAAACAGGTGATGGTATTGTAATAATAAAAGATGCATAACGAATGTGCAATGCAATGATATGATGCCATGCCTAGCTTTATTACTGTTGCACAGGGTCTGCGCCTGGCTTCGTACAAAGGGTTACATGCAACTTCGGCAAGGCTTGTACAAAAGGTGGCTGCCGGGGACTGCGCTCGGCAGCCGCGCCATACGGGTAGAACTTACGAAGATGCTCAATATTCCATTAGTTAAGCACTTAAGTGCCATCTTCGGTCTCTAGACGGACTGCGCCTGGTCTGGTGACTCATGCTACCCGGTAAGGGCCTTCCCACTTTGGCGTCAACTTGTTCGTACCCTTGGCGGACTGAATGCGCCTAAGGACAAGGTCGCCTTCCTCAAGGCTCCGGGCATGTACCCTGCAGCTATGATAGCAGCATAGGGCTTGCTGGTATCGTGCAGTATGTACAGCAGCCTGGAGACGATCTTCCTCGAGGAGAATGGCATCGTCATGTCGTAGCTGCTCTTGCTCTACTTTGTCATAGGCAAGTACTCGAGGTGACCCGTATATGAGTTCCGTGGGGAGCACTGCTTCTGCCCCGTATACCAGGGGGAAGGGAGTCTGGCCGGTAGCTCGATTTGGTGTCATTCTGAGGGTCCAAAAACCACCGGGAGCTCATCTATCCAGCGCTTGCCGCTCTTCCGCAGTCTATCGAAAGTCCTTGTCTTGAGGCCTCGCAGCACTTCAGCATTCATCCTCTTGACTTACCCGTTGCTCCTTGGATGGGCAACAAAGGCAAAGGAGACCTTGCTCCCAAGGTTTTGCATGTATTGCATGAAGGCGCGGCTCGTGAACTAGGTGCCGTTATCAGTGATCACTCTGTTGGGTACTCCAAAACGGCACACGAGTCCTTTCATGAACTTGATAGCTGACTGCGCGATCACCCTCCGTATCGGCTCTACCTCAGGCCACTTTGTGAACTTGTTGGTTGCTACGAACAAGAACTCAAAGCCCCCAATAGCGCGCGGGAAGGGGCCCAAGATATCGAGGCCCCAGACCGAGAAGGGCCATGACATAGGGATTGTCTGGAGAGCTTGCGCTAGCTGATGGATGTACTCGGAATGGAACTGACAGGCTTCACATTTGGTGACCAATTCAGTTGCATCTTGGAGGGCAGTGGGCCAGTAGAAACCTTGCCAGAAAGCTTTCCCGGCAAGGGCCTTGGATCCAATGTGTGAGCCACATACACCTCCGTGAATCTCCGCCAACAGCCTTAGTCCGTCCTCCCGGCAAATGCACCTAAATGTCACGCCATTGGGTCTTCTTCTGTACAGAGTGTCATCGACAAAGTGGTACATACTTGACCGATGGGCTACTTTTTTGGCCTCTTCTTGCTCTTCGGGCAGTTCTCCTATTTGAAGGAAACGGACTATGTGATGTGCCCACGTTGGAGCCTGAGGCTCGACAACTAGGACTAAAGGCATCTCATCGTCTGTGGGAGCGCTTGTCCGGACCACTAGAACCCGAGGTTCCGTAGTAGAGAGCTGCTCACCATGCAGAGCGAGACTGTCTTCGGCAGCTTCTCTACCAGCGGCTTCGGGAAGCTCTGTCGGGAAATGCTTGCCGGAGTTCAGCTTTCTTTTTTTCCTGCCATTGATGATGGGGATACTGAAGATTGAGCGAGGCGAAGGATAAAGGTTCCTGGTTCCACAGGGAGCTTTTGCATAGCGCACTTTGATAGATGATCAATGATAGTGTTTTCCGCACGGGGTACATGCTCTGCTTGCAACCCATCAAAGCGCTCCTCCCGTTTCCTCACTTCTTCCATGTATGCCTCCATCAATGGGCTCTGATAGTCTTTGTTGATCTGTTTCACCACGAGTTGTGAGTCCCCTCGGATGATCAGTCTCTTGATTCCCAGCTCCACTGTGATTCTGAGCCCGGCAAGGAGCCCTTCATATTCAGCGCTGTTGTTGGTAGCCTCCTCCCAGGGGAAGTGCATCTGAACCACATACTTGAGGTGCTCTCCGGTGGGGGCGACGAGGAGCATGCCTGCTCCGGCACCCTGGAGCGAGAAAGCACCGTCGAAGTACATGATCCAATCCTTAGGTGCCTCTTTGCCGGAGAGGACTATTTCTGGAATTTCTTCATCCGGTGTAGGCGTCCATTCCGCAATGAACCCTGCCAATGCCCAACTCTGGACTGTGGAAGTGCTCTCATACTTCAAACCAAAACTTGATAGCTCAAGGGCCCACTCAACTATCCTGCCAGTGGCTTCGGGGTTCCTCAATATGCGCTGCAGTGGGAAGCGAGTGATGGTGGTGATCTCATGGGCTTGGAAGTAGTGGCGCAGTTTCCTCGAGGCTTCTGTACTCCAGAGTACCTTGACCTAGCCCCCTACAACAGGAAGCTGACAAAGTACACCGGTCGTTGCACCACTTTCCTTTTTTCCACTTCCTTGGAACTGCCTTCGTTAGCTTGCCGGGATCCCTCTGGTTGTGCATTGGGTCCTGCCGCAGGAGCTTCGGTTTTATCCCCGGCAGCATCGGCCAAAGCGGATGCATCCTCATCTACTTCTCGCTGTGCCACCAGCGCAGCACTAACCAGTTGATTCATTGCTGCCAAGTATAGCAGCAACGGTTCTTGGGGCTTAGGAGCGACCAAGGTGGGAGCGGAAGAAAGGTAAGTTTTCAAATCTTGCGGCGCTGCTTCTGCTTCCGGGGTCCACCTTACCGGGGCTGCCTTCTTTAGGATCTTGAAGAACGGCAGTGTGCGTTCGACGGACATGGAGATGAACCTACTGAGCGTGGCAATGCATCCGGTCAAACGTCGGATATCCTTGATGTTCTTGGATGCCTGTGTCTGTTCAATTGCCTTGATCTTTTCAGGATTTTATTCTATCCCCTACTGAGATACAAAGAACCCAAGTAGCTTGCCAGATGGGACGCCAAATACACATTTCTCAGGGTTGAGCTTCAAGTTGATCTTGCGCAGGTTTGCAAAAGTCTCTTCTAAGTCTTGTATGAGAGTTGCTTCATCCCTGGTCTTGACAACTATATCGTCCATGTAGGCTTCTACATTCTTGTGCAACTGTGGTCCAAATCTAGTATGCACGGCTCTGGCAAAGGTAGATCCAGTGCTCTTTAACCCGAAGGGCATCCGTACAAAGCAGTACGTGCTGCACAGAGTTATGAACGCGGTCTTCTCCTCATCTTCCTTAGCCATGAAGATCTGGTGGTATCCGGAGTAAGCGTCCAAGAAGAAAAGCAGGTCACACCCGGAAGTGGAATCAACAATCTGGTTGATGCGCAACAAGGGAAATGGGTCCTTCGGGCATGCTTTGTTTAGGTCAGCGAAATCTATGCAAAGCCTCCATTTCCCATTCGCCTTGCACACCACCACCGGGTTGGCTAACCAAGTTGGGTGTAACACTCCTCTGACCAAACCAGCTACTTCAAGTTTCTTGATATCTTCGGTGATGGACTACTGCCGCTCCAAGGCTTGCTTCCTAACCTTCTGTTTGACGGGCATGGCGTGAGGGCAGACAGCAAGGTGGTGCTCGATTACCTCCCTGGGAACACCGGGGATGTTAGATGGTTGCCAGGAATACACATCGACATTCGCCCGCAGGAAGGCAAAGAGCGCGCTTTCCTATTTGTCAGTAAGGGTGGCGCTGATGGTGAACGTGCCACCAGCACCATCCTACCCTGCCGGGACCTTCTTCGTCTCAGGATAGGTGACCTTGGCTTTCTTGCTAGTGGAACTCTCCGGCACATCCTCGACGGGCGCAGCACACTCCGAAGAGGCGCGCTTCCCGGAGTCCCTGCCAGTGTCCCTACTAGACTTCTTTTCTTTCCTTGATTCCTTTGCGGGAACCAGCGCTTCCGCGGCTTCAGCTACTACCGCGCCTCGATACATCTTATCCACGCATATGACTGCATCTTTCTTGTCGGAAGGGACAGAGATTATTCCAATGGGTCTTGGCATCTTCAAAGCGTTATAAGCATAGTGGGATGCTGCCATGAATTTTGCCAGGGCTGGGCCACCAAGAATTCCGTTGTAAGGCAGGGGAAGCTCAACCACATCGAACACCACATTTTCGGTCTGGTAGTGTAATTCCCCGCCAAATGTCACAGGCAAAGTGATCTTCCCCTTGGGCCGGCTCCTACCGGGGTTAAGTCCTTGGAAAGTACCCATAGCCTTGAGCTCCTCATCGGGGATTTGTAGCCTCTCGATCACCTTTGGGGAGATCAAGTTAAATCCTGCCCCGCCGTCGACTAACATCTTGGTGACTTTGAGGTTGCGGATCATTGGAGAAACCAACAATGATAAACACCCGACCACGGTGGTGCGATCAGGGTGATCCTCTTCGTCAAAGATGATAGGCGTGCGGGATCATCTGAGTGGCTTTTTGGACTATGCGGCAGGTTCCACAGCGTTGACCTCACGCGCCCACTGCTTGAGCTGCTGGTGAGAGGAGTGCAAAGATGCTCCCCTGTCAACACACATGGCTTCCGTTGCCCTCTGGAACTCTCGGTCACTGGAATCTTCCTCGTCATCCTCATCCTTACTCATATCCTCTACTTCTTTCTTCTCGCGGCCTCTGGCTGGCCTCTCTTTCTGCTGCGGGGTTTTGCCGCGACGGCCTCCTCTGCCGCCACGGCCCTTCCCAGCGGTAGCATCTTGGCCTTTCTCCTTATCACGCTTCTCGTACTCCGCATTCTGCTTCTCAACATGCTGCTCAACCTGGCGACACTCTTGGAGATTGTGGCCCTTGGTTCGGTGGATCTTGCAGTATGGCCTGTCGGACTTCCTAGTTTTCTATGCTGCTGCGGCCTCCCGGCAATCAGCGCATGCGACAACTTCCTTGCCGGGGGTCTCGGCCTTGGCCTTCTTTCCGGCAGCGAGATTACCAAAGCCCTCCATATCCAATAATGCCTTTCCTTGGCGCTTATTGTTGTGCTTTCGGTTCCTCCCCTTCGAGCCGGGGGCATCGTCGTCGTCTTCCGAATCGACTTCGACGCCAGCCTCCTCTCCAGGGAGTCGCCTTCCTTCTTTAGCATGGGCACACTTGTCCGCCATTGTGTACAGCTCATTGACGGTCTTGGGGAGTTTCACATTCATCTTGGCCCGTATACTCCTGTTGCGCACGTTCGAATGGAATGCGGCAATCACGGCTGTGGGGTGTATTTCTGGGATGTTGCGGTGCACTCGACTAAATCTCTGAATGTACTTCCTCAAGGTTTCTCCCTCCTGCGGCAGGACATGCAAATTGCTGGGCTGCCGTGGCTCCTGATGGCCGCCTGTGAAGGCACCGACGGACTCGTTGCACAGATCAGCCCAGGATGAAATTGAATTTTCCGGTAGGTGCATCAGCCACGATCTCACATTTGTCTTAAGTGCCAAAGGGAAGTAGTTGGCGAGCACTTTCTCATATATCTCTCCGGCAGCCTGAATGGCTATCATATAGATGCCTAGGAAATCCACCGGGTTTAGCTTTCCATCATATTTCTCCGTCAGCTCGAGCTTGAAGGCTCGCGTCGATGGCCAGCGGATCTATCGCAGCTCGCGAGTGAAGGCAGGGCATCCCACCTCGTAAGGCTGGTACCCGCCAGTACTGGGCGCGGGGTCGCCAACGTCTGGGCCATTGCGCCTGTCAGACTGATGGTGTGCTTCTCAACGCCGCTCGATGGTGATGCGTGCGTCTTCCTTCTGCCGATCCTCCAGGACACGCCGCTGGTCTTGGCAATCGTGTGTGCCGGACGAGGCCATGGATGCCTCGTCGAACTCGTCAGCATGGGAAGCTCGCCACGGCTGCTCTTGGCTCTGTTGTCGCGGAGGGGACTGCACCGTTGGTGTGCCCCCTCGACACGATTGCCGGCCCGAGCCGCCGTGGTTGTACACGCATGCTCGATGGCTCCGCGTGCTGATATTTATTGGCTTCGACGAAAGATACCAGACTCTAGATGGTAGCTCTCCACTCATCCATCTTGTCAGCCGCCGGCGGGAAGTTAAGCAGAAGCTGGGCTCGTGCCATTGCTTCCGACGCTGTGTCCGGCATGGTGAAAGAGGCAGACCACGACGTCGCCTGGCTCCTGGTGGAACCAAGAGGGGTGTGTCCACGTTCTTGACATCGTGCGCCCCTCACTGGAGCGGTCTGACGTGGGGAGGCCGAGCCCGCGGGTTCGTGGCTCCGCTCGGTGCTCCGTCTTTCTCTGGACGAGGTGTGCGCCCAGTAGCCGCGCTGGTAACAGGCGTGGATGGGGGTCGCGGTTTGCTCCGGATGGTGGGCCGCTATGACGAACGCGGCCATCCGCATGGCAGGGAGGTGGTGATCGGTCTTCCCCTCCGTTCGCGGTGCCCGGGGCGCATTCACCAGAGTGTTGTTGCTGTCGCTCCTCTACCGTGTTCCCGGCCCCAACCTCGGCCGTGGGGGACACGACGGCGGCGCCGCCTGCGCTAGCCGTGTCGCCCATGACGCCTTCCCCACTCGCAGCCGCCACAATGCCCGCTGTGCCCGCGGCTGCATGCGAGGGGGCCTTTGAAGTGCAGGGATGCGCGGTCGCGCTAGGCTTCTTCTTAGGAGCCATGGATGAAGAAGATGATGATGAAGATTGACCGCTGTTCACGAGCTCGGGTTTGCGCAAACGATGCACGCCCCCTACCTGGAGCACCAAAGATGTCGGGGCACGGATGCTCGCGATCACCTATGGGACCAGAGGCCCCTTGTGGTTCGGCAGGGGGGTCACTTTGCACAAAGAGCGGAGGCCATGAGACAGCACGAAAATCAGGCCGTTGGCATTTTTACCCAGGTTTGAGCCACTATGAAGCGTAAAACCCTACTCCTGCTTTTGGTGGATTAATCGAAAGAACACTACGAACACGCAGCGCCCAACTCCCGGCAAGGGTTGCTGTTGGGGTAAGCTACTACGCGACTACAAGTGTCCAAAGGTCCGAATCTTGAGCTAGGTCGCCTCGGGCCTCCTTTTATAGTGCAAGGGCAACCACAATGGCAAAACAGTCATTATCTATCGATTAGATAGCTTAGCAGAGCTATCATACCTAACTCTGGCATTTAGGACAAAATACCATGATTACTAGACTAGGTGGCGCTCGGGGATGCATTCCCGGTAAGCTCTTGCCACCGCCTAGCTAGCCGTTGCTTAAGGTATTGACACGCTGCTAGACGGGTGTCAAGTGGGAAATAATCTGCCTTCCGGTGCATTGCCATGTGCTTAGCGAGAGCCACTTAACCATTTGAGGGCTCGACACCGCATCGATAAGTGAATGGCACAGCGATGCAGTGGAGCGGTGGCTGGTTGGCTCGAGCCTGCCAGGGGATGGCTTGCCGGGTCTTCCTGAGATGTGCACGCCTCGGTCCCCGGCAGGCTCCCGGGATGCGGTTGGCACACTTTGGGCCCCTCCTGGGCTGTTGCGCTAGTGCTGCCGGCGCTTGCTTGGCCTTCTGCAGGTTGTTGTTGCTGAATGCTGGTTCTTGGATGCTTGCTTGGTGGTGTTGTAGCCCTTCCAACGGGTTTTGCTGCTACCGCCTGTGCATAAGTTAGGCCCTTTGGGTACCCCTGTTCTAGTGCACCGACACACTGTAGCTCCGGTCCATGTCGCCGACGCTACTTTTCTCTTTTCATTACTATTTAAAGAGAGGATACTGAGTGGAGAGGGTATTCTGGATGTAATCGGGCTTTGCCCTACCGCCGCCGTGTTCCGGCTGGCCAAACCCTAGTTCCTCTTCCTTCAGATGTGAATAAAATCGCCCATAAATTCGAGAGTAGTTCCGTGTTCTTGATGAAATTCTTTAGTAAAACACTGATAGTCTAGCTAGGGCCTGTCAGTTGGTATACAGAGCTCAGGTTATTGTCCTCGGAGGCGGGTTGGTGAGGCCAGATCGGATCTGGGGCTCATCTGGCGGCGGTGAGAAGCTAGGCGGCATTAGTGGCGGTAGATCATTCGAAAGCAGGATCGGAAAGGTTAGTGGTTTCTGAAGGAGAATCCTTTAGTGTTAAATCCCACCCAACCCTCCCTTCCAGTGCTTCTTGTTGGGGAACGTTGCATGGGAAACAAAATTTTTCCTACGCACACATAAGATCTATCCATGGTGATGAGCATCTACGAGAGGGAGAGTGAATCTACATACCCTTGTAGATCGCTAAGCGGAAGCGTTAATAAACGCGGTTGATGTAGTCGAACGTCTTCGCGATCCAAATCGCCGAGCGTCCCGCGATCCAATCACGATCCTTCCGATCTAGTGCCGAACGGACGGCACCTCCGCGTTCAACACACGTACGGCTTGATGACGCCTTCACCTCCTCGATCCAGCGAGCGATGGTGAAGTAGTGGTTGAGTTCCAGCAGCACGACGGCGTGGTGATGGTGGTGAGGAACAATCTCTGCAGGGCTTCGCCAAGCACTACGGAGATTATGACGGAGGAACTAGAGGGCTAGGGTTGCCGGCACACGGCTTGGGAAATCCTGATGATGTCCCGTGTGCTAGCCCTGCCCCTCTATTTATATGTTGAGCCTTGGGGTCTAAACTTGGAGTAAAAGCCTCCTCCGGGTCGGTTTTGCCCGCACAAGGTCGGTTTGGCCCGCAGGGAAAGAGTCCAACTCGGATCCCGGCCGAACCGCGCACAGCCGCGCACAAGCGGTAGTACCGCTTCACACAAGCGGTAGTACCGCTTGGGCGGTAGTACCGCTTCACACAAGCGGTAGTACCGCTCCGGCGGTAGTACCGCTTCACCAAGCGGTAGTACCGCTTACGCGGCAGCAAAACTACTTTTGCACTTTCCAATACCTTGTGGGCTTTATCCCTTTGGCTCATATAAAGTGTTGCTGCACCCGAACACTTCGGTAAACATCCGGAACCCCTTCCGGTGAACTTCGGAACTCTTCCGGAGATCGAAACACTATTATCACATATATCAATCTTTACCTCCGGACTCTTCCGGAGATCCTCGTCATGTCCGGGATCTTATCCGGGACTCCGAACAACCTTCGGTCACCAACATAATAACTCAACTATACTAATCGTCACCAAACGTTAAGTGTGTAGACCCTGCGGGTTCGAGAACTATGTAGACATGACCGAGACACCTCTACGATCAATAACCAATAGCGGGACCTGGATGCCCATATTGGCTCCTACATATTCTACGAAGATCTTTATCGGTCGAACCTCTATGTCAAGGATTCAGTTAATCCCGTATGCTGTTCCCTTTGTTCTTCGGTATGTTACTTGCCCGAGATTCGATCGTCGGTATCACTATACCTAGTTCAATCTCGTTACCGGCAAGTCTCTTTACTCGTTCCGTAATACAAGATCCTGTGGCTAACTCTTTAGTCACTTTGCTTGCAAGGCTCAATGTGATGTTGTATTACCGAGTGGGCCCTGAGATACCTCTCCGTCACACGGAGTAACAAATCCCAGTCTTGATCCATGCCAACCCAACAGACACCCTCGGAGATACCTGTAGAGCACCTTTATAGTCACCCAGTTACGTTGCGACGTTTGATACACACAAGGTATTCCTCCGGTGTCAGTGAGTTGCATGATCTCATGGTCAAAGGAACAGATACTTGACATGCAGAAAACAATAGCAATAAACTGACACGATCAAATGCTACGTTTACAGTTTGGGTCTTGTCCATCACATCATTCTCCTAATGATGTGATCCTGTTATCAAATGACATCTCATGTCTATGGCTAGGAAACCTTAACCATCTTTGATCAACGAGCTAGTTAACTAGAGGCTTACTAGGGACACAGTGTTGTCTATGTACCCACACATGTATTTGAGTTTCCAATCAATACAATTATAGCATGGATAATAAACGATTATCATGAACAAGGAAATATAATAATAACCAATTTATTATTGCCTCTAGGGCATATTTCCAACAGTCTCCCACTTGCACTAGAGTCAATAATCTAGTTCACATCACTATGTGATTTACATTGTAATGAATCGAACACCCATGCAGTTCTGGTGTTGTTCATGTTTAGCCCTTGGAAGAGGTTTAGTCAACGGATCTGCAACATTTAGATCCGTGTGTACTTTGCAAATATTTATGTCGTCCTCCTTGATGTAATCGCGGATGGAATTGAAACGTCGTTTTATGTGTCTGGTCTTCTTGTGAAATCTTGGTTCCTTGGCTAGAGCAATGGCACCAGTATTATCACAAAACAGAGTCATTGGGTTAAGCGCACTAGGCACTACTCC
This sequence comes from Elymus sibiricus, assembly GCA_039707655.1. Classification (NCBI taxonomy): domain Eukaryota; kingdom Viridiplantae; phylum Streptophyta; class Magnoliopsida; order Poales; family Poaceae; genus Elymus; species Elymus sibiricus. The sequence continues at coordinate 153,883,803 of CM077671.1, read as the reverse complement.
AAGATCTGTCATGAACTCCTTCATCCAGACACCTTCCTTCGCCGCCTCCGAGGCTGCGATGTACTCTGCTTCGCATGTAGAATCAGCTACCACGCTTTGCTTGGAACTGCACCAGCTAACCGCACCCCCATTAAGAATAAATACGTATCCGGTTTGCGACTTAGAGTCATCCGGATCAGTGTCAAAGCTTGCATCGACGTAACCCTTTACGACGAGCTCTTGATCACCTCCATAAACGAGAAACATGTCCTTAGTCCTTTTCAGGTACTTCAGGATATTCTTGACCGCCGTCCAGTGTTCCATTCCTGGATCACTTTGAAACCTTCCGGCCATACTTATGGCAAGGCTGACATCGGGTCTTGTGCACAGCATTGCATACATGATAGAGCCTATGGCCGAAGCATAGGGGATGACACTCATCTTTTCTCTATCTTCTGCAGTCACTGGGCATTGAGTCTTACTCAACTTCACACCTTGCAAAACAGGCAAGAACCCCTTCTTGGACTGATCCATTTTGAACTTCTTCAAAATCTTATCAAGGTATGTGCTTTGTGAAAGTCCTATTAAACGTCTTGATCTATCTCTATAGATCTTGATGCCTAATATGAAAGCAGCTTCTCCTAGGTCCTTCATTGAAAAACTCTTGTTCAAATATTCCTTTACGCTTTCCAGCATTTCTATATTGTTTCCAATCAGCAATATGTCATCCACATATAATATTAGAAACGCTATAGAGCTCCCACTCACTTTCTTGTAAATACAAGCTTCTCCGTAAACTTGTATAAACTCGAACGCTTTGATCACCTCATCAAAACGAAGATTCCAACTCCGAGATGCTTGCACCAGTCCATAAATGGATCGCTGGAGTTTGCAAACTTTGTCAGCATTCTCTGGATCGACAAAACCTTCTGGTTGCATCATATACAACTCTTCCTTAAGGAAACCGTTAAGGAACGCTGTTTTGACATCCATCTGCCAAATTTCATAATCGAAAAAGGCAGCTATTGCTAACATGATTCTGACGGACTTAAGCATCGCTACGGGTGAGAAGGTCTCATCGTAGTCAACTCCTTGAACTTGTGAAAAACCCTTTGCCACAAGTCGAGCTTTATAGACGGTGACATTACCGTCCGCGTCCGTCTTCCTCTTAAAGATCCATTTGTTCTGAATGGCCTTACGCCCTTCAGGTAATACTTCCAAAGTCCATACTTTGTTTTCATACATGGATCCCATCTCGGATTTCATGGCCTCTAACCACTTCTCGGAATCCGGGCCCATCATCGCTTCTCCATAGCTCGTAGGTTCATCGTTGTCTAACAACATGACCTCTAAGACAGGGTTGCCGTACCACTCAGGAGCAGTACGCGTCCTTGTCGACCTACGAGGTTCGATAGCAACTTGATCCAAAGCTTCATGATCATCATCATTAACTTCCTCTTCAGCTAATGTAGGCTCCACAGAAACAACTTTCTGCGCTGCGCTACTCTCAGGTTGAAGTAAAGGTTCAACAACCTCATCAAGTTCTATCTTCCTCCCACTCAATTCTTTCGAGAGAAACTCTTTCTCAAGAAATGTTCCGTTTTTAGCGACAAACACTTTGCCCTTGGATCTGAGGTAGAAGGTATACCCAATTGTCTCTTTTGGGTATCCTATGAAGACGCATTTCTCCGCTTTGGGTTCCAGCTTTTCAGGCTGAAGCTTTTTGACATAAGCATCACGTCCCCAAACTTTAAGAAACGACAGCTTTGGCTTCTTGCCAAACCAAAGTTCATATGGCGTCGTCTCAACGGATTTCGATGGTGCCCTATTTAAAGTGAATGCAGCTGTCTCTAATGCATAACCCCAAAACGATAGTGGCAAATCGGCAAGAGACATCATAGATCGCACCATATCCAATAAGGTTCGATTACGACGTTCGGACACACCATTACGCTGTGGTGTTCCAGGCGGTGTTAATTGTGAAACAATTCCACACTGTCTTAAGTGACTGCCAAACTCATAACTCAGATATTCTCCTCCTCGATCAGATCGTAGGAATTTAATCTTCTTGTTACGATGATTCTCAACTTCACTCTGAAATTGTTTGAACTTTTCAAATGTTTCAGACTTGTGTTTCATTAAGTAAATATACCCATATCTACTTAAGTCATCAGTGAAGGTGAGAAAGTAACGATAACCACCGCGCGCCTCAATACTCATCGGACCACACACATCAGTATGTATGATTTCCAATAAGTCACTTGCCCGTTCCATTGTTCCAGAGAACGGCGTTTTAGTCATCTTGCCCATGAGGCATGGCTCACATGTGTCAAGTGATTCAAAATCAAGTGACTCCAAAAGTCCATCAGCATGGAGCTTCTTCATGCGTTTTACGCCAATATGACCTAAACGGCAGTGCCACAAGAAAGTGGTATTATCATTATCAATTCTACATCTTTTGGCATCAATGTTATGAACATGTGTATCATTAATATCGAGATTCAATAAGAATAAACCCCTCACATTGGGTGCATGACCATAAAAGATATTACTCATATAAATAGAACAACCATTATTCTCTGATTTAAATGAGTAACCGTCTCGCAATAAACAAGATCCAGATATAATGTTCATGCTTAACGCAGGCACCAAATAACACTTATTTAGGTTCATCTCTAATCCCGACGGTAATCGAAGAGCGAGCGTGCCGACGGCGATCACATCAACCTTGGAACCATTTCCCACGCGCATCGTCACTTCGTCCTTTGCCAGCCTCCGTCTATTCCGCAGTTCCTGTTTTGAGTTGCAAATATGAGCAACCGCACCGGTATCAAATACCCAGGCACTACAACGAGAGTTGGTAAGGTACACATCAATAACATGTATATCATATATACCTTGTTTGTTGTTGGCCGCCTTCTTGTCAGCCAAATACTTGGGGCAGTTCCGCTTCCAGTGTCCAGTTCCCTTGCAATGAAAACACACAGTTTCTGGTTTGGGTCCAGCCTTGGGTTTCTTCACGAGAGGAGCAACTGCTTTGCCACTCTTCTTGGAGTTACCCTTCTTACCCTTGCCATTTTTCTTGAAACTAGTGGTTTTATTGACCATCAACACTTGATGCTCCTTCTGAATTTCAGACTCAGCGGCTTTCAGCATCGCAAACAGCTCGGCGACCGACTTGTTCATCCCGTGCATGTTATAGTTCAACACGAAGCTCTTGTAGCTAGGTGGCAATGATTGAAGAACTCTGTCAGTGATAGCCTCTGGCGGAAGGGGCATCCCTAACTCAGCCAGACGGGTGGAGTACCCAGACATTCTGAGCACGTGATCACTGATAGACCCGTTCTCCTCCATCTTGCAAGCATAGAACTTATCGGAGATCTCATATCTCTCGATCCGGGCATTGTTCTGAAAGATAAACTTCAACTCCTGGAACATCTCATATGCTCCATGACGTTCAAAACGTCTTTGAAGTCCCGGTTCTAAGCCATACAACATTGCACATTGAACTATTGAGTAATCATCAGAACGAGCCTGCCAGGCGTTCACAACGTCTAGAGACTCAATTGGAGCGGGTGGATCACCAAGCGGTGCATCAAGGACATAAGCCTTCTGGGAAGCCGTAAGGATAATCCTTAGATTACGGGCCCAGTCCACAAAGTTACTTCCATCATCTTTCAATTTAGCTTTCTCTAGGAACGCATTAAAATTCAGGGGTGCTACCGCGCGAGCCATGATCTACAACATAAATATAGCAAAGACAACTTAGACTATTGTTCTTAGATAATGAGTTTAGTTAATCATATTTAAAAAACTCCCACTCAAATTGACATCCCTCCGATCATTCGAGTGTAACATGATCCAAATCCACCAACTCAAGTCCGATCATCACGTGAGTTGAGGTGGTTTCAATGGTGAACATCTTCATGTTGATCATATCTACTATATGACTCATGTTCGACCTTTCGGTCTCTTGTGTTCCGAGGCCATGTCTGTACATGCTAGGCTCGTCAAGTTTAACCCGAGTGTTCCGCACGTGTAACATGGCTTACACCCGTTGTATGCGAACGTAGAGTCTATCACACCCGATCATCACGGCGTGTCTCGAAACGACGAACTTTCGCAACGGTGCACACTTGGGGAGAACACAATTTATCTTGAAATTTAAGTGAGGGATCACCTTATAATGCTACCGTCGTCCTAAGCAAAATAAGATGCATAAAAGGATTAACATCACATGCAAATCATAAGTGACATGATATGGCCATGAACTTGTGCTTTTGATCTCCATCTCCAAAGCACCGGCATGATCTCCATCGTCACCGGCATGACACCATGATCTCCATCATCTTGATCTCCATCAACGTGTCGCCATAAGGTTGTCGCGCCGACTGTTGCTTCCACGACTATTGCTAACGTTTAGCGATAAAGTAAAGCATTACATAGCGCTTAATGATTGACACGCAGGTCATACAATAATTAAAGACAACTCTATGGCTCCTGCCAGTTGCCGTACTCATCGACATGCAAGTCGTGATATTCTATACATCACATGATCATCTCATACATCACATATATCTCATCATGTAATTGGCCATATCACATCACAACATACCCTGCAAAAACAAGTTGGACGTCCTCTAATTGTTGTTGCAAATTTTACGTGGCTGCTACGGGTATCTAGCAAGAACGATTCTTACCTACGCAAAACCACAACGTGGTGTAGTGATTGCTTTTTGATCTTCTAAAAGAACCCTCTTCATTGAACCGATTCAACTAAAGTGAGAGAGACAGACACCCGCCAGTCACCTTTATGCAACAAGTGCACGCAGCGGTGAAACCAGTCTCGCGTAAGCGTACGCGTAATGTCGGTCCGGGCCGCTTCATCTCACAATACCGCGGAATCAAGTATCAACTAGTAACGGCAAGCAATATGTATACACCCACGCCCACAACTCGTTTGTGTTCTACTCGAGATCTCATCTACGCATAGACCTAGCTCAGATGCCACTGTTGGGGAACGTTGCATGGGAAACAAAATTTTTCCTACGCACACATAAGATCTATCCATGGTGATGAGCATCTACGAGAGGGAGAGTGAATCTACATACCCTTGTAGATCGCTAAGCGGAAGCGTTAATAAACGCGGTTGATGTAGTCGAACGTCTTCGCGATCCAAATCGCCGAGCGTCCCGCGATCCAATCACGATCCTTCCGATCTAGTGCCGAACGGACGGCACCTCCGCGTTCAACACACGTACGGCTTGATGACGCCTTCACCTCCTCGATCCAGCGAGTGATGGTGAAGTAGTGGTTGAGTTCCAGCAGCACGACGGCGTGGTGATGGTGGTGAGGAACAATCTCTGCAGGGCTTCGCCAAGCACTACGGAGATTATGACGGAGGAACTAGAGGGCTAGGGTTGCCGGCACACGGCTTGGGAAATCCTGATGATGTCCCGTGTGCTAGCCCTGCCCCTCTATTTATATGTTGAGCCTTGGGGTCTAAACTTGGAGTAAAAGCCTCCTCCGGGTCGGTTTTGCCCGCACAAGGTCGGTTTGGCCCGCAGGGAAAGAGTCCAACTCGGATCCCGGCCGAACCGCGCACAGCCGCGCACAAGCGGTAGTACCGCTTCACACAAGCGGTAGTACCGCTTGGGCGGTAGTACCGCTTCACACAAGCGGTAGTACCGCTCCGGCGGTAGTACCGCTTCACCAAGCGGTAGTACCGCTTACGCGGCAGCAAAACTACTTTTGCACTTTCCAATACCTTGTGGGCTTTATCCCTTTGGCTCATATAAAGTGTTGCTGCACCCGAACACTTCGGTAAACATCCGGAACCCCTTCCGGTGAACTTCGGAACTCTTCCGGAGATCGAAACACTATTATCACATATATCAATCTTTACCTCCGGACTCTTCCGGAGATCCTCGTCATGTCCGGGATCTTATCCGGGACTCCGAACAACCTTCGGTCACCAACATAATAACTCAACTATACTAATCGTCACCAAACGTTAAGTGTGTAGACCCTGCGGGTTCGAGAACTATGTAGACATGACCGAGACACCTCTACGATCAATAACCAATAGCGGGACCTGGATGCCCATATTGGCTCCTACATATTCTACGAAGATCTTTATCGGTCGAACCTCTATGTCAAGGATTCAGTTAATCCCGTATGCTGTTCCCTTTGTTCTTCGGTATGTTACTTGCCCGAGATTCGATCGTCGGTATCACTATACCTAGTTCAATCTCGTTACCGGCAAGTCTCTTTACTCGTTCCGTAATACAAGATCCTGTGGCTAACTCTTTAGTCACTTTGCTTGCAAGGCTCAATGTGATGTTGTATTACCGAGTGGGCCCTGAGATACCTCTCCGTCACACGGAGTAACAAATCCCAGTCTTGATCCATGCCAACCCAACAGACACCCTCGGAGATACCTGTAGAGCACCTTTATAGTCACCCAGTTACGTTGCGACGTTTGATACACACAAGGTATTCCTCCGGTGTCAGTGAGTTGCATGATCTCATGGTCAAAGGAACAGATACTTGACATGCAGAAAACAATAGCAATAAACTGACACGATCAAATGCTACGTTTACAGTTTGGGTCTTGTCCATCACATCATTCTCCTAATGATGTGATCCTGTTATCAAATGACATCTCATGTCTATGGCTAGGAAACCTTAACCATCTTTGATCAACGAGCTAGTCAACTAGAGGCTTACTAGGGACACAGTGTTGTCTATGTACCCACACATGTGTTTGAGTTTCCAATCAATACAATTATAGCATGGATAATAAACGATTATCATGAACAAGGAAATATAATAATAACCAATTTATTATTGCCTCTAGGGCATATTTCCAACACTTCTTGCATCTTCGGCAATGACAACGGCAGGCACATCGGCAACAGTGGCAAGATCCCTCCCTCCACAACCCTCTGTCCCTATGGCAAAGCCAACTGAGACACAGGATATGGGAATGTTGGAGCTGGAATCTCTCAACTCGACATCAAGACGCTGCGGCAATACAGAGAGAAAGATAAGAAAGAGTTTTATGAGTTCACAGATACAGTGAATCCAAATTTCACCACTATCGACCGCAACTTCAAGAAAATTCAGGCGAGCTTGCGCAAGATGACAGAAGAAGAAGAACCTGAGGAAGAAGAGCTAGACCCAACACCGCAGTCAGGCCACGGCAGCACAATTCCCCCGGGACACCCCAAGCAATTATCAAGTATGGCACTTGGTGAGCGCACGGGTGGCACTATCGCAGGATCAGGGGTTTTGGTGGACAAGGCATCAGGGAGAGAACTGAATCTGAATGGAACGCCAAAAGGGCTTTACAGACATCCAAAGCATCACACCAGTAAAGCAGAGCAAGTTACTCCACCAGCGGTAAATGTTGGAACTTTGCAAGCAGTGGAAGATATACAGGAAGATCCTGCCAGAAATGAACATCAGAGAGCACGTGTACACAACCATGAAGTTCGGCGGAGCATTCTCATTATTAAACCAGCAAAACTCAACATATCTGAATTTGAGGATACTAATGCAGATTCCTGGATTCAGAACATTGAACAATTCTTTGAGTCTTCAAGAACTCGTCTGGATCAAAGAACAGAAATTAATGTGTCATATCTCAAAGGAGAAGCTATTCGGTGGTGGAGAGGTACTAGTTACATTGTCCACAACACTTCATGGCACGGGTTTTGCTCCTACCTGAGAGAGAGGTTTGCTGTCACATCTGTTTGTGAAAATGTCAAGTCTTTCCACAATCTTACACAGACCAGTACTGTTTCTCAGTACATTGCTGAATTTGAACAGCTGATGAACTTGATGAGACAAGATAACCCAGCAGTTCTAGACAACTATTACTTACATAGTTTCATGGCTAGTTTAAATCTTTACATCCAAAGCCACTTGGAATGTTTAGAGCCTGCTACAATCCACAAGGCCATGTGGTTTGCTAGAAGAATTGAGAAGGTCTGCCCTCCTGTTACTGCTGCTGTCCCAAAATCTTACATTCCTCACTACAAAAAGTAGAATTTTCCTGAAGTGGCCAAACCAGTTGCAAGAAGCAACACTACCACTGCCACTGTAATTCAACAAGAAAGAGAAAAAGGCATATGCTACAAATGCAGAGAACAATGGTTTCCAAGGCACAAACAAGTTTGTAAGCTCTCTCAAAAATCCCAAATCAATGCATTACTGGAGCAAACCAACCCAACTCCTGATATTATTTATATCTTGGATGCTGAAGAAGTGGAATCTGATAAAGAAGCTGAGATACTGGAAACCCAGGAACTATTGTTGTCCATGCTTGCTGCTACTGGCATTCCTGATACAAGACTCAAACAAACCTTCTCTTTACAAGTGCAGATGGGAGATACCATAGGCTGGGCCCTTGTTGATAGTGGTAGCACTACCACTTTCTTATCTCCAGAAATGGCCTTGCAAGCAAAATGCACTGTCCAACCAGTGCCAAAAGTCCAGGTTACAGTTGCTAATGGAGGAAAATTGGATAGTGATTTTCTATGCCCCCAAAACAAGCTATAAAATTCAAGGAACTGGATTTTTGTCTGATTTCAGAATCTTGAAACTGACAGGCTATGACATCATACTGGGAGCAGACTGGATGTATGCCCACAGTCCCATCACATTTAATCTTCCAAAAAGGGAATTAGCAGTCCAAGGACAGCAAGGACAGTTGATAACATTTGTAGATGAATGTCTGCCAAACAAGCAATGCTCCCCTGTACTACAGGACATGGAAACATCGGGACAACATGCTCTCTGGAGCACCGATGTGGATGCAACCTGTTCAAATGATATAGTATACCCCATTAGAACAGAAACCCGAAATTTCTAAATTGGTGGACAAGTTTCAAGATATCTTCCAAGAACCAGTGGGTCTGCCCCCAACAAGAGATTGTGATCATGCCATCAATCTGGAACCAGGGGCCCTAGTTATTAATCAGAGATGTTACAGAATGCCCCACCATCAAAAAAATGCTTTGGAATAAATTAGTAAAGAACTCACTGACAAAGGAATTATCAGGTTAAGCAACAGTCCCTACTCTTCACCTGCAATACTATTGAGAATGAAAGATTTGACATGGAGATTGTGTGTTGACTATAGAAGATTGAATGCCCTGACAATCAAAAACAATTACCCCATACCAGATATAGAAGATCTGCTGGATGAATTACATGGAGCTTGCATATTCACTAAGAATAACCTCAGGAGTGGATACCACCAAATCAGAATTAAAGCTACTGATATTGAGAAAACTGCTTTTAGCACACACATGGGACTGTTTGAGTTCTTAGTAATGCCTTTTGGGGTCACAAATGGGCCATCTTCATTCATGCAACTAATGCACAGTTTACTAGGGCCTCTTCTAAGACACCGTGTGCTAGTTTTCTTTGATGATATCCTGATATTCAGGAAATCCTATGCGGAACACCTTGAACACCTGAGACAAGTATTTACTGCATTAAGGGAACACCAACTATATACCAAAATTTCTAAGTGCACTTTCGCTCAAACACATGTGGAGTATCTGGGTTACATTATCACTGCCCAAGGAGTTTCTACAGATCCTACCAAAATCACAGCAATTACTCAATGGCCAGTGCCTGCAAAGACCACACACCTAAGAAGTTTCCTGGGATTAACTGGCTACTACAGAAGGTTCATCAAGAACTATGGAATTATCTATAGGCCCCTGTTTGAAGCCCTAAAGAAAGAGGGATTTAAATGGCAAAATGACCAACAACAAGCATTTCAACTTCTGAAAGAAACAATGACTCAAGCTCCTGTTCTGGCCATGCCAAATTTCCCCAGCCCTTTTGTACTAGAAGCAGATGCTTCTGGCTATGGCATTGGAGCAGTGCTCATGCAAAAAGGGCAACCTATTGCTTACTTAAGCAAAGCTATAGGCCCCAAGGCTACATGCTGGTCCACATATGACAAGGAAGTATTGGCAATAATTGAAGCCATTAAGAAATGGAAATACTATTTTGCTTCTTCATCTATCATCATCAGGACTGGTCAAGAAGCTCTGAAATATATACATGAGCATAAGCTGACAGAAGGCATACAACATAAGTTATTGATTAAATTATTGGGGTACAAATTCAAGGTGGAGTACAAAAAGGGAAAGGAAAATAGAGTGGCAGATGCTCTCTTCGGGGTATAACAGTCCATCAGATCTCTCCTATCCAACACTGTTGTCCCAGCTTGGATAACTGAAGTTGTGAAGAGCTACACAAATGACCCTAAATGTTCTGCCTTAGCTGCCCAGCTGGCTATTGCACCATAAGGAAACCCCCCATATATTCTTACTAATGGGGTGATCAGATACAAAGGAAAAATCCTCATTGGGTCCAATACTGGACTTAGACAGTCCCTGCTCACTTCCTTTCACACATCTGAACTAGGAGGCCACTCAGGGGAAAGAGCAACATACCACAGACTTGAAATTCTGTTTACATGGCCAGGGATGAGACATGCAGTAAATGAGTTTGTGCAGCAGTGCCATGTCTGTCAACTGAACAAAGCACATCATTTTCCTTCTCCTGGTCTGCTTCAACCACTTCCTGTACCTGATTTTGCAAGGACACTCATCAGTATGGTTTTTTGGAAGGACTGCCAGTTTCAAACCACAAAGACTTGATCCTGGTGGTATTTGACAGTTTCATCAAACATGCCCACTTCATGGCAATGAAACATCCTATCACAGTGCAAACAGTAGCGCACACTTTTACTGATAATGTCTTTAAACTGCATGGCCTACCTACTGTGATAGTTACTGACAGAGACATAATCTTTACAAGTCACCTGTGGCAAAAGCTATTCAAAATATGGGAGTCAAATTACATCTCAGCACTTCTTACCACCCACAAACAGATGGGCAAACTGAAAGAGTTAACCAGTGTCTGGAAAACTACCTGAGATGTAGTCTTTTAGTGCTAAAATTAAATCAAGACAGAAGCATGTAAAATAGCAGAAAGAAATAAAAAAGAAAAGGGCCAATCATTCATTGTGCACTTATGGCCCAGTGCTACGGTGCACGGCCCAACTCACCAACCAGCCATCTCCTTCCTCTGTACAGAGAGGAGGCAGAGGCATGGCGTGGCCACAATCCACGGCGCGAGGGCTGCCGATGCTCGACGTCTGGTGCTACAAGAACATCTAGAGGAGGATAAGAGCATCCCCAAACGCGTAGACAAACCCTAACACTCACTTTTCCCCTCCCTCACTCGCTCTCATCCAAAAGGTTGCCGCCCGTCTGCTGCTCGTCGTGGTCATCGTCGTCACCGCGGCCATGGGCCTCCCAGGCGCTAGAGAAGATGTCTAGGAGCTTCACCATCATTGACTCCTTTGCCCTCACCACTGAATCGAGACGGGAAGCCACCTTTGCGTCGCCATAGGCCTTGTCTCTGCCCACAATCGTCGATGTTTGTCGCCGATTGCTGCCGCTCTGACCGTTCCCGCGCCTTCTAACCACGCCCATGAGCTCCGGGGTGAGCTCCTCTACCGATTCCCCTTCTTTCCCCTTCATATTCGCGCCGTATTCACTATCCTCAAGCTCACCCGAGGTCCTGTGTATGTGTGTGTGCATACTACTTTTGCTGCTGGTCTTGCTAGCCGCCGCCGCGCACCATGACCGGAATTCGCCCGAGCTCCTACACGCGCGCCTGCACCTGCCCAGCCCCTGCCGCGCCCGACGTCCGTGCGCGCGCGCTGGCACGCGCCTGGCCATGACCTCTTGCGTCACTACTATTCGTTGCTGCGCCGCGCTGCTGCCGCTCCTGCTACCTGTTGCTAGGTGCGCTACTGCCGCTGCTTGCATACTGTTGCCGCTCGCTGCCTGCGGCTGCTGCTCAATACTACTACTACTCGCACGCCGTTGCGCCACCCCTGCTGCTGGCGCTGGCTGTTGCTGCTGGTGTACTTGTTGCTGCTTGCCACTACTGATGCCACTAGAAGTGTTGCCGCAGCTACCGCTGCTAATTGCTGCTATCAGCTGCTGCCGTTGTCTGCAGCTGCTACCTAAGGCCATGCCCATGGCCGAATGAGCTGCGTAATGTGTGTGCGTATGTGTTCTATGTGTATGATCCGACCCTTGATTAGTCATTCTCTCAATAAATTCAATAAATCATAATTTTATTCATAATTATCATAGTAATATCGAAGTATGGATAAATTTTCAGATTCATAAGGAACATCATCATCATACTTTTCAAGCAAAGAAGCAATTTCATAAGCTCCTTTAAAAGCAACAAATTCTTCTATTCATTCCACATCATAGTAATCATAAATACCTTTAGCATAAGAAGCCAAGGTTTCATTATCGTTAAATTTACATTGAAAGGGAAGGTGTGGAGCCTCTATCTTAGAGCAACAAGTAAAATCATATCTCAAGCATGCGTCCCAAGCAAACCATTGCAATATTCTAATTTGATCCCATAAGTGTTTCCCTTTTTGAGAGGCGATAATCCCTAAAGTACTCACATTGATCCAATGTGTCTCCCATTATAAAGTTCAATGAGGATTTCTCAGGATTTTCAAAGGAATAATTAACGTGTTTCACATAACTAGCATCGAGGGTTTTAGGAGGTTCCCCATTTCCATGGGTAGCAAGTATTTTTTTTTGTCTTTCGTGTTCCATATCGATAACTAAAGATATAAAACATCTAATAACAGAAAATAAAAATTACTTAGTGATAAAGCGAACAAGAACACACGAGAATATTCACCCCACGCTATTGCTCCCCGGCAACGGCGCCAGAAAAAGGTCTTGATAACCCAAAAGTGTAGGGGGGTCGTTTGTAGCCTTTTTCGATAAGTAAGAGTGTCGAGCCCAACGAGGACCTAAAGGTAGAACAAATATTCCCTCAAGTTCTATCGACCACCGATACAACTCTACGCATGCTAATGCTTGCTTTACCTAGAACAAGTATGAAACTACTTTGTAGGTGATAGGATAGTTTGTACGAATAAAACTAGAAGTACTTTGCAAGATAATAAAAGTTAGTAGTTTAGTAGAAAGCTTTTGTCAAATAAGAAAGTTTTTTGTCCCTAGGCAATTGATAACTAGACCGGTAATCATTCTTTCAATTTTATATGAGGGAGAGGCATGAGCTAACATACTTTCCGTACTTGGATCATATGCACTTATGATTGGAACTCTAGCAAGCATCCGCAACTACCAAAGATCATTAAGGTAAAACTCAACCATAGCATTAAGTATCAAGTCATCTTTACTCCCATATGCAATAACCCACCTACTCGGGTCTGTGTATTCTGTCACTCACGCCACCCACCATAGGCAAATCATGAACACATTGCAACACCCTACAGCGGGGATCCCCCACGTTTGCGCGAGACGGAGGGCACTGTAGGACAACACCATAATAACTAATTCATAATAACTTGGGTGCAAATAATTTATATATGAAAAATGATCAGAAAAATATAATGATTCCAAATATGCTATCCACATAGCTGTCACACCCCTGTAACATAATGAACATGGACTTCTTGCGTTAGGATCATCAGTCCGAAAAATACCTGGAGCCGGGAAAATATCGCCGGATATTTCCACCCTTCTTTTTAAAATGCTTAGGGATGCACTAGAGCATGTCACCCACACATCTTGTCCTGCCATTGAATTTGTGTTGCATATGATTCCTCCGATATTTATTTGTTTCCCCCTCCGTTACTTCTTTCCGGTAGGCCCCGAGACCGATGTTGATCCGGTGATCGACTACTTCACTATCGAGGATCCATATCTGTCTGCAAAGCAACCATGCAAGCAACCCCCCCCCTTGATCATTCCGATATCGCCCATTCCTTCTCTCTCGTGCTTGCATTAGATTTTTCCTATTGTTGTAGATACCTCCTATTCTGATGAATAGCATGTTTTTGTTAAACTGAAGTTGTACCTACTATTAAATCACATGCTTAGTATAGGTGGATTAGTGATCCCCGGTGACCCCACTTTGTCCCTGTTGCCCCTGCTTCATCATCGACGACTCGAAGACTCGATTAATCGATCGACAAGCCATGCATGTCACATCACCTCAGACCCCCTTAGTTGTACGACTCTGTAGAGCTACCATCGAGTACCGAGGGTGACACCTCATAACGTACTCCTGATGCTAACTCTGTAGCGTAGCTAGTCGGTTGTGGATATCGAGGGTGATTCCTACTTCACCATGTTCGATAACAACTTTATCGTGCAACCCCTCAAGCATGAACCATCGAGGGTGATTCCTCTCTGGTCACTTTGACGATCACATCGAGTGGAATCCATCGAGGGTGATTCCTTGGGTTTCCCCCTTGGTGTTATGGACACACGGTTACTTTGACTTTACTACTGATACATATTGAGGTCAGGATGACCTGGAGGGTGCTGGTGTAATAATGACGAGGTGTGGCTGGGCATTCTTGGCCCTTGCCGCAAGTCCTCGAGATGGAGCAATGGTACCACATATCGTGGATCATCGATCGTCACCGCAGATAACAAAACAATAATGGGTTTAGATATGTGATCTGAGAAGGCATGTGGCCTGTTTCGCACTAACCACCATGCGAGAATCAGTATGGGCACTCTACGTCCTACATTCACCCGAAAGCTCTTCAGACGTCATAGTTGAGAGGCCCGCGCCCGAGTGGCCCGCGTAAGCACCATCTTTGTATAAAGAGGTGCCAGGATTGACACCGGCCGTCCACGTAATGTGCAGGATTGCGAAGGGAGATTGGCCCATGACCCCTTTGCGATTAGGATGTAGATCGACGTGTGGCCTCTTTGTTGAGCCTAGGTAGGACTACGGCGTGTCGATCAGCCGAGGCCGGGCTTGACCCAGGAAAGTGTGTCTGACCGGAGTTAATCGAGCGTGTTGGGCAAGTTTGTGCACCCCTGCAGGGAAGTATATCTATTTGAATAGCCATGTCCGCGATAATGGACGCTCAGAGTTGTATCCCGATCTATACAACTAGAAGTGGATACTTGTGAAATGAAATGAAATTGTTGGCTCCGGGATTTCTTTCTCATAGGGAGTCGAGGAAGAATCTCTAGGCGTTACTAAATAAACTTGCTACTTATTTTATGCTAATGTGCACTCTTCTAATGCTGCAAGACACTGAAAATGCTAGTCTTCGATAGGACTAGGCCTTCTCTCTATTCTGGCATTTCTGCAGTCAGTCCAAAGATATAGCCCCATTCCTTGATACTGACGCATACTTAGCATACTTCTGATGTCATTCTTGCAAGTACTTTGGATGAGTACTCACCCTTGCTTTGCTCCACTTTTCTCTCTCGATACGATTGCCGCGACCAGATGACAGAACCCAGGGGCCAGCTAATCCCGCCGATGACTACTACTACCTCGACTGAGCGTACTACTACGTGGAGGCTGCTGAGTAGTTAGGAGGCTCCCAGGCAGGAGGCCTTGCCTTTTCGATCCGTGCTATGTTTGTGCTAGCCTTCTTAAGGCAAAACTTGTTTATTTATGTTTGTACTCTGATATTATTTGCTTTCGCTGACTTGTTTGTATTCGAGCTCGTGTATTCGAACCCTCAAGGCCACTGGCTTGTAATATAAAGCTTGTATGACTTTAATTTGTGTTTAGAGTTGTGTTGTCATATCTTCCACTGAGTCCCTAATCTTGATCGTGCGTACTTGCGTGTATGATTAGCGTCTGATCAAAATGGGGGCGTCATACACTATTTATAGCTAACAGGCAACCCGACATGATATGTAACGACCAAACCTCGAAGGATTTGAGTCTCTGTGCTTACTGTGCTAGTCCCTAGATCGATTCGCTAGCACACACAGTATAGATGAATACCAAAATAACAAGTGCATCATTTATTACATCGTATGATCCAGAATTTATAAAGTATAACAATCTGCATAGCACATAGCTAGCTTTATTCAATCAAACAGCGGAAAAGTAGCAGAAAATAACGACGAGTCCCATCATAGCCCACTGGCGATGCTGAGTGCAGACTCGCGACCCTAACGGTACCTTACTCTTCATCTGAATATCCTCCAACATGAGACGTTGCAGCCGTATAGGTCAATACATTGAATGCATTGGCAAGTTACACAGGAGTAATATTAAAGCAGACCTACAGGTACATGCATAATATAACAAAGGAAGGCTTGATGGTTATTTTGTGGATAAGCTAATTTTGTCCTCATAACTACATAATAGTCAAATTTTAAATTTGTTTGCTACAATTAAATACATATGGTTGAATTGGCAACTCCAACTCCAACCTATTACCATTATTAAGTTTCCCACCAAGTTTTATTAAGGGTAACATCTGTCAAGATCATCCAACAACTGTAATGGCCTAGCTGCTCAAATTTGTCCATAACCGGGGACATGGCTAATCATGATTAGTTTTATTACTCTGCAGAGTTTTGCACACTTTACCCACTAGACCCAACCCGAAGGTTGAGACGAAGTCTTTCAGAAGCAGTCACCTCCACGCAATGGCAACCGGTACACCTACTCATATCTACATCTGCTAGCTTTGCCCAGGCGAGGTTCCCACAACCTACTCAACTAAGCCAGTGCCCATATAGCTAGTGGTTGCACATGGAAGCTACTAGTCACTAATTCTGTCTGATCTTTTTGAACCTGGGCGGCATTCCACTTACATTCAGAGGTCCGAAACCATGATGTTCTTGAAACTACCTAGCAATACTACATCCGCCCAGAGGTGAATTATATCCTTAGTTACTACTCAATTTGTTTTATAATTATCCTCACAAAATCTCAATGAATACACGAACCAACCCAGTCTACATAGCATAGCAAAACTACAACTACCACGATCTTCATTGACAAGGGGTAACTCATTAGCATAGCATAATATAACAATATTCCTACACATGCATAAATTCATAGTGTGATATATACTACATGCATAGAAAAATAATAGGTGAAGGATGATCAACATGTAACTTGCCTTGATTCTGGTTCAAAAGGTCACACTCTTGACAATAGTTCGCGTTGCTCTCCGGGCAATCTACACGTTTCAAACAATCACAACTAATAAATCACTACACTCAAAATAACACCAAATAAAATCAACAGCAGGAAATCATTTTTAAAACCACAAAAATAGTAGCATAGCAGTAGCTATAAATCATCTACAATTCAATAGAAACACAACACAAAAAGAATCAACAAATTTCGTTAAATGGTTTGCAAAATATGGCCTCCAGAAGGTTTATTTAAAATTTGGTCAAGTTCAAATTTGAACAATGCAAACATGCAAAATCTTGGTGCTGTCATATTCTACTGGTCAATGTGAGTGCATAGGAAAAAGAATTAACTAAATTGGGTAAACAAATTAAAAGTTAGAGCAATTTGAAATTTCAGTGAAAATCTGTCCAAAAATAAACAGATCAAAACTGAACTGCTACGGTTCTTGTAGCACTTGGCCGCGTGTCATCGCATGATTGGCCGAAGTTGGTTCGGGCATGCGCGCGGGCTCACCCGAACAGAAAACGATAGCGGCGGCTCGGGCGTCGGCGGTGGCGCTTCTCCGGCGACTCCCCGGCAAAGAAGAGGTGGCGGACGGACGCGACGTTTGTAGGGGGTGGCGGTGGTGGCGAGAACGGCGGCGGTGATGTCCTCTATGGCCGGCTCCGACGATGTGAACTCCGGCGGTGTTGGCAGGGTTTGTCCCTTTGCTCTGCTGCGTTTTTGGCCACTAAAAGAAGTCAGGGGAGTGTGGCTCTGAGAGGGGGTTCAAACGAAACGAACAGCGCGACTGGAGATGCCCTTACGGCGACGCAATCATCTGGCAAACAGCGGCGGACCTGGAAGCTCCTGGCGAGATCGGATCGAGCTCGATCAGGTCGTGTGGCAAAAGGAGATGGGGAAAGACGTTCAGTAGGTTTCCCCTTGGGTCTTGGCTCGCGTGCGGTGACCCAGGCGTGCAGGGGGTCGACCAGAGCGCCGGATCGATCCGGGCTCGGCTTCTCGGTTGCGTGAGTGCGCGCTGAGTCCAGCTCGGGGAAGGGGATCGGTGTGGAGCCCCCTATCAGCGGCACAGCACTGGAAAAGTAAAAAAAACAATGGAGGGGGTGCGGGTGCTCTCCTGGGCTGGCCTACCAGCTACTGTGCTGCGCGCGCAGGGCCGAAGTCCCGGTTGGGCCACTGTGCGGCCCAACTACACAGTGCGGCTCCGTTTTCTGTTTTTTAAAGAAAACTGCCACAGAAATATTCTGGCTAAAAATAAAATACCAGAATAATTTCTAAAAACAAAAATAACACACAGAAGTATATATGCAACTAATATAAACTATAGAAACTCTAATGCCAAACCTAATGCAATTTTTGTAAATAAATTTCTATGCAAAATGCCACACAATGAGCATTTTCAAATAAATTTAAAAGCAATTGGAGTTTATAAAATTGCAGAAACACCTCAAATGAATCCAACTTATTATTCTGGACATTATGAACTTATATTTGACAGG
This sequence comes from Elymus sibiricus, assembly GCA_039707655.1. NCBI lineage: Eukaryota > Viridiplantae > Streptophyta > Magnoliopsida > Poales > Poaceae > Elymus > Elymus sibiricus. The sequence continues at coordinate 153,865,300 of CM077671.1, read as the reverse complement.
GGAGAAGTCATGTTATCTCCACTCCAATAAATTGCCTTGAGTTGCATAATGAATAGAATTTTCAGAAAAATAAATAATGCATAGAAAAATATGAGATGCAATATGAATGATCTATTAACATCCTAATTAAGGAAAATTGGGATTTTACAAACCTACCCACCTTAAGATGAATCTCGCTCTCGAGATTCGGGTTGGCTAGCAAATAGGTGTGGGTGATCCTGCTTGAGGTCTTCCTCTTGTTCCCAAGTAGCCTCCTCATCGGTATGATGATCCCACTGAACTTTGCATAACTTTATTGTCTTGGTGCGAGTAACTCTCTCTGTTGTCTCCAGAATCTTAACAGGCTTCTCCTCATATGTCAAATCAGTCTCCAACTGAATTGCCTCAAGTGGAAGTGTATCTCTCAAAGGAACATCCGCCATCTCTGCATGGCACTTCTTCAACTGGGATACATGAAACACATTATGAACACCTGACAAAGATTCTGGCAACTCCAGCTGATAACCTACCTCTCCTCTATGCTCCAAGATCATGTAAGGCCCCACAAAGCATGGTGCTAACTTACCTTTGATCCCAAACCTTTTAATTCCGTGAAGTGGTGAAACTCTAAGGTATGCACAGTCTCCTACCTCATATGTCACCTCCTTACACTTTGCATCAGCATAACTCTTCTGCCTGGACTGTGCTATCTTTAGCCTATCACGAACCAACTTGACTTTCTCCTCAGCATCTCTAATCAAGTCTGGTCCAAAGAACTGACGCTCTCCAACCTCATCCCACATCAATGGTGTCCTTCACTTTCTACCATACAAAAACTCAAATGGTGCCATCTTCAGACTAGCCTGATAACTGTTATTATATGAGAACTATGCATATGGTAAATTATCATCCCAACTGGACCCATAGTCCAAAGCATAATCTCTCAACATATCCTCCAAAATCTGATTCACCCTCTCTGTCTGCCCATCTATCTGTGGATGGAAGGCTGTACTAAACTCCAGCCTGGTGCCCAAAGCTCCATCCAACTGACGCCAAAACTTGGATGTGAACTGAGTACCTCTATCAGACACTACCTTCCTTGGAACTCCATGCAAACAAACAATTCTGGTCATATAAATCTTCGCTAGCTTAGCACTTGTATAGGTAGTCTTTACCGGGATGAAGTGAGCAACTTTAGTCAAATGGGCAACAATTACCCAAATAGAATAATAACCTGATCGAGTCCTGGGTAACCCTGTAATGAAGTCCATACCAATCTCATCCCACTTCCAATCAGGTATAGGAAATGGTTGTAACAAACCTGCTGGTTTCTGATGCTCTGCCTTAACTCTCTGGCACACATCACATACTGCAATATACTCAGCAATTTCCCTCTTCAGGCTAGGCCACCAAAACCTCTCCCTCAAATCCAAATACATCTTAGTATTACCTGGGTAGATAGAATAAGGTGAATCATGCGCCTCCTGAAGAATCAACTTCTTGATCTCTGCATCTTGAGGTACAAAGATACGCTTCTCAAACCATATGGCTCCCTGTTCATCCTCATGAAAACCTTGTGCCTTCCCTTTTAGCATATTCTCTTTTATCTCAGCAACATACTTATCATCCTTTTTAGCTTCTCGCATTCTGTCAAGCAAAGTAGGCTTTACCTCAAGTGTTGCCAAATAGCCCTTAGGAACCATCTCCAATCTGAGATTTCTGAACTGCTCACACAACTCCGGTGGCATATCGTCAATATTAATTGCATTAACATGGCTCCTATGACTCAATGCATCAGCAACAACATTAGCCTTACCAGGATGATACTGCAATTCAAATCATAATCCTTAATAAGCTCCAACCATCTCCTCTGTCTGAGGTTCAACTCCCTCTGAGTAAAAGTATACTTCAAGCTCTTATGATCAGTAAATATATCACAATGATTACCAACAAGATGATGCCTCCAAGTTTTCAATGCATGCACAGCTGAGGCTAACTCCAAATCATGTGTAGGATAATTATGCTCATGATTCCTAAGCTGGCGTGAAGCATAAGAAACAACTTTACCTGCCTGCATCAAAACACTCCCAAGTCCTTGACGAGAAGCATCACAACACACCTGGAAGTCTTTATGTATGTCTGGCAAAATTAATACCGATGTTGTAACCAAACGTTGCTTCAACTCCTGAAAGCTAGCTTCACATTAATCAGTCCAAACAAATTTCTTCTCCTTCTTCAACAATTCAGTCATAGGCTTTGCAATCTTGGAAAAGTTCTCAATAAACCTCCTGTAATAACCTGTAAGGCCCAAAAAGCTGTGAATCTCCCCAACTGACGTGGGTGACTCCCACTCTGTAACTGCGGCAACCTTGGATGGATCAACTGCAACTCCATTACCTGATATAACATGTCCAAGGAATGCTACCTCATCCAGCCAAAACTCACATTTGCTGAACTTGGCATACAATTGGTGCTCCCTCAGTTTCTCCAATACCAAACGTAGATGCACTTCACGCTCTTGCTTATTCTTAGAACACACCAATATATCATCAATGAAAACAACCACAAACTTATCCAAGAACTCCATAAACACCTTGTTCATCATATTCATGAAGTATGTAGGGGCATTAGTCAATCCAAATGACATAACAGTATACTCATATAGCCCATACCTCGTAGTAAAACCAGTCTTTGGAATATCTTGCTCACGAATCTTCAATTGATGATAACCAGAACGAAGATCAATCTTAGAAAACACAGTAGCTCCCTCCAACTGATCAAACAGATCATTTATCATAGGCAAAAGATACTTATTCTTAATGGTTACCTCATTCAGAGAACGATAATCAACACACATCCTCAGAGTTCCATCCTTCTTCTCAACAAACAAAACAGGAGCTCCCCAAGGTGATGAACTTGGGCGAATAAATCCTTGTGCTTGCAATTCCCTTAACTGCTTCTTCAATTCCTCCAACTCTTGAGGAGGCATTCTATAAGGTCTCTTAGCAATAGGTCCAGTGCCTGGTATTAAATCAATAAGAAACTCAATATCTCTATCTGGCGGCATACCTGGCAACTCCTCTGGAAACACATCTGGATAGTCCTTCACAACTGGCACCTCTTCCAGGCTACCCCCCTTAAAAGAGTTCACCTACATCCGCTTATGCTGATACTTACATACATATTTGATTCTCTTCCCTCCTGGTGCATTCAGAGAAATAGATCGACTGGCACAATCAATAACTCCCTGATATTTGATCATCCAATCCATACCCAAAATAATATCCAGACCTTGTGACTTCAGTATGATCAAATCTGTAGGAAAAACAAGCTTCCCAATAGACAATGGCATGTGAAAACATCCCAAACTTGTTGCCATCTCAGCCCAGGAGAAATTACTAAAATAGGTGACTTAAGCACTACAGTAGGCAGCTTATGTTTATCCACAAGTACCTGCGATATGAATGAATGCGATGCACCAGAATCAAAAAGAACAAGCGCGGGTACTGAATTGATTAAAAAATTACCAATCACCGCGTCAGGCTCATTATAGACCTCCTCCACATTAACATGGTTGCCATGACCCTTCTGAAAGGGGTTTGGCTTGTTGGCTCCTGAATTCCCATTACCATTATTGCTCTCTGGACAAGTATTCGAGTAGTGGCCCATCTTCCTGCACTTGTAGCACTGAACCTGACTAAGGTCCCTCTGCACGGGCACACTCTGGCGGTCCAGGTTATTATTACCTCCATTACCATTACCGTTACCATTACCATTATTACTCTTGTGCCCATTGTGATGATGGTGGCCATTATGGTTGTGGCCACTCCCTCCATTATGATTATGCCCATTACCTCCATGATGATGATGCCCATTACCTCCATGATGATGATGCCCATTACCTCCATTACCATGATATGAAGTGCGTGGCTTCTACTGTGGTCCTGAATTATACTTGTTACCATTGTTGTACTTCCTCCTGCGGTTCTCTATGGCCTTATGCTTTCCCTCAAGCACGATAGCCTTATCAATAAGGTCCTGGCAATTACCAAAAGTGGCCACTGTCAACTGAACACCCAAATCATCGTTCAGGTCCTCTAAGAATTTCTCCTGCCTAGCTGCATCATTATTAACATCATTAGGAGCATAAAGTGCAAGGTTATTAAATTCCTCCACATACTCATTAACCGTGCGGCCTCCCTGACGCAAGCTGCGGAACTCCTTCTTTTTCGGACTCATGGCACCGGCAGACACATGTGCGGCACGGAAAGCTGCCTGAAACTACGCCCAGGTGATAGTATCAATGGGATAGGTGACCAAGTAGTTGTCCCACCAAGCTGCAGCAGGACCCTCCAACAGATGTGAGGCAAACCTCACCCTCTCTACATCTGTGCATCCAATGGTCTGCAAGTTCCTACCGATTGCACGGAGCCAATCATCAGCCACAATAGGTTCAGGGCTGCTGGAGAACCTCGGAGGATTCAACCTCAAGAACCTAGTAAGCATATCCATAGGTGGCGGAGGCGGCAAAATGTTGTTGTTGTTGTTGTTGTTGTTGTTTCCCATGTTCTAAACAAGCAACTGGATCAACTGGCCTTGTCCCTGAAGGATCTGCTGCACATATGGTGGTACATCATTGTCATTGTTGCCTCCTCCTGATCCCCTGTCTCTAGGCTAATGTCCCGGCGGCATCTGGTGGGCAAGAATTAGATGAGTAATAGATAGAATAGGTCTAAAGTAATATATATATATATATATATATATATATATATATTCTACCCATATGCATAATATGATCAAGGCAATATATATGAGGCAACAAAAACACAATAATGAATAACACCAACAGAAAACAAACAAGAATCAATAACATAGCATTATATATAGTCGAATAATTTCAACAAGATCCTAGTTTAACAAACAAGCAAACTAACAATCAAGCAAGCAATCTAGTATCATCCTACCACAAAAGTGGCATATACAGATACGCTAACACGATAACATCTCAATATAAAACAAAGATAAATGGAGGTCTCAGCACTAGTTCCTACTTAAACTAGTCAAGATACTTGAGGGATTGTCTAATAAAAGAGTAAGCAGTATAGATAGTTTATAAAATAATCTTCACTCCTATGGCTTTTTCTAATCCATTTTCTAGGGTCACGACCTACAGTCAACACACTGCTCTGATACCATCTGTAACGACCAAACCTCGAAGGACTTGAGTCTCTGTGCTTACTGTGCTAGTCCCTGGATTGATTCGCTAGCACACACAGTATAGATGAATACTAGAATAACAAGTGCATCATTTATTACATCGTATGATCCAGAATTTATAAAGTATAACAATCTGCATAGCACATAGCTAGCCTTATTCAATCAAACAACGCAAAAGTAGCAGAAAATAACGATGAGTCCCATCATAGCCCACTGGCGATGCTGAGTGCAGACTCGCGACCCTACCGGTACCTTACTCTTCGTCTGAATATCCTGCAACATGAGACGTTGCAGCCGTATAGGTCAATACATTGAATGCATTGGCAAGTTACACATGAGTAATATTAAAGCAGACCTACAGGTGCATGCATAATATAACAAAGGAAGGCTTGATGGTTATTTTGCGGAAAAGCTAATTTTGTCCTCATCACTACATCATAGTCAAATTTTAAATTTGTTTGCTACAATTAAATACATATGGTTGAATTGGCAACTCCAACTCCAACCTATTACCATTATTAAGTTTCCCACCAAGTTTTATTAAGGGTAACATCTGTCAAGATCATCCAACAACTGTAATGGCCTAGCTGCTCAAATTTGTCCATAACCGGAGACACGGCTAATCATGATTAGTTTTATTACTCTGCAGAGTTTTGCACACTTTACCCACTAGACCCAACCCGAAGGTTGAGACGAAGTCTTTCAGAAGCAGTCACCTCCATCCAACGGCAGTCGATACACCTACTCATATCTACATCTGCTAGCTTTGCCCAGGCGAGGTTCCCACAACCTACTCAAGTAAGCCAGTGCCCATATAGCTAGTGTTTGCACATGGAAGCTACTAGTCACTAAGTCTATCTGATCTTTTTGAACCTGGGCGGCATTCCACTTACATTCAGAGGGCCGAAACCATGATGTTCTTGAAACCACCAAGCAATACCACATCCGCCCATAGGTGAATTATATCCTTAGTTACTACTCAATTTTTTTTATAATTATCCTCACAAAATCTCAATGAATACAAGAACCAACCTCGTCTACATAGCATAGCAAAACTACAACTACCATGATCTTCATTGACAAGGGGTAACTCATTAGCATAGCATAATATAACAATATTCCTATACATGCATAAATTCATAGTGTGATATATACTACATGCATAGAAAAATAATACGTGAAGGATGATCAACATGTAACTTGCCTTGATTCTGGTTCAAAAGATCACACTCCAGACAATAGTTCGCGTCCCATTCCGGGCAATCTACATGTTTCAAACAATCACAACAAATAAATCACTACACTCAAAATAACACAAAATAAAATCAACAGCAAGAAATAATTTTTAAAACCACAAAAACAGTAGCATAATAGTAGCCATAAATCATCTACAATTCAATAGAAACACAACGCAAAAAGAATCAACAAATTTCGTTAAATGGTTTGCAAAATATGGCCTCCGGAAGGTTTATTTAAAATTTGGTCAAGTTCAAATTTGAACAATGCAAACATGCAAAATCTTGGTGCTGTCATATTCTACTGGTCAATGTGAGTGCATAGGAAAAAGAATTAACTAAATTGGGTAAACAAATTAAAAGTTAGAGCAATTTGAAATTTCAGTGAAAATCTGTCCAAAAATAAACAGATCAAAACTGAACTGTTACGGTTACTGTAGCACTTGGCCATGTGTCGTCGCATGATTGGCCAAAGTTGGTTCATGCATGCGTGCGGGCTCACCCGAACAGAAAACGATAGCGGCGGCTCGGGCATCGGCGGTGGCACTTCTCCGGCGACTCCTCGACGAAGAAGAGGTGGCGGGCGGACGCGGTGTTTGTAGGGGGTGGCGGAGGTGGCGAGAACGGCGGCGGGGCTGTCCTCTGTGGCCGGCTCCGACGATGTGAACTCCGGCGGCGTCGGCGGGGTTTGTCCCTCGGCTCTGCTGCGTTTTCGGCCACTAAAAGAAGTCAGGGGAGTGCGGCTCTGAGAGGGGGTTCGAACGAAACGGACGGTGCGGCTGGTGATGCCCTTACGACGACACAATCGTCAGGTGAACAGCGGCGGACCTAGAAACTCCCGGCGAGATCGGATCGAGCTCGATCAGGTCGTGCGGCAACAGGAGACGGGGCAAGATGTTCAATAGGGTTCCCCTTGGGTCTTGGCTCGCGTGCGGTGACCCAGGCGTGCACGGGGTCGACCAAAGCGCCGGATCAATCCGGGCTCGGCTTCTCGGTTGCATGCGTGTGCGCTTCGTCCGGCTCGGGGAAGGGGATGGGTGTGGGGCCCCCTGTCAGCAGCACAGCATTGGAAAAGGGAAAAACAATGGAGGGGGTGCGGGTGCTCTCCTCGGCTGGCCTGCCAGCTGTTGTGCTGCGCGCGCGGGGCCACTGTCCGGCCCAACTGCATAGTGCAACTCCGTTTTCTATTTTTTTTTAAAGAAAACTGCCACAGAAATATTCTAGCTAAAAATAAAATACCAGAATAATTTCTAAAAACAAAAATAACACACAGAAGTATATATGCAACTAATATAAACTGTAGAAAATATAGAAACTCTAATGCCAAACCTAATGCAATTTTTGTAAATAAATTTCTACGCAAAAGGCCACACAATGAGCATTTTCAAATAAATTTAAAAGCAATTGGAGTTTATAAAATTACAGAAACACCTCAACTGAATCCAACTTATTATTCTGGACATTATGAGCTTTTATTTGACAGGGGAGAAGTCATGTTATCTCCACTACAATAAGTTGCCTTGAGTTGCATAATGAATAGAAATTTTAGAAAAATAAATAATGCATGGAAAAAATATGAGATGCAATATGAATGATCTATTGACATCCTAATTAAGGAAAATAGGGATGTTACATGATATGACCGAATTGACTCTAGGTTAATGGCCAACCGACACGTGTCACAACGAACGGATTTCAAAGACTCATGAGGCAACATTACTTGGGCTAAAAGCAATGCTGACTCAACCAACTATGGAAGAGATTTCCTCTGATTATCTTCACTCGAAGACATAGGTTTATGAGTTGAGCATCACATCAGCTTCGGACTTCATCACCTCTACCCCACTTAACAGTACAGTGGTTCCTATGACTCAGGAAACAAGAAACAAAACAATCAAAAGACCTTGTCTTCGCGTTTCATTATCTTCAAGTGATCATCTTCGCGCACCACCAATGTCTTCATCCATCATCAATGTCTTCGGACATTTTTAGGAGTCCTCTTCGACGGTTAAACCGAATCTTTAGGGACTTCTATCTGTGTTATCCTGTGAACTCTCACAAACACATTAGTCCCTCAACCACGTTTGTATTCAATACTCCAAAACCAACAAAGGGTGGCACTTGATGCACATACAATCTCCCCCTTTTTGGTGATTGATGACAAATTGGTTGAAGTTTTCAACGTGGATAAAATATTCGAAGATAACGACTTGGAGATTATGATTGCAAGATATAGAGATCTCCCCCTGAAGATGTGCTTATGAAGATTTTTCTTTGAATGCAAAAAGCACATGGCAGGTTTTAATTTGTGGAGATCTCCCCCTATATCTTGTAATCCAAACACAATGCATTTAAGAGTTTTATGAAGATAATGAAATGCATAGTGAAAAATGGGTGCATGCAGAATGACTTCGGGCGCATAAAATACGATTGAGATAAGCGCCAAAAGTAAGGTAAGTTCACGAATGTGTAGACGTCCATCAGAACTTAAGTTTTACAACCCAAAATAGCAAATGTTCAGAACGAGAGTTGTAAACTTAACAAAAGTAGCAACCACCCAGCCCAATAGACTCGTTTGAAGACTATCACTCCAATGCATCTCCCCCTTTGTCACTTAATGACCAAAAATGGTGAAGATATTGGGCACTACATGGCCCCAGCAGGAGTCGAAGATGATGGCGCATCTGAGTCGATGTTGGGTGGTGTAGAGGGGCCTGATGCAGTGTCGTTGCGGTCAGTTGGGGTTGGCAGAGAAGTGACATCTTCAGCTTCATCATCTGCGAGATCGGCATTGACCGATGGTGCTGAAGAAGAATAGTCATTATCTTCGAGAGATGGGGTCCTTCCCCACATCTTCGTTCTAGGAGGAGGAGCAAAGAATCTGAAGTTATTCTTGAAGCCATCTTCACGAAGATCATCCACCGGAGCCAGCATGGTCAATGTCTTCCAGGAACACGTGCATGTTTCATGGGCCACTAAAGTGTTCTTGGTGGCAAGGTTGCGAATGATATTTATATCAGTCCTAACAGATTGTATTTGCCTCCTGGTCCATTCATGATGCCTATCATGCTTTTTATGAAGAGAGACCAGAAGCTCTCAGTCTGTCATAGCATGTTCCCTTCTGGGTTGGTTCTGTGTAGGCGCAGTGCTTGCAGTGGCTTCAGTTGTAGTGGCACCAGGCTGAGGACGCGAATGTCACCCATCAGTCTGGCCCTGGCAGGATCAGTGGGAATGTGAAGCCCTTCAATATGAGTTGTGCCACTTGTGCCTTCGACAATGGGGTTCTTCCCTTTGGAAGGGTAAATGTCTTCATGAATGACTTCCACTTCTAGAAGGAACACAATGTGGTTGTGAGCATAGGTTAGATACTTTGTGTTTGTTCTGCGCTTGATGAAGCGCATGATCCATGGTGCATAAATCTTCTGTTCAAAGATATCCATACCAGGAGCAGCGAGGTTGCGATTGAATAGGTCTTGAAGATTGAACCAGATGACATAGACTATATTCTAGATCAATGTTTTCATGGCACCTTCCAGCTTGGTCGAAGATGAATGCCCCTTGACTGGCCATATATAGTATGACGAACAATATGATATTTAGTCTTCGGCAGGTACTAAAGATCATCAACAAAGAATGCCATGGGCAAGGGTGCATCAGGTGCCATTGGCTTCATCATTGTCAGCATATCTGTCATGTTGGGCTCAGGTGCTTGGAAGATGCTTCTTGTAGCTTCAGCATAAGCAGCAGATTGCGGATGAACGTCTTCACCAGATGCATCAAGTGGAGTGGTGGCAAACAATTCCATAGCAGGAGCTTTGATATGCTCATCACGGATCATGAAGTCCATTTCCCATGTCTTCAGATCTTTCCTAAAGCCAGAGATGTGGAGAGTTACATAAAATTGAAGAATGAGTTCTTCATTCCAGTCTTCATGATCAACAACGAAGGGCAGCAGTCCAACATGTCGAAGACATTCAAGGGCCTGATCAAAACAAGGAAGGCCACTCATGGCTTCCAAGCTAAGATGCTTGTGGGGGAAAATCCTGTTCTAGCCATAGAGCACACATGTATAGTAGTGGCATTATTGAGCACTCCAGAACCGATCAGATCGAACCTTTTGACGCGCATAGGGATTTTAATCAGAGTCAAAGAAGGTGGTGTTAAGTTTGAAGTCCTTGACACTGAAGACAAGAGGACGCATTGGACCTTGTTGACGAAGACTTGGAAGCCTTAGCATCGGGTTCATAATGCGTGGGCGACGATGAATGTTGAATTCATACCGAGGACCCATCAATGGTGGAGGAAGCATCTTGGGCCTTCTAGTGGCCACCATCTCTCCTTCCCGATTGCGATCCATGACAATGTTTTTAGAATTGTCGTCTGTCGATGGCATCGCAGGGACAGGAGGACCATCAGGAGATGGGGCATTGTCTTCGCCCTCGCGAGTTGATGTGGGTTGGGGTTCGGGTGGGACAATAGCAGTGTCAGCCGCTATATCAGCAGCAGCTTTGGCTTCAAGTTCTAGCTATGCATGAACAATACTTCAGCCATAGGATTCTCCTCGACTGATGTAGTCGGGTCAGCATGCACTTCCTCTTCTGGTATGCTAGTCATGGAAGATATTATTGGCCTTGGTCCTCTGTGCAGCCTTTCGACGGCCGACGCATGCTCAGAATTTTCAACCTCCATATCCTCAAATGGAGACCGGGGCATGGGTTCTGTTCCTTGATCCACATTGTCTTCGTGCATGTGCTCATCACGGACAATGTCTTCAGCTGCAGCGGAGTCGACAGTTGGAATGTCTTCAGCTGCAGTGGGTTCAGCAACTGGAATCTCTTTAGTTGTTTGAGCCTCTGTGGTAGCATACTCATACAGAATAACACGTCTATCAACATTTTCAGATGCTGGAGGAGCCATAGAGATAGGCTTCACCATCAGGGGATCCTCTTGAGGAGGTGGTGTCATAGATGGGCTTCAGGTGGCACTTGGTGTTGGCTCGAAGGCTTTGCTTTCTTAGTCTTTGGCTTCATGGAAGGTTGAGCTTCAGCAGGTTGAACAAGCCGACACTTTCTGGCTTCAGCCTCAGCAGTTTTGGTCTTTATGTTGGATGCAGTAGAGGAAGGACAAGGTGAACTCAAGCTAGAGAAGCCTGCAGGAAAGATAATGCTAGGCATTTCTTATCTCTCATGTGCAGGCTGGTTTGAAGACTGTGAAGCCTGCTTTGACTTCTGAAGAATTCGGGAGTCAAGAGCAGGTTGGCCAAGAGCTTTTCGCCTGAGCATATCATTGTGGGAATCTACCATCAATTTGACCTTTCTCTTCAGGCACACAAGGGCACCACGTACATCGTATTGATGCTTGACAAATTCAGCCTTGAGATCAGACATCATCTGCTGATACCCTTGTATTTCTTTGATTCCAAGTTTGTCCTTATGTTTTTTGAAGAGCGCCTTTTCATGGCTAATCTTCTCGCGTTGCTCCACAAGTTATTTTGCCACTGCGAGCTCTTCATTCACAAGGCCCTGGAAGGTCACGCTCAAGCCAAGCGGAAGCTCAAGCGCATCAATGGTGATGGAAGGATCACGAAACCATTCATCAATGAAGTGGTCCAATATGTCTGCATCAAAGAGAGGTAGATCTTGCAGGCATTTGTCTTCCTCTTCCTTTTGCTAAATAAGCCTCGCTAGGGCTTCATCATCAAACTCATCATTAGAAAGCTCAATAATATTGTCACCATCCATCAAGGTGATGGATGGCTTCGGTCCACGAGTAGCAGATTGCTTTCTCTCCATCCTTCAAAAGGTGCAAGACTCATCTTCAGTTTGTAAGCTGTTTTTAGTGGTTTCAGCAGGCCTTGATCACGAAGCCTGTGGTGTTGAGGGGGCAGACTTTGAAAACTTTGAGTCATTTGGCTTTGAAGACTTCTTTCTTTTCAGAGGCTTTGGATCAGTAGCAGGAGCATCATTGTTATTTTCAGGATACCATACAAGGCTGGTTGGATCTTGATTTACTGGCATAGGTTGCCTGATCATGCATGGATAGAAGCCAATCTTGATGGCGTCAGCTCTTGTCTTCGGATGAAGGTTATTTTAGACAATGTCTGTCCATGGAGCTCGATTTGCATGCTTATCAGTGTATTAGTCAGTTACGAAGAGATAATAAAACCATTCCTCTGCCAAATATCTCTGGATCCATTGAATTCGGTTCTTCCACTAAGTGTAGTTCTCATCAGGATCAGACTTATATTTTTCATAGAGATTAGGTGGAAGGCCTTTTGCTGTGTTCAGACGCCTTTGCCTACCAGCCTTCTTGGGGGCAAACTCTGTGGCCATTGTCTTCAGCTAGGTATTGACTTCACACAAGAATCCAAATGTGAACTAGCTTCAGGTGAGTCCAAATGAATCTGCAAATAGTCTACAAACGAATTCAGACTATGAGATCCTAGTGATTCTGCTGCGAGCATGCACCTACGAAAGAATTAGATATGCGAAGGGAATAGAAGAGGTCATATGCATTCTCACAAGATTTTGAAGTTAAATCATGAAGATAATGACCTCATTCACCGAAGACATTTACTTTGGCACAAGATAAGGTGGTTTCAGATTTGTGCAAGTACAAAAAGTTACACAAGTGAGAAATCAAACCAAATTTTCAACATAAGTGAAGGCATTTAGTAAATTGAGATCGATGTTTAAGGGCCGTCGAAAGGAAGGTGGAAAAACAACATTCAAAAATATTTGGTAATTTTTTGGATCAAACAAGCGGTAAAAATCAGTGTTTTATTTACCGTGGTGAAGAACACGAAGAACTGCTCGACGAGGCGGAGAAGTCGACCGGTTTGATCTGCCACACCCTAGCTTGGTGGTGGCAGACGGCTACGGCGGTGGCGGAGCGAAGACAATCGCGGCCGGCGTGAGTATGACGACGAAGAAGGCACGACGGCTAAGCATTTCTCCTCCGGCGACGATGAATTCGAGCGACGGCACTATGGTTTGGAGCTCAAGAGCGAAGGTGGGGGAGGTAAGAGTAATAAATGAGCTAGGGGTCATGTATTTATAAGGAGGGTGGAACTGGGACAACCCAATTTTTTTGGACGGATATGCCCCTAACCCTTCGGTTTAGTGGGACACGTGGCAGGCATGCACACATCTGATAGCCCACTACCTTCGATCTGTAGCGACGAGCGCGGAAATAGTTGCGATAAGGGCGGTAAAAGATAAGATTGAGAATTTAACTATTTTGGTTGAATTTGTCTTCGACAGCCAAGGATGCAGTGAAGAAACTCAACACGCGTCAAGTAGAATGCATATGACTGGAGTTGAACAGTGTTAGGAGAGATAAGCATAGACGAGGTTTGCGGGTCCGATCACATTTTCCTAGATAAAATTCGAAGATATAGCTATAGGCGAAATGATGTAGAGGACAAAACTCCAGAATATTAGCATAATATATTCAATTGAAAAGTGTGCAAATACGAAAATGAATATACAACATGAAGATAAACTCTGTTTCTTGAAGACATAAACAAAGGTGCAAAGATAAAAGCAATGTCTTCAAGAGGGGTTGCTGGCGTTACCCACCGTATAAGAATGTTAGATCCAGACACGACGCATAATTATTATGGCGCTCTGAAGTCGTATTCTTCTATAATGTATTCACACTTAGAGTGTAAGTCTTCATGAATCGAAGACATGCATTACTTCATGTGTTGTGCATCAAAGTCATCAAAATGCATAAGCATTAGGATGTGTGTTCATTCAGAGGACATTTGAGGATTCTAAGATATTTAGCTCACACCGCAACTTGCAAAACTTCTTCTCATCCAAAGGCTTCATGAAGATATATGTTAGCTGCTCTTCTTTCTTCACATGCTTGATGACGATGTCTCCCTTCAACACATGATCACGAAGAAAATGATGTCGTATCTGCATGCGCTTTGTCTTCGAGTGTTGTACTGTGTTGTGGGCGATCTTGATAGCACTCTCATTGTTGCAGAAGAGTGGAACTTTCTTCTTCTTGATGCCGTAGTCCTTGAGGGTTTGCTTCATCCAGAGAAGTTGAGTGCATCATGCGCCAGCAGCAATGTATTCGACTTCAGCAGTGTAGAGTGATACACAGTTCTGCTTCTTCGAAGACCAACATACAAGAGATCGGCCCAGAAAGTGACAAGTGCCTGATGTAGACTTGCGATCAACTAAGTCACCAGCAAAATCTGAATCTGAATAGCCAATGAGATCCAACTACAAGCCCTTTGATACCATAATCCTAGCGTTGGGGTGTGAGCCACATATCGAAGTATTCGCTTCACATCAAGGTGATGCAATTCCTTTGGTGCCGCTTGAAATCGGGCACACATGCAAACGCTAAGCATTATATCTGGCCTAGATGCACATAGGTACAAAAAAGAGCCAATCATGGGGCGATATACCTCTTGATCGAAATCTTTACCATTTTCGTCAGTGCAGAGGTGACAGTTTGTTGGCATTGGCGTCTTGTAGCCTTTGCATTCATGCATGCCAAACTTCTTGAGACAGTCCTTGAGGTACTTCTCCTGGGATATGAAAATGTCATTTGGTTGTTGTTGAACCTGAAGCCCTAGAATGAACTTCATCCCTCCCATCATCGACATCTGATATTGCTCTTGCATCATGAAGCTAAACTCATCACTATATCGATTGTTAGTACAACCGAAGATAATGTCATCAACATAGATTTGACATATAAAGAGTTCACCATCATATGATTTAGTGAAGAGAGTAGGATCGAGTGAACAAGGTTTGAAGCCTTTCTCCTTGAGTGTGTCATACCAAGCCCTTGGTGCTTGCTTGAGGCCATACAATGCCTTGTTGAGCCTGTAGACCATGTCAGGGTGCTTTGGATCTTAAAACCATGGTGGTTGAGCAACATATACTCCTTCCTCAATCTTACCATTGAGGAATGCACTTTTGACATCCATTTATATGGGCATATATCATAGTGGTTAGCATAAGCAAGCAGTATACGTATGGCTTCAAGTCTAGCAACATGTGCAAATGTTTCATCGAAATCAATACCCTCAAACTGTGTGTAGCCTTGAGCTACAAGTCGAGCCTTGTTTCTAACAACTTGGCCAGATTCATCTTGCTTGTTGCGGTAGATCCACTTCGTACCAATGGCATTGTGCTTGCGTGGATCTGGGCGCTTGATGAGTTCCCACACGTTGTTGAGCTTTAATTGATGAAGCTCTTCTTGCATAGCTAGAATCCATTCCAGTTCCATGAAAGCTTCATCTACTTTGGTGGGCTCTGAGATAGACATGAAAGCAAAGTGCACAGAAAAGTTAGCTAATTGGTTAGCCCTTGAGCGAGTGAGAGGACCTGGTGCGTTGATGCTATCGAGAATCTTCTCGATTTGAACTTCATTAGCCACACGTTGATGTGCAGGGCGAAGACTTTGTTCCTGCTGCTGAGCATTATCTTCGTCAGCAGCATTATCTTTAGGAGCACCATTGTCTTTGTGTTGAGTTGATGGAGGAATGATGACTTCTTCTACTTCAGGTTCCTCGGGCATAATTTTTCCAGTGCCCATCAGCTTAATAGCTTCTTCAGGTGGAAGTTCATCTAGCACAGGAGGCAGATGCTCTCTTTGTGAGCCATTAGTTTCATCGAACCACACATCTACAGTCTCAACCAATTTATTGTAGTAAGTGTTGAAGACCATATAGGTGTTCAAATCCTTCCCATAACCAAGCATGAAACCCTCATGTGCTTTCGGTGCAAATTTTGAAGTGTGGTGTGGATCCCTAGTCCAACATCTTACACCGAAGACTTTGAAATAACTTACATTCGGTTTCTTACCACTAAGCAGCTCATTTGATGTTTTCTTGAAGAACTTGTTAAGATATACCCTATTGATGATGTGGCACAAAGTGTCAATGGCTTCAGGCCATAGTCTTCGAGGTGTCTTGTATTCATCAAGTATAGTATGAGCCATCTCTATAAGAGTCTTGTTCTTGCGCTCCACGACGCCGTTCTGCTGTGGTGTGTATGGAGCAGGGGACTCATGTGTGACACCAAGAGTGTCAAGATACGTGTCAAACCAGTGTTCTTGAACTTTGTGCCGTTGTCACTCCTGATATGCTTGAACTTGATGTCGTAGTTGGTCATGGACCTATTTGCAAAGCGCCTGAAGACATCCTGCACCTTAGTCTTATAGAGTAAGATGTGCACCCAGGTATATCGAGAGTAGTCATCAACAATAACAAAGCCATATAGATTTGCAGTGGTAGAGAAAGTGGAACAATGAGTAGGGACGAATAAGCAGCTCGAAGGGACGAGAAGTCATCATGATTGTCTTCGAGGGATGTTTGGCCCTTGTCATTTTCCAGGCTTCATAGGCACCACATGGATGATCTTTCTTGAACTTGACACCCTTGACGCCATTGATGAGATTCTTCTTAGCAAGGGTATGCAAGTTCCTCATACCAGCATGTCCTAGCCGTTGATGCCATAGACAACATTCTGAAGCTTTTGCTAGAAGACATGTGGCAACCTGTGGTCCTGTAGATAAGTCTACCATGTATAGATCACCTCTTCGAAAACCTTAGAATACTTTGGTTTTGTCAGAGGCCATTAGCACCACACATCAGAATTTGCCAAATATGACAAGCATGTCTAGATCACAAAGCACTGAGATAGACATTAAGTTGTAACCAAGGGATTCGACAAGCATCACATTGTCCATGTGCCGATCCCTTGTGATAGCTACTTTACTTAGTCCCAAAACTTTGCTGCTACTTTTGTCGGCAAAGACGATGTGATCTTTGGTTGGACGTCAAAGAGTTTACTCCATCAATAGGCTTCGATCACCAGTCATGTGACTAGGGCATCCACTGTCCATGATCCATTCAGTGGTGTTGGATTTATCTTCCTGCATTTGAGAATTAGTCTGGTTCACCAAGGCATGCAGTTGTAACATGCATTGATGAAGATGTTGCAGAACAGAACGGTAAGTAATCTGGATAATATAAATGGTAAAAACCATTTGCATTAATTATCTTGCATCAAGGCAAGAGTGTTTTCAGGTTTCAAAAGATAATCTTCGAGTTAAGCTTCATCCTATCTGGAGACCCAATGCTACATGAAGATGTTAGTTCTTCTTAACCACCCACATCTGAAGGGGTGGCTTAGAAGCAATGAGACGTAAAGCAGCATCACAGAATTTAGGCATTGTAGCCCTAATGGTACGTTTCACACGAGGGTTAGAGTACTCATAAGAATATGCAGAAAAATTATTAGTCTTATGAACATAATGATTCATGCCATAGTGCTCATACTCATGAGTCTTTTCCGTCCTTCCCTGCGAAACATAGTTTTTAGCATGATCATATGAAGATCTTTGTCTTCTCAAAGATTTTGATATGGGGTAAGTCTTCTTCCTATGAGATGTCGTCATGACATTTACACGAAGCTTCTCAAGAAGACATTTGGGAACCCAGATCCTCTTCATAGGAGAACCATTCATGCAGTTAGTTCCAATGAATCTAGCAAACACTTCACCATCCTTAGATTTGGACAGTTTATAGTTGGAATCAAATGACTCATCAATGATGATAGGGTTAGCACAGTTAAAACCAGATAACGTGAATGGATCAACTGAAGGACCTTTTGGAGCAACCCATGTGGGTTTGGGATACCGCTTAGGCTTCCAGTAAGATCCATTAGCATTTATGTTTCTTTCGAACCCACACCCTCTTTCATAGAGTTTTTGTTCAGGATTGTCTTCTTCAGGACTTCACAGAGAATACGATGTCCCTTCAGACTCTTGTACATGCCTGTTTCAAGCAATGTCTTCAACCTGTCATTGTCATCAGTAATAGCAGTGGTTTCCTCAGATTAGGGGTTAGATATCACGGACACAGTTGAAGATAATGCATTTTCAGAAGCATTCGAACATTCAACATTTGAATCTTTAGCTTCACGAGCAAGGCATTTTAAGCATGGAGCATTAAATTTATCCTGAGCGGTACTGATCTGTTATGCTAGGAGTGAGTCATTTTCCTTCCAAAGGTCATCATGCGCTTCTCTCAACTTCTCTAGATCAAGCTTTCTTTGAAGATATTCAAGAGAAAGCTTCTCATGTTCAGTTGTGAGAATATCATGACGACTTTGGAGATCCTCAAACCTTGAACAAAGACTTTGCATATCTTCAACCATAGTTTCATTCAGACTCATCTCGTCGCGCAACAGGTCATTCTTTTCTCTAGGGATTTTTGCATTTTCTCCATAGCATTTTGTTGTTTAGTGGCAATCTTGACAAGCGTAGAATAGCTAGGTTTCAAGTTATCATTAGATTCATCTTCGCTATCAGAGTCATGGCGTGAAGATTTTGAGGATACCTTGGAGCCTTTTGCCATGAAGCAGTAGGCTGGAGCATAGTCGTCGTCACTGGCTTTTGTGTTGATTAGGAGGCCATTATCTTCGAGGTCGAAGACGGACGTAGCAACGAATGCAGAAACCATAGCCAAACCAACACTTTCAGAGTCAAACTCCTCCTCAGATTCCTCTTCAACATCTGACTCAGATTCAGCATTAGAGTCCATTTCCTTGCCAATGAAAGCATGAGCTTTGCTTGATGAACTCTTCTTGTGTGATGAAGACTTGGATGAAGACTTGTGATGCTTCTTGTTCTTCATGTCATCAGAATCATAGTCCTTGCTCTTCTTATTGGATTAATTCTCCCATCAAGGACAATCAACAATGAAGCGACCACCTTTCTTGCACTTGTGACCTGTTTGCTTCTTGTTGTCACGCGAAGACATTTCTCCAGACTATTGGAGTTACGCCTTTAACATTTTGAAAAGCGTTTGGACTTGGCGAATTTATGAAACTTCCTCACAAGCAGAGCGAGTTCTTTGCCAATGTCTTCGGCACCATCGGAACTGCATTTAGATTCTTCTTCTTTCGATGAAGATATAAATTTTGCCTTCAGGGCACGAGAGCGACCATAACTGGATCCATAGATTTCCCTCTTCTCAGCTTGTTGGAACTCATGGGTGTTCAGCCTCTCAAGGATATCAGCAGGATCCAATTCCTTGAAATTAGGGCGTTCTTGGATCATTAGAGCAAGAGTGTCAAAGGAACTGTCAAGAGATCTCAATAGCTTCATCATAACTTTATGTTTGGTGATATCAGTAGCGCGGAGAGCATTCAACTCATTTGAGATATCAGTGAGTCAATCAAATGTGAGCTGGACATTTTCATTGTCAAGCCTCTTGAAGCGGTTGAACTGATTGCGAAGAACATCAACACGCGAGTCTCGCTGAGATGAGACACCTTCATTGACCTTGGAAAGCCATTCCCAGATTTGCTTCGTAGTGTCCAGAGCACTCACACGACCATAGTGTTCTTTTGTCAGATGACCACAAATGATGTTCTTAGCGGTTGAGTCCAGTTGAGCAAATCTCTTCACATCAGCAGAAGTAACACCTTCGCCAACCTTGGGGATGCCGACCGTGACAACATACCAGAGGTCGTTGTTAATGGCTTCAAGATGCACACGCATCTTCTTCTTCTAGTAGGGGTAGTCGTTGCCATCGAAGACATGTCACGCAAGGGAGACCTTGATTATCCCTACAGTTGACATAGCTAAAACTCCAGGTGGTTAATCCGAAACAAAGAACAAAGGAGTACCTTGTTTTGATACCAATTGAAAGTGCTAGTTATCGACTAGGGGGTGAATAGGCGATATTTCTGAAAAGCTTCGAATCCAAATGTATTCAAATTATGCGAAAGCGAAACAGGATCAAGTAGGGATAACAGTCAAGGATTTAAGCAAAGCATGGAATACTACAAAGACATTCTTGTAGGTATAGCATAATCATCATGCACACTAAGATGTATCGAATATAAACTTAGGGAGTATGAAGATAAATGAAAGTTTAAGGAATGTATATGGTGTATGTCTCTGACTAGAAATGATCAAGCAATTGCTTCACAGTACAATACAACAAGTAAGAGAGTGAACAATAGAACCAGTTGCTCGACGAAGATAGATGATTTGTTGGACAAGTTCCAGTGGCTGTGCCAAATGTTTGTCTGGTTGGGGAGGCTGATATTGAACTCTGAAGACCTCGTCTTCACCTTGTTCCCCTTGAGCCGAGGTCACTTAGACCACGCCCAATCATTCTGGTAAGTCTTCAGGGGAGACTTTCGAAACCCGTACAAACTTAGTCACCTAGCAATCCACAATGACTCTTGGATGCTTTAGACCCAGACGCCTAACCGTCTGGAAGATCACATTCTTCAAGTGTAACAAGTCTTCGGTTCTCTCAGAACAGAAAGACTTCGGTGATGCTCAAACACACTAGGTCTAGGTGTTTGGGTTTATCCTCGCAGGATATAGCTCTCTCTCAATGTCTTCGAGGTGGGTTGCTCCAAAACGACAATAGACATATCTCACTCTGAGCAGCCACCTTCTTATGGTGGAGGGGTTGGGCTATTTATAGCCAATAGGCAACCCGACATGATATGACCGAATTGACCCTGGGTCAATGGCCAACCGACACGTGTCACAACGGTCGGATTTCAAAGACTCATGCGACAACATTACCTGGCTACAAGCAATGCTGACTCAACCAACTCTAGAAGAGATTTCCTCTCATTTTCTTCACACAAAGACATAGGTTTATGGGTGAAGCATCACGTTAGCTCTGACTTCGATCACCTTGACCCCACTTAACAATACGATGGTTCCTATGACTCAGCAAAGAAGAAACAAAAAAATATCAAAAGACTTCATCTTTGCATTTCATTATCGTCGAGCGATTATCTTTGCGCACCACCAATGGCTTCAGCCATCTTCAATGTCTTCGGACATTTTAAGGTCTCGTCTTTGACGGTCAAACCGAATCTCCAGAAACTTCTATCTGTGTTATCCTTGATACTTGTGATCTGCGTTGGGTTTTCCGTGAAGAGGAACGGGTAATTGCAGCACAAAGTGGGTAAGTACTTCCCTCAGTTATGAAACCAAGGTTTATCGAACCAATAGGAATATCAATCCTCAACCGTCTTCAGCGGCTGCACACAAAAGAGCAAACAACTTGCACCCAACGCGGGCAAGAGGGTCGTCAATCCCCTTGATCTTGTTATTTGCAAGCAAATGAGTTGTGCAGATAATTATAAATTTCAAAATAAAATAAAAGAAAAATAAAGGCAGCAAGGTAATAGTAGCGTTTGTGAATCTATAAGTAAATAGACTTGGGGGCCATAGTTTTCCCTAGCGGCATCTCTCATGTAGGCAACATACGGTGGGTAACAAATTACTGTTGGGCAATTGATAGAAAAGCAGATAGTTATGCAATTTTCACGGCAATGATCATGTGTATATAGGCATCACGTCCATAAACAAATAGGCCGACTCCTGCCTACACCTATTACTATTAATCCACTCATCGACGGCTATCCATCATGCATCTAGAGTATTAAGTAAAACAGAGTAATGCATGGAGAATGATGACATGATGTAGACAAAGTAAACTCAACAATATGAATAAACCCCATCGTGTTATCCTTAGTAGCAACAACTCAAAGATGCAACTTGTCCCCTTCTGTCAATGGGATATAGAAACTCGTCAGATTGAACCTACTACAACGCACCTCTCTCACTGAAGAAAGATCAATCTACTTGGCCAAAGCAAATCAATAGATCGGAGAGAATTACGAAGCGATAATGATCATGCAAATAAGATCATAATATATATCAGAGGTGACTCAAATACTTTTCATGAATAATCTGAACATAAACCCACAATTCATCGGATCCCTACAAACGCACCGCACAAAAGAATTACATCGGATAGATCAAAGCAAAGATGCGATGATCATTGTATTGAAGATCAAGAGAGAAAGATATTGCCATCTAGGTAGTAGATATGGACCCAAGGTATGTGGTGAACTACTCACACATCATCATGAGGGCAACAAGGTTGATGAAGAGGCCCTCCGTGATCGATTCCCCCTCCGACAGGGTGCCGGAACGGAGCTCAAGATGGCCTCCCGACGGAACAGAGACTTGCAGCGGCGTAAAAAGAGTTTTGGGACTGCCTCCAGGGTTTTCATGATATTAGATAATTTATAGGCCAGAGAACAACGTCGGGGGGGCTGCGAGGGGCCCACAAGCCATCAGGGTGCTTCCCCCCTAGGGTGCGCCATGTTGGCTTGTGGGGCCCTAGTGTGGCTCTCGGCTTCCTTCCGAATCTCCCAGGTCTTCTTTTGGTCCAGAAAAAATCATCAAAAAGTTTCATGCCAATTGGACTTTGTTTGGTACTGTAAACCTGAAAAGTGAAAAACATGCATAAAACAACAACCGGCACTGGGCACTGGGTCAATAGGTTAGTGCTCAAAAATATTATTAATTGGTAAATAAAGACCCAAAAAGTATCCTAGAATGATAATATATCAGCATGGAACAATCAAAAAATACAGATACATTGGAGACGTATCAATCCAATGAACTCTCACAAACACATTAGTCCCTCAACCACATTTGTCTTCAATACTCGAAAACCAACAAATGGTGGCACTAGATGCACTTACATAGTTGCATTGGGATTTTCCTCGAAGAGGAGGGGAGATGCAACACATTAGAGATAAATATTTCCCGCGGTGAGAACCAAGGTTATCGAACCAATAGGAGAACCAAGAAAACTCCCTTTGATAGCACCTACACACACAAAACCAAACCCTTGCACCCAACGCGGGAAAGAGAGTTATCAAGCCCCTTGAACTCGTTACTTGCAAGGATTAAATCTTGATAGAGATAGATGATATAAAAGTAATATAAATAATAGTAAATAAATTGCAAAAAAGTATTTTTATAGTTTAGGTATTTATGTTTAAGTAGACACGGGGTGATGAGGACATCAATACCATTGTTACACCCACAGCCCCTGCTGCTATACATACTGGACCAATTACTAGAGCTCGCGCACGCCAATTGAATTACCAGGTACTTTTGTTTCTTGGAAATCCTTCCAATGTTCATGAACATATGATACTGCCTAAATATACCCTCGTTCGGAAGGAAATATACCCTCGTGGTCAGGTTGATCATGCTCCGGCGTGGTCAATATCCCCTCGGAGTTGGTTTAGCGATTGCTGAGGCGCGACGTCCTCGTACGTTCGTAGTCGGATCGTCAAAGTCAACTCTACCAAAAACGATAGCCACATCTCATCTAAAGACAGGGACAACTTCACCTCTATCAAGTGGTATCAGATTTCCAGGTTGCTCGATGAGATTTTACCAGTTTTTCATAGTTTAGATCGCATCTGTTCTTCATACCTATAGTCCATGAAAAAGCCAGAAAAAATTAGGGCTAGTTCCTCCTATCCGTACCAATCTGAGCCTTTTGCAATTTTCTGTTCGGTGTTTTGCTTTGTTAAATTTGCGGTTGCATTGTCGTGTCGAGTTGCTGGTCTTGGCGTCTAGTCTTTTAGAGTTTTTAGTTCTGTTCACAGTTTGTCACGCTGTCGCCGCATCATCTTCATCACTGCCATATACCGCCACCACACCAGATACATCACCGCTGCCATATACCACCACGACACCAGATACATCACCGCTGCCATATACCACCACCACACCAGATACATCACCGCTACCATATACCACCACATATTCCACCAGATTAATATCCACCACCAATCCTAGTCCGTGTCCATTACATATTCCACCAGACAATTTTTAGGCCAAAATTTTGGTGGGTGAATATTTTCCCTATCCTTTTTTAGGCTTTTGACAACATTTTGAGACACTCGCCACCATAGTGATTTTTTGTCGTGATTTTTGGTCGTCGCAGCCCAGAATCGCCATAGAAAAAAAATTAGTCAAAAAATTTCGTGCCTATCCTGTTTTTAGACCTTCGGAAGAGTTTTGAGACACTCGCCATTATAGTGATTTTCTTGAAAAAAGAGCGCAAAAAAAGAAGCGCCAAAAAAATAAAATAAAATCAGAGTGGCTCTTCCCTTGATTACGTGTAGCGTCATGCTTTTGTTGGTGTTCTAGGCTCGCGTCTCTAGTATGGTCTAGGACCAACATGGTACTGTCGTTGAGCATTTTCTCAATTTTGCATCTCTGAACTGATTATTGCTGACCCTTTTTGCTACCATATTATAAGCCTTCCCAGCTCCACATACGTCTATGTCGTGTGTTTGACACCACCTGTCCATCGCCCTATCCAAGCTTTGAGAGTTTTGATTACAATGGTTGCCGATCACCACCTGCTGCTGGGTAAGAACTGGTAAGAATTTGAGATTTGCTTCATGGAATTGTGACACACGACCACCACCACCACTACTTCATAGTAGTCTAAGGTTCATATTCTTGTGTGTTCCTATTACTGCTAACCATGCCAGGATCACAAGCCGACGAGATCAAATGGGAGGTTATGACCAACAAGGAGCTCCATGATAAATTCTAGCAAATGTTGGCTGACCAGGTACAAGACTTCGTGACCAGCCTTGGAGAGGCCATGGAGGAGCTAGATGGTTTGGAGAAGACATTCGACACCAAGATGGACACCAAGTATAATGAGGTGCTTGCCCGTCTCCCACCACCATCTGCAGCTACCGTCCCTCTCCAACAAGAACATCAACAGGGCGCGATTTTCGAGAGACAAGCACCACGTGTTCCTCTCGCCCAAGGCCAAAATTCTGGTGTCGTTGGTACTGCTGCTACTGCTATAGCTTCTGTGGCTGCTACTATCATTGAGCAAAATGACGATTATGATGGTGATTACGATAATGAGGGAGAGGTTGTTCCAAATCAGCACCAGGGGCAACCACCACCACAAGCATCGGGTCGTCCACATGGATACAATTTCAATGGTAGGGCTGCACCAGGCCCTCAGGTACAAAATCATGACCATCTCCCTAAACTTAAATTGAATATTCATACATTTGATGGTAGATATGTTCCTGATATATATCTTACTTGGGAGTTAGAAACAGAACAATGTTTTACATGTTTACAATTTCCTGAGGACAGATGTGTTGCTGCTGCTGTTTGTGCATTCACTAGTTTTGCTTGTGTTTGGTGGTCTGAACATTGTATAATACATCACGCTAATATTCCAACTACTTGGGCTGCTTTGAAAACTGTTATGCGTAATCGTTGGGTTCCACCATATTATCAACATGAATTGCTTCAAAATTTGTAGCGTTTAAGACAAGGAAAAAATTCTGTAGAGGAATATTATCAGGAATTACAAACTGGCATGATTAGATGTGGTATTGTTGAGGAGAATGAAGCTATGCTTGCACATTTTATGGGTGGATTAAATAGAGAGATTCAGACTATTCTAGAGTATAAGGAGTATAACACTATCACTCGTTTATTCCATCTTGCTTGCAAAGCTAAACGTGAAGTGCAGGATTGACAGGCAATGGCGAGAACTAATTTTCTGCAGGTCGAGCTTCATCATGGACACCACGTACATCATCTAGTTCCACACGTCTTACCACAACACCACTTACTTTAGCCGTCAACTCCAACAGAGATACAAGGAAAAAGGCACTGCCACCAGCCACCAGCAAGGGCACACCTTCGGGGCCTGCACAGAGCTCTTCTTCATCCATGGCATCTACAGGGCAAACACATGAGGTTATTTGTCGTCGTTGCAAGGGTGAAGGTCACTATGCGAGAGAATGCCCTTCCAAGCTTGTGATGATTGTTACTGAGGATGGTGGATATGCGTCCGCTAGTGATTATGATGAGGAGACTTTGACTCTTATTGCAAGTGAAGAACGGGGTGCCGAGGATACTGAAGAAGAGACACACGACATGCTTGCTGACTATGCTGATAGGTATGAAAGTTTAGTTGCTCAACGTGTTCTGAGTGTGCAGGTTACACAGGCTGAGCAAAATCAGAGGCACAACTTGTTCCATACAAAGGGAGTTGTGAAGGAGCATTTTGTTCATGTTATCATCGATGGAGGGAGTTGCAACAACTTGGCTAGCATGGATATGGTGGAGAAGCTGTCTCTAACCACCAGACCACATCCTCATCCTTATTACATCCAATGGTTCAACAATAGTGGCAAGGTTAAGGTAACATGTATTGTTCGTGTGCACTTTAGCATTGCTACATATTCTGATTATGTGGATTGTGATGAGGTACCCATTAAAGCATGCTCCGTTTTACTTGGTAGACCATGGCAATTTGATAAAAATTCTATACACCATGGTAGGACAAATCCGTATACTCTTGTTCACAAGGATAAAAATATAACTTTACTTCCGATGTCTCCTGAACATATTATGAAAGATGGCATCCCTAGAGCTAGTAAAGCAAAGCAGGAGCAAAGTGAGAGTGAAAATCATATTGTGGAAAAGGAATTTGATTAACATAATAAGCCTAATAAACCATCATCTAGTGTTGAATCTGAAATAAAACTAAAGAGTGGTTGTTTATTTGCCACTAAATATGATACTACTGATTTGGATGTTACTACCTCTGTTTGCAATGCTTTTGTATGCAAAGAGGTATTATTTTCATTCGAGGACATGCCTCCCTCTTTGCCTCCTGCTATCACTAACATTCTGTATGAGTTTGCTGACGTCTTTCCACAAGACGTGCCACCGGGATTACCACCTATTCGAGGGATTGAGCATTAGATTGACTTAATTCCCGGTGCATTGCTACCCAACCGTGCGCCATACCGTAACAATCCAGAGGAGATGAAGGAGATTACGCGTCAAGTACATGAGCTGCTCGACAAAGGTTATATACTCGAATCCCGTAGTCCTTGTGTTGTTCCTATTATTATAGTGCCGAAAAAGGATGGTACATTGCGATGTGTGTTGATCGTACAAGCATTAATAATATTACTATTCGTTATTGTCATCCTATTCCTAGCCTAGATGATAGGCTTGATGAATTAAGTGGCTCTACAATTTTCTCCAAAGTTGATTTGCGTAGTGGATACCATCAAATTCGTATGAAATTGGGAGATGAATGGAAAACAACATTTAAACTAAGTTTGGATTATATGAGTGGTTAGTCATGCCTTTTGGGTAAACTAATGCACCTAGCACTTTCATGAGATTAATGAACGAGGTTTTACGTGCTTTCATTGGACGATTTGTGGTAGTCTAATTTGATGATATATTGATTTATAGTAGATCTTTGGAGGAACACTTGGATCATTTGCGTGCTATTTTTATTGCTCTACGTGATGCGCGTTTGTTTGGTACCTTGGGAAGTGCACCTTTTGCACCGACCGAGTATCTTTTCTTGGCTATGTTGTTACTTCACAGGGAATTGAAGTTGATGAAGCCAAGCTTGACCCTATTGAGAGTTGGCCGCAGGCCAAAACGGTCGCACAAGTGTGGAGTTTTCCTGGACTCGCTGGTTTCTATAGGCGTTTTGTGAGTGATTTCAACACCATTGCTGCAGCTCTCAATGAGCTTACAAAGAAGGATATGCCTTTTGTTTGGGGTACCGCACAGGAAGAAGCCTTCACGGTATTGAACGATAAGTTAACACATGCTCCTTTACTCCAACTTCCTGATTTTAATAAGACTTTTGAGCTTGAATGTGATGCTAGTGGAATTGGATTAGGAGGTGTGTTATTACAAGATAGTAAACCTATTGCATACTTTTCTGAAAAATTGAGTGGGCCTAGTCTGAATTATTCTACTTATGATAAGGAATTATATGCTCTTGTTCAGACTTTGGAAACATGGCAACATTATTTACGGCCTAAATAATTTGTCATACATTCTGATCATTAATCTTTGAAACATATTAAAAGTCAAGCAAAACTGAACTGTAGACATGCTAAATGGGTTGAATTCATTGAGACTTTCCCTTATGTCATTAAATACAAGAAGTGTAAAGAAAATGTTATTGCTGATGCATTGTATCGTCGTTATACTATGCTTTTGCAACTTGACTTTAAAATATTAGGTTTGGAGACCATCAAAGGTCAATATGTGCATGATGTTGAATTTAAAGATGTGTTGGAGAATTGTAAAGAAGGGAGAACATGGAACAAGTTCGTCATAAATGATGGATTTGTGTTCCATGCTAACAAGCTATGCATTCCAGCTAGCTATGTTCGTCTTTTGTTGTTGGAGGAGGCGCATGGAGGAGGATTAATGGGACACTTTGGCGTGAAGAAGACGGAGGACGTACTTGCTACACATTTCTTTTGGCCAAAGATGAGACGGGATGTTGAGGTTTTGTTGCTCGCTGCGCTACATGTTAAAAAGCTAAGTCACGAGTCAATCCTCTTGGTTTATATATGCACTTGCCTGTACCTAGTGTTCCTTGGGAAGATATTTCTATGGACTTTGTTTTATGTTTACCTCGAACAAAGAAGGGGATGGATATCATATTTGTTGTCATGGATAGATTTTCAAAAATGGCACACTTTATACCATGTCATAAAAGTGATGATGCTGCTAATGTTGCTGATTTGTTCTTTCGTGAAATTATTCGCTTGCATGGTGTGCCAAATACAATTGTTTCAGATCGTGATGCTAAATTTCTTAAGCACTTTTGGAGATGTTTATGGGCTAAGTTGGGGATTAAACTGCTTTTTAGTACTACATGCCACCCCAAACTGATGGACAAACTGAAGTAGTCAATAGATCATTGTCTACTATGCTTAGGGATGTTTTGAAGAATAACCTGAAAATGTGGGAAGAATGCTTGCCTCATATTGAATATGCTTATAATCGTTCGTTGCATTCTACTACTAAGATGTGCCCTTTTGAAGTTGTGTATGGTTTCTTCCGTCGTGCACCTATTGATTTGTTGCCTCTTCCATCTTCGGAGAAGGGTAATTTTGATGCTAAAAAACATGCTGAATTGATATTAAAGATAACTAAGGAAAACATTGAGGGTATGAATGCTAAATATAAACTTGTTGGAGATAAGGGCAGAAAACATGTTGTCTTTGCACCCGGAGATCTGTTTGGTTACATTTGCGTAAGGATAGGTTTCCTGATTTGCGGAAGTCAAAGCTAATGCCACGTGTTGATGGTCCTTTTAAGGTGTTAGAGAAAATAAATGATAATGCACATAAACTTGAGATGCCTGCAGATTTTGAGGTTAGTCCCACTTTTAACATTGCAGATTTGAAGCCTTATTTGGGCGAGGAAGATGAACTTCCGTCAAGGACGACTTCATTTCAAGAAGGGGAGGGTGATGAGGAAATCAATACCATTGTTACACCCACAACCCCTGCTTCTATACATACAAGACCAATTACTAGAGCTTGCGCACGCCAATTGAATTACCAGGTACCTTCGTTTCATGGAAATCCTTCCAATGTTCATGAACATATGATGCTGCCTAAATTAGATACTTTTGTTTTACTTATGATTGAAGGACCTAGCATGGACAAGAAGGATGGCCATTGGAGCGGGAACAAGCATGAGGAAGAAGGTGCGCGCATGGGAGAGAACAATGGAGGTTCCAGTGGTGATTTTCACACTTTGAAGCAACCATAATAAGAGCATGAAGGCTTGGACAAAATATTCAAGATACCACTTTATAAATTTCGTCCATAGGCTATTATAGGTGTTGCACCACCTTATTCTTTGGCCAGGCCCATGTAATTTCGAAATACCATATCATAGGCTTTTTTAGAGTCCGTATGTGTGGGGAAACTGAGTTTGGGCTGATTTCTGACCCCTCCTCCAAGGGGACACAAAATTCCCCTTTATTTCCCCATATATTCAGCCCTTAGGGCGCCGTTTTAGACTTGGTTTTGTTCAGATTACAAGTTCGCCATAGCTGCAACTTCGCGTATCGTTTGTGTTCCATGACCAGACCAAGACATCATAGAACCCCTCTTTCATCAATAAAGCTTTCCTCTTATATTCACAATATCCAGATTGCAATATCAGTTTCTTGCTTGTTCTTCGTTTGAAGGGAGGAAATATACCCCCGTGGTCAGGTTGATCGTGCTCCGGTGTGGCAATAACCCCTCGAAGTTGGTTTAGCGAATGCTAAGGCGGCGACGTCCTCGCACATTCGTAGTCGGATCGTCAAAGTCGACTCTACCAAAAACGATAGCCACATCTCATCGAAAGACAGGGACAACTTCGCCTCTATCACGGGGGCCACAATTTTCACTAGAGGCTTCTCTCTTGAACATAGCATACGGTGGGTAGACAAATTACTATTGGGCAATTGACAGAAATTCGCATTGTTATGACATGTTATTCATGGTAATGATCATGTATATAGACATCACGTCCATAAACTAGTAGACCAAAACGATTCTGCGTCTACTACTATTACTCCACCATTTGATCGACTCTTGCCTGCATCTTTGGTGTTAAGTTCATAACAAACAGAGTAATGCTTGGAGCAAGGTGACATGATGTAGACAAAGTAAGACAAGCAATATGTTCAGACCCCATCGTTTTATCCTTAATGGCAACAATAAAAATACGTGTCTTGTCCCTTTTTGTCAATGGGATATAGAGCACCGCAAGATTGAACCTGTCACAACGCGTCACTCCCACTGAAGATAGATCAATCTAGTTAGCCAAACCAAACCGATAAATCAGAGAGAAATACGGAGCTATAACAATCATGCATATAGAATTCATAAAAGACTCAATTACTTTCAATGAATAATATGATCATAAACCCACAATTCATCAGATCCCAACAAACACACCGCAAAAGAACATTATAATGGATAGATCACTGCGAGGATCGCGGTGAACATGGTATTGAAGATCAAAGAGACAGAGAGAAAGCCATTTAGGTACTAGCTTTGGACTCATAGGTCTGTCGTCGACAACTCACACATCATCATGGAGGTAGCAAGGTTGATGAAGAAGGCATTTGTGATCGATTCACCTTCCGACAGAGTACCGAAAAAAGTATCCAGATGGGCTTCTGTCACAATCCTAGTTTAGCTTTGCTTGTAATTGCATATTCATGCATGCATTTTAAATTCCATTGAAAATGAACTGAGGAATGATCAAGCATCAATAATATTTTTTGTCAAAATAAGCCAGATAAAAATTGCTTCAAAATAGTCCAAGAAAATGTCCCTGGTATTTTAATAAAATATTGGCAAGAGGTAAAATTCAAACCAATATTTTTGGAATCACAAAAATATTTATCTTGGGCATTTGAATTAAACCAATAAGTATTTGAATTGGATTTAATTCTGCTATAAAAGAATTACATGTCCAATAATTCTGAAACTTTTGTGGGGCTTTGTAATAATTCATTTAGCACCCAAATTATTTTTCAGAAGCAACAAAATTAATTTGGTTTGAAGAACCAAATTAAAAACAATTGCAAAAAATAGAAAATAGAAGAAAATTAGAAAAGAGAGAGGGAGTACCTGGCAGCCAGCACTGTAGCTGAGGCCCAGCCCAGCAAGCAGCCGTTGCCAGTCGTCTTCCCGACCGCGCTAGTGGACAGGGCGCGCGTGGCCATGACGCGTCGGCACGCGCACAGCCACGTCCTGCCTGCTGCTCGCCATGGACGTCGCCTAGAACCTCCACGCACGTCCCCGAACCCAACCCGCTCTCTCTCGCCCTCTTCCCCATCCGGTGGATCTCTCACTCTCTCGCCCGGCCGAACGCATCCGTGACCATGTCATACCCACCGACATTGCCTCGCTCTGTGACCATGTCAGGAAGATCCGCGTCGATGCACTGCACCTCTCCACAGAACTAAGCAAGGCCGAACGCACCACCGCATCGCCATCATCATCATCTCCATCCTCGGGCTTCGACGATCGCCACCGGTTGATTCGCTCCAACCACAATGCCCCCGAGCTCACCGACCGTCCCAAGAGGATCCCCGTGAGCTCCTACTCCTCTCCCCTCTTCCCCCTTCATTTAATTTGTGTCATAGTGCCGCACCTCGCCGGGACTGAGAGCTCGCCGCCGTCGCACCTGTCGCTGCCGTCGTTTGCGCTCGTGTTTGTCGTGTCCGAGCACGTAACCGTGCTTGTGCAGCCCCTAGGAAGCCTCCGGGCCACTTACCTCGCTCGCCTGCGCACTGGAACCACACGCGCGACCAAGCCAGTACTCCGGCATCCGCTAGCCCCGTCGTCGGGAACAGCTCCGGCGACCCCGCGGCCTGCTGCTGCCTCTCCTGGATGCGCGGGAGCACAGGCTACCTCTGGGTGCCTTCCTCCACCGCTCTTGTGGCCTGCCAGCACGTCACCGCCATTATTTTTGGTCGTCGGCGAGCGAACTCTGGCGAGCCGACGTGGCGCCTCATTAGGCGCTAACCACTGTAGTTAGATTAGCGTTAATGACCACTACGGGTCACTGACTGGTAGGGCCAGGCCCTGTTAACTATTATTTAGGTTCTAATTAAACCTTTTTAGCCATTGTGTCACTAACGTGTGGGTCCCACATGCCAGGTTGACCTAGACCGCCAAGTTGACCTGCTGACGTCACCCTGACGCAATGATGACGCAATAATTGATTTCTGAATTTATTTAATTCCAGAAAATACCTGAAACTTCTAAAAATCATAGAAATTCAACCATAGCTCCAAATGAAATAATTTATATATGAAAATTTATCAGAAAAATCCAATGAATCTGTTTATGCCATGATCATGCATGTTTGACCAAGTTATCAACACCAAATAGGACAAATGATGATTAGGGCAAAGTTGATAAATAGTTCAGAGTTGGAATTTGATGTCCATTTGAATTCCACTTCAATTAATATGAGTAGCTATTACATTAGGTCAATTCAGTACCTTAAGTTGCCATGTCATACATCATGTCTGTTGCATTGCATTGAATGTGTTCATTCCCTTGTTTGCCGGTATTGTTCCCTCTGGGTAGACGTTATTCCAACGTTGAGGTCGATGCCACCGATGAAGACTCACTGTTATCTTCAGAAGTGTCAGGCAAACAACCCCCCTCCAGCATTTCGATATAATCCCACTCTCTTGCTCCTGCTCTCTTTTATTGCAATAGGACAATCACGATTCAACTGTTACTTGTTCTTGATAGTTCAACCCATTCCTTTGCATGACCTGTCATTGTCACAGTAAATAGCTAAACCAAGCAACCTAGCATACCTGGTAGATGCTTGAGCCATGTTGTGGCATAACCCTGTTATGCTTGCTATGCTTAGAGTTGTGTCAAGTCTGATTCATCTAGGTGATGAATCGGAGTGAAATGGATGTGTCCTCATGATGAGGGTTAATTGTTGAACTTGTTTTGGTAAATGTAGCGATGAGAGGCCATGTAGGAGTACATGCTGGGTTGTCTTATTGAAACGGCTCATAGGAACTGAATTCTGTGTTTGTGTTCTAGGACTGGCTACTACCGCACATTGGGCTCCGGTAACTCAAGCTCTCTCGGCCTATTAACCTACTCTGTTCTCAGTCTAGGAGACGTAGTAGTTCAAAATGTTGATAGGTGTGGCACGACCTGCAAAGTGGATGAACGGCCCAGTCGGGACCGGCTTGGGGGCCTGCTCACAACATTTGAGGCCATGTTGGAAACCTCGGCCAGACTTCCATTATGGGTTCCAACTCAGATAAGCGACTGCCTTGGACGTGAGTCATTGTAAGTTAACGTCCGTGGCCGACTCCCTCGTTGGGCTTCCGCTTGAAGGTTGCCGGGGTGCCTTTTTACGTGCACATGGCAATAAGTGGCGGGAGCATGTGTGATGAAGTACACCTCTGTAGGGTAATCTATCTATTCGAATAGCCGCGTTCGCGGATATGGACTACTTGGAGCTTTGCATTGTTCATAGATAACTTCAAATGGATACTCTAAAATGCTCCATATAAGTGTGGGTGCTATGGATGGCTTCTCTAGGAAGACGAGAGGGGATCAATGGTGGTGTATTAATGTTGTGAATATGTGGACTCATGTGCGATATGACACCTCAAAGAAAGTACTCATAGTCGTAGTACAGGTTAGCAAGAGTCAAAGCTGGCTTGCTGCAATAAACTCCACAACCCCCTTTGTTGACAATGATGCATAGGTGGATAGTTCTGATGTAAGTCTTGCTGAGTACCTTTGTACTCATGTTTGCTTATTTATGTTTTTGTAGATGAGACTTTAGTCTCATTAGTGATTCTTACGACGTGAAGTTCGATGTTAACCGGATTAGCTTGGAAATCCCAGACAGAGGTCTGGCTCCTTTGGTAGGGTCATTGTAGCTTTTCAGGATCCTCCAGCCACTTTAGTAGATGTGTGTACCCAGACATGTTTTGCTTCCGCTTGTTGCTTGTATGACGTGAGTGTTGGGTCATGTGACCCCTGTTTGTAATACCACACTATGTTGGCTCTTATGAGTCTTTAATAAAGACTTGAGTCACAGAGTTTCATTGTGATGCCATGTTGTATCTACGCATATCATGCATAATGTGTGTATGTTTGAAACGCATTGGTATGTGTGGGATTCGACACCTTATCGTATGCCTATGGTAGCCTTCTCCATAGGGAAATGCCTCTCTATGCTTCTGTCGAGCCCTGGTAGCTTGGTACTGCTCCAGACACATTGATTGACCGGCATGTATCCTTCTTTGCTGCTGTGTCTATCCCTACGAGGAAATATCACGCGGTGTAATGGAGTCCATGTAGCTTGCTACGACTCGTCTACACACGTTGATGGCTGACACCTGCATTGCTCGGTTATGTATGCATGTCCATGTATGGTTGTGCCACTTGGGTCTATAACTAGTCATGTCGGTCCGGGTTCTTTGACATATTATTGCTAGCGACATATTCATATACGTGAGCCAAAAGGCGCAAATGGTCCCAGCCAAGGTAAGGTGGCAGCCGTGGGGATTACCATGCGTGAGGCCGCAAAATGATATGATGTGTTACATGCTAGACTTGTATGGCTTAGGATCGGGGCCCTGACAGGGTTCGTATCAGAGCTTGAGTGCCTGTAGGATTACCAAGCCAAACTGGTCGATGTTGATTGTAGAACTGCTTTAGTTACATAAGGGAATTGATTGTGGAAGGGAACGTAAGATTCTTTTTACTCCTTTCCTTGTGTCATTCATATTCTGAGTCACCCTCTTCTTTTCTACGGGTATTAAGAACTAGGCTTTCTCATCTATCTATCAGGATGACAAGTTACTATGCTGCAGACTTTTTG
The DNA here is from genome assembly GCA_039707655.1 of Elymus sibiricus. Taxonomy (NCBI): domain Eukaryota; kingdom Viridiplantae; phylum Streptophyta; class Magnoliopsida; order Poales; family Poaceae; genus Elymus; species Elymus sibiricus. The sequence continues at coordinate 153,829,760 of CM077671.1, read as the reverse complement.
GAAAGGTGTTGTATTCACGGATCGATTGCCTCCATAAGAATCCAGTTGTTATGTTGTCAGTTTCATGCAGGTTGCCTCATATTTCATGCCCGTAGAGCCGTTATGTTGTCCGAGTTATCCAAGGGTTATAAATAATCTGATGCAATTGCAAATTCTTTTATCCAGTTCCTGATGTGTTTTGGGCCAAAGAAAGTACACTAATTATTGTGTTGAGGTACTCTATTACCTCGAGATATTTTTAAGGTGTTAGGAAACCATGTTATTCAAGTGAACCACCCAATAGTCTAGTTGTGTTTTGTGTTCCCAGTGTGATAACTCTAGCCATCGTTATTGAAAGCATCCCGTGATGCTACTTAGTCAGTAGGTATTCTATTTTTGGGTTCTTGAACCCAAGGATCATTCTGTTCACTCCTGTTGATAGTGTTTGCTCGTCACTTTAGGAAATTAGTAACCTTGTTCTAGTTTTCAAGGTGTGTGGTATGTCAATCTTCCAATACCATGAACCAACATGGCATAAGTTCTCCCTGAACTGAAGATCATAACAAGAGCGCTTGAATGAGCTCCATTCCATAGTTGTGACTCAGCCAATCCTACCTTTCCGCATGGGTTATCCGGAAGAATTTTGTTGAACTCGTTCGACATGCTGACCTATGCATCCAAAACTCAGAAGAATGATGTTCTCTTGAGTTTCCCCTCTTCAATTGTATTCTGACCATTATCTGACAGTGGATAGTCAAGAGTAGGTGTGCATTCATATTCATTGATGCCTATTATTCTTGTGGTCCGTCAAAGCATTCTATTTCAGATTGACTAGGAGAAACAAACTCCAGTATCTCATCCATATCCAGGTGTCGGGGCACGGATGCTCACGATCACCTATGGGATAACAGGTCCCTTGTGGTTCGGCAAGGGGGGTCACGTTGCATGAAGAGCGGAGAGCATGAGAGGGCGCAACGATCAGAATACAAGCATTTTACTCAGGTTCAGGCCGCTGCTAAGCATAAAACCCTATTCCTGCTTTTTGGTGGATTGATTGTAGGAACACGAAGAACGCAGAGCACTTAACCCCGGCAAGGACTGCTGTTGGGGAAAGAGCGGCTATGCGAGTACAAGTGTTCGGGGGTTCGAATTGCCAACCTTGAGCTAGGTTGCCTTGGGCCTCCTTTTATAGTGCAAGGGGTTACCACTATGGCAAAACAGACATTATCTATCGATTAGATAGCTAAGCAGAGCTATCATACCTAACTCTGGCATTTAGGACAAAATGCCATGATTACCTGCCTAGGTGGCGCTTGGGGGTGCATCCCCGGCAAGCTCTTGCCACCGCTTGGATGGTTGTTGCTTAAGATCTTGACACGCTGCAAGGTGGGTGTCAACCGAGTGTAACTTGCATTCCAATGTGTCACCACGTGCTTAGCGAGAGCTGATTAGCCGCCCGAGGGCTCGACACTGCATCGATAAGTGACAAGCGTAGCGATGCGGTGGAGCGGTGGCTGGGTAGCTCATGCCTGTCGGGGAGTGGCTTGCCGGGTCTTCTGGGAGGTGTGTACGTCTTGGTCCCCGGCAAGCATCGGGGACGTGCTTGGCACGTCGCAGCCCAGGCTTGGGCTGCCGCGTTGAGCTTGCTGGAGTCTTGGTCTTGATTGCTGGCGTGTTGGCTTGACCTTCTGCAAGTTGTGGCTACCGGGCGCCGTTAGTCGTCTGTCCAGGCACAAGTCAGGGGAAATGAACACCCCTGTTTGTTTACCCCAACAGAAGCCCCCAGGCTTGAGCCATATGTGTCACGTGGCACGTTGGGTTAGGTCCCAAACAGTGCACGAACACGCGGTGGAGGGGTTCTGCCCTTCCATCCACATCCACTTCGCGCAATTATCCCGGTTCGTGGGCTCATGGACGGGAGCCGTTGGAGAATAAAAGGAACTGTCAGTAATAAAACGACATTTTTCCGAAAAAATAGCGAAGAGCCAGCCCTCGCGCGAGTCCCCTGATAAAAAGGACAACGCACAGGGGCGCTGCTCATTCGCATCCTTTTCTTCGTCCTTCATCTTCCTCCTCAAGCCAAGAAACTGCTTCCACCGCTACTCTCGTCCCACCGAGCGCTGCCGGACCACCTGCCGCCCTTGAAGGCTTCCATGATGGGGCAGAAAAAGGTGGGGAAAAGGGAAGCAGGCAGCCACATCCACGGACCTGGCGGCTGAGGAACAGAGGAGGAAAGTGGAAGAGCTCGAGAGGCGACGACTGGGAGATGTGGTTATTGTCGGTGTCAAAACCGGCGGATCTCGGGTAGGGGGTCCGGAGCTGTGAGACTAGAATCGATGGTAACAGGAGATGAGGGAGACAAGGTTTTACCCAGGTTCGGGCCCTCCTATGGAAGTAATACCCTACGTCCTGCTTGATTATATTGATGGTATAAGGGTTACAGAGTTGATCTACCTCGAGATCGAATGACTAAAACCCTAGATGAGTTCTCTTGGCCTACAACCTAAAACCCTCTGGCTTATATAGACGCCGAGGGTACCTAGGGTTTACACATGGTCGGTTACACGTTGAAGGGATAAACATGCCTATTCACAACTTCAAACGTGGAGGATAAGCCACGATTCTAGAAGCTTCTCTCCTGGAGACAGGGTCTTCGATCTGTCCAGTGCTCGGCAAGCGGCCCATATAGTCCGGCCCATAAGAAATAGGTCGGCCTCCCGAGGACCCCTTAAACCAGGACTCCCTCAGTAGCCCCCAAACTAGCCTCCAACGCCAAGGGTCCTAGCTCCAGCTGCTTCATGTGATCAGAGTCTTCGGCTTGCAAGGCGAGTTCCTTCCTCCAAATAGTGATCGGCCGAATAGTGATCGGCCGACGACATGTAGCTTTCCCGATCATGGATAGTCCGAACACCATGAATAACCCGGCCCTGAAGGCCAAACGTCAAGGAGTAAATAGTGTTGCCTGACAACTTTTCAGATGAAAGGTCACGACCCACCACGACCACTGAACCAGTCGCAAAAACTCGATTCGCGGTTCGAGGCCGTTTTCACCAGCACGATCCATCAATGCGCAGATCGTGCTCCGTTTCACACGGGATATGCTTAATCACGCGCGTATAATGGCACGCATGTCTTGGGAAGCGGAGGGATTCACGGTGCAGTGATGGGAGGCTAACCGGCCTCAAGCCTCAATAAAAGGGAAAGAAAACCCCAAGGCTTATCCGCACTTCCCATTCGCATCCCCGCGTCCCCAATCTCCTGAACCTCCAGAGCTCAGATCTAGGTTTTCCACCCTTCCTCCTTTGAGCTCAGCCATGGCCAGCTCCGGCTCCAATGTCAAGTGGGAGGCTTCCACGGTCACAGACCAGGACATCCGGGACCTCAAGGACGCCGGCTACCTCCCCGCCAATATCTTCCACCGCGCCGCGGAGGAGGGCCAGGTGATCCCCACCCCGAAACCAGGCAAGAGGGTGGTTTTCATTCCTCATTTCATCTGAGGATTGAGCTTCCCGCTCCACCCCTTCGTTAGGGGCCTCATGTTCTTCTATGGACTCAATTTCCCCGACCTCCCGCCGAACTCATTCATGCACATATTGTCCTTTATCATCGTCTGCGAGGCCTTCTTGCGGGTCGAGCCACACTTTGGACTATGGCTCAAGATATTCAATATCAAGCCGAAGTGTGTCGCAGGCGAACATGCAGACTGCAGCGGGGCGGTCATCAGCAAGCTTCCTCGTGCAGGATGGCCATATGGCACTTTCATCGACACCATCAAGACTTGGCAAAAAGAGTGGTTTTACATCACCGAGCCAAGTGAGGAGGGCGGAACTGTTCCTGCCGAATTCAGATCTGGCCCCCCGACCAGATTGACCTCATGGGTCCGAAAGGGCCTTGACTGGGGGTCGGATACAGAGGTGGATGACCTGCAGAGGTTCATCGCCTCCATCATCAAGGACAAAATCGGGCTGACCAACGTGGTCCAGATTATGCTCCGGCGGCGCATCCTCCCCTGCCAGCGCCAGGACTCTCCCATGTGGACTTATCGGCTTGACAATGAGCCTACAATTTGCCAGTTCTTCGGCACCACTCGGGAGAAGCTGGGGAAGGCATTGTTTAAGGCGCAGGAGAGCTGGCCAGCCGAGAAGGAGGACAAGGGCCTGCGCACCGATAAACCCCTTCCCAGGTATGATATAGTTTCATTTGATCGGCTTTTGTTTTCCTGAAGAAAATCTAAGCATTATCCGATCACTGCCGCAGGAATGGCTGAGCAAGGCCACGGGCATTAAGTGCCCGGCTCCACAGCCCGAAGACCCTAGGTCCAAGCTGTTGTTAGAGATGCTCGTCGTGGCGCCTTATAAGGTGCCAGAGAAGAAGGAGAAGAAGAAGAAACCAGGCCGAGAAGGCCTGCGCATCAGGGACCAACCAGAGGCTGTGTCCGAGGAAACCCATGCCTCCTCGAATCAAGAGGAGGAGCATGAGGGCGAGGAGGAAGGAGATTCCCCCCTCGCAGGAAAGAGGGCGGCGTCATGGGATGCCCCGGAGGATGTACATCCTCCCGCCCCAAAGAAAGCGCGTCGGACAAAGTTAACTTTGTCCGACGACAATTCGGACTCGGATACCGAGTCCGAGGACTTCGAGAGGGTTCCACGAAGGAACCTCAGGGTCAAGCCCCCAGCTCGAAGGTAAAGATCCGAAGACTTCCCGAGCTATTAGTGCTAAGTTTTGAATGTTACTAACATGTGAGTGCCTATTGACTTGCAGCCCACCACGTGTGCTTCCCACCGATCAAATCTCGGACGTGGAGACCCCGCCCGCCGAGCTAGCGGAGAGCGGGACCGCATCACACCCCTCTTCTCCGGGCACCGCGAAGGATGCCATGGAGGTGTCATCCCAACAGGCTCCTTTGGAGCCGGACACCGGAGGTGGGGGTGATGACGTCATGGTCGAGGCTAACACCTCGGCCGCCGAAGACCGGGGGGAAAAGCCCCTCCCGGATACTGAGGAGACCGGACGAGGAGATGTCCAGTCACCTCCGAGGTCATCTCCGGAGCGCACCATGCCTCCGGAGGCACCGGTTCAATCCCGGTGCCACCGATCAATGGGTGGCCGGCTATGGGGGAGGCACTTTCAAGCGCCTCCATCTCCAGGGAGCACCGCACCCTTATGGGTGCGGTATTACAGAGCATTCAGTCCGTAGACAGCGAACTGAAGGAGTCCTTCAACGGTATCCTGACGGGCTTTCAAGTGAGCCATGTAATGCTCTGTTTGTGAAATATTAATTTCTTTGTGTTATCATTATATACATGGCAGCCCCCGAGCCCTAGGTGAGTTTAAAAAAACATGCCTGGGGGTCAATATTAGTCATTATCCAAACTATGTACAGGAAAATATTTGTTTGGAATATTCTAACAACCCTTAAGAGGACCGGACACAGGATCATATTTATGACAGTTCAGAAGTTTTTGAACCCATGTAACTTGATATGGTTTTGTTTTTTACAGGCTTCGTCGACGGCGGTGGCTGCTAATGCCGCCGAGCTGGACGAACTAAATCGGAAGCTCAAGAGCTCCGAAGACGAGCTTGACACTCTGAACAAGAGATTCGACGAGGCGCAAGGTAAGTCGGATTAGAGTATCCAAATTCTTCATTACCGTACTGTCAACACAGTATTTTTTGATATGTTTAATGCTTATGCAGCCTCAGCGAAGGAAATTGAGAAGCTCAAGGCCGAGCTTGAGAAGGCTAAGCAGGAGGCTACGGTTGAGAGGGCGGTGGCCAAAAAAGCGGCGATCACGCTATCCGCCTTGAGAGCCACCAGCGACAAGCATGAGGCTCGGGTGGAGGAAATCCAACAGGAGCCCAAGGACGCCGGCCAAAAGTGCGAGGACCTTGAGTGGAAAGGCAAGGAGCAGGCCACCGAACTATCCACCGTGAAAACCAATCTCCAAAAGGAGCGGGTGGATAGGCATTTTTTGAAGAGCAAGTCAGCCAGGCCAAGGCTATCATGGATGGTAAGCCGTATTTATTGCAGTGTGTCTTCGGGGATAGCAAGTTCGAGTTGCTTACCCAAGTATGGCATTCCTCGGGCGCCTACTCGGACCTCCAGAAGAGCACAGCGGACGCGAACCAGTTCTATGCTTCGCGGGGAGAAGGAGATGAAGCTCGGCTGTTTTGGGCGCAGGTTGAAGCCCCTGAGCGCTCTCCTCTCCTTGATGAGCAGCTGAAGCAGCTGATGGAGCTACACCGGATGGCAGAGCCGGCCATGAAGGATCTCTGCATCCGGCTATGGCCCAACGAGCCGTTGCTGGGCAGCTACTTCGGCCTGGTGCAGAAGTTGAGCGACGCCTCGCCCCGGATCGACGCGCTGAGGCGTTCCTCCTGTTTTGAGGGAGCTCGGATGGCCTTTGCGAAGGCCAAGGTGCATTGGCTGGGGCTGGATCCGATGACGATAGCCACCGCCCCTCCGCCTCCTGGAAAGGAGCATAAGTGCCCCGAGCTGTACTTATCTAGAGTAATGGAGGGTGCTCGGGCAATAGAGGCTCAATGTTCGAGAGAAAATGTTTATGAGTAAATGCATTGTAATATGTCCGAAGACCTTTTAACGCGTTTATATTTAAGATGCATGGTTTATCATGTCTTTCGTATTTTGCATCCTTTATAACTCCTGTGTGGCCGTTGAAACTGAAAGCTTCGAGTCTTCGGCTTCAACTCCCATGTAGATACAACGCGGGGTGTCTCTACCAACGCACTGTTACCCTTAGCCGAGCTGTCAGTACCCGAAGGCGGTAGTGTGGGGCGGACAAGGCAATCGGACCATAGTGCTTTATTGCTTTCACTTAGCCGTAGGGGTGCGAGAAAGGAGTGCGGGGGGCTGATAACTAGCCCCCAAGGGATTGTGATGTTCGGATGAACCATGGCTAAATCCGATATCACATGGTTTGTACTAATACCAAACCCATCGTATGACACGGAATAACCTCTAACGAGATTTATTTAAGCTTAGATTCGCAGACCGGTTCTCGCATACTATGACAGTCAGTTTTTGGCTTCCTCCACTGAGGTGCTTGACCAGGCTAGCCGGAAGCACAATCGCAGTGGTTCTCCCTTTGCCCCTTTAGCCGAACGAGCCGAACGTAAAGGGGCAAGCGTAGGAGCCAGGCAACCTAACTATTGACCCAAGACATAGTTCGGAACCAATGCATATAAAGCGGAAATCCAAGACACCGAACGCAAAATTAGTTATGCTTAGGGCGATTTTTGAAGTTCGAGCCCCCGGTCTATTAGCCAGTTGCGTCGTAAAGTATATCGAACAGGTTCGCAAGAAGAGGGAGAAAAATAGAGTGTGCCAAAAAAGGATAGCGACACAATCATGTATGATATATCTATATTTTACTCAACAACTCTTCTTATTCAAATTGCCGATGCAACTGTTTACAGGTATTTAAACATGAAATATTACACCTTACAGGAGGGGTTGTACCAGGAGTCTTCGATGGGTAACCTGACGTCCTCGATATGCCCTATCGTTTGTCCGCTCCTGCGTCTCCTAAGGAGTTCGGCGAGCGGATTTTGGAGAAAAAATCTTGAGAAGTCACCAAAGTGTGGATGAGCTTTATGCCTTAGTAGGTACTTTATGGTACCTGTAGTGTGTCCGAAGACGTTTTGAGGGTGATAGTTCGGTCCAGCCGAAAACTTACCCTTTGATAGTTTGTCCGCACCGCTGCCCATAGAATTTTGAGCGCGAAGTTGTGCCTCCTCGGCACGTACTTAGCTGGTTCTAGGGCTGTGCGATGGGGGGCGAGTCCCTATTTATGGGGAACAGAAGGTTCTGGTACTTCGGGTTGAGCCCGAGCTCGCTTCCCAGCCTTGCATGCCTTTACGGCAGGTGGCGGCGTTTGCCAATCATCAGTCTAATGGAATTCAGCCGCCAGGGCCAACGCATGTTCCTCAGTTCGGAGGGAGCGCTCTGTGTTGCCATTGATAGTAATGACCCCCTTGGGGCCGGGCATTTTGAGATTGAGGTATGCATAGTGTGGGACGGCATTAAAGCGAGCGAACGTTGTACGGCCGAGCAGGGCATGATAGCCGCTGCGGAAAGGTATGATGTCGAAGATCAAGTCCTTGCTTCGAAAGTTATCGGGCGAGCCGAACACTACTTCCAGGCTCACAGAGCCCGTGCACCAGGCTTCGATGCCTGGGATCACTCCTTTAAAGGTAGTGTTGGTGGGTTTGATCCTTGACGAATCTATGCCCATCTTTTTCACCGTGTCTGAGTAAATCAGATTGAGGCTACTTCCTCCATCCATTAGGACTTTAGTGAGGTGATACCCGTCTATGATGGGGTCTAGGACAAGGGCGGCAGAACCCCCATGACGGATACTGGTCGGGTGGTCCCGTCAATCGAAGGTGATCGGGTATGCCGACCATGGGTTGTACTTCGGGGCTACAGGCCGTCGTGGACCTCTCGAAGGGCGCTCTTCCTCTCCTTTTTGGGTATATGAGTGGCGTATATCATATTCACTATTTTTACCTTTGGAGGGAATTTATTTTGTTCGCCACCAATCGGACCACGGGGCTCATCCTCGTCCTCGCTGTGTGGGCTCTTGCCTTGGTCCTCGGATGCAAGCTTGCTAGCCTGTTTGAATACCCAACAGTTACGGTTGGTGTGGTTGGCGGGCTTCTCTTGAGTGCCATGGATCTGGCAAGGCCTCTCCATGTTCTTGTCCAACGGGGTGGGTCCGTCGCGATTGCCTTTAGGAGGCTTCTTCCGCTGCCCAGGCCGGGAGTTGCGGAAGGCGGCATTAACGGCCGTGTCATCGGCATCACTATTGTTGTGCCGGCGCTTATTCTTGTTGCACTTTGGTTTCCCGTTTCCATCCCGAACTTCGGAGGTTCCGGGGTCTTCGGGGTTGTGACTACGTCTTGCTAGCCAGTTGTTCTCGCCCGCGCAAAAGCGAGTCATGAGTGATGTGAGGGCGGACATTGTCCTTGGTTTATCCTGGCCGAGCTGATGAGCCAGCCACTCATCTCGAATGTTGTGCCTGAAAGAGGCTATTGCTTCGGCGTCCAGGCAGTCAATGATCTAGTTTTTCTTGGTCAAGAACCGATTCCAGAATAGCCTCGTGGATTCTCCTGGCATCTGGACGACGTTGCTCAGGTCGGAGGAGTCCAGCGGCCGAACATAAGTGCCCTGGAAGTTAGATCAGAATGCGTCTTCTAGATCCTCCCAACACCCAATGGAGTTTTCGGGGAGGCTATTTAACCAGTGCTGAGCTGGCTCCTTAAGCTTTAGGGGTAGGTACTTGATGGCGTGGAGGTCGTCTCCTTCTGCCATGTGGATGTGGAGGAGGAAATCCTCGATCCATATGGTTGGGTCAGTTGTCCCATCGTATTGTTCTATGTTTACGGGTTTAAACCCTTCCGGGAACTGATGCTGCATCACCTCGTCCGTGAAGCACAGTGGGTGCGCAGCGCCTCGGACCCGAGCTATGTCGCGCCGGTGATCGGCGTCTGTCCTAGTCCGGTTTCGTTCTCGACCCTCATTATTGCGGTCAAGCCAAGGCCGGTACCCTTCCCGTTTATCGGGTGAGTATCCTCTGGATCCGTAGATGGATCGCGTACGACCTACTCTATAGTCCAGGTCGTGTCGCAGGTCGAACCTGTCATCGGGCTCTAGTGGCTCTTTTCCCCGTCTACGGGGTATCATCGGCCTGTAGCCGGTGTTGTTAGCCGTCCTGTCTCGTCCTCGAGGAGGGCGGTCTGGCTTGTCGTATGGGGTATGTTTGGGAGACGACGTATCAGTGAGCTCGTCATCGAATTGTGGCAGTAGCCTTCTGCGTGGATAGCTCTTAGGTTGGTCCGATAGACCGGTATCGTATCCTTCCTTAGCTAAGAGGACTCTCGTCCATCGATCGTTGAGGTCATCTTGCTCGGCTTTAAGATGCCGTTCTTTTTCTTTCAGGCTGCGGGCCGTGTCTATAAGTTGTTGCCTAAACAGCTCCTGATCTTCGAGATTATCAGGGATGGCAAAGTCATCGGCTTCTGGGATGTCCTCCTCCTCGACAGGGGGGAGGTAATTGTCATCCTCAGAATCATTTAGATCGTCGGGGTTGCCGGTCTTCCGACCTCTCCTTAATTCCAACGGGTGTTCGGGGATTTCGGGATCGCCGAGGTCTTCCGGGGTGTCTCTGTCCCCAGTGCCGTCGATAGCTTTTCTTCCCTTTTTTCCTTTTGACCGTTTATGCGGCTTTCGGCGTCTTGATGGTGCTTCATCCAATTTGTCGCCATCGTTTTTCAGAGTGTCCACCATGTAGACATCGTATGTGGAGGTGGCAGTCCACCGCCCGGTGTTAACGGGGGTGAGGGCACGATCCTCCTCATCCATGTACTCTGCCTCTTCAGAGCCATAGTCCAACATGTCGGTTAAATCCTCGACAGTGGCTACCAAGTGGGTGGTGGGTGGGGCGAAAAATTCATCCTGACCCGCCATGCGCCCGGTCTGAGAATAGATCGGGGTTGGGTCATCGGTAATCTTCATCGACAAGATCCGATCTAAGGCCTCGTTGAGTATCGAGAGCTCGATCGGGTCAGCCTACTCAGAGCTTCCGGAGTTAACCTCTGATGCGTCCGTGCGGGGAGAGTGTTCGGCAAGAATGGGTATCCGGTCGCCCGGCACTATGACCGGTTCCGGACTGAGAGTCGGGTCCTCGCCGAGGTAGATCCCGTGGGCGGGACCGAAAGATGGATCTGAGGTTAAAGCCTCAGAGTCTTTGGGCGTAGCGGGCGAAACCGCGAACCCGGTTAGTGACAGATCGCCCCGAGAGTCCACGGAGAACTCTAGGTTCCCGAATCTGATCTCTTGATCAGGGGCGAAACTTCCGACACGGCCTAGATGGCCGGTCGGGTCAGCGTGCAGCACAATGCTGCCGAAAGCGAAGATCTATCCGGGGACGAAAGTGTTCGTATTGCGGACCTCTTCATTGATGACAAGGCGAGCCATCGATTCCTTTGGCGATCACAGCGGAACTCTCAATGAAAGCACCAATGTCGGTGTCAAAACCGGCGGATCTCGGGTAGGGGGTCCCGAGCTATGAGACTAGAATCGATGGTAATAGGAGACGAGGGAGACAAGGTTTTACCCAGGTTCGGGCCCTCCTATGGATGTAATACCCTACGTCCTGCTTGATTATATTGATGGTATAAGGGTTGCAGAGTTGATCTACCTCGAGATCGAATGACTAAAACCCTAGATGAGTTCTCTTGGCCTACAACCTAAAACCCTCCGGCTTATATAGACACCGAGGGTACCTAGGGTTTACACATGGTCGGTTACACGTCGAAGGGATAAACATGCCTATTCACTACTTCAAACATGGAGGATAAGCCACGATTCGAGAAGCTTCTCTCCTGGAGACAGGGTCTTCGATCAGTCTAGTGCTCGGCAAGTGGCCCATATAGTCCGGCCCATAAGAAATAGGTCGGCCTCCTGAGGACCCCTTAAACCAAGACTCCCTCAGTTATCTCTCCGTCGAGCCTGGATGGGAACACTCTGATCGAGAGGTATGCCTATATGTGGGGGCGGACGACAAAAGGGCACGAAGCGACTCAAGTTTTGCCGGACAACCCCAAGGAGAAGAAGCAATCATATTCGTACCACTTCTTCTATGCCTACTTTTACTGCGGTGTTGCTCCTCCCTTTTCTGATTTCTTCTGCGCCATGATGGCAACATATGGATTCCACCTTTTGGATTTCACACCAAATGCGATGTCTTGCATGGCGATATTTGCCCACCTGTGCAAGAACTTTGTCGGAGTTGCCCCCAATGTGGACTTGTTCAAGCACTTCTTCCTCCCTCGAATTGAGGACAAATCCCATCGCTCTGGAAATATAAGCTGTATCCCCCGGGATTAGAAGGAGTACCTTTCCGGGAATCTGCATGGGAAGTGGGAAGAATGGAGGGGTGATTGGTGCTGGATCAAGGACGACAAGGCCCCCCGAGTTTTTTCGGGCGCGGACTGAATATGTTACGCGTGGCAGTGACTTGGGGAAGCCTGGCCCAACTGCAGCAAACTCCACCTGGTGCTGAACAGGATCATCCGTCTCATGGCTGCCGGACTGACCATTGAACAGGTGGCGGCAGACTTCCTCCACCGCCGCATCACTCCTTTGCAAAAGACGGACCGGTTTGCTTGGGTGTTCAATGGTCCCGCCGATTGGATGCGCCTGTATCCCGGTCCCGCCAACAACTTGACAGCCTACTGCCATGGCTGGCTGTGTGATTATTTGTTTGGCCATTTCGGGACACACCGCTTGCCGGAGAAAGTCATCCCACTGCACCGCAAGTCCGCCAGGAATCAGATCCTTCAATGGATGCTGGAATGCGATGCTTTCGGTGTTAAGTCTGATTGGGAGCTGCCCGCCCTGGAGAGCGAGATGGAGTGGATGTCCGCCTTGGAGGAGAGGGCTCTCAAACCGGAGGACAACCTGACCGCGCCGACTAGGGAAGCGGAGAGGGCCTTTATCTCCGGATGAATCGCGGAGGACAAAGCCGTCAGGCCCGCCAGGGGAGCGGCCTCCGAAGGAGAAGAGGAGCCTGGGGACGACGGCTCTTTTGATAAGGAGGCGAAAATCTTGTTCCGGAGGAGTCTGCCGGGCTGGAGCTTGCCGGGGCTAGCGGTTTTCAAGTCGCGACAACAGGGCCCCAGGTGGAGGGCGAGGCGGAAGGAGCGAAGGATCCGGAGATGGTAGAGGAGGGGCTCGAAGAGGGACCCCAAGCTCTAGAGCCGGGTCGCTGCCCTCGTCTACGCACCAACCGGGAGTCAACGGCCACCACGTCTTCGCGAAGTTCCTCGAAGGTGAAGAGGACGACTACCAAGAGTGGCGGGCGCGAAGTAGCATGTTGCCAATCTTCTCGCCTTGCTCGGACCAAGACATCCCCCGCCAAGCGACGGAAGGTGCATGGGGTGGATCCCAGCCTCATGTCAAGTCCAACTCCTTCGCCAGGCTCGCCCATGCCGGCAATCCTGGCCTCTCCGCCAAGCCCCGCTCTTCCAACTCTGAAGAGGAGCCAAGCCACTCCACCGCCTGCGTCATACGAGCTGGGCTCAATGCTTCTTGCCTCGAAGTAAGTTTTGTTGATCTCAGCTTCCGTCAGAAGGCTTTCAATTTTTAATCTTCCTGACTGATCATGTATGGTTGACCTTGATAGGGATGAAGATGATGAGACTCTTGCGCACAGGGTCAAGAGGGCCAATTCTACCGCGGGCTCGGACCTTGCAGCAGGCAGAGGATTTGCAGGGGACGCGAAAGGAAATCACGTGTCAAGCCCCCAGCCGAGTCCTCTTCATGAAACCCAAGCGAAGATCTCGTTTGCTAGCGGGGATGGGGAAGGGCACCTTCCTTCCCTCATCAGGGGACCAGGAGAAAATGATCGGAGGGAGGCCCATCTAGCGGAACTCCTTCTCCAAGATTTCCTGTTACCCGTGAGGGGGATTTGCCGGCAAGGGCCTCCGCCGAGGAAGTTGCTCGTGCAAGGGGCATTACCGAAGGGGCAGCGACGGACGGCATGCCGGCAACTGATGTTATCGGGGAAGTTGAGGTCCATCTGCAGCATTCTCCTTCGGGTATCCCTCTTGCCAGTGTTCTTGTTTCCCCTGTATCTTTTTCCTTACGCACTTTGTTGATTCTTGATTTTCATACTTCTATTTTGTTGTTCTACTTAGCAGCCCCACTTTTTGAAGAGCCTGAACTGCTGGAGGAGACCACTGTTATTGGTAAGATGCTGCCGCCAAAGCGATGAAGATCGCTGCCGCAGAAGAACACGGCTCGGCTGCCGGGGATATTCAGGGGTCCCTGAAGAGAATGGAACAAAATCCCGGCAGCTCGCCCGTCCTGAGCTCAAGGGTTGAAGAGAAGACTCCCCTTCAAGCCATGATGCCTTCTCCGTCCAGCTATCCCCTGGCATCGGCCCTGCAGTCCCCGCAGAGTCATCTGGCACTAAACACTGCTCCGTTAAGCCATACAGCTCTCGGCTCGCCCTTCTCAGTGGGTATAGATATTGACAAAGAGAATAACAAGATCCTGGCGCCACTATCCCAGGGGATCGAAGGGACTCACGACACTACTGATGCTGCCAAGGACCTGGTTTTTCTGGAGTCCATAGCAGCAAGGCTTAAGGATGTGCAGAACAGGTACAACCTCCAATGGCAGGCGGTAAAGGAGCAGTGAGATTCGGTCGGGCTTGTGGACCAGCAGTTGAGGAGCAAAGGGAGCGAACTGCGGGACCGGTACAATTGGCAGGTCCATTCCAACAAGAGGCAGCACGAGACGCTGTCCATGGCTAACGAGGATGTTACCGCCCAAAAGTTCCGTCTGGCGGAGCGCAAGGCGCTTTTGGACAGGAGAGGATGGCATCTCTGTCCGGGAAGAGAACCTCGAGGCCACCCTCCATGCCAAGGATGATGAGCTGGAGGACCACATCCGACAGCGTACCAAGGAGCTGGAAGATGGCCACAAAGTTGCTCTTGGTACATTTTCTTCAGAATCTGCTGCCCGGCTGAAGGAAGTGTTGACGACTTGGCTGCTGCTTCTGCCGCCAAGGCCAAACTTGAAGCCCAACTGGCCAAACTGGCAGAGGATCTTGCCGGGAGCAGCAAGGAGATCGAGGCCCTTAAGGACGAAGCGCGTAAGGCAGCTTTGACTCTAGAAGAGGTGCAATTACGGCTTTCCTCCCAGGGCCAGGATCTTGATGCCGCCAACGGTACCATCTCCGAGATGAAATCCAGGCTTGCTTCCTTGGAGAGCAATCTTGATTCTGCTGAGGTTCGTGAGAAGCTGTTGCTGACGGATGTGACCCATGCTCAGACCCTTCAGAAGGAGGCCGAAGAGAGCCTGGAGAACGTGGTTCAGCAGCGTGACCTCTGGATGAAGAGGATTGTCGATATCACCGAGCGCCTCACAGCCCAGATTGCCAAGATGGACATGAAGAGCTGGGCCTATTCTATCAGCAAGCATGAAGCCCCCAGCGTCAAGCTGAGAATCTTCTTCGATGGTCTGATTGAGGGGTTGAAGACGTATGAAGAGGACAGGCCTGCCTCTTTCGCTGATGAATCCTGGAAGCTAGCGCACGATGCCCTCTTTCTGTTCTTAAGCAACCTCGCCTTCTTCCATCCGGAGCCCGATCTTTTCGATGGTTTCAAGAAGCTGCCGTCGGGCGCCGACACCACAGCTACCTCGGAGAAGGCCGGTCCTCTCGCCGACAGGATCCTCAAAGTTCCAAGGATCCAGGGGAGCCATCGGAGTTAACTTTATAACTTCCTTGTTGCCATATTGTCCTGTACTTAAGACACACTAGGTATCTCATATTAGGGCGTGAACTCTCTTTATTTTGTCATTTCCTGAACTGATTTTTCTATGTAATCGCATAATATGCCCTTCGTTTCCCTTATGGCATTCGTATGATATTCACCATTGCGCATTTCTAGCTACCCGCCAATGACGTGCTGCCATGAATTGCTTTGAGGAACAGGTCCTTAGCTTTCAGCTAGCAAGAGCACGCCGCCGGCAGGATTACCTCTAGCAGTGTTGATGCTGCCGCGTGTTTCGTTGAGCAGGCTCGAAACAAAACACGGGCGTGAACGAACACAGTAAGGTTCTTTCACACGCAAGGTTCAGCATACGAAACCTTTTGGTTCGATGAAAGGGCATATAAACGTATGTCTTAATGGAAATTGACTATTAGGTTAACTTAGCTTTTAATCATGGCCTTTCATGTCACCCAGGTGTCTTCTTTCTCCCGTGCCCCCTATGGTATGCGCACAAGCATGAGCACACCGCAGCCCTGGAAGAGAGGGAATGTAGAGAAGAGCAAAATGGGGATACTTGAAGATCCGTTAGTCATGCATATGGTCCGCGGCAAGAGCCTGTCGGCTCAATGCAATATTCATGATTAATTCGGGAATGGAAGAAAAAAGGAGGCGGGTACGGCCGTCTCTTCTCTCCCCCTTTTTTCGCACGCAACGGTCCCGTGGCGTCCCGTGAGGGGTGTACAGGACCTTGCCGTGGTTCGCCTGCTGGGAGCGTCTACCAGCGGATATACTCTAGGACTTGCTTCAGGATTCGTCCCTTGGTGGGACAAATGCAAGACCGAACCTCATGCGAGATTATCGACACTGACAACGTCGTCACCTGCACAGAGCTAACCATAGGCAGGGAAGGAGGAGGAAGAAAGATATGGTCAGGTACCTCTTTCTCCCCTTGACCTGCTGGATTACGCCATAATTCCCTTGGGTCGAGTGGACCTATTCCTTCCCGACGTGCTCCGCTCCGGTCTCGGCCATGGAGAACGCAGCGGTGGCACCGCCTGCGCTAGCTGTGTTGCTCACGGTGTCTTCCCCACTTGCGGCCGCCGCGACGCCCGCCGCGCTCGTGGCTGCGCGCGAGGGAGTCCTTGAAGTGGAAAGATGCGCGGCCGCACTGGGTTTCTTCTTCGGAGCCATTGTTGAAGAAGATGATGATGAAGACCGATTCGCCGCTCACGAACTTTGGTTCGCGCTAATGATGCACGCCCCCTACCTGGAGCGCCAAAGATGTCGGGGCACGGATGCTCACGATCACCTATGGGACCAGAGGTCCCTTGTGGTTGGGCAAGGGGGTCACTTTGCACGAAGAGCGAAGATTATGAGACGGCGCAACGGTTAGAACACAAGCATTTTACCCAAGTTCGGGCCGCTGCTAAGCGTAAAACCCTACTCCTGCTTTTTGGTGGATTGATTGTAGGAACACGAAGAACGTAGAGCGCTTAACCCCGGGAAGGACTGCTGTCGGGGAAAGAACGACTATGTGAGTACAAGTGTTCGGGGGTTCGAATTGCCAACCTTGAGCTATGTTGCCTTGGGCCTCCTTTTATAGTGCAAGGGGTTACCAAAATGCCAAACAGACATTATCTATTGATTAGGTAGCTAAGCAGAGCTATCATACCTAACTCTGGCATTTAGGACAAAATGCCATGATTACCTGCCTAGGTGGCGCTTGGGGGTGCATCCCCGGCAACCTCTTGCCAATGCTTCGCCGGTCGTTGCTTAAGATCTTGACACGCTGCAGGGCAGGTGTCAACCGAGCGTAACTTGCATTCCAATGTGTCGCCACATGCTTAGCGAGAGCTGATTAGCCGCCTGAGGGCTCGACACCGTATCGATAAGTAACATGCATAGCGATGTGGTGGAGCGGTGGCTGGGTAGCTCACGCCTGCCGGGGAGTGGCTTGCCGGGCCTTCTGGGAGGTGTGTATGTCTTGGTCCCCGACAAGCGTCGGGGACATGCTTGGCGCGTTGCAGCCCAGGCTTGGGCTGCCGCATTGAGCTTGCTGGAGTCTTGGTCTTGATTGCTGGCAGGTTGGCTTAACCTTTAGCAGGTTGTGGCTGCCGGGCGCCAGTGGCCGTCTATCCGGGCACAAGTCAGGGGAAAATGAACACCCCTGTTTGTTTACCCCAACACCAGGATTGGGTTAAAGCAGTTGTATTCCGCAGATCAAAATGCCAATCCAGCTTTTTCTCTGTTCTATCTTGAAGTATTACCCTCTTCATGTCAAGATTGTCATGAGAATTGCACCCCCTCTTATGGACTCTTGATGCAGTGATACTTCTTGCCATCATTGTTCATTTCTCCGTCTCCGTGTGGTTGTAACCGGAACGTTGACAAGTGAACAGTGATGTGTGAAATCAATACTTCTAGAAATCCTATTGCTTGGTAGTTAATGGACAATTATATCATTCTTAACGTGTTTCTTATTGAATCATCATTCAAAGTTTGATCGTGCTAACTAGTCCATCTGTCTTGGTGCACTCTTCGATCAATGAGTTAGGTTTGTGCCAAGCTCTTTTGATCATATCGTCTTGCCCTAAAAAGCAAGATTGTGTCCTGAGCTTGATAACATATTGGTGGTCCATGATTTTCCGAATATCTTCTCAGAACTATCACCAGGTTGTCCCCTGACCGTTATGTTGAGTTCGTGATCAAGTTGGTTTCCTGTAAGCCACCTTTTCTCCAAGACTGTGTTGGATACCCCTAAGCTAGTTCATGCCAAAGGGATATTTTGTGTGTGTGTGTGTGTGTGTTGAAGGAAGACGATATCCTCGTCGATTGACCGTGTGATCAATTGTTGTCTCTATAGTCTTGTCCAATCTTTGATTTGAGTGTGGGCTATCATCAAACAAACTCAAAACCAAAGATCTTCGTAATGTTGTCTAACTCGTGGATATTTCCTCGAGCATACATCGTTATATCTTTTGGTACGACCAATGCTAATACCTTGTTCACATAGTTGTGGAATTCCATTCATATGGGTACTTCGATGAATTGTTGTTGAACCATCGACAACACTATTTATCCTCTCCATGATTCATGCTGGACATTAAGTTAGTGTTGGAAACTTTAGTAGAGCATCATCTTCGTGTTAGCTCATGAAGTGTATGCCTTTGATGAAAGAAGTGACTTCCTTAATTCACGTGTACTTGATGCAAGTTGCCGCTGTGAATTCGAGATAAGTTATTTTGTTCCTTTGGAATCATCCCAAGCCAATCATGCATGTGTGAAGTATTCTATGGGTTGATAGACTGGTCATCTCTAGGCCATACGTATTCCTAGCACACCAAGCCACTGATTGTCTTGTTCAAGGAAAAGAAGTTCTTCTTAAGAGCATGCCTTATGCAAGGACTTCGATATCCCCGAAGTTGGTTCCCAACCAGAACTCGGTAGTGTTTTGTTGTAAGAATTCCATGTGGTCATGATTGTCTTGGACAATGTTTCCATGCGAGTCTTGCAATCCAGCTCATGTTCTGGAGCTTGCTTCCGTAGTTCATTTCCCGAGAATCTCGCAACGCCACCTCGTCGATTTATGTTGCAAACCTTCTCTTTCAGACCCGCTAAGTATGAAGTAGCCTATCACCAACCAGATCTAAATCTCAGGCAGATATGATGGTTGAAATTCTTCCAGGATCTATGATGTAGGTTTCCGCCAAGTTGATGTTTTGACCGACACACCCAGCCGAAAGGTCTATCATTGTAGTATCTTGATTCAGCGAATTTGAACACTTCTACATGAGGATTTCGTATGACTTATTCTAGAAGTTGTTCCTCATGGACCCTTTGAGATCCCAAAGCCCAATTTTTACTTGATGTTCTAGATAGCGAACATGACCTATATTGGTGTCGGGTCACGATGCACACGATCACATATGTAGCCATGGGCCCCTTTGTGGTTCGGCAGGGGTGAGATCACGTTGGACAAAGAGCAGAGGTAGTGAGGCATCACGACGATGAGACATTGGTGTTTGACCCAGGTTCAGGCCGCTGGGAAGCGTAAAACCCTACTCCTGCTTTGGTGGATTGATCGAAGGAACACGAAGCACACGAGTACAAGTGTCCAAAGGTTTGAATCTTTAGCTAGGTTGCCTTGGGCCTCCTTTTATAGCTCAAGGGGTAACCACAGTGGCAAAACAGACATTATCTAGTGATTAGATAGCTAATAATGCTATCATACCTAACTCTGGCACTTAGGACAAAATGCCATAAATGCTAGCCTAGGTGGCGTGCGGGAATGCATTCTCGGCAGGCTCTTTCCACCGCTTTAGCTAACTATCGCCCAATGTCTTGACACACCTCTTGACGGGTGTCAAAGGGGCACAATCTATATTCCATCGAGCTGCCACGTACTTAGCGAGAGCCACTTAGCCACCTGAGGGTTCGACACCGCATTGACAAATGACTGGCGTTGCGATGTGGTGGAGCGGTGGCTGATCGGCTCGCGCTTGCCGGGGGATGGCTTGCCTGGTCTTCCTGAAGATGTGCACGCCTCGGTCCCCGGCAGGCCCCGGGGACGCTGCTGGCGTGGCTCGGGCCCGTTCTGGGCTGTTGCATTGACCTTGCCGGCATTGCGTAGCCAGCGTGGGCTGCTTCTGCCAGAGTCTTGGTCTCGACCGTTTTTATGTTGATGGGTTCTGCTACCACTGCCTATGCATAGGTCAGGGGCACTGGGTACCCCATTCCTAGTGCACCGACAGGAGCCCCCGGGTCTGGCCCAAACGCGCTCGTCCAGTGCCGTTGGGTCAGGCCCAAAATTTATGCATAGGCACGCAATATGAGGGAGTAACTACCGGCTTTCAAGCCAGCACTTACCCACTACCTCAGGCCGTTTCCGCAACGTGCGCCGCATGCATTGCGGGGAGTTTGCGGTGGATGTGCATGGCTCAAAGGCGTGGGAGTGGCAGAAGCTGCAGCGCCAGAGATTGGAGCAATGGGGCGGTTACCTGTTCGCCCGTGATCGTGGGTAGCGGGATTGGTGGAGATGGGCGGCTGCCTTGGAGCGGAGGAGAGCCAGCCCCCGTGCCCCTCCCTATAAATTGGGGGTCGTAATGGGCGATGCTCATCCATTTCCTTCTCCTCCTCGATCTCAGGTTCACATAGCTTGCCCTTCTTCTTCGTGTTTGGATGCACCAGTCACCACCATGACGAGGGGGCGAGGACGACTCCCAGCTTCTGCCGCAGCGACGAGAGTTTCCCCTCGGGATCATGTCGCTGCTTCAATCGTAGT
Organism: Elymus sibiricus; assembly: GCA_039707655.1. Taxonomy (NCBI): domain Eukaryota; kingdom Viridiplantae; phylum Streptophyta; class Magnoliopsida; order Poales; family Poaceae; genus Elymus; species Elymus sibiricus. The sequence continues at coordinate 153,809,194 of CM077671.1, read as the reverse complement.
GGTGGGAGGCGGTTCCAGCGCACGGGGTGGGAGTGCTGGAAGAGGCCGGGGCCAGCACGGGGCTCACGGCCGGGGGAGGCGGAGCGCCGCACCGGATCCTCCTTCGCCGGCGATTCCACCCCCAGCGACGGGACATACTGAAGGTATGGTGCTGGAGTGCGTCGTCAGGCAGCGTGGACCTCCCCGTAGCCGTTTACGACTCCCTCGCCCTTTCGCCAGGGTGATGGAGGCCAGCAAGCCACACGCGATGTGGTTGCGCGTCCACGACTGCTGTAACGGCGCCGCATAGGCTGACGTTGAGTTTCCAGCGTCCCGCGTCATGTTCCTTAGGCGCGGGTGGAAAACCTTCGCACGTGCCCATAACTTCACGAATGGGTACGTCCTCCGCTTCAAGCTGGTGGAGGCCGACATGCTCTCCATCAAGATCTATGGGCATTCGGGCACTCGTCTTGGTTGCTGTGAAGAGAGCTCGAGCGACGATGAAATACCTTTCAACCCCAGGTATTTGGTGAAGGGATCAATGGAAGTCTTTCACACAACGTCTAATTGCTGGATCCAAAGTATGTCTAGAGTATGGGGTGATTAGACTACTTGACCAAATTAGAAACTAACCTTTTCCCAATTTTATAGGTTGGCAAGTTTTAGAAATTCTAGCAAGTCTAGCACAACCTGCACATGCAAATCTACGAGTATAGCAGTGGAAAGTAAAGACATGCAAGTGTAAGTAAAGGTAAGGATAAGAAGATCAAACACAATGGGGACACGAAGATTTTTCCCATGGCTCTGATAGGTGGTGCTATCGTACGTCCACATTGATGGAGGCTTCAACCCATGGAGGGTAACAGTTGCCTGAGTCCATGGAGGGCTCCACCCACAAAGGGTCCACTAAGAAGCAACCTTGCCTATTCCACCATGGCTTACGTCTATGAAGGACTATCCTCACTCGCGGTAGATCTTCACGAAGTAGGCGATCTCCTTGCCCTTACAATATTCTTGGTTCAACTCCACACTATCCGGAGGCTCCCAAGCGACACCTAACCAATCTAGGAGACACCACTCTCCAAAAGGTAATAGACAGTGTAGATGAGGAACTCCTTGATCTTGTTCTTCAAAAGATAGTCTCCTCAACACTCAATCACTCTCTCACAGGATTTGGCTTGGTGGAAGAAGGTGATTGGGTGGAAAGCAATTTGGGGATGCTAGAAATCAAGATTCATATGGTTGGCATGGAAGATCTTTATCTCGACACATGAGTAGGTAGCTCTCTCTCAGAAAATGAATGGTGGAAGTGTCAGCTTGTTCCGAGTGCTCTCTCTACGAATGAGAGGGGTGGAGGGGTATAAATAGCCTTCTCCAAATATCCAACGGTTACAACATTATTGCCCAACTCGATGGAACCGAAGTAAAAACTCGGTTACACCGACTAGTGCAAAAGGTTTCAACTTTCGGGTTCTCACTGAGACCGATTCAGGTGACCTAGGGGAGATCCAAATCTCGGTGGCACCAAAATGAAAAACTCAGGAATTCCGAAGTTTAACACTTTGATTACACAGAGTTGGCAACCATTTTTCGGCCGTACCAAATTAGGTATCGGTGGTACCGAGATGCTAGGGTTTTGGCTCTGGGTTCTGTCTTCGCAAACTCGGTAGGGCCGAAATGGAAAACTTGGTGACACAAATTTTGGCATTTTGGTTTTGGATAGAATATTTTTGTGAGATTTTGTTTGGGGTTTTTGGTGGCAAATCTCTAAGCACTTGAGCAACTAGATCATTATCAATGCCTTATCCCCTTTTAATAGTATTGGCTTTTCCTATGGACTCAATTATGATTTCTCACATAAAAGAAAATGTAGAGTCATGAAACTTGAAGCTCTTGCCAACTTGTGTTCATTGCATCTAGGGGATCCTTCTCAGAATTCCTAGCCAACCATTCATTGAACTTTCCTGAAATATACTTGATAGGCTTATTGGTTCAATGAACTATATGTTGTTGTTAATTACCAAAACCACCAAGGGAGAGGTTGTTCTTTCAATCTCCCCTTTTTTGGTAATTGATGACAACATATATATCAAAGCTTCGACAAAAGATATAACTAAAGCATAGTATCATCGCTTTGGGAAGTATGTGATAAGTAAGAGCCCCCCCCCTTAAATTTGTGCACTATTTTAAATTTGCATTTGAATGCAAATGCACAATCTATTTGGATCATGGGTCACTCTTCCATGTCACATACATCTTGGTGGAGCGCATAAAAGATTTGAGTAAAATGCAATGCACACATCACCAAGCATAGAAGTGAATGATCATGATAGATGAAAAATATATGACATAGTAGCATCAAACATTAAGCGTATGATCAAACACGACATAGTTTAAGTCACGCAAACGAGTAAACGATAAAACCAAATGTATCAATGATCAAGAGACAAGAGAACTCCAAAAAGTAACTCTCTCTCTCTCTCGAAGCCCTATGATCTATACATACTCTTCCCCTTTGGCAACATGTTACCAAAAAGTTCAAATAGTATAGGGCTAAGCGTCGCTCTGGGCATGATCTCCTCCATGGGGAGATGAAGCTGCTCCGAAGGTTGTCGAAGGAGTCAAAAGAAGAGCATCAACAAATGCTTCTGTGGGGGTCTTCTGAGCTGGAGGGGTAGAAACTGGAGGTGCTGAAGGAACTGAAGGGGCAGCAACTGGTGTAGACACTGATGGTCTTGTCTCTGGAGTTGGAACTGCAGAAGATCTAGCCTGAGTCCTGAACTGAGTAGTCACTACAAGTGTAGGCTCATCATGATCTGATCTCAGGATCTCAACTCCATCAACTTCCTTCTCCAGAGTCTCAACAATTGTTGCAAGTTCAGTCACTTTGACATCCAAAGAGTGAAACTTTGTCTCCACGATCTGCTCTAAGCGCTCTTGATTCTTGAGAATATTTGCAACGTCCTTTTCCATGTTCTGCATAGCAACAATAAGATAGGCCATTTGGTCAGCCTTTGTCTTAAGAATGGGAGAACTAGCCACTCTTGCTGCCTCTGCCTTAGCCTCAGTCTCCATAGCTACCCGAGTTGTATATGAAGTGGTATGAGATGAATCCATCACCACAACATTGTCCTTGAATTCTGGCTGAAGTGACATGTGACGATGATCAAGTAGATATACATTCTTTCCAAGCTTGGTGTTGACGAGCATATGAATGTATGGCGCATATCCACATGACCTCTTCTGATCAGCAACAATCCTCTTGATGGTCTCAATAATGAGATCTATCACTTTGATGCTGGTGTGTCTATCAACGTGATGCAGCATGTTAATGGATTATCCACAAATCATCTTATCATATCCTGATTGGGGCATCAAAGTGTGCCTCAATATGGTGTTGGAGGTAGGTAGGCCTGCAAGCAGAAAGTACACTGAACCAAACTTATGTGTATTCACATACTCCTGAGGAATGGCAATATCCATGTTGGCCATTGATGTCTACTACGCAACTTTATTCTTGTAGACTCGTGTTGGGCCTCCAAGCGCAGAGTTTTGTAGGACAGTAGCAATTTTTCCCTTAAGTGGATGACCTAAGGTTTATCAATCCGTGGGAGGTGTAGGATGAAGATGGTCTCTCTCAAACAACCATGCAATCAAATACAAAAAATCTCTTGTGTCCCCAACACACCCAATACAATGGCAAATTGTATAGGTGCACAAGTTCGGCGAAGAGATGGTGATACAAGTGCAATATGGATGGTAGATAAAGATTTTGTAATCTGAAAATATAAAAACCACCTTAAAGTTATCCTTTCCGATGGATCTATCCAAGAGTTCGTACTAAAATAATACCAAGTTATCCTTTCCGATCGTTCTATCTAAGAGTTCGTACTAGAATAACACCATATGATACGAATCAACCAACTCTAACGTCACCTAGATACTCCAATGTCACCAAAAGTATCCATGAGTTAATTATATGATACACATCAAACAATGTCAGATTCATAATACTCAATCAACCACAATGAACCTCGAAGAGTGCCCCAAGATTTCTATCGGAGAACAAGGCATGAAAATGTGCAATCAACCCCTATGCGTAGATCCCCAAGATCACCGGATCCGCAAGTTGACGCCATAACATATATCTAGTGAATCACTTGAATACCGCAATGTCACTACGGGTATCTGCATGCAAGACATACATCAAGTGCTCTCAAATCCATAAAAGTTTTCAATCCGATAATAACAAAATCTCAAAGGGAAAACTCAATTCATCATAACAAGATAGAGAGGGGAAAACACCATATGATCCAACTATATTAACAAAGCCCGTGATACATCAAGATCATGCCATCTCAAGAACACGAGAGAGAGAGATTAAACACATAGCTACTGGTACAAACCCTCAGTCCCAAGGTGGATTACTCACACATTATCATGGTGAGAAAGAGAGAGTTGTTGATGGAGAGGTGCAGCCCCAAAGAGATGGAGGTGATGGCGGCCACGGCGCAGGCGACGGGCGGCGGCCCCTTGCCCCCCTTCTTCCTTGGTCTTGGTGCTGCAATGGAGGAGCCTCTCCCCTTATTGGCGGCTGCCAAGGGAGAGGCAAATTCGTGGCTTTTAGTGGCTCTCCCGAAATTAGGGTTTTTCTCTCCTTATATGTGCCTCTGTGGTGCTCTATGGCCCTCCAATGGATGGACCCTTGATCCAATGGCTCTCGGGCATCTCTAGAACCTTCCTAGGGACTCCTCACAGACCTCATGAGTCCAAAAAGTCATGGCTTGGCCGAATACATCAGATATGGTAAGAGTTGGACTCAATCACGTCATCAATTCTCGTAATCCCGTAATCAAATATTTTCCTCCAGAAAACGGGTCTAAAGATAGCATACGAACTCCGTTTCGGACAAATTTGGAGTCCAGAATCAATGCCATAAAATTCCCCACCCTTTCCTAGTTTGATCTTATTCCATTTGACGTCGTCTTCGGGGGACAAACTGACGATCTCTAAAAACTATTTGTGGACAGATTTCAGGAAAGTCAGAGTCCTCCTCCAACAAGGCTCCTTTTGCGTTTTTTTCGCCAATTTCCAATTAATTCCTACACATCAAAGTGTGAAACAAGAACTTGGTGTAATTTTGCAACTATTAATATATTAGTCCCAATAAATCATAAAACCATAGAAAAAACATATGCAAATATGACATGAATACTTCATAAATTATCGATACGTTGGAGACGTATCAGCATCCCCAAGCTTAATTCATACTCGTCCTCGAGTAGGTAAATGATAAGAGATCTAATTTATAAAGTGTAAATGCTAGGATAATATATAAGTTTGATCATTGATAATTTCAGTTAATTTTCTAGCATCATAACCAGCAACTTTTTCTCATACAAATCATAATGATAGAGTAGCAACCAATTCACATGTTATGGTTCAAACAATGAATTCTCTTGAAACTTAGCAACCTATGTTCTTAGTCACCAAACAATTCAAATTCAACTTATTCTCAACAAAGTCTAAGTAAGAGCCCCACATACTCCATCATCATATAGTCTTCTATGATTGCTAGTACTCAATGCGTATTTTTAGAACAAATGACATCCATCTAACACAGAGAAAGATAGGGGCTTAATGTTTCGCCTCCCAACTCATTTATCATAGAGATAATTGTCAACAATAATTAGTCATGATCAAATATATTTGATTGGATATATATGTTTGGATCTGTCCCCACCACATGATGCTTGCCAACTAATAGACTGAGGTTGAAATAAGAAGTTGACTCAACATGAAAGTAAGTAACATGAAAGTAAATAGATTGTCCCTTCGCAGAGGGAAGTAGGGATTTGCATATGTGCCAGAGCTCATTGTTTAAAAACGGAGATAAATAAAATTTTGGTAGGTGCACCCTTCCTGTCAACGTTATGACCAAGAGTTATCAATATCTTCCATGTTAAACACATTAGCGGCGGTTCCCAAGCGGTAAAAGGAAAGGTTTACCCCCCTCCACCAACAAACATACTCCACGGCTAGCCGAATCGGCGGGTACCGTCCATACCAACAACATTCCTGGGGGAGTTTTGTTTAATTATTTGCATTTTTTTATTTCGGGACAGGGAATCCCTATTACTGCCCCTCTCGGGCAAGGACGAGTGAATAAACACTCATCATGAGAATAACCCGCTTAACATGGAAGATACTGACCGCCCCCTGTCGCTCCATGAGCGGTCCGGGCACACAAAATAGATGCTCATTTGAAATTTTAGAGGTGGCACATGCAAATTTACTTGGAACGGCAGGGTAATACCGCATATAGGTAGATATAGTGGACTCTCATGGCAAGAAACTTGGTTTAAGGGTTTTTGGATGCACAAGTAGTATCTCTACTTAGTACGACTTTTTGGCTAGCAAAAGATCCTAAGCAAACACCACATGTTGGAGGATCCATAACAATACAACTTCTATGCAAATATACACAACCATAACTCATTACGTTGTCTTCCTTGTCCAACTTCAACTAATTTGCTCAAGTTTGAAAATAATTAATGGGTATTCACAATCATAGAACATGTCCAAGATAATATATTTGTATGTGAAAGTTCTCTTCCTTATACTAATCATTCATGAATTGCTTGTATGACCAATATTGTGATTGTCAAACTTCAATAGATTTTACTTTCTAAACCAGATGTGAAGCTACTACTAAGCATAAAGCACATTGATAATTTCATATTTATGATATTTCATTGATTCACAATTTACTCATAGGATATAAGTGAAGCTCAACAGTAAACATCAAACTACTCTTCAAAAGATATAAGTGAAGATCAATGAGTAGTCAAACAATTAAGTAGCTATGTGAGGACTCTCTCTCAATAAAGATTTTTAGATCTGATTATTTTATTCAACCAACAAACTAAATAAAAATTCATTCCAACAATAGTACATATCATGTGGAGAAATAAAAATTTAGGCTCAACATAGGCTAACCGATATTTGTTTGATGAAGAGAGGTGGGATGCGTAACATCCCCAAGCTTAGATGCTTGAGTCTTCTTGAAATATTTACTTGGGGTGCCTTGGGCATCCCCAAGCTTGATCTTTTGTATCATGTTTAATCCTCTCATATCATGGTTTCACCTATTCTCAAAAACTTCATCCACACAAAACTCGAAAAGACCTCGTGAGATAGGTTAGTACATATAAGAATAAATCAACACTTCATGTACTGCCAATACAAGTTGCACAATAATTTCCAAACATCATCTACTGTTTACTATCGTTTCCACAATTTATATCTACCAATATAGGCTATGGAAACTATAGGATAAGTACATAACAAAACTGTGACAACAATCTGTCCAAACAGAACAGTATGTAGTAATTTATTAAACCAGTGCACTTATGTAAATAAACAAATTATTAAAATTTAGGAAAGGCTAAAGAATTTATATTAAAATACTGTGTAAAAATTTCAGAAACTTTCCATGTTCCAGTAAAATATGAAAATTCAAACACTACACCAAAAGTTTCTGTTTTTACACAGCACACATCAAACATGCAATTCAAGCATCCTAAAGGCAATTCTTCTAAATTTTTATTGAAAAACAAGATTATAAATAACAACTAACAGAAAATAAAAAAATAAAATGACCCTCCAAGCAAAACTCATATTATGTGACGAATAAAAATATTGCTCTAAGTAAGATATACCGATAGTGTTGAAGACGAAAGAGGGGATGCCTCCGGGGCATCCCCAAGCTTAGGCGCTTGAATATTCCATGGATATTACCTTGGGGGTTCCTTGGGCATCCCCAAGCTTAGGTTCTTGTCACTCCTTATTCTCCTCATATCGGTGTCTCACCCAAAACTTGAAAACTTTAATCACACAAAACTTAACGGAACTTCGTAAGAAGGGTTAGTGTAATAAAGATAAATCATTCACTTAAGTACTGTCTAGACAAGATTTATAATTGTTCCCACATGATACCTACTGTATTCTATAATTCCCATAATTTATACCACTAAATATAAGCTATGGAAACACTAAAACAAGCAAACTATGCATCCAAAACAGAATCTATCAGAAACAGAACAGTCTGTGAAGATCTGTAGTATAACCATACTTCCCTGTCTCTAAAAGTTCTGAACAATTAGGAAAACATGAAGAATTTTTATATAAACACCGTGTAAAAATTTCAGAATTTTTTGATGCTCCAGTAAAACCAGAGAAATTCTTTACTGGAGTCAAAAGTTTATGTTTTGGTTCAGCATCAATTCTACTCATCTTGTGAGTCATCCCAAAGGCTTTACTTGGCACTTTATTGAAATAAAAGACAGTAAACATGATTACTACAGTAGCTTAATTATGTGAACACTCAAAGACATGAAGTAAAAGTATTGGGTTGTCTCCCAACAAGCGCTTTTCTTTAAAGCCTTTTAGCTAGGCATGATGATTTCAATCATGCTCACATAGGAATCGTATTTGAAACATGCAAAAGAGCATCATGAATCTCATGGCAAGCAGATATAAGTCTAACCCACTTCCTATGCATAGGGATTTGTGAGCTAAGAATTTGTGGGAGCAAGAATCCTCTAGCATAGGAAGGCAAAACAAGTGCAACTTCAAAACTTTGAACACATAGAGAGGAAACTTGATATTATTGCAATTCCTACAAGCATATGTTCCTCCCTCATAATAGTTTTCAGTAGCATCATGAATAAATTCAACAATATAACTATCACATAAAGCATTATTTTCATGATCTACAAGAATAAAATTTTCATTACTATCCACATAAGCAATTTTCTTCTCATTCATAGTAGTGGGAGCAAACTAAACAAAAAAACTATCATAAGATACTTGATTGACATAATCACATTCAATATTAAAATCATGATGACAAGTTTCAAAGTTACTATCACTCTTTATAGCATACATTTCATCATCATAATCATCATAGATAGGAGGCATGCCATCATCATAATAAATTTGGTCATCAAAACTTGGGGGACTAAAAATATCATCTTCATCAAACATAGCATCCCCAAGCTTGTGACTTTGCATATCATTAGCATCATGGATATTCAGAGAATTATACTGGCAACATTGCAATCATGGTCATCATTCAAGGAATTCTCATTAAGTATTTTCATAATTTCTTCCTCTACCAATTGAGCACAATTTTCTGAATCCTTACTTTCACAAAAGACATCATAAAGACGACACAAATGATGCAAAAAAGAAACTAAAAGATTCAATTGCAAGATCTAAAGATATACCTTCATGCACTCACCTCCCCGGCAACGATGCCAGAAAAGAGCTTGATGTCTACTACGCAACTTTATTCTTGTAGGCTCGTGTTGGGCCTCCAAGCGCAGAGTTTTGTAGGACAGTAGCAATTTTCCCTCAAGTGGATGACCTAAGGTTTACCAATCCATGGGAGGTGTAGGATGAAGACTGTCTCTCTCAAACAACCCTACAATCAAATACAAGAAATCTCTTGTGTCCTCAACACACCCAATACAATGGCAAATTGTATAGGTGCACTAGTTCGGCGAAGAGATGGTGATACAAGTGCAATATGGATGGTAGATAAAGGTTTTTGTAATCTGAAAATATAAAAACAGCAAGGTAGCAAGTAACAAAAGTGAGCACAAACGGTATTGCAATGCTTAAAAACAAGTCCTAGGGTCCGTACTTTCGCTAGTGCAATCTCTCAACAATGCTAATATAATTGGATCACATAACCATCCCTCAATGTGCAACAAAGAATCACTCCAAAGTTCTTATCTAGCGGAGAATATAAGAAGAAATTGTTTGTAGGGTACGAAAACACCTTAAAGTTATCCTTTCCGATCGATCTATCCAAGAGTTCATACTAAAATAACACCAAGTTATCCTTTCTGATCGATCTATCAAAGAGTTCATACTAGAATAACACCATATGATACGAATCAACCAACTCTAATGTCACCTAGATACTCCAATGTCACCACAAGTATCCATAAGTTAATTATATGATACGCATCAAAGAATTTCAGATTCATAATACTCAATCCAACACAAAGAACCTCAAAGAGTGCCCCAAGATTTCTATCGGAGAACAAGGCATGAAAACGTGCAATCAACCCCTATGCGTAGATCCCCAAGGTCACCGGAATACGCAAGTTGACGTCATAACAAATATCAAGTGAATCACTTGAATACCCCAATGTCACTACGGGTATCCGCATGCACGACATACATAAAGTGCTCTCAAATCCATAAAAGTATTCAATCCGATAATAACAAAATCTCAAATGGAAAACACAATTCATCACAACAAGATAGGAAGGGGAAAACACCATATGATCCAACTATATTAACAAAGCCCGTGATACATCAAGATCATGCCATCTCAAGAACACGAGAGAGAGATTAAACACATAGCTACCGGTACAAACCCTCAGTCCCAAGGTGGATTACTCACACATTATCATGGTGAGAAAGAGAGAGTTGTTGATGGAGAGGTGCAGCCCCAAAGAGATGGAGGCGATGGCGGCCACGGCGCCGGCGACGCGCTGCGGCCCCTTGCCCCCCTTCTTTCTTGGTCTGGGTGCTGCAATGGAGAAGCCTCTCCCCTTCTTGGCGGCTGCCAAGGGAGAGGCAAATTCATGGCTTTTGGTGGCTCTCCCGAAATTAGGGTTTTTCTTTCCTTATATGTGCCTCTGTGGTGCTCGATGGTCCTCCGATGGATGGACCCTTGATCCAATGGCTCTTGGGCACTTCTAGAACCTTCCTAGGGACTCCTCACAGCCCTCATGAGTCCTCAAAGTCGTGTCTTGGCCGAATACATCATATATGGTAAGAGTTGGACTCAATCACGTCATTAATTCTCGTAATCCCGTAATCAAATATTTTCCTCCAGTAAAACGGGTCTACAGATCACATATGAACTCCATTTTGGACAAATTTGAAGTCCAGAATCAATGCCATAAAATTCCCCACACTTTCCTAGTGTTAGATATTTCCATTTGACACCGTCTTTGGCAGTCAAACTGGCGATCTCTAAAATCTGTTTGTGGACAGATATCAGGAAAGTCAGAGTCCTCCTCCAACAAGGCTGCTTTTGCGTTTTTTCGCCAATTTCTAATTAATTCCTACACATCAAAGTGTAAACAAGAACTTGTGAAATTTTGAAACTACTAATAGGTTAGTCTCAATAAATTATAAAATCATAGTAAAAACATATGCAAATATGACATAAATACTTCATAAATTGTCGATACGTTGGAGACGTATCAGCCATGGAGTTGTGATTCATCTTGGACTCTGAGTACATGTCAAGATATCCATCCTCCACCTTGGGGACTCCTAAGATGGCAACCCACTCATCCACTATTGATTGAAACCTGACACCTTCTGTAATCCATACCATCCTGCCATCTGGATAGAAGTATGCTGTGGAGTAGAATTGCAGGATGAGCTCATCATTCCATGGTGTCAACTCTCTCCCTATGACATCATCAGTGCCCATCAGCCTGACGCTCTCCTGGACATGGGGGAAGTAGTCCTCATTAGCCTTGATATACTTCCAATCAACAAACCTCATGTCACTCACTGCTAGGTTCTTGTCAAGCAACACAGTCTCATAGAAATCTTGTTGCTCCTTGGTGTGAAAACGAGTGTCAACATCAGTTCTTCTCCTGATGGAGTAGGGGTCAGCATATCTACACTTCCTCAGACCATGGTCCTTCCTCTCCTTCATGTTATCAACAACATGATGATCATCATTGTGCTCTGGAAGGTGGGGCGTGAGCTTTTTCAGCACAACTATATCATCATCTTCCTCATCAAGAGGTGGCACTTGGCTCTTGTTCTTCTGAGAAGCACATATAACTGTAGTGGTTTTCTTGGGCTTGGGTACAGCTTGCTTAGCCTTGGTTGCTGTAGGCTTGGCCTTAGTGTCTGGTTTGCAAGGCATTGCATAGGCCATAAGCTTCCTCCGCTTGTGAGGAGGTGGGTTTGAATCTGGTTCCTCCTCTTCTTCTTCTAAAGGATCCTCAAACATGGAGGTAGGTCTTCCCACAACATGTATAGTCTTCTTCCTTTCCTTCTTCTTCCCAGACTTCTTTGCCATAGACCTGTTCTGCTTGGATGATTCACCGGGTTTCTCTAGAGACATACCCCTGTTGGCAGCAACAGACTCAGGAATCTTCCTTGCAACCACTCTCTCCTTTTGGGTACCTGCATACTCTTTCTTGATAGGATTTCTCTTGGAGGTGACCTCATCTGGAACAAAATCTACATCCTCCTCATCAGAATTCTTTTGCTTTCTTGCCCTTGTGGGTGCGTTGGGCAAGCCATGAGAACTAGGGGTGCCTGGGTCTTCTGAAATGGCCTCAGGACTAGTGCCGGCATCCAAGTCTGCACTTGGCTCATTGAACCGATTCTGACTGTCATCTAACTCTGACATGCTGGCAACTGACCCTATGAATTAGATTTAGATGAGAGGAATAGATGAGCATCACAAAATACAAAGATTTTTTCAAGTTTTGAACTCAAAGTTTTAGTTTTTGGTTTTCACAATATGCAAATCGGTTCCACCGAGTTTTAGATTTCGGAAATTCCGAGGCAACGACAGAAACTTGGTCACACCATTTCGGTTTCACCGAGGTGTGACTCGGTCTCTCTGACGCTGCTCACAGAAACCCTAAATTCCACTTCGGTGACACCTAATGGAACTTTTTGGTTTCACCGAGAGACCCATGTGCTACGGCAGAAAACATATCGGTGGCACCGAGTTGTTTCGACTTGGCGGCTCCGAGATTGCTTATCGCGGAGACCTAACCCTAATTTTTTTCGTTCAATCTATTCTAATCGGATTTTTGAGAGGTTAGTGTCGGTGTCAAAACCGGCGGATCTTGGGTAGGGGGTCCCGAGCTGTGAGTCTAGGATTGATGGTAACAAGGGGACGAAGGAGACGATGTTACCCAGGTCCGGGCCCTCCTATGGAGGTAAAACCCTATGTCCTTCTCGATTATATTGATGGTATGAAGGTTACAGAGTTGATCTACCTCGAGATCGACTAGCTAAAACCCTAGATGAGTTTCTCTTGATTACAATCTAAAACCCTCCCGGTTTATATAGACACCGGGGGTACCTAGAATTTACACATGACAGGTCTCCTGCCGGGGATGGAAATGTCAATTCCCTCATCTTGACTTGGAGCGCACGACGCGCCATCGGGACTCCCTTCTAGAACACAGGGTCTCGATGTATCCGGCCCCTCCTGCGACAGCCGGAGTGTGGCCCACCAAGCCGGCCTATTGAGAGACAGGCCAGCGGCCCGAGGACCCCTTTGTCCAGGACTCCCTCAGTAGCCCCCGAACTAGCCCCCAACGCCAAGGGTCACAGCACTGGTAGCTTCACGTGATCAGAGTCTTCGGCTTGAGGGGTGAGTTCCTCTTCCCGTCAATGATCGGCTGGGACTAGTCCGGCTTCCGGTGACGCGCAGTTCTTCCGATCATACGATTGTCCGGGCACCATGAGTTGCTTTGTCCCGAAGGCCAAACATCCAAGTGTAAACAGTGTTTTCTGACGCCCCCTTTTGTCGAAGGGTCGTGGCCTACCACGATCGCTGAACCAGTTATGAAAACTTGATTCGTGGTTCGAGGCCATTTTTACATTGACACAACTCATCAATGTACAGATCGTGCTCCGTTTCACATGGGATATAATCAGCACCCTAGGTTTATTTTGCGTGTGCATAATGGCACGCCCGCCTTGGGAAGCGAAAAGACTCGCGGCGCAGTAAAAGGAGGCTAATCGGCGTGACGCCTCATAAAAGTGGGAAAAACCCCAAGGATTACCCATGCTTCCCATTCGCATCCTCTGCTTTCCCAATCTTCCCAAGCTCCAAGAGCCCAGATCTAGTTTTTCCTCAACTTCCCCTCCGAGCTTAGCCATGGCGGGTTCAGGCTCCATGGGCAAGTGGGAGGCCTCCACGGTCACAGACAAAGATATCCGGGAGCTAAAGCTCGCCGGCTACCTCCCCGCTAATGTCTTCCACCGCGCTCTAGAAGCGAAACAGGTCATCCCCACCCCTATGCCAGGCGAAAGGGTGGTATTTGTCCCCCATTTCATCCGGGGACTGAGCTTCCCACTCCACCCCTTCGTCAGGGGCCTCATGTTCTTCTACGGGTTGGACTTCCATGATCTTCCGCCGAACTCCTTTATGCATATTTCGGCTTTGATCATTCTCTGCGAAGCCTTTCTGCGGGTCGAGCCGCACTTCGGCCTGTTGCCCAAGGTCTTCAATGTCAAGCCGAAGACTATTGCGGGCGAGCATGCAGACTGCGGAGGGGTGGTAATCAGCAAGCTCCCCCGTGTTGAATGGCCAACTAGCACTTTCATCAACACAATCAAGATCTGGCAGAAAGAATGGTTCTACATCACCGAACCAAGGGATGAGAGCTAGGCGGCGCCCGCCGAGTTCAGATCTGGACCCCCCACGAGATCAACCTCGTGGCTCGGGAAAGGCCTTGACTGGGGGTCGGATGCAGAGGTGAAATTGCTGCAGAAGCGCATTACCTTGGTGATCGAGGCCAAGGTTGAGCTGGTCAATGTGGTCCAGGTCATGCTCCACCGCCGTATTCTTTCCTGCCAGCACCGGGCCTCCCCAATGTGGGATTATCATCTTGAGGACGAGCCTACCGTGCGCCAACTCTTCCGCACTACCTCTGAGAAGTTGTGGAAGGCATTATTCAAGCCTCGAAAAAGCTGGCCGGCCAAGGAAGAGGATTCGGGCCTAAGCGCCGATAACCCACCTACCCAGGTACGGTATAATTTTAATCCACTGACTCTGTTTCTTTGACAAAAGGACTGAGCGCCTTCCTTCATTTTCGTTGAAGTGGTTGAGAAAAACCGCGAGAGTTAACTGCCTGGCGCCACAACCCGAAGACCCCAGGTCGGAGTTGTTGACGGCGATGCTCGTCGTGGCACCGTACTCGGCGCCCGAGAAGAAGGAGAAGAAGAAGAAGGCCAAAGAAGGCCTTCGCATAAGGGACCAGCCGGACGCTATGTCCAAGGAAACCCATGCCTCCTCTAGCCATGAGGAAGAGCATGAAGATGGGGGAGAAGACGTTTCCCCCTCACAAGAAAGAGGGCGGCGTCATCGGACACCGCGGAGGATGTACCTCCTCCTGCCCTGAAGAGGGCGTGTCGGCCGAGGTTGATCCTGGCCGACGACAGCTCAGACTCCGATGCAAAGTCCGAGGACTTTGAGAAGGTTCCCCAAAGGAACCTAAGGGTCAAGCCCCCAGCTCAAAGGTATGAATCTGAAGACTCCCTGGGTCATTTATGCAAAGTTTGAATGTCTTAAATGCAAGAACATCTTTTAATCTGTAGCCCACCGCGCATTCTACCCACTGACCAAATATCAGATGAGGAGTCTCCGCCCGTCGAGCTGGCGGAGAGTGGGACTGCGTCACATCCCACACCTCCAGGGGCCGCGAAGGATGCCGAGGAGGTGTCATCCCACCAGGCTCCTTTGGAGCCGAACACAAGCGGTGGGGGTGACCACGCCATGGCCGAGGTCGATGCCTTTGCCGCTGAAGACCAGGGGAAAAAACTCCCCTGGCCGCTGAGGAGGAAGGGCGGAGGGATGTCCAGTCCCCTCCGAGGACATCTCCGGAGCATGTTGTGCCTCTGGAGCTACCGGCTCAGTCCCCAATCAGAGATCGTGCTGGCCAGTCACTACCGGTGCCACCGACGACTGGGTGGCCGGTCATGGAGGAGGCTCTATCAAACGCCTCCATCTCCGAGGATCACCACACTCTTATGGGTGCGGTTTTGCAAGGAATTCAGTCTGTCGATAGCGGACTGAAAGAGGCCTTCAATGGTCTCTTGATGGGCTTCAAGGTGAGTTACGTAATACCCTTCTCCCGAACAACTTTAATTTTAAGTTATGCTATCTTTATATATGTAGTAGCCCCCGAGCCCCGGATGGGTTTGCAAAAACGCACCCGGGGGTCAAACACTTAGGAGTGAACAACGATGCACAAGGCACCATTAGTCCCGCAATGTTCCAAAAGCCCTTAAGAGGACCGAACATAGGGTTATATCCTTGACAGTTCGGGGGTTGGAACGCACATAACCGGATATATGTTTTTTATTTTTTGTAGCCCTCGTCATCGGCGGCGGCCGTTAATGCCGCTGAGCTTACCGAGCTAAATCGGAAGCTCAAGATCTCGGAAGAGGAGCTTGATAGCCTAAACAAGAGGTTCGACGAGGCACAAGGTAAGCTGAATTGTAACATCCGGGCTGTATATTGTTAATGATCCGCACTGGTACCCCGGTGTAATTATTATTTTTATTGCTCCCACAGCTTCAGCTGCGGAGGTTAAAAAACTCAAGGCCGAGCTCAAAAAGATGAAGCAAGAGGCCGCGGATGAGAAGGCGGCCGCCGAACAAGCAGCAGCCGCACTCTTCATTTTGAAAGCTGCTAGTGATAAGCATGAGACCCGGGTGGAGGAGGTGCAGCAGGAGCTCAAGGATGCCAGCCTGAAGTGCGAGGCCCTTGAGCGGAAAGGCAAAGAGCAAGCCACCGAGCTATCCGCGCTGAAATCCGAGCTCCAAAAGGAGCGGGTGGATAGGCAGTCCTTTGAAGAGGAGATTCGCCAAGTCAAGGTTGTCACGGATGATAAGCCGTATTCACTACAATGCGCCTTTGGTGGTAGCAGGTTTGCTTTGCTCACCCAGGTGTGGTGTTCCTCTGGCGTCTGTGCAGATCTCCAGAAGAGTGCAGCGGACGCGAACAAGTTCTATGCTGCGCGGGAGGAGGATGATGAGGCTCAGCTATTCTGGGCACAGTTTGAGTCCCCCGAGCGCTCTCCTCTCCTGATCGAGCAGATGAAGCAACTGATGGAGCTACACAGGATGGCGGAGCCGGCCATGAAGGATCTCTGCATACGGCTGTGGCCTGAAGAGCCTTTGCCGAGCAGCTACTTTGGCTTGGTGCAGAAACTCTGCAATGCTGCGCCTCGGATTGACGCGCTAAAGCATTCTACATGCATCGAGGGAGCTCGGATGGCCTTTGCAAAGACCATGGTGCACTGGCCGAAGCTCAAACCGACCGAGATGGCCACCGCACCTCCACCTCCTAGAAAGGGGCATAGGTGCCCCGAGCTATACTTCTCCGTAGTGATGGAGGGTGCTCGGGCAATAGAGGCCCAATGCTCCAAAGACGTTTTGTATGAATGAGCACATTGTAATATGTCCGAAGACTTTTAATGCTTTATAATCAGTGTTGCATGGTTTGTCATGTCTTATAAGTTTTTAATATTTATTTTGACTCCCATGTGGCCGTTTTATCTAAAAGTTACGAGTCGTCGGCTTCAGCACCCATGTAGATACTACGCGAGGTGTCTCTGTCTCCGCACTGTGACCCTTAGCCGAGGTATCGGTGCCTGAAGGCGGTAGTGCGAGGGGGACAAGGCAATCGGACTATGATGCTTTATCGCTTTCACTTAGCCATAGGAGCGTTAAAAAATGCGGGGGCTGATGACCAGCCCCCAGTGTGTTGTGATGTTCGGATGTACCGGGGCCGAAGCTAGCATCACCTGGTTTGTACAAGTATGAAACCCATTGTATAACACAGAATAACCTCTATCAATTTTTTAGTATGACACTTATGCTTAGATCTGCAGACCGGTTCTCGCTTACTATGACGGTCAGTTTTCGGCTTTCTCCCCTGAGGTGCTTGACAAGGCGAGCTGGAAACACAATCGCAGTGGTTCTCCCTTTGCCCTTTTAGCCGAACGAGCGGAATGTAAGAGGGAAAGCATAGGAGTCGGGCAACCCAACTATTGACCCAAGACATAGTTCGGATCCGATGCATATAAAGCAAAATCCAAGATGCCGAACACGCAATCTGGTGTGTCAGAGTGATGCTTAGGGTGATATTTTAAATTCAATCCCACGGTATATTAGCCGGTTGCATCGTAATGTATACCGAACAGTTTTCGCAAGGAGCGTTGACGAGGGAAGAACAGGGTATGTATGAAATACAGTGAAGTGGCCATGTATAATGGTCTTGTATTTGCTCAATAATTCTTATAGCTCAGATTGCCGAAGCAACTGTTTACAGGTATTTGAAGATGAAATATAAAATTTATAGAGGAGAGGTTGTACCAGGGGTCTTCGATTGGTGGCTTGACGTCCTCGATGTGCCCTATCGCCTGTCCGTTCCTGTGCCTCTTTGGGAGTTGCATTCCTTTAAGGGTGATGCTATCGTCGAGCGGACCTTGGGAAGAAGGTCTTGAGAAGTCGCCGAAGTATGGATGAGCTTTACGCTTTAGCAGGTCCTTGATGGTAACTGTGTTATGTCCGAGGACGTGTACTAGTAATGGTTCGGTCCGGCCGAACACTTACTCCTTTAATGGTTGTTCCCCACTACTGCCCATGGAATCTTGAGTGCCAAGTTGTGCCTTCTTGGCACGTGTTTGACGGTCATTAGGTCTGTGCAATGGGGAGCGTGTCCCTATTTCTGGGGAGAAGAAGATTCTGGGAGTTTGGATTGAAACCGAGCTCGTTTGTCAACCTTACGTGCCTTTATGGCAGATTTTGGTGTTTGCCGGCCGTCCTCGTAATGGAATGCGGCCGCCAGGGCCAACGCATGTTCCTCAGTTCGGAGGGAATGCTCTGTATTGCCGTTGACAGTAATGACCCCCTTGGGCCCGGTCATCTTGAGCTTGAGGTATGCGTAGTGTGGGATGGCGTTAAAGCGGGCGAACGCTGTACGGCCTAGCAGGGCGTGATAACCGCTGCGGAAAGGTATGATGTTGAAGATCAAGTCCTTGCTACAGAAGTTATCGGGCAAACCGAACATCACTTCTAGGCTCACAGAGCCCATGCACCGGGCCTCGATGCCTGGGATCACTCCTTTAAAGGTAGTGTTGCTAGGTTTGATCCTTGATGGATCTATACCCATCTTTTTCACCGTATGTGAGTAAATCAGATTGAGGCTACTTTCTCCGTCCATTAGGACATTAGTGAGGTGATACCCATCGATAATGGGGTCTAAGACGAGGGCCGCCGAACCCTCATGACGGATACTGGTCGGGTGATCTCGTCGATCAAAGGTGATCGGGTAGGCCAACCATGGGTTAAACTTCGAGGCTACAAGCTTTATGGCGTAGACCTCTCTAAGGGTGCGCTTCCTCTCCTTTTTAGGTATATGAGTGGCGTATATCATGTTCACAGTCTTTACCTCTGGAGGGAACTGCTTCTGACCTCCATTGTTCGGACCGCGGGGCTCCTCGTCATCCTCGCTGCATGGGCCCTTTCCTTGCTCTTCGACTGCTAGTTTGCTGGCCTGTTTGAACACCCAACAGTTATGGTTGGTGTGGTTGGCGGGCTTTTCTGGAGTGCCATGGATTTGGCAAGGTCTCTCCATGATTTTGCCCAGCGGGGTGGGCCCATCGCAATTGCATTTAGGAGGCTTCCTCCGCTGCCCGGATCGAGGGTTGCGGAAGCCGGCGTTAATGGCCGTATCGTCGGCGTCACTGGTGTTGTGCCGGCGTTTATTTTTGTTGCATCATGGTTTCCCGTTTCCATCCCGAGCTTCGGAGGTGCCGAGGTCTTCGGGGTTGTGGCTTCGTCTCGCTAGCCAGTTATCCTCACCCGCGCAAAAGTGGGTCATGAGTGATGTAAGGGCGGACATGGTCCTAGGTTTATCCTGACCGAGCTGGCGGGCCAGCCATTTGTCCCGAATATTGTGCCTGAAAGAGGCTATAGCCTCGGCATCTGGGCAATCGACGATCTGGTTTTTCTTGGTCAAGAACCAATTCCAGAATTGTCGAGCGGACTCTCCTGCCTTTTGGACGACGTTGCTTAGGTCGGAGGAGTTCGGAGGCCGTACATAGGTGCCCTGGAAGTTAGATCGGAATTTATCCTCGAGATCCTCCCAGCTCCCGATAGAATTTTCGGGGAGACTGTTTAGCCAGTGTCGAGCTGGCCCCTTAAGTTTAAGGGGTAGATATTTGATGGCGTGGAGATCATCTCCTCATGCCATGTGAATGTGGAGGAGGAAATCCTCAGTCCACACTACTGGGTCAGTTGTTCCGTCGTATTGCTCTATGTTCACGGGTTTAAACCCTTCCGGGAACTGATGATGCATCACCTCGTCGGTGAAGCACAGTGGCTGGGCAGCGCCTCTGACCCGGGCCATGTCACGCCGGTAGTCGGCGTCTATTCTAGCCCGGTTTTGTTCCCGACCTCTATTGTTTCGATCGAGCCAAGGCCGGTACCCGTCCTGTCAATCGGGGGAGTACCCTCTATATCCGTAGATGGATCTCGTACGGCCTGTTCTATAATCCAGGTTGTGTCGCAGGTTGTATCTGTCCTCAGGCTCCATGGGCTCTTTTCCCCTTCTACGGGGTATCGCCGGCCTATAACCGGTGTCGCCAGCCGTCCTATCTCGTCCTCGGGGAGGGCGGTCCGGCTGGTTGTATGGAGTGTGCTTGGGGGACGGTGTATTAGGGAGATCGTCATCAAATTGTGGTAGCAGCCGTCGGCGTGGATAGCTCTTGGGTTGGTCCAATAGACTGGTACCGTATCCGTCCTTGGCTGATAGGACCCTCGTCCATCTGTCGTTGAGGGTATCTTGTTTGGCCTTAAGCTGCCATTCTCTTGCCTTTAGGCTTCGGGCAGTGCCTATAAGTTGTTGCCTAAACCGTTCCTGATCCTCAAGGTTTTCGGGGACGATGAAGTTCTCGGCTTCCTGGCTATCCTCCTCCTCTACAGGGGGAGGTAGTTGTCATCCTCGGAATCATTTGGATCTTCGGGGTCGCGCTGGTCCTCCAGCCTTTCTTTGTCCTCTAGCGGCTATTCGGGGATATCGGGATCTCCGAGGTCTTCCGGGGTATCATTTTCCCCGGTGCCAGCAATAGCTTCCCTTCCCTTTTTTGTCTTTGATCGTTTGCGCGGTTTCCAATGCCTTGACGGTGCTTCACCCGATTGATCACCATTATTTGCGGGTGTGCGCTCGCCGTTATAGGCTGGAGTATCCACCATGTAGATGTCGTAGGTGGAGGTGGCAGTCCATCGCCCAGTGTTGACGGGGGTGGAAGCATGATCATCTTCATCCATGTCCTCTGCCTCCTCGGAGGTGTAGTCCAGCATGTCGGTTAAGTCTTCGACAGTGGCGACGAAGTGGGTGGTGGGTGGGATGAAAAATTCTTCTCGACCTGCCTTAAGACCGATCTGAACGTGGATCGGGGTTCGGTCATCAGTAATTTTCATCGATAAGATCCGATCTAGAGCTTCGTTGAGTGTCGAGAGCTCGATCGGGTCAATTTGCTCAGCGCTTTCGGAGTTAACCTCTGATGCATCCGCACAATAAGTGTATTCAGCAGGAGCTGGTACCCGGTCATCTGGCACTGTGGCCGGATCCGGATTAAAAGCCAGATCATCGCCAGGGTTAGTCCAATGAGCGGGGTCGAAAGCGACATCCGAGGTTAAGGCCTCAGAGTCCTCGGGTGCGTCGGATGAGACTGCGAGCCCGGTGAGTGAAAGATCGCCTCGAGAGTCTATGGAGAACTCTAAGTTCCCGAATCTGACCTCATGATAAGGGGCGAAACTCCCGACCCGGCCAAGACGGCCGGTCGGGTCAGCGTGCAGCACAATGCTGCTGAAAGCGAAGATCTGTCTAGGGACGAAGGAGTCCTTATTCCGGACTTCTTCGTTAATGACAATGCGAGCCATCATTTCCTTTGGCGATCACAGCGGAACTTTCAATGAAAGCACCAATGTCGGTGTCAAAACCGACGGATCTCGGGTAGGGGGTCCCGAGCTGTGTGTCTAGGATTGATGGTAACAAGGGGACGAAGGAGACGATGTTACCCAGGTTCGGGACCTCCTATGGAGGTAAAACCCTACGTCCTGCTCGATTCTATTGATGGTATGAAGGTTATAGAGTTGATCTACCTCGAGATCGACTAGCTAAATCCCTAGATGAGTTTGTCTGGCCAACAGTCTAAAACCCTCCCGGTTTATATAGACATCGGGGGGTACCTAGAGTTTACACATGACAGGTCTCCTGCCGGGGATGGAAATGTCAATTCCCTCATCTTGACTTGGAGTGCACGACGTGCCTTCGGGACTCCCTTCTAGAACACAGGGTGTCGATGTATCCGGCCCCTCCTACGACAGTCGGAGTGTGGCCCACCAAGACGGCCTATTGAGAGACAGGCCAGCGGCCCGAGGACCCCTTAGTATAGGACTCCCTCAGTTAGATCATTGCATACTGTGGAAACAAGTAAGACTAGACCTAATGCTCATGAATCGGAAAAAGGAGCACAAAAGGGACCGAGGTTTACCCTAACTTGGCGGAACCTCTTTACGGCAGCAACGTCGGGGTCGGTTGCCATTGACGGTGATGGAATCCTGTGGCGAGGGCACACTGGAGAAGGCGGGTATCCGTAGACAGGAGCGATGGCAGCAATGGGGAGTGGGAGTGGATGGTTTGAAGGAATTTTCAAAGTCCATCATGCGGATATATATATCCATTAGTTGTTGGTGGCACTGAGACGGAAATACCGATGGCTCCAAAGTTCATAACTGTCAGTTGACAGAGGAACTCGATGACGCTGAAATTTCCACATCGGTAGTACCGACATAGGAAAACTTGATCAACCCAAGTATTTTCGAAGGCTCCGAGTGCTTTGAAGTTGGTCACACCAAAAAACACTTAGGAGGTTTTGGAGGTCAGCCCTAGTCGAATCGGTGGCTCTGAATGCTCCTCACCCGGAGGGTCCAAAAACTGCTTGGTCAAATTTTGTGATGAAGCATGAATAGAATTTCAGAAAAGACAGAATAGATAGCTATAAGGGGTACATAGGCATTCTTGTACATCCAATTGGCTAGAAAAATAAATCCCAAATGAATACAATTGGATGTCCTCACATGAGAAAATTATGCATTGATGACCCACAAGTATAGGGGATCAATCATAGTCCTTTCGATAAGTAAGAGTGTTGAACCCAACAAGGAGCAGAAGGAAATGACAAACGGTTTTCAGCAAGGTATTCTCTGCAAGTACTATAAGTAACAGGGATCGATAGTTTTGTAGCAAGATAATTTGTAACAAGTGACAAGTAATAAAAGTAGCAAGGAAGGTCGCCCAATCTTTTTTATAGCAAAGGACATGCCTGAAAGTTCTCTTATATGAAGCAATGTGCTCTCGAGGACACATGGGAATTTCCATCTAGTCACGTTCATCATGTTTAATTGATTCGCGTTCTTTACTTTGATAATTTGATATGTGTGTGGACCGGTGCTTAGGTGCTGCTCTTACTTGAACGAACAACCTACTTAGGATTACCCCCTCTCTCAAGCAACTGCAACTACAAAAGAAGAATCAAGACAAATCTAACCATAGCATGAAACATATGGATCCAAATCAACCCCTTACGAAATAACGCATAAACTAGGGTTTAAGCTTCTGTCACTCTCGCGACCCATCATCTACTTATTACTCCACAATGCCTTCCCTTAGGCCCAAAATATGGTGAAGTGTCATGTAGTCTACGTTCACATGACACCACTAAAGGAAGCAACAACATACATATCATCAAAATATCAAATGAATACCAACTTCACATGATTACTTATAACAAGACTTCTCCCATGTCCTCGAGAACAAAAGGAACTACTCACAAATCATCATCATGTTCAAAATCAGTGGTGTAACGAATATGACAAAGGATCTGAACATATTATATCCCACCAAGTAAACCAACAAGCATCAACTACAAGATGTAATCAACACAACGAGCAACCCCCAGGTACCAATCTGAGATTTTGAGACAAAGATTGGATACAAGAGATGAACTAGAGTTTGAGATGCGATGGTGCTGGTTAAGATGTTGATGAAGATTGGTCCTCGCACGAAGGAGGAAGCATTGGTGATGAAGATGGCTTTGATTTCCCCCTCTCGAAGGAAAGTTTCCCCGGCAAAATCACTCTGCCAGAGAGCAAAAGGGCCTCTACCCAGGTTTTCGCCTCGAGACGGTGGCGCTTTGTTCTAAAAGTATCCTCTTTATTTTTTCTAGATGAAAACCCATCATATAGCAGAATAGGGGGCCGGAGCCTGCTTGTGGGCCTCCCAAGCCATCAGGGCATGCCCAGGGGGTAGCCGCGCCCTGTTGGCTTGGGAGCCATAGGTGGCCCCCCTCTGGTTGTTCTTTGCTTCATAAATTCAGATATATTCCACAAAATTTCCTCGTGAAGTTTCAGGTCATTTGGAGTCGAGAAGATTTTCAACCTTTTTCATGAGTTTTGGGTTCAGAATTCCAGTTTTCGGCAATTTCCCTCGTTGTGCTACATCATGCAAATAAAGAGAAAAAGGCGTTAGAATTGTATCATAGAATGGAATAATGACTAAGAATAATATAAATATTAAGAGGAAGTCATGATGCAAAATGGACGTATCAACTCCATCAAGCTTAGACCTCTCTTGTCCTCAAGAGAAAGCCGAACTCGATAAAAATGACCACATGTTTTAGCGAGAGAGGTGTCAATAAAAACAAAATACGAACATGAAAGCATCATGACTATTAACATAGCAGCAAGTTTTCATCATATATCTTCTCATAAACAAGTAACAATCTATCCACAACTATTAAAGTATGAAGCATAAACTTTATTGACAACCAACAAACTATGTTCTAAGTCATTGTGACAATCACAATTCATCATATTTCAGAGAAGTATCTATGTAATATCTTTCATTCTAGCAAGTTCACATACTCAACTATCATTTAGTCTTCTATAATTGCTGACATTCAATGCATATTTTTGGAGCAAATGTTTCCGCACATAGGAAGATAGCAGCTTTATTGTTTTCGCCACCCAACTTATTTACCTCAAGGATAATGTCAACAATAATGACTCATGATCATCTACATTCAGCTGGATATATATGCATGGATCTTTCCCCATCACATGGTGCTTGCCACTAAATAGTTAATAAGATGGAATAGGGATGAACAATATTGACTCTTGCATAAGTAAAAAAACATAAAAGTAGAAGATAGTTGTTCATAAAGGGAACCAGAGGTTGTCATGCGCCTTTTCTTTTTGAATGTGCAAGCTCTTAATGTAAAGGAATGTCACTATATATTGCCCCTTGTGATAGCAACCTTTATTATGTAGGCCATCGCTTTTATTTCTTTGCCATCACAAGATCGTACAAAGCATATTTTCCCTTACAATAAAAGATCATATATATTTACGATCAATTTTTATTGCGTTATGCACCGATGACAACTTACTTGAAGGATCTTATTCAATCCATAGTAGATATGGTGGACTCTCATGGCAAGAAACCGGTTTTTAAGGATTATAGATTCACAAGTAGTATCTCTACTTAGTGCGAATTTTGGGCTAGCAAAAGATGCTAGACAAGCACCACATGTTAGAGGATCCATGACAATATAACTTCTATGTGAATGTAAACAAACATAACTCATTATGATGTCTTCCTTGTCCAACATCAACTATTCGATCATGTAGAAAATGTTTGATGGGGGCTCACAATCATAAAAGATGTCCAAGATAGTGTATTTGTATGTGAATCTCGTCCCCTCTTTCATAATTTTGCATGGATTGTATCAATGACTAACACTATGTTTGTTAACTCCTAATTACTTTTATCAAGCACAATTCTTTTTATGTGAAGTCATTACTCCCCATGGGATTAGCATATGATCTTTTTTGTTTCTTTTATTTCATTGCTATGGTTGATGCATGAGAGTGAAGCAGCAAACTCAAACTAATCTTTATTATATAACGCTCACACTGGGTTACAGGGATAGATAGATCACAAAGCAAACACTCGAAGCAAAGAAATACTAAATTTTTGTTCCTCTAGATCACGAAATAGCTAAGGATCAAACTAAGATAAATGATAATGATAAAAGTGATGGTGATACGATACCAAGGCACCTCCCCCAAGCTTGGAACAAGCTAAGGGTGGTGCCCATACTCATGTACTCAAGTGTCCTTCTTGGGTGATGGTGGTGATGAAGTGATCCTCTTAGCAATGATGCTCTTTAGGACACGAATCTCCTCCTTAAGTTTATCAACCTCTTGCTTAAGGTCTAGGTTGTCCTTCCAAAGTTTGTTGGTGACGGCCATAGCTCCTTCCATCAAAGGATGGATTTTACTAGTGGAGGCAACGATATTTTCTACCTGCGTACGACGATAAGGGGTAAATCGAGTATTGGAAGGTGTAACCTTCTTTGGCAAGCTCGGGTTTTTGAACTCCACATGCATATCTCTAGGTTCAGGTAGAGGTACTTATTCTTCATCATCATCACTTGAAGGTTCAACCCTTTTTAGACCAGCCTCCCCCTCTTCCTCAGTTGACCACCCATAAGTATTAATATTCCATAAACTTGGGATTGGCAATCAAATATGAGACATAGCTCTCCCCGTCTGAATCTTGCAATGACATATTGCTTCTAAATTTGTCAGAAAAATAGCCTGAAACAAGAACAAAGAAGAAACTTGTGATGCCGAGCTCAAAACATACAGGAGTATATAATAGAGGTGAAGTTGTCCCTATCTTTCGATGAGATGTGTCTATCGTTTATGGACGTCGCACCTTAGCAATCGCTAAACCAACTCCGAGAGGTTATTGACCACGCCAGAGCACGATCAACCTGACCACGAGGGTCGGTTTCCTGCACGCAAATGAAGAACAAGCAAGAAACTAAGATTGCAATCTAGATATTGTGAATATAAGAGGAAAGCTTTATTGATGAAAGTGGGGTTTTGTGATGCCTTTGTCTGGTCGTGGAACACAAACGAAGAACACGAAGTTGCAGCTATGGCGAACTTTAAATCTAAACAAAACCCAAGTCTAAAACGGCGCCATAAGGGCTGTATATATGGGGGAATAGAGGGGGATTTCGTGTCCCCTTAGAGGAGAGGTCCGAAACCAGCCCTAACTCAGTTTCCCCACACATACGGACTCTAAAAACAGCCTATAATATGGTATTTCGAAATTACATGGAACTGGCCCAAAAATAAGGTGACGCATCACCTATAATAGCCTATGTACGAAATTTATGAAGTGGCATGTTGTATATTTCGTCCAAGCCTCCAAGCACTCCTTATGGTGGCTTCAAAGTGCGAAAATCACCACTGGAAAGTCCATTGTTCCTTCCCGCGCGCGCACCTTCTTCTCCATGCTTGATCCCGCTCCAATGGCCATCCTTCTTGTCCATGCTAGGTCCTTCATTCATAAGTAAAACAAAAGTATCTAATTTAGGCAACATCATATGTTCATGAACATTAGAAGGATTTCCAAGAAACGAAAGTACCTAATAATTTAGTTGGCGTGCGCGGGCTCTAGTAACTGATCCAATATGTGTAGCTGGTGGGAATGTGGGTGTAACATTTGTAGAGATGTCCTCATCATCCTCCCCTTCTTGAACTGAAGTCGTCCTCGACAGAAGCTCATCATCCTCACCCAAATAAGGCTTCAAATCTGCAATGTTAAAAGTGGGACGAACCCCAAAATCTACAGGCAGCTCAAGTTTATATGCATTAGCATTTATTTTCTCTAACACCTTAAAAGGACCATCAGCACGTGGCATTAGCTTTGACTTGCGCAATTCAAGAAACTTATCCTTACGCAAATGTAACCAAACAAGATCTCTAGTGGAAAGACAACATGTTTTCTACCCTTATCTCTAGCAAGTTTATATTTAGCATTCATACCCTCAATGTTCTCCTTAGTTAACTCATGCTTCTTTAATATCAATTCAGCACGTTCTTTAGCATTGAAATTAACCTTCTTTGAAGATGGAAGAGGCAACAAATCAATAGGTGCACGAGGTAAGAAACCATACACTACTTCAAAAGGGCACATCTTAGTAGTAGAATGGAGCGAACGGTTATAAGAAAATTCAATATGAGGCAAGCACTCTTCCCACATTTTCAAGTTATTCTTCAAAACTACCCTAAGCATAGTAGACAATGATCTATTCACTACTTCAGTTTGTCCATCAGTTTGGGGGTGACATGTAGTACTAAAAAGCAGTTTAGTCCCCAACTTAGCCCATAAACATCTCCAAAAGTGGCTAAGAAATTTAGCATCACGATCTGAAACAATTGTATTTGGCACACCATGCAAGCGAATAATTTCATGAAAGAACAAATCAGTAACATTAGCAGCATCATCACTTTTATGACATGGTATAAAGTGTGCCATTTTCGAAAATCTATCCACGAGAACAAATATGCTATCCCTCCCCTTCTTTGTTCGAGGTAAACCTAAAACAAAGTCCATAGATATATCCTCCCAAGAACACTAGGTACATGCAAAGGCATATATAAACCATGAGTATTGAGTCGTGACTTAGCTTTTTGACATGTAGTGCAGCGAGCAACAAAACGCTCAACATCCTATCTCATCTTTGGCAAAAATAAATGTGTAGCACGTACGTCCTCCGTCTTCTTCATGCCAAAGTGTCCTATTAATCCTCCATGCGCCTCCTGTAACAACAAAAGACGAACGGAGCTAGCTAGAATGCATAGCTTGTTAACACAGAACACAAATCCATCATTAATAACAAACTTGTTCCATGTTATCCCTTCTTTACAATTCTCCAACACATCTTTAAATTTAGCATCATGCATATATTGATCTTTGATGGTCTCCAAACCAAATATTTTAAAGTCAAGTTGCAAAAGCATAGTATCACGATGAGACAATGCATCAGCAATAACATTTTATTTACCCTTCTTGTGTTTAATGACATAAGGGAAAGTCTCAATGAATTCAACCCATTTAGCATGTCTATGGTTCAGTTTTGCTTGACTTTTAATATCTTTCAAAGATTCATGATCAGAATGTATAACAAATTCTTTGGGCCATAAATAATGTTGCCATGTTTCCAAAGTCCGAACAAGAGCATATAATTCCTTATCATAAGGAGAATAATTCAGACTAGGCCCACTCAATTTTTCAGAAAAGTATGCAAAGGTTTACCATCTTGTAATAACACACCTCCTAATCCAATTCCACTAGCATCACATTCAAGCAAAAAAGTCTTATTAAAATCAGGAAGTTGTTGTAATGGAGCATGTGTTAACTTATCTTTCAATACTGTGAAGGCTTCTTCTTGTGCGGTACCCCAAACAAAAGGCAAATCCTTCTTTGTAAGCTCATTTAGAGGTGCAACAATGGTGTTGAAATCCCTCACAAAACGCCTATAGAAACCAGCGAGTCCAAGAAAACTTCTCACTTGTGTGACCGTTTTGGGCTGCGGCCAACTCTCAATAGCTTCAATCTTGGCTTTATCAACTTCAATTCCCTATGGAGTAACAACATAGCCAAGAAAAGATACTCGGTCGGTGCAAAAGGTGCACTTCCCAAGGTTACCAAACAAATGTGAATCACATAGAGCAATAAAAACAGCACCCAAATGATCCAAGTGTTCCTCCAAAATCTACTATAAATCAGTATATCATCAAAGTAGACTACCACAAATCGTCCAATGAAAGCACTTAAGATCTCGTTCATTAATCTCATGAAAGTGCTAGGTGCATTAGTTAACCCAAAAGGCATGACTAATCACTCATATAATCCAAACTTAGTTTTAAATGATGTTTTCCATTCATCTCCCAATTTCATACGAATTTGATGGTATCCACTATGCAAATCAATTTTCGAGAAAATTGTAGAGCCACTTAATTCATCAAGCATATCATCTAGCCTATTAATAGGATGATGATAACGAATAGTAATATTATTAATGCCTCTACAATCAACACACATACGAGATGTACCATCCTTTTTTGGTACTAGAATAATAGGAACAACACAACGACTAAGAGATTCACATATATAACCTTTGTCGAGCAGCTCCTGTACTTGATGCATAATCTCCTTCGTCTCCTCTGGATTGGTATGGTATGGCACATGGTTGGGTAGCGATGCACCGGGAATTAAGTCAATCTGATGCTCAATCCCTCGAATAGTTGGTAATCCCGATGGCACGTCTTGTGGAAGATGTCAGCAAACTCCTGCAAAATGTTAGCGACAGCAAGAGGCAAAGAGGGAGGCATGTCCTCGAATGAAAATAATACCTCTTTGCATAGAAAAGCATAGAAAACAGATGTAGTGACATCCAAATCAGTCATATCAGATTTAGTTGCAAGTAAACAACCACTCTTCAGTTTTATTTCAGATGTAACACTAGATGATTGTTTATTAGGCATATTATGTTGCTCAAATTCCTTTGGCACAATATGATTTTCACTCTCACTTTGCTTCTGTTTTGCTTTACTAGCTCTAGCAATGTCATCTTTCATAATATGTTCGGGAGACATAGGAAGCAAAGTTATATTTTTATCCTTATGAACAAGAGTATACTGATTTGTCCTACCATGATGTACATAATTTTTATCAAATTGCCATGGTTTACCAAGTAAAATGGAGCATGCTTGCATGGGTACCACATCACAATCAACATGATCAGAATATGTAGCAATGCTAAAGTGCACATGAACAACACATGTTACCTTAACATTGCCACTGTTGTTGAACAATTGGATGTAATAAGGATGAGGATGTGGTCTGTGTAGGAGATATGCCCTAGAGGCAATAATAAATGTTATTGATTATCTCCCTGTTCATAATTAGGTTTATGTTCCATGCTATAACTGCTATGGTTCTCGAGTCTACAATAACCATGAGGCTCGAAGGAAGACTCATATGCACGTGTGGAATAATAAATAGTAAAATGTATTCCTAGTCTGGCCTCTAAGACTGGCTCAAGTATTGCATGATGATCCTGTTTTCCTGATCATGGGCATGGCTATGCCGGCAATTTTGAGGGCACAATGTTAGAAGAACATTTGTGTTGAATCGACCCGAATTGATGTTATGCTATGAGATTCATTCGTCATAAGTTAATGGCTAATAACACAAAGATGGTTAACATTTGCATGATTCCTTAGACCATGAGAGTATCGAGTTTCTTCATGCTTGCTTCATCAACTTTGGGGTTTGTTAAACGTCATCCGTACATGGGTGGCTATTACGGCGGCTTACGGGTTCATGGAAAAGTATGTCAAGTAACTTGATAGCTCAAGATTGGGATTTGCTCCTCCGACGATGGAGAGATATCTCTGGGCCCTCTCGGTGTTACGGTATCCATCATCGTCTGGCCAGACACTTTGTGATTTGATCACGGGGACGCCGGAACACGGGAACGAGAAAAGAGAACAATACCGGTAACGAGGTAACTGGCATAGTGGACAAGTTGTTGATCCACGGGGATGCCAACATGTCTCACCTCGGGTATTTGTAACATATCGCGAAGCAACAGGAATAGCACACGGCAACTGGAGGTTCACTCGAATATTCATTCGTGTGGGTATAGGGGTCAATATGGGTGTCCACGGCTCCGATGTTGATCATTGATCGGAAGGGGTTCCGGGTCATGTCTATACTTCACCGAACCTATAGGGTCACATGCTTAAGGGTCATCTATCTGCTGAATACTAGACAAGGAGTCCGAGAGAAAGTCACTGAAAAGGTTTCGGAGACAACGGAAAAGTTCCGGAGAGAACACCGGAAAAGTTTCGATAAAACCGAAAAGTTGTTTCGGATAAAACCATTGATCCAAAAAGGTTTCGGCAAGCACCGGGAATGTTTTCGAGGTTGCCAGATTGGTCTGGTAATTTCTGGAATTTTTCCAAAAGAAAAACCGAAAAATAAGTTTCGGAGCTGCCGGAATTGTTTACCGGGTAAACGAAGATGGTTTTAAATTAAACCACCATACCGGAAATGTTCCGGAGCATGTCCAGATAATTTTAGAGGGTGTCGGAAATGTTCTGGGACCTTCCGGAATTTTTCAAAAGTAATAGTCGCGGAAAACATCTTGTCCCAGCGTGAGGGGACAAGATCCCACGATGCGTGGGGCTGTTTTGGGGCGCCCCCCCTTGAGGGGGCAGCCCCTTGTGGCTGGACAAAGGTGTTGGGGGGGGGGCATGGTGGGGGGCAGCCTCCACAAATGGTGGAGAGTGTTGGGAGGAAGGTGGGGCCCCATGGGGGAACACCATGGACAAGGGAACATGTTTTCTCCATGTTTGGTGGGAACATGTTTCCTTGTTTGGTCGGTGCATGTTTTGTGGGCTGAATTTCAGCCCCCCCTTCACCCCTTGCACCACTATA
Organism: Elymus sibiricus; assembly: GCA_039707655.1. NCBI lineage: Eukaryota > Viridiplantae > Streptophyta > Magnoliopsida > Poales > Poaceae > Elymus > Elymus sibiricus. The sequence goes on along the minus strand of CM077671.1, from coordinate 153,776,970 downwards.
TAAGGAGGTGGATAGGAGCTCTCCATCCTCACTCCAACTCTCTCACACAAGCCATGCATGATCTGGCATTCTTTCTCCCTCCCAGCGAAATAGTTTCGTAGAGCCGAAAGGCTGTCTAGGTTCCGGTGGGAACTAGTTCTGGACGGCGAAGCCCTGCCGGATAGAATGCACCGTATGTGTGCAACTCTGTAGAGAGATCGTAGTTTCGGTCTTAGTTCGAGAGTGCCTCCCGAAGGGCTGTCCGTGTGACCATCCGAGTTTTGGAGGTCCTCCCGAAGGGTTGTCCGAGTGACAGTCCGAGTTTCGGAGGTCCTCCCGAAGGGCTGTCCGCGACACCGTCCGGGGGACTGTCCGACCGCCTCCCGGAGGGCTGTCCGCGGGGCAGATGAGGGTATACATCCTCGCGGTTGGGAGGTTGTAAAATCCTAGCTGCGGGGATCTGCACCGCCGATCGTCATCGACTCTACTTCCGCTGCGCTACGAGTCGGTAACGAAATGATCAAACCTTGTATGCAGTCTCCATAATGGTCTTGGGCTGGTGCGTAGGTTGGAAATTTTTGTTTTCTGCTGCGTTTCCCTACAGTGGCATCAAGAGCCGTGCTATGCGTAGATGCAGGTTGCGATCTAGAATACATAGAGATGTATGGGTGTTGCACAATATAATTAGGTAGTAGATGAGATCTATTGCTAAATATTATTTGTGCGGGTAGCAGATGAAATCTGTTACCCGATGTTCTTGTTGCTTCCCTGGAATTTGCGTAGTCCTGATCTTGACGGCATGGTGGAATCTCACAAAGTTCTGGCAATCCGCGATCCTTTCATGCTGCTCCTGAGTATGCTGATTGACAGATCAACGAAGTGCTAACAGTTCTTTGGGTTCCACCATAGTTGAGAAAGATGGATGTTTTGCAGACGAAAGGGCAATACAGATGTGATCTGCACGGGGGTCACGCGTATGACGAAGTTTAGTATGGGGCTCGAGATTTTATTATCTCGTGTTTCATACACCCTGGAAAGTTAATCTAGCAACTTGGATTATCATGCTTGATGATGGACGTTGGTAGCTTCGGTTTGTTTCAAAACCTTAGAAGCCACGTAAAACAAGTTTTTGCATAAACTGATTAGAGGCGTCTAACTTGGTTTTGCAGGATGGTTTGCATGTGCATATGATGTGGTATAGCAGTGCTCATATTAATTTGATTATGTATGAGATGACTATATGATGTAAAATTAACATGACCTGTGTGTCATGATTCGGCATGATGGCTGGAGCCATATGATTGCACTTTAATGACCTGCGTGTCAACCTTATGTAATGCACTTATTTTATTAGCTATAGAGATAGCAATATTATTTGGTGCATCGACAAGGTGGTGGCAATCTTCGCGAAGGTGAACACCGACGCGAATGCCGAAGACGAAGAAATGAAAGACTTCTCCGTCAGAAAGGGCTATACCATATCATGCTATTATGAATTGCCTGAGATGTTTATCCCTTATGATGCACCCTTCTTGATTGCGCGGTAGTCTCTTTTATTAGGGTGATCTCTCACAAAAATATCAAGTAGTTAGTGTTCTCCCAAGTGTAGCACCGTCACGGCACCTAACTTTTCGGGGCATCACATGATCTCCATGGGTGCGAACGATTAGAGAAGTGTGAGGCGGGTGAGTTGAGACCTCGCAGCGAGATCACTTGGTTGTCTTGACGTTCAGGAAGGATAGTCCTGAGCTCGGAACACACGCATCGAAAGATGAACAAGAATCACATAGAGATGTGATCGGCAAGTTTGCCTACCGATTGAAGTTCGCGCCATTTGAGTTCATCTCGAACCGTGGCGTTGAATTGAAATGTGGATCTTGAATCACTCACGATCAATTATGAGAGATATTGATTTGAGTGGGAGCGCACTTTAGAATTAATTCTTTTAATTCTTAGTGCAAATTAATTATGGACACTGTCTAAGTGTGATTTGCATAATAGTTGTAGAAGAATGGCTCGTGTTTCCACCTTCCCTGTTAAAATTGAATAAGCTGTTAAATATCTAGTTAAAATTTTACGGTTGGTAACGTAATGTGAGGATTGTCCTCAAGAGTGCCGAGAAGGACTTTGTCCTATCGCATACTTTCGGTATTCTCCCGCTAATGCTATGGATGATATGACTCACGTCCTTCGATCCAAAAGCTAAAATTCCGTTACGGTCAAGTGAAATATGTTTGCTTCCATGAGACCCGAACTTCGAAAGTTTGGATAGTTATCTGATATTCATGGAATCTGAAAATCATTTTCAGAGACAGACAAAGGCTAAAAGATATGAGATATCCAGAGCAATGTTTGTTTGCAAACTATTAGTAAAGGAGTTTACTATGCATTAGACTGATAAGAGGGGGATCCAGGAGAACGCCTGTCATATGATGAAAGGTGAATAAAACAACAACTTAAAGAGAAAGGAAGTGTCCGAAGGGTGTTAGTGAGACTTTCATGCCTAGGAAGTCTGGGGCTAACGCCACTCTTAAGTTGGATGCTTCTTCTGAGAGTAGGAGAAATACTAAAAGTTAAACTGTTAGAAGTATAAAGGCAAAAGGAAAGAAGATTGGAATATCCAGCTCATGTATGAATGTCATACAAGTTTTTGATGTATAGAAGGCTGGTCAAAGATATAGTTCTTGGGAATTATGGTTAAACATGTTAATCACTAATTCTTGGGTATTGTGAGTTAATCACAAAGATACCCGCTCGATTGCATTCTGTTGCAACTCAATGTAAGAACTACTATGGCCTGAAAAACTAGCCAGGAATGAGTTTAGATACACGCAAGGAACATAGTAAATGTTACTATGTCTTCCATCGGTGTATTCCCTATGTATTTACTTTCATGATTCATTTTAGAGTTTCACACTCTTGTCCTTTGCATAAGGTATCTTGCAAGAAGGTTGTTCATAAGAGAACTTTTGATGTTCGATGTTATGAATAACATAAGGGCCATACTTTCATTATGAATGAGACGTATGTTATGAATATTGATAAAAACACATTACCTCTGGGTTTACTTTCATAATTCATTTTAGAGTTTCATACACTCTAGCCCATTGCACAATGTTTGTTGCAAAAGAGTTGTTCATAAAAACAACAATTGTTGTTCAGTATTATGAATAACATGAAGGGCCATGCTTCCATCCTAGATGGAATGTATGTTATGAATATTGATGGAAATATGATACATCCATAACACTGACGCTAAATGTCGCAAGACTAAAAGAATACCACACAAGTGTGGCACTGCATTTGGTCACATTGGAGAAACCCGCATGGAAAATTCCATTATGATGGATTTTGAAGTCGTTTGATTTTGAATCATCTGACACTTGCACTTTCCTCTGAAAAGTGAAATGACTGAAATACCGTTCACAGGCCATATGAGAACGAGCAAAGAACATATTGGTGATGATACATTATGATGTGTGTAGTCCAATAAATGTTGTTGCAAGTAGTGGATTTATCTATCTTCAGAAATGACTCAAGTAGATATGTGGATATTTACTTGTTGAGACATAAGTTTGGATCTTTTGAATTCATTCATAAGGTTTTCAAAAATGAAGTAGAAGTTGTTGTAACAAGAAAATTATGTTTCTACAATTCGATTGCAGAAAGGAATATTTGAGTTACAAGTTTAGCGAATGTCTGATGAGTTGTGAAAGGGGTTTCATAACTTGCACCTCCCGGAACACCACTGCAAGTGGAAAGTCCGTGAAGATGTAATCGAACCATTTATGACATGGTAAGATCAAAGATGACATAAATAGATTTGCCATTATCACTTTTAAAAGTGATGCTTTAGAGACTGCGGCTTTTACACTGAAAAGAGCTCCATCGGGTCTGTTGAAATAACGCCATGGTATGGTACGCCCAACCATGTTATATCTTTTCTTAACATTTGGAATATGGGGCTTGTGTAAAAGGTTACAAACCTATTCCAAATCAGACAAGTGCTACTTTGTTGGTTATCCCAAGTCATTGGGTATTTCCCCACCACTATACCGAGGCAAAGGGTTTTGCCACAAAACGGTATGCTTTTAAAGAGAATAGTTCTTACAAGAGGTGAGTGGGAGGACAGTGCAACTCGACGAGATAACCAGTATCTTCGTCATCAGATCAAAGGAAAGGAACCTTGGAAGTGATTCCGGAGTTTCCTACTGCGACTGATACGGAAGTCTCTACAATAAAATGTATGGACTTCAGTCGAACTTGCAGCTGAACCCCGTAGGCAAGGCTCGTGCAAACCTCTCAGGTGCGCAAACAAGATGATATTGTTGGACAACAGTATACCTACAATAAACAAGGAAGCATTGATGGGCCCTGACTCTGGAATTGGCTAAATACCAATACAATCCGATATAGTTTCCATATAAGTGATTCAAGATTAAAATCTTGATACACCTTTCGGAAGACTTAGAGTCTAACGAATATTTATGGAACTAAAACCTGATACGAATAAAATGTTTTATCCATAAAGCTCGACTTGTTGCAATAACAAGTTCAAGGAGTTGACTACGATGAGATTGTCTCACCGTAGTGATGCTTGAAGTCGGTTCGGGTTGAACTAGCAATTAATACATATTTCAAACATGGGATATGAAACATGGATGACAAAAGGATTTCCATCTGATGGAAATGAAACCCAGGACTTGTATCTGATACAGTCCAATGTAATTTGTCGATCCAGAGGATGCTAGTAAGTATGCAAACTTCAGAGTTCCAGCGATGGACAGAAGAGAGCAAAGTGGAGTTGGAATCTTCGTTTTTGATGGAATGGTCAAAAGGGTTTTGACTTCATCAAATGGGTATCGAAGATGCTTGTGGTTCAAGAAAGTAAGTGGGAGCATGATAACATTTCTAAAAACCTTGTGTACTTGACACATTGTTAATTGGAAATAAATTTCTTGACACGAATTAGGACTTCATTTGAAAATAGTTTTTCGATGAAGTGCTTAGGCTAAATAGCCTCAATATTAGGCATGATGATCGATGGAGATAGATTTACCTAATGGGGCTAAGCTATGAATACATATTGACAAGATGCTAAAACCTTTTAGCATTTAAAACGCCAAGGAGTGATTCTTGCCGAAGTCACATGGAAAGAGTTTTTGCAAGACTCAGTGTCCCAAAACACTGATGAGTGAAATACATGATGGAGATTCCACACACTCTTGTGTTTGGATTAATCATGTATTTCATGGTATGTAAAACAACCAGATATGTCCAATACTCCAAAGTTGTTGCGAGTATAGATACCAAAGTGATCAAAGTACTGATCATGGGACAACAGTGAAAGATGTCATTGAGTACTAGAGTAGTACTGATGACATGTTTTCTCGCAAGCGGAAATCATGAAGAGTTCGTTGTAATATGTTACATCGATACAGTCTTCACCATTTCTCCATGCGATTTTTGATTTGATTTGAGGGTTTTGTGTAATACAAAACATAGTGGCACGGTAGTTGGAAATTGTTCCAAACAAGATACTATGGCGAATTCTATAACAAAGGCTAAGTATGTTGATGCTTTAGAAGCGACAAAGAAGTTGTTGAATCATATAGTTCATTCATGAACTTTGTATGGTTCCAAGATGGCTTTGGTCTACGGGACACTATTGCAGATAGTTGCCCCATAGCTCAGTCTGAGGAATCAGGTTTCGACCAATGATTCACACATATGCAAAGCCAAGTCCACACAAAATATGAATTTTGTGAAAGCATGGAAAACGCGAGGATTTGCAAAGTTACACGCGGAGCTGAAGTTGTCAGATCCGTTGGACATCAGGTTATACCACAAGCGAAGCATATTTTACACCAGTATGCCATAGGTGTAAAGTGCATTAGCATTGACTAGATTATTGACTCTAGTGCAAGTGGGAGTCTGTAGGAGATATGCCCTAGAGGCAATAATAAATGTTATTGATTATCTCCCTGTTCATAATTAGGTTTATGTTTCATGCTATAACTGCTATGGTTCTCGAGTCTACAATAACCACGAGGCTCGAAGGAAGACTCATGTGCACGTGTGGAATAATAAACAGTAAAATGTCTTCCTAGTCTGGCCTCTAAGACTGGCTCAAGTATTGCATGACGATCTTGTTTTCCTGATCATGGGCATGGCTATGCCGGCAATTTTGAGGACACAATGTTAGAAGAACATTTGTGTTGAATCGACCCGAATTGATGTTATGCTATGAGATTCATTCGTCATAAGTTAATGGCTAATAACACAGAGATGGTTAACGTTTGCATGATTCCTTAGACCATGAGAGTATCGAGTTTCTTCATGCTTGCTTCATGAACTTTGGGGTTTGTTAAACGTCATCCGTACATGGGTGGCTATTACGGCGGCTTACGGGTTCATGGAAAAGTATGTCAAGTAACTTGATAGCTCAAGATTGGGATTTGCTCCTCCGACGATGGAGAGATATCTCTGGGCCCTCTCGGTGTTACGGTATCCATCATCGTCTGGCCAGACACTTTGTGATTTGATCATGGGGATGTCGGAACACGGGAACGAGAAAAGAGAACAATACCGGTAACGAGGTAACTGGCATAGTGGACAAGTTGTTGATCCACGGGGATGCCAACATGTCTCACCTCGGGTATTTGTAACATATCGCGAAGCAACAGGAATAGCACACGGCAACTGGAGGTTCACTCGAATATTCATTCGTGTGGGTATAGGGGTCAATATGGGTGTCCACGGCTCCGATGTTGATCATTGATCGGAAGGGGTTCCGGGTCATGTCTATACTTCACCGAACCTATAGGGTCACACGCTTAAGGGTCATCTATCTACTGAATACTAGACAAGGAGTCCGAGAGAAAGTCACTGAAAAGGTTTCGGAGACAACGGAAAAGTTCCGGAGAGAACACCGGAAAAGTTTCGGTAAAACCGAAAAGTTGTTTCGGATAAAACCATTGATCCAAAAAGGTTTCGGCAAGCACCGGGAATGTTTTCGAGGTTGCCAGATTGGTCTGGTAATTTCTGGAATTTTTGCAAAAGAAAAACCGAAAAATAAGTTTCGGAGCTGCCGGAATTGTTTACCGGGTAAACGAAGATGGTTTTAAATTAAACCACCATACCGGAAATGTTCCGGAGCATGTCCAGACAATTTTAGAGGGTGTCGGAAATGTTCTGGGACCTTCCGGAATTTTTCAAAAGTAATAGTCGCGGAAAACATCTTGTCCCAGCGTGAGGGGACATGATCCCACGATGCGTGGGGCTGTTTTGGGGGCGCCCCCCCTTGAGGGGGCAGCCTCTTGTGGCTGGACAAAGGTGTTGGGGGGGCCATGGTGGGGGGCAGCCTCCACAAATGGTGGAGAGTGTTGGGAGGAAGGTGGGGACCCATGTGGGAACACCATGGACAAGGGAACATGTTTTCTCCATGTTTGGTGGGAACATGTTTCCTTGTTTGGTGGGTGCATGTTTTGTGGGCTGAATTTCAGCCCCCCTTCACCCCTTCCACCACTATATAAGGAGGTGGATAGGAGCTCTCCATCCTCACTCCAACTCTCTCACACAAGCCATGCATGATCTGGCATTCTCTCTCCCTCCCAGCGAAATAGTTTCGTAGAGCCGAAAGACTGTCTAGGTTCCGGTGGGAACTAGTTCTGGACGGCGAAGCCCTGCCGGATACATGGCACCGTTTGTGTGCAACTCTGTAGAGAGATCGTAGTTTTGTTCTTAGTTCGAGAGTGCCTCCCGAAGGGCTGTCCGTGTGACCGTCCGAGTTTTGGAGGTCCTCCCGAAGGGCTGTCCGAGTGACAGTCCGAGTTTCGGAGGTCCTCCCGAAGGGCTGTCCGCGACACCGTCCGGGGGACTGTCCGACCGCCTCCCGGAGGGCTGTCCGCGGGGCAGATGAGGGTATACATCCTCGCGGTTGGGAGGTTGTAAAATCCTAGCTGGGGGATCTGCACCGCCGATCGTCATCGACTCTACTTCCGCTGCGCTACGAGTCGGTAACGAAAAGATCAAACCTTGTATGCAGTCTCCATAGTGGTCCTGGGCTGGTGCGTAGGTCGGAAATTTTTGTTTTCTGCTGCGTTTCCCTACAGTCTAGAGGTTAGAGACATCTTCTCCACCATCTCCATGCTAACCAAGTTGTTGCAACTCCCTCCATCGATGATGACGCGAAAAGAACGCTCCTTCACAACTCCTTTTGTATGGAACAAGATGTGCCTATGATTTTGCTCAGCCACCTGCACACTCAGAACATGTTGAGCAACTAAACTTTCATACCTATCAGCATAGTCAACAGCCATGTAGTGTGTCTCTTGTTCAGTATCCTCGCCACCCTGTTCTTCACTTGTAATAAGAGCCAAAGTCTCCTCATCATATTCACTAGCGGACGCATATCTACCATCCTCAGTAACAATCATCACATGCTTGGAAGGGCATTCTCTCGCATAGTGACCTCCACCCTTGCAACAATGACAAATAACCTCATGTGTTTGCCCTGTAGTTGCCATGGATGAAGAAGAGCTCTGTGCAGGCCCCGAAGATGTGCCCTTGCTGGTGGCTGGTGGCAGTGCCTGTTTCCTTGTATCTCTGTTGGAGTTGGCGATTGAAGTAAGTGGTGCTGCAGTAGGACCTATGGAAATAGATGATGTACGTGGTGTCCATGATGAAGCTCGACCTGCAGAAAAATTAGTTCTCGCCATTTCCCGTCAATCCTGCACTTCACGTTCAGCTTTGCAAGCAATATGGAATAAACGAGTGATAGTGTTATACTCCTTATACTCTAGAATAGTCTGAATCTCTCTATTCAATCCACCCATAAAACATGCAAGCACAGCTTCATTCTCCTCAACAATACCACATCTAATCATGCCAGTTTCTAATTCCTGATAATTTCCTCTACATAATTTTTTCCTTGTCTTAAACACTGCAAATTTTGAAGCAATTCACGTTGATAATATGGTGGAACCCAACGATTACGCGGTAACACCCTGGTTTCGCTCCCTGTTTTTTTTCCTTTGGGGGATTTGACTCCCATCTTTTTTCTCGGTGTTATCGGATTTCTCTAGATCTTGGGTATGTGAAGATGGTCATCTAGCCTTGCCTTCCCTATCCAACTAGAGATTCTCCCCAGTCCAACCTTGCCACCCAAGATCTATCTCCGGACTTTGCCATCGAAACCATGCCTTCCGAGTCACTGGAAGGGAAACCCTAATCCTTTCAGTTACAAAGGAACCCCAATTTCCTTTGATCTTCTGCCTCCCAAACCTTTCCCAGTGATCATCCCACCTCTATAAACCCTGGATATGTAAAAATATTGGCAAGTCATTTGCAATATTTTTCATTTATAATTAATTCCTTTTTCTGCCATTTAAAGGAATTAAATCCAGGAAAATATATATCCATCTCCAAAGTTCATGAAAACTTGTGGAGATATTCTTTGTGATCATAATGAGCTCCCATAAAAATATTGGCAATAACTAAGTAAGGGAAATTGCCTTTTCCTATTTAAAGCTAATATTGCATTTTGGGCCCTTTCTAAAAGAGCTACCATTTTGGTAGCCAGGAAAAATTCCCAAATAATTTGTGGGGCTTCTCTTATCCATATCTTCACCATTTCCATCAAGAACCCAAGTTCCATAGTTTAAATTTTGGGCACAACATCAATTTGCAAATTCTGTCCAGTTGGGCAATTTGCAAAGGAAGTGCTTGAAACCTTGATATGTTTGAGCTGGAATTTTTCATGGTGGTTAACATTGATAAATCACTCATGGAAACCAAAAACCAGCTCAATCCCTCTATCCATTCTCCCATAGCATTTTTCCTAAGTTTCTGTCCATTTGGAACCTCTGTGAAGGAAGTACCACTTTGGCATTTCTGAATGGGCTGAAACTTTCCCAGTATCTCCAAATATTCAAATAATCACCCTACCCCAAAATTCATCCAATTTCATTCAGCCATTTGAGCACAGCATCAACATATTTATTTCTGTCCACGGTGTTGGTGTGTGAAGGAAATGCTAGCTAGGGTGGTTCATTTGGCCTGAAAATTTTCCAAGGGATTCACATTAGTAGTTCATTTACACACACCAAAACTCAGCTTATTTCCCTCAGCCAATTTTTCTGGAATCACTACAAACACCTTTCTGTCAGAATCTATTTTGGCATGTTTTGCTCACCTCAGAGACACGTAGCTGGTGCGAGACCCTTCTATCCTCTATATGAGCAGTGGTACACTTGTTGGACAAGCTTTGACATGCAGGAGCCTTCCAGATCAAGCCATGCACGTGGTGACCGCGTGGACAGTAGGAAGAAGCGGTGCTCCGCGTACTGTCCTCGTCGGGTAGCCCACTCCTGCCAGCCTTCGCTCGTCTAAGCATGTCTAGCGGCTCCACAGCATCCACGTCGTCCCTCTAGAACCCTCTCCCCTCTAGTTTCTTCCACGCCGCGCCGTGACGAGCTCCGCCACTGTTCTGCCCGTGACCGCCGTCATCGTCTTCCTCTGTTCTCATCCGCTCTGAGCTCTCCCGAAGCTGCTGCTGGCTTCTCCACCCTCCTGGAGCCCCTGCCGACATCGCCCCTCCCTACGCGTGTCGCCGGAGCTCCAGTAAGTGGCTAAGCTCGCCACGGCGGCCGAGCTCATCCACTCGCCGTAGGGCACCTATAAGTAGCCCTCCCCGGCCGTCTCCGAGCACACCCACCACCTCACCACTTCCCTCTAACCCTCCCCGACTCCTCCAAGGAGCTCCAAGAGCCCTCCTCGCCCCTCACCGCCGCCATGGCCGCCGGCGAGCCCATCCTAAATTAGCTCAATGCCGAGCCTCTCTCTCCTTATCCTCACCACCAGAGAACCCACTCGAGCCCCCTAGAGCTTCCCCGCCCTTCCCCTCCTTCTCCGGTGCATTGTGGTACCATGCCCGAGCTCCGCCCGAGCCGCCGTCCGCCGTGGGTCAAGCCGCCACCGTTCCATAGCCCTTCGGCATCCGTACTATGCGGGGATGGGTGCGGCTCGGTCCCACGAGCTCATCGGTGGTCGTAGCGCGGCGAATGGTGGCTGGAGCCACCGGTGGCCATCGCCGGCGTCGAGCCCCTCCCCTGCTCTCTGTTCTGTCGGGAGGAGGGAGAGGACCTGGAGACGGGCCCGACCTGGCAGCGACGGGCCCCCTCCCTCCGTTTTTTAGGAGCAGCAGCGGTTGGGCCGGCCCAGCATCAGCAGTAGCCTCGTGGCCTGGCTGGCAGCCCAGGCTCCAGCCACTTTCGGCCCAAGCAGGCCCGTGGGCACAGTTCTTTTTTTTTTTCTAGAGAAAAACTACGGAGGACCCAAAAATAAATATTTTTTACAAAAAGGTCCTTTCATAGTCAACCCCTCATATCTTTTCACTCATAACCCCGATTCAGGTGAAACCAATGCTCACGTCTTCAATTCGTCAAGCCCGTCCCGATGGTATCATTTTCATAATGTTTTCACACTGTGAAAATGACCATTTTATCCTTGCCCTTCTATCAGCCCGCCGAGAGAGAACGGTTTCCGGCGATCCTTTCCACGGACTCCCCGCACTTCTTCCTGGGGTATCCTTCACCCCCAGGCAAGCCGACCATCTGATATATGCCCTAAACCATTGCTCTATGTTATTCTTGTGTGTTTAACCTAATAATGATGTCCGTGCTAGAACGACATAAATTCATGTTAGTTTGTATTCATCATTTACATTACTTGACCATGTTTAGCATTACCGCGCTAATGACTCATTATGATATGAAGATAGGTTGTTATGTTTATGCAGCTATTACCTCATACATAGTTACCACCAGGTCAAGTTTCTCATGATGGATATACCTGCCGGTTAAGTACTTGCTAAAACTGAACCTAGTCGGTTGGTCCAGACTCACCTGTCCGTGCTTATCCGCGCAACCACATTTGCCGGTATGGGACGACCTTGACTTGGTCTGGCTTCGTGCTATTTTATCGGTACCACCAAAGAGGGGGGGTTATGCGTGCGTGCTACCCTGGCCCGGTAGGCGGCGATAATCCTATGGGCCCAGTTTGGTTTTGCGCGCAGTCCCCATTTGGGACAGTTTGTTTGGCCACAAGGATGGCAGGTGTCACAAGGTGACACAGGGGCCACCCAGGGCATGACTCCGGGGGAGAATGATTGACGGTGGTACGATGGGAGAGTCACGGGTCAGGCGGGTTTAGTTAGGGCAACACTGGTCCACCCGAATGGGATCACGAGGCCAGGTGCTCCATGGTGTGGGTAAAGTGCGCAACCTCTGTAGAGTGAAGAATCTATTCGAATAGCCGCATCCACGGTATTGGATAGTCTGTCCAGGCCTTGCTAGGTGGTCAACCGTAACAATGATAATAATGATGGAAGAACTTGTCTTATGCCCTGAAGTACTCAGTGGATCATGGATGTTCTGAGGGTTGTAAGGTAACCCGGAAGAGAGTAAGCGGGATCTGGTTTGGACTGGATCCTGAGAATGTTCAGAGTATGGATTGTTTACTTGCCATGCTTTACTTTACTTTATTAGTATCACACTGGATAATCCTGTTACAACATGGTGATTAATATTGCTAGATAACTATGTCATGATAGTTAGTAATGTTAAGATAACAATTACATGCTTGAATGCCATGGATTTCATTGCTTGGTGTATATGTTAGTTTGGTTTGCTTGCAAGTACATTCAAAAGTACTCAGCGGCCTTCAATGTGGCCAGGGTCACATAAGGATCCGTCGTCTGTCGACGAGGAGCCGGAGCGGTCGCGGGCTAGGGGAGTAACCCAGTCAGATCCCTGTGGATTGGAGCCACACCAAGACCATGCTGCCTTAGATAGAGCTTTTCCGCTGCCATCACTCTTGTAATATATCTTGTAAGACTGATATATCCATTAATAGAAATGCCTATGTTCATGATACTTGTTGTAAACGCGCATGCCAGAGTGATTTCCTGGGCTGGTATGTGCGGCGACCGTCTGGCTATAGTGGTAATCAGGCGAGGCACCACAAAAGATGGTATCAGAGCAGCCAGGCTGACTATAGGTTACCCTAGCCAGACTTCACTTTCTTGTGTTCAGTAGAAAGCCCAGATGGATTTCAGCCATCTTTGCCACCTGGCACGGCTACTATTGATCATAAGGCAACCCCATAGGTCTTTGGCTCCATCAGACCCCAACTCTCGTGGCCCTTGCCTCCGGTGTGAAACGCTCGCACCGGGCAACGACCCGTGAGCCCTGAAACCCCTAGGTAAACCAGATATCCTTACCCTACTTGCTAGCCATGGCATTTCTCTTCTTACTCTAGTTTCCTTTGGGAAACGCTTATAAATTCTATCTCTCTTCGACAACCTTAGGAACGTCGACTAAGCCACTTTGGCTATGGTCTTGCGTCGAGTGTGATGCTCCCTAAGGAAGTAGTAGGAGCTTGACACCAGTGCTACCAGGAGCATTGTGTGGTTTCGCTTCTAAATCCTTAGAGGTGCATCGAGTGCACTAGGCTAGTTATACTAGTGGATTCTTGGCCATGTGTGTAAGGTCCGCAACACTTGAGCTTTATTTGCTTCCTGTTTTTTCGCGGTTTTTGTTTCTTTTGTCGGTTCTGTTTCTTCGCTCCGACTGGATCCATCCGCAAGTGCCGTCAAGAAGACCAGCATACAACTCGGATAATACCCAATAATCCATATTCAACAAAAGTCAAGCCATGCCAACTGCCTGATATTCAGAACAGCAACCTCGGATCTGTCAAGAACAAAGAATGGGTCAGAAGCAAAATATGTGTGCAACAGACAAGGCCTGAATATACCCGAGAGAGTTTGCCTCAGAATAGATCACGCCTGAGGAACAGTCAGATGAGTTACCAAGAATGAACACCAGTAGGGACAAATGATTCCGTCCATGATACAAGGATTATTTCAGTCAGTGAGGTGGACTGAGTGTTTCCTCAATGGACCCAAGAATCATTTATTACCCACCGAAGACATATTTCGAGAATGTGAATGTGCCAAGAACAATACCCAAACTCCGGTACATTGGCACAAATTTTAAAGCAAATCTTGAAGTTCATCGATGCAAATACAAAATTTTCTAGGCACTGTGAACAAGGTTTGAGAGAAATATGGATAAGTTTATGGTTGCCTAGAATCAATGAGAACTTCAAATGCTTGGAAGTTCAACTAAATCAAATGGAATTATCAGCCGACTATGTACTACCGGCAACATATGGTATTCAGGATTAATTGTGAACATGTGGTCTGCATCAGTCATGCAACCTTTACAGCAACAATAATCAGACCAGCAGAAGGACAAGCAATGTGCATGACCAATGGAATATCTTCAGTCAAGGTATGGCCTATATCAAGTTTTGGCTCTACTATGGGTAAAATTCCGGATACTTTGGAAGGAAGCCAGAATCAGCCATAGTTCCCACTGTGTACACAAGGCTTCTGGTATAAGGAACCTAGCCTTCCCTCACAAGCTACCGAGAAGAGCTTACGATACCAGACTGCCAATCTTCCTCGGTACGCCACTCGGTGAGAGATCCTTCTGGGATACAACACTCCCATCTTCCACAGCGTGCTACCGCGGAAAACTTCCGGCATAAGGCACCCGACCTTCCGCAGTAAGCCACATGAAGGAAAACTTTCGAGGCACGATAACCAGCCTTCTTCAGCACACTACCCTGGCAGAAGCTTCGAGCATAAGGAATTCGGTCTTCTTCAACATGCCATCGTGCCTACAACAAGCTTGTTAGGAGCACGAACTAGTCTGGACACACATCCGCCTCAGAACTCAGTGGTTATGAAAGGAATTATCTTACCCCTGCATGTGTTGTGAGCATGCAGTCCAGTGGATCAGTTCATGTGAGCCACTCGTACACGGGAATGACTGTGTCCAGAGAAACAGTGGCCCCATACTTCAAGGAAGGATATGAGCACAACAGTCCCTACGAGGTATGCAAGAGTAAGTTCTGAGAACAAGCCCGACAAACCGGGAAAACAATCAAGCAGCCATGTTGGCAGGTCATTACAGGTCCATCAAAGGAGTCAACAAGCACAAAGAAGTTGTGGACAAACAACCTCCGTGACGGTCAACAAGATACAGCTTCACGAACAGGGTGGTATTACCAACCCTTGTCAGACTCTTGCATATGCGGCCACAGCAATGCCCTACCTACGGCTACAAACGAGCTTGCCGCACTCCTCATGGATATGGGCTACCAACCAAGGTAAAAGGCTATGCTCCGAAAGATACACCAGATGATAGCAATACTATGCTTAGCTCAGTGGTCATAGCAAGGACTACAGAGGCTATATATATGATAGAGCCATCTCCATGAGCGATAGAGTTTGAAACAAGACATTCAGATAGAATGGCTCAAAGCACGTCAGCACTAACAGCTCAGAGACATCATTACATCATTGGAATAAGAGATTACTGTCTATGATTACTTTGTGATCATGCCTGGCATTTTAGTTGAGGATATAGCAGCCATAGTTCACTCATGTTGATTCCTTGAATTATGGATCACCTAAGGGCAAAGTCAGGATGCATAAGCCAGAAGGAAACATCAGAATGGAACCCAAAGCCAGACTGAGCATTCTGACACAGCAAAAAGGAAAGCCACTCCCACTCACTCAAGACCATATGAGCACGTAAGCCTGGTACCAGGAAAGGATGTCTTGCCCATAACAGTCAGGGTACGAAGCATTACAATAAACCCGAAGCAGATACTTCCAGGCCCTGGAAATCGAGCTGTCTGTTGGTATTACCGCTACTCAACCCAGCAATACCACAACCAGGACAAAAGGTACACCTGACAGGAAAGAGAAGGATTCAAGGAAACTGTGTGAAAAGACAACACATGGTCCATCAGAAGTGGTAGTTAAAAGGTCAGTGAACCAGCGAAGACAGGACAACTGATGGATCCAAGTCGCACACAGGTAAGTTCCCCTTCACCGGAAGGAAATCCCGGAAATCTCGAGGACGAGATTTTCTTAAGGAGGGTAGGTTTGTAACACCCTGGTTTTCGCTCCCTGTTTTTTTTCCTTTGCGGGATTTGACTCCCGTCTTTTTTCTCGGTGTTATCAGATTTATCTAGCTCTTGGGTATGTGAAGATGGTCATCTAGCCTTGCCTTCCCTATCCAACCAGAGATTCTCCCCAGTCCAACCTTGCCACCCAAGATCTATCTCCAGACTTTGCCATCGAAACCATGCCTTCCGAGTCACCGGAAGGGAAACCCTAATCCTTTCAGTTACCAAGGAACCCCAATTTCATTTGATCTTCTGCCTCCCAAACCTTTCCCAGTGATCATCCCACCTCTATAAACCCTGGATATGTAAAAATATTGCCAAGTCATTTGCAATATTTTTCATTTATAATTAATTCCTTTTCTGCCAGTTAAAAGAATTAAATCCAGGAAAATATATATCCATCTCCAAAGTTCATGAAAACTTGTGGAGATATTCTTTGTGATCATACTGAGCTCCCATAAAAATATTGGCCATAACTAAATAAGGGAAATTGCCTTTTCCTATTTAAAGCCAATATTGCATTTTGGGCCCTTTCTAAAGGAGCTACCATTTTGGGGTAGCCAGGAAAAATCCCAAATAATTTGTGGAGCTTCTATTATCCATATCTTCACCATTTCCATCAAGAACCCAAGTTCCATAGTTTAAATTTTGGGCACAACATCAATTTGCAAATTCTGTCTAGTTGGGCAATTTGCAAAGGAAGTGCTTGAAACCTTGATATGTTTGAGCTGGAATTTTTCATGGTGGTTAACATTGATAAATCACTCATGGAAACCAAAAACCAGCTCAATCCCTCTATGCATTCTCCCATAGCATTTTTCCGAAGTTTCTGTCCATTTGGAACCTCTGTGAAGGAAGTACCACTTTGGCATTTCTGAATGGGCTGAAACTTTCCCAGTATCTCCAAATATTCAAATAATCACCCTACCCCAAAATTCATCCAATTTCATTCAGCCATTTGAGCACAGCATCAACATATTTATGTCTGTCCACAGTGTTGGTGTGTGAAAGAAATGCTAGCTACGGTGGTTCATTTGGCCTGAAAACTTTCCAAGGGATTCACCATAGTAGTTCATTTACACACACCAAAACTCAGCTTATTTCCCTCAGCCAATTTTTCTGGAATCACTACAAACACCTTTCTGTCAGAATCTATTTTGGCATGTTTTGCTCACCTCAGAGACACCTAGCTGGTGCAAGACCCTTCTCTCCTCTATATGAGCAGTGGTACCCTTATTGGACAAGCTTGGACATGCAGGAGCCTTCCAGATCAAGCCATGCACGTGGTGACCGCGTGGACAGCAGGCAGAAGCAGCGCTCCGCATACTGTCCTCGTCGGGTAGCCCACTCCGGCCAGCCTTTGCTCGTCTGAGCATGTCTAGCGGCTCCGCGGCATCCACGTCGTCCCTCTGGAACCCTCTCCCCCTCCAGTTTCTTCCTCGCCACGCCGCGACAAGCTCCGCCATTGTTCTGCCCGTGACCGCCGTTGTCATCTTCCTTTGTTCTCATCCGCTCCGAGCTCTCCCAAAGCTGCTGCTGGCTTCTCCATCCTCCCGGAGCCCCTGCTGACATCGCCCCTCCCTACGCGTGTCGCCGGAGCTCCAGTAAGTGGCAAAGCTCGCCACGGCGGCCGAGCTCATCCACTCGCCGTCGGGCACCTACAAGTAGCCTTCCCCGGCCGTCTCTGAGCACACCCACCGCCTCACCACTTCCCTCTAACCCTCCCCGACTCCTCAAAGGAGCTCCGGGAGCTCTCCTCGCCCCTCACCGCCGCCATGGCCGCCGACGAGCCCCTCCTAAATTAGCTCAATGCCGAGCATCTCTCTCCTTCTCCTCACCACCAGAGAACCCACCTGAGCCCCCTAGAGCTTCCCCGCCCTTCTCCCCCTTCTCCGGTGCACTGTGGTACCATGCCCAAGCTCCGCCCGAGCCGTCGTCCATTGTGGGTCAAGCCGCCGCCGTTCTGTAGCCCTTCGGCCTCCGTACTATGCGGGGACGGGTGCGGTCCCCGACCTGGCAGCGACGGGGCCCCGTCCCTCCATTTTTTAGGAGCAGCAGCGGTTGGGCCGGCCGAGTATCAGGAGTAGCCTCGTGGCCTGGCTGGCAGCCCAGGCTCCAGCCACTTTTGGCCCAAGCAGGCCCGTGGGCACAGTTCTTTTATTTTTTTTCAAGAGAAAAACTGCGGAGGACCCAGAAGTAAATATTTTTTACAAAAAGGTCCTTCCATAGTCAACCCCTCATATCTTTTCACTCGTAACCCCGATTCAGGTGAAACCAACGCTCACGTCTTCAATTCGTCAAGCCCATCCCGATGGTATCATTTTCATAATGTTTTAACACTGTGAAAATGACCATTTTGCCCTTGCCCTTCTAAAAGCCCGCCGAGAGAGAACGGTTTCCGGCGATCCTTTCCGCGGACTCCCCGCACTTCTTCCCGGGGTATCCTTCACCCCCAGGCAAGCTGACCATCTGATATATGCCCTAAAGCATTGCTCTATGTTATTCTTGTGTGTTTAACCTAATAATGATGTTCGTGCTAGAACGACTTAAATTCCTGTTAGTTTGTATTCATCATTTACATTACTTGACCATGTTTAGCATTACCGCCCTAATGACTCATTATGATATGAAGATAGGTTGTTATGTTTATGCAGGTATTACCTCATACATAGTTACCACCAGGTCAAGTTTCTCATGATGGATATACCTGCCGGTTAAGTACTTGCTAAAACTGAACCTAGTCGGTTGGTCCAGACTCACCTGTCCGTGCTTATCCACGCAGCCACATTTGCCGGTATGGGACGGCCTTGACTTGGTCTGGCTTCCTGCTCTTTTATCGATACCACCAAAGAGGGTGGGATTATGCGTGCGTGCTACCCTGGCCCGGTAGGCGGCGATAATCTTGTGAGCCCAGTTTGGTTTTGCGCGCGGTCCCCGTTTGGGACAGTTTGTTTGGCCACGACGGTGGCAGTTGTCACAAGGTGACACAGGGGCCACCCAAGGTATGACTCCGGGGGAGAATGATTGACGGTGGTATGATGGGAGAGTCACGGGTCAGGCGGATTTCGTTGGGGCAACACTTGTCCACCCGAATGGGATCACGAGGCCAGGTGCTCCATGGTGTGGGTAATGTGCGCAACCTCTGTAGAGTGAAGAATCTATTCGAATAGTCGCGTCCATGGTATTGGACAGTCCGTCCAGGCCTCGCTAGGTGGTCAACCATAACAATGATAATAATGATGGAAGAACTTGTCTTATGCCCTGAAGTACTCAGTGGATCATGGATGTTCTGAGGGTTGTAAGGCAACCGGGAAGAGAGTAAGCGGGATTTGGTTTGGACTGGATCCTGAGAATGTTCAGAGTATGGATTGTTTACTTGCCATGCTTTACTTTACTTTAGTAGTATCACATTGGATAATCCTGTTACAACATGGTGATTAATATTGCTAGATAACTATGTCATGATAGTTAGTAATGCTAAGATAACAATTACATGCTTGAATGCCATGGATTTCATTGCTTGGTGTATATGTTAGTTTGGTTTGCTTGCGAGTACATTCAAAAGTACTCAACGGCCTTCAATGTGGCCAAGTTCACATAAGGATCCGTCGTCTGTCGACGAGGAGCCGGAGCGTTCGCGGGCTAGGGGAGTAACCCAGTCAGATCCCTGTGGATTGGAGCCGCACCAAGACCATGCTGCCTTAGTTAGAGCTTTTCTGCTACCATCACTCTTGTAATATATCTTGTAAGACTAATATATCCATTAATAGAAATGCATGTGTTCATGATACTTGTTGTAAACGCGCATGCCAGAGTGATTTCCTGGGCTGGTATGTGCAGCGACCGTTTGGCTACAGTGGTAATCAGGCGGGGCGCCACATATGCATAGCAGTTTTCAAAGCAGCCCAAGTAGTAGGGATATTATCATGATGTATTCTACAATGTTCAGACCACCAAACACAAGCAAAACTAGCGAATGCACAAACAGCAGCAACAACACGTCTATCCTCAGGAAATTGTAAGCATGTAAAACATTGTTGACTTTCTAACTCCCAAGTAAGATATATATCAGGAACATATCTACCCTCAAATGTTGGAATATTCAATTTAAGTTTAGGGAGATGGTCATGATCCCATACTTGAGGGGGTGGTGCTGCCCTACCGTTGCGAATGTAGCTATGTGGATGACCTGGTGCGTGTGGTGGTGGTTGCCCCTGGGGCTGATTTGGAGCGACCTCTCCCTCATCATCGTAATCACCATCATAATCTGCATCTTGATCAACAGTAGCAGCAGCAGCCACAGAAGTCTAAGGAGTAGCAACGGCACTAGAATTCTGGTCTTGGTCAAGAGGCACACGTCGCGCTCGTCCCGCGAAATTCGGCTGCTGTTGTTGTTGCCGAGGTATGACATGTACAGCTGGTGGAGGTAGACGTGCAAGCACCTCATTGAATTTAGCATCAAGCTTGGCATTGACCATCTTCTCCAAACCATCTAGCTTCTCCATAGCCTCTCCAAGGCTTGTCACCAAGTCGTGCACCTGTTCACCCATCATTTGTTGAAATTTATCGTGGAGTTCCTTGTTCGTCATGCCGTCCCGTTGATCTCGTCGGGTTGTGATCCTGTCATGGTTAGCAGCAATAGGAACACACAAGAATATGAACCTACAGACTACTAGGAAGTGCTGCTGGTGGTGGTGTGTCACAAATCCGTCAAGCAAATTTCAAATTCTGACCAGTTCTTACCCAACAGGAGGCGGTGATCGGCAACCGTTGTAGTAAAAAACTCTCAAAGCTTGGATAGAGTGATTGCCAGGTGGTGTCAACACACGACATAGATGTATGTGTAGCTAGGATGGCTTATAATATGGTAGCAAAAGGGGTCAGCAATAATCAATTCGGAGATGCAAAGTTGAATAAACACTCAACGAAGGTACTGAGCTGGTCCTAGGCTAGACCGTACTAGAAACGTGAGCCTCGAACACCAACAAAATCACGATGCTACACGTAATCAAGGGAAGAGCATGCTCTGTTTTTTCTTTTTTTGGCGCCTCTTTTTTTTTGCTCACAAAATCACTATAATGGCAAGTGTCTCAAAACTCTTTCCAAGACGTATAAACAGGATAGGCAAAAAAAATTGACATTTTTTTCGGGAGCGATTCGGGGCTGCGACGACCAAAAATTACGACAAAAAATCACTATGATGGCGAGTGTCTCAAAACGCTCCCAAAAGCCTAAAAATAGAATAGGGAAAAAATATTTTCACCCGCCGAAATTTTGGCCTAAAAACTGCTCTGGAAATTGTGCCAGCCTCTTTTTTCCGAAACCTACTCAGGCAAGGAAACACGAATCTGAAAACAAAGGGATCTCGAAATCAAACCTAATATGGGATGAACTCGGATTGGTGGTGGATATGTGGTGGTATATATGTATACGGATTGATGGCAGATATATGTTGGTGGTATATGGACTCGGATTGGTGGCGGATACGTGGTGGTATATATGGCAGCGGCGATGATGGTAGCGTGGTGGTGGTATGTGGCAGCGACGATGAAGATGGCTTGGTGATGGTATATAGCAGCGGCGATGAAGATGGTGTGGCGGCGGCGTGACAACTTGTTAATAGAACTCGAAACTCCAAAAGACTAGACTCTAAGACCAGCAACTTGACACGACGATGCAACCGCAAATTCAACAAAGCAAACACAAAATAGAAAATTGCAAAGGCTCGGATTGGTTCAGATATGATGATTTAACCCTAATGTTTTTTGTTTTCTTTTTCGTAGACTATAGGTACGAAAAACAAATACGATCTAACTACGAACACTCGTAAAATCTCACCGAGGAACCTGGAAATTTGATACCACTTGATAGAGGCGAAGTTGTCCCTGTCTTTCGATGAGATGTGGCTATCATTTATGGTAGAGTCGACTTTGACGATCCGACTACGAATGTGCGAGGACATCGTGCCTTAGCAATCGCTAAACTAACTCCGAGAGGTTATTGACCATGCCGGAGCACGATCAATCTGACCACGAGGGTCTGTTTCCTGCATGCAAACAAAGAACAAGCAAGAAACTTAGATTGCAATCTGGATATTGTGAATATAAGAGGACAGCTTTATTGATGAAAGTGGGGTTCTGTGACGCCTTTATCTGCTCGTGGAACACAAACGAAGAATGCGAAGTTGCAGCTATGGCAAACATTAATCTAAACAAAACCAATTCTAAAATGGCACCCTAAGGGCTGTATATATGGGGGAATAGAGGGGGATTTTGTGGCCCCTTGGAGGAGGGGTCCGAAACCAGCCTTAACTCAGTTTCCCCACACATACAGACTCTAAAAACAGCCTATAATATGGTATTTCAAAATTACATGGGCCTAGCCGAAAAATAAGGTGGCGTAGCACCTATAATAGCCTATGGACGAAATTTATGAAGTGGCATGTTGTATATTTCGTCCAAGCCTCCAAGCACTCCTTATGGTGGCTTCAAAGTGCGAAAATCACCACTCGAAAGTCCATTGTTCCTTCCCGCGCGCGCACCTTCTTCTCCATGCTTGATCCCGCTCCAATGACCAACCTTCTTGTCCATGCTAGGTCCTTCATTCATAATATTATTTTGAGGATATTATCTGGTATTTGTTTTAGCCAGAATTTTTTTTGTAACAGTCTCTTTAAAAAATACCTCATGCGCATTGTGTAGTTGGGCTACACAATGGCCCAGCCGGGGCTTCGCCTGGACGCGCAGCGTTGCAGCAGCACCAGGTAGACCCACCAGCAACAAACCCCTCAACCTCTTATTCTCTTTATTCTCCCTGCCGCCGTTAGCGGGCCCGCGCCCCTGTTCATCTTCTCCACCCCGAGTCGGACGCGCCGCACGCTCAGCCGACGCCGAGCCCGAATCGATCTCGTGCCCGAGTCGACCCTGTGCACATCCTGGACACCTCACGCAAGGAAAAGCCCTCGAGGGACCCCGGAACCCTTCTCCCGACTCTTTCCTGGTTCGCATGCTCCTGCTGGGCGAAATGGATCTCGCCGTAGAGTTTCGGAGTCTGCCACCATCAGCGGACGATTTCGCTGCCGTTAGTAAGCCCCTATCGCCCAGGCTTCTTCATTCGGATTCCCCACTCGACGCCACACCATCTTGACATACTTGTTTGGTTGGAACCATAGCCGAGCGAACCACTTGAGCAACCCGAATCCGCTGGAGCACAACCGCTTTCACGTCACCGCCTATGACCACAGAGGAAGCAACCATCGCTGTTTTCTCCACCATAGCCACCCCCGAAGTACGCAACGTCCGGACGCCACTTCATCTTCGCCGGAGAGCCAACGAAAGAGCGCCACGGCCCACACCCGAACCGCCTGTCATCTGCTTTGCTCGTGGGGAGCGCGCACGCAAAATCCCCCTTCGGCCACTCCTAGCGCGAAATGTTGCAAGTGCTACAGTAGCCGCATGAGCTGAAAACAAATTTTTGGATAGATTATCACATATTTTTTCTTTTAGCTCTAACTTTTAATTTGTATACCCAAAAGTACAAAATTATTTTTCCTGTGAATTCACAATGACCAGTAGAATACATCTGAACCAGAATTTTCGCACGTTTGCAATGTTTAAATTTGAATTTGATCAAATTTAAACTGAACCTTCCGGAGGCCATAACTTTCAAACCGTTTATCCAATTTAACCGTTTCTTTTTGTGGTGTGTTCCTAGTGGGTTCTAGATGATTTGTACCTACTATTATGCTACTGTTTTGTGATTCAAAAAATCATTTCTTGTTGTTGGTTTTATCTGGTGTTATTTGAGTGTGGTGATTTATTTGTTGTGATTTTTTCAAACGTGTAGATTGTCCGTAGTGCGACGCAAAATATTGTGAGGAGTGTGACCTTTTGAACCAGAACCAAGGCAAGTTACATAGTGATCATCCTTCACCTATTATTTTTTCTATGCATGTAATCTATATCATATTATGAATATGCATGTATATGAGTATTATTATATTATGCTATGCTATTGAGTTATCCCCTCGTCGATGAAGATCGTGGTAGTTGTAGTTTTGCTATGCTTTGTAGACGGTGTTGATTCTTGTATTCATTGAGAATATGCGAGGATTATTAAATAAATTGAGTAGTAACTAAGGATATAATTCACCTCTGGGCGGAATTGGCTTGTTGGGTGGTTTCAAGAACATCATGGTTTATATCCTCTGAATGTAAGTGGAAATGCCGTGCGGGTCGAAAAAGATCAGACATAATTAGTGACTTGTAGCTTCCATGTGTGGCCACTGGCTATATGGGCTCTGGCTTAGTAGATCAGTTGTGGAAACCTTACCTGGATGTGCCAACAGATGTAGTTACGCTAGTTGGGATGGGCCTCCTGCGGGACTAGGTGACTGCTTCTGAAAGTCTTCGTCTCAATATTCTGGTTGGGTCCAGTGGGTAAAGCATACTAAACTCTGTAGACTATTAAAATTAATCATGATTAGTCATGTCCCCGGTTATGGATGAATTTGAGAAGCTAGGCCATTAGAATTGTTGGATGATCTTGACGGATGTTACCCTTAATAAAACTTGGTGGGAAACTTAATAATGGTAATAGGTTGGAGTCGGAGATGCCAATTCAACCATATTTATTTAATTGTAGCAAACAAATTTAAATTTGACTATTATGTAGTTATGAGGATAAAATTAGCTTTTCTGCAAAATAACCATCAAGGCTTCCGTTTGTTATGCTATGCATGTACATGTAGGACTGCTTTATTATTTCTCCTGTGTAACTTGCCAATACATTCAATGTATTGACCTATACGGCTGCAATGACTCATGTTGCAGGATATTCAGACGAACAGTAAGGTACCGTTAGGGCCGCGAGTCTTCACTCAGCATCGTCAGTGGGCTATGATGGGGCTCACCATTATTTTTTTGTTTTATTGAATAAAGCTAGCTAAGTGCTATGCAGATTGTTATACTTTATAAATTGTGGGTCATATGTTGTAATAAATGATGCACTTATTATTTTGGTATTCAGCTATATTTTGTGTGCTAGCGAATCGATCTAGAGACTAGCACAGTAAGCACAGAAACTCAAATCCTTCAAGATTTGGTCGTTACATTTCTTAAGTATTTCAAAGGCTTCTACACAATCATGAATAAAAGGGAATATCTTGTTGAAGAAGATTAGTTAATGGCCAAGAAATCTTTGAGAACTATTTGATGAAACGCCTATAGAAACTAGCATGACCAAGGAAGCTTCTTATACCTTTAACATCTTTAGGACATGGTGTTGGGTTGTACCGTAGCTGCATCGCATGCAAAACAAAATTTTCCTACGCGCAGAACAACCAAGAACATGCTACGGAGATGGATCACAGATCGTTACCACTAGACGCGTAGTGCCGGGCATCGGAAGTAGAGTTGGGGCAGCGCGTCTGCGAGGTCCGTATCCTCCTCGTCCGATCTCCCTCGAACAGCCGGTCGCCAGATCCCAAGTGCAGGTTCGCCGGAGCGGCGCAAGTGCACCACCTCTAATGGTATCCGCGCGTGCAGGAGGAACACCGTGCGGCGGAGTGCTAGGTCTGATCACACAGTTTGGTGGCGAGTGGAGGTTGCTAGTTGCAACACATGCAAAGCCCTAATGACGGCGCCCAAGCGGTCAACCAGATGGGTGTGCCGCACCTCCACTATATATATAGGCATCCGTCGCGAGCTCAACTCTGGGGCCTCACACGGATCCTAAAGCCCATGTGTTCCTTCCCTTAAGCGCGCGACCCCTTAGGTTCTCGTTCACTTGGTCGCGAGTCAGATCACATCCGGATCGGCTAGTCAGTAGTGGCCTCTAGCAAAGCATGCCAACTCCAAGTGTGCGATGAAGTTGGTTAGGCGGACCTGTACATCACACTTTTGTTCCCTTTGCCGCACGATATATGTTGTCGTGCACAAGTTGACATGGTCATCCATGGTGCAGCACGACCTCTTTCTTGTTTCGGTGAATCCGACCAACACTTCAGATTATGTCATAATCCTCATCGCATGGCCATGCTTATCCAGGTCAGATCACCCGAGGGGCCCAGAGTATATCTCTCCTGATCGGAGGGGCAAATCCCATCTTGCTCAACCATGTCTCGCATCATGGGCCCGGACAAGCCCGAAACCTACCTTTATAACTACCCAGTTACGGAGTAGCATTTGGTTGGCCCAAAGAAGGTGTATCACCATCCCGAGTACATGCTTCAACTCAGGTCTTAGGACATAGAACGTATGTTGTACTAGAGACTCATAGATGACCTATTGCTGCGTCTCATAGTCGGGTCTGTCCAACTGAGACCTTATCTTGATTCGGATCCGACTACATCGAATCCGACCAGATCTTTCGGAGTCCATATTATCCGGCTAGCATCCAATGCTACATGGTCAGTGAGACCGGACCATCCACCGTGTCATATGCTAGTCTAACTGGCTGCGCGTCCACACAGCCCTTTCGACTAGGGACCGTTTAGGACAGTCATCATACATTGCATAGTCTCACAAACAAGTCACATACTTGTTAATACACATCATTTATAATGTCCAAGGACTATCTTTATTCATAAACACATAGGAAATATCATCATACATGATTGCCTCTAGGGCATATCTCCAACAGTCTCCCACTTGCACTACAGTCAAACAAATAGACATCGAATGTGCATAGCTCTAACGTGCCCCTCATGCTTGGGTTGTGGAAGCAGCTTAGTCAATGGATCTATAACATTTTCATCTGTATTAATCTGGCATAAATTAGTATCACCATTCTATACGAGCTTTCATATCAGGTGATATTTTCGGTCTATGTGCTTGGTCTTGTGGTGTTGTCTCGGCTCCTTGGCCTGTGCGATGGCACCTGGATTATCGCAATATAGGTCCAATGGTTTTGCCCAGCCCGGGAACACACCAAGATCTTCTAGGAACTTCCGAATCTAAACACCTTCCTTTGCGACTTCACAAGCCGCAATGTATTCGGCCTCTGTTGTGGAGTCGGCCACCGTATCTTGCTTGGAACTCGTCCAGCTCACTGCTCCTCCATTCATGACATACATGAATCCAGTTTGCGATCGACAATCATCCTTTTTGGTTTGGAAACTAGCATCAGTGTAACCGTTTACACAGAGCTCCTCCTCACCTCCATAAACTAGGAACATCTCTTTAGTCCTTTTCAGGTACTTGAGGATAGTTTTCAACGCTGTCCAGTGACTCTCACCTGGGTCGGCCTGGTATCTGCTTGTTAAGCTTATTGCATAGGCAACATCAGGCCGAGTACATACCATGGCCTACATGATGGATCCTATTGCCGAAGCATACGGAATCCTACTCATCTGGTTTCGCTCATCAAAAGTCGATGGACTCTCAGTCTTGCTTAAGAACCCTTTCTTAGCCTCACTCATGTTGAACCACTTCAACACTTTGTCTATGTATGTGCTCTGGCTTAAGCCGAGTAGCCTTCTCGATGTATCTCTATAGATCTTGATGCCTAAAATGTACACTGCTTCTCCAAGGTCTTTCATCGAAAACTTGCCATTCAATGATTCCTTGACTGAGTTCAGCATCGAAACATCATTTTCGATCAGCTGTATGTCATCCACATACATGATCAAAAATACTACCGAGCTCCCACTAGACTTCTTGTATAAACAATAGTCCTCTTTGTTCTTGATGAAACCAAGGTCAATAATGACTTCATCAAAATGAATGTTTCAACTCCGAGCTGCTTGCTTCAATCCATAAATGGATCTCTTGATCTTGCATATTTTACTAGCAATATTTGGATCGACAAAACCTCCAGGCTATATCGTGCATACATCCTGTTTTAAATTTCCATGAAGGAAAGCCGTTTTGATATCCATCTGCCATATCTCATAATCGAAATATGTAGCTATAGCCAGTATGATCCTCACCGACTTTAGCATCGCTACCGGTGAGTAGGTCTCGTCGTAGTCAATTCCTTGAACTTGTCTGTAACCTTTAGCGACAAGCCGAGCTTTGTGGATCTGAACATTTCCATCCACATCGGTTTTCTTCTTAAAGACCCATTTGCAACCAATAGCAATTACGCCAGGTGGCGGATCAACCAAGTCCCAGACTTGATTATCATCCATGGACTTTAACTCGGATCTCATGGCCTCCAGCCATGCCTCAGAATCTAGGCTCACCATCGCTTCTGCATACGTGGCTGGCTCGTCGCTTTCTAGTAACAACACATTGCGCACTCTACGCAATCTTTCCGACCTTCGTGGCCCCGGTGCCGATTCCACTACGGGTTTCCTGATCAACTCTGATATGATCTCATCACCAGCCGAGTCGTCCCCGAGTGGGTCTCGAATTTCTTTGAGCCGCGCCGTTCTCCCACTGGCTTCCCGACTGAGAAACTCTTTCTCTAGGAAAACCCCGTTCCGAGCAACAAACACTTTGTTCTCTTTCCGGTTGTAGAAGTCGTATCATATGGTTTCCCTCGGATATCCCATGAATATGCATTTATTCAATTTGGGTGTAAGCTTGACCGACATGAGTCGCTTGACAAATGCTTCACAATCCCAAATCTTTAGAAAAGACAAACTAGGACTCTTCCCAGTCCACATCTCATGTGATATCTTATCTACAGACTTTGATGGTACCCTATTAAGTGTGAAAGCTGCAGTTTCTAGAGCGTATCCCCAAAATGACAAGGGTAAATTCTTTTTGCTCATCATTGATCGGACCATGTCCAACAAGGTTTGATTTCTCCGTTCTGACACGCCGTTTCCCTGCGGCGTACCCAGAGGTGTGAGCCGAGGCACTATATCTTGACTTCTCAGATGATCATCAAACTCCTGGCTCATGTACTTACCTCCACGATCTGATTGTAGAAGCTTTATTGTCTTGCCGAGCTGATTTTCAACCTCGTTTTGAAACTCTTTGAACTTTTCAAAAGTTTCTAACTTGTGCCTCATCAAATAGATATATCCATATCTACTCAAGTCGTCGGTAAAAGTCACGAAGTACTGATAGCCACCTCTGGCCGTTGTGCTCATTGGACCACACACAGCATTGTGTATAAGCTCCAACAGCTCGGACGCCCTTTCATAACTCTTTGCAAAAGGACACTTAGTCATCTTGCCTAGCAAGCATGATTCACATGTCTCGAACGACCCGAAGTCGGACGAAGTTAGGATTCCATCATCATGGAGCTTCTTCATGCGTTTCAGACTAATGTGTCCAAGCCGGCAATGCCAGAAGTATGTCAGATTTATCTAATTAGGCTTATGCCTCTTGACATTCATGTTATAGACTGGTTCTGTTTCTAGATTTAGAATAAATAGCACATCTACAATGGGTGCATAGCCGTGGAACATTCCATTCAAATAAAATGAACAACCATTGTCCTTTAAATTGAATTCATAACCTTGACTCATCAAGCATGAGGCATAAATAATGTTCCGACTAAGTGCGGGAATGTAATAACAATTATTCAATTCCAAAATAAATCCAGAAGGAAGTTGGAGCTGCATCGTGCCAACCTCCAACGCAGCAACTCTTGCTTTGTTGCCGACCCTGATGTCAATCTCCCCTTGTGCCACACGCCTAGTTCTTATCAGCCCCTGCATCGAGTTGCAAATATGAACAACCGACCCGATATCCGATACCCAAGAGCTACTAGGTATGTCAGCAAGGTAAATGTCTATAACATATGTAACAAGTGTACCTTTGCCTGAATAAGCATTTCCGACCTTCTTGCCATGCTCAGCAAGCCACTTGCTACAGTTCCTCTTCCAGTGACCTGTTTCCTTGCAATGAAAGCAAATGGTCTTTGAGTTCGGTCCCGGCTTCGACGCAGCGGCGGAGACAACCTTCTCCGTGCCCTTTGCCTTACCCTTTTTCTTGGACCAACTCTTCTTGAACTTATCCAAGTTCTGCACCATTAACACTTGATGCATGACTTTCTTAATATCTTGCTCTGCCACCTTGAGCATCCCATGCAATTCAGTGAGCTTCTTATCCATGCCATGCATATGATAGTTTGAGATGAACGTCCCATAGCTAGGTGGAAGAGAACCCAGAATTGCATCCGTGGACAGCTCGTCCCCAAGTGGGAAGCCTAACCGATCCAAAGCTTGCATGTACCCGATCATCTTGATCACATACGGGCTTACTGGATCACCCTCTTTCAGCTTACAATCCGTCAAGGATAGCCAGACGTTGAACCTTTTGGTCCTAGCCTGCACCTGAAATGTGCTCTTGAGACTCTCGATCATATCGAAAGCCTGAACATTTTTGACATGCTGTTGCAAATCGGGCTCCATGCAAGCCAACATGAGGCAGCTGATCTCGTTTGATTCATCAACGAGTTTCTGGTAGGCATTTTTGGCTGTGGTATTAGCATTATCGGCAGGTACCTCTAGAAGTGGATCCTCTAGAACATGTTCCTTTTTATCGTGCTTGAGAACAATTCTCAAATTTCTATACCAGGTGGTAAAGTTTGTTCCATTCAGTTTGTCCTTTTCCAGAATTGATTTCAATGCAAAGTTGGGTTGAGTAGGTGGTGCCATTGATCTACAATAAAAATATGCAATCACTAAGCAATGTTTATATGTAGAGTAATTCAAGCCTTAAACAGAACTACTCCCACTGAAGTCAGCATCCCTCCGCAAACTTTCAGTGATTCAGGACCCGTCTAGCGCGAGCGACTAGTGAGCTTTAGCATCACTGCTAGCCAACTTGCCTATTCGGTAAGCAACTCCTTGCTAATCGTATCTCTGTACGACTCCTGTCGGTCAGGTAGGTATCTCATAACCTGGCTCCCGGCCTTCTTTGCCACAAGGCCCAAAACCGTTTTGATAGCATTGTCAAGTTAACCTGATGCAGTGCATGTCCGTGTCCGACACGAACCCTCTAGTTCAAGGACACCTAGTGGCACCTCAATTTTATGAGCCCACCACTAGACGTACTTGACGTGCGAAGGTGCAACATCCGGAATGGCAATGTGCTTGATATTAACTAGGGATCTTTCTACCATTTTAACATGCATAGAAACAAGAAGCAACATCAATCACATATAAACATAAATATGTGAAATAGTATGGCTCCTTCATGGACATTCTTCTAGGCCAGCTCCAACTCCGATCACCAAGGCGGAACTCCATCTTGTTCGTCACACCGGGCCGCCAAAGCCTCGAACTTGATCTCTGTTCTCCAACTACTACAACTAGTAATGAATTTACAGAGAATCACAATCGACACGCAGGTTGTTATACAATATAATGACATCACTTTGGCTCCTGCCGGCTGACAATCATGACACTCAGGTCATGTTAAATTACACACCTGCATCACATACATATGATCCATACTATTCACATCAAACCTGCAAAACAAAGTTATGCCTATAATCGCATTCTACCGGTTTGTGTGATCGTGTATGAAATACAAGGCGCTACGCACACGGCGGTCCCACTAGTTGGGATGGGCCTCCTGCGGGACTAGGTGACTGCTTCTGAAAGACTTCGTCTCAATCTTTTGGTTGGGTCCAGTGGGTAAAGCGTACTAAACTCTGCACAGTATTAAAAGTAATCATGATTAGTCGTGTCCCCGGTTATAGATGAATTTGAGCAGCTAGGCCATTAGAGTTGTTGGATGATCTTGACGGATGTTACCCTTAATAAAACTTGGTGGGAAACTTAATAATGGTAATAGGTTGGAGTTGGAGATGCCAATTCAACCATATTTATTTAATTGTAGCAAACAAATTAAATTTTGACTATTATGTAGTCATGAGGATAAAATTAGCTTTTCTGCAAAATAACCATCAAGCCTTTCGTTTGTTATACTATGCAAGTACATGTAGGACTGCTTTATTATTTCTCCTGTGTAACTTGCCAATACATTCAATGTATTGACCTATACAGCTACAACGACTCATGTTACAGGATATTCAGACAAAAAGTAAGGTACCGTTAGGGCCATGAGTCTTCACTCATCATCGTTAGTGGGCTATGATGGGGCTCATCATTATTTTTTTGTTTTATTGAAAAGAACTTCGGGTAGCGCACGACAGAGTGCAGCATGCCCGTCGAGGACTTACCAGAGACCTTCGCTGTCACGAACAAGAAGAGCAAAGTGACCATGCCCAAGACGAAGCAGGTGGCTGTGTAAGAAGATGGCGAGGGCGGCACCTTCACTATATGTGCCACACTCGATAGCAAATAGGAAAGCGCGCTCGTCTCCTTCCCGGGGGCGAATGTCGACGTGTTTGCCTGGCAACTGTCTGATAACCCTGGTGTTCCCAATGAGGTGATTGAGCACCACCTTGCTGTTTGTCCCCACGCGCGCCCCGTCAAGCAGAAGGTCCGAAAATAAGCACTGGAGCAGCAAGAATTTATTGCCGAAGAGATCAAGAAGGTTGAAACAGCGGGCCTAGTCAGGGGTGTACTCCACCCGACATGGCTAGCAAATCCCGTGGTGGTGCGTAAGGCAAGTGGGAAATAGCAACTTTGTATTGACTTCACAGATGTCAACAAAGCCTGCCTGAAGGATCCCTTTCCCCTACCATGCATCGACCAGATAGTGGACTCAACCACCGGCTGCGACGTTGTGGGGACCCCGACTCATAAGTCGTGATCACTGAATGAACGTGCACAATGATCCCAGAGATCAATGCTCACTGAACACACATAAACTTAATAACAAGAGTCTTACATCCATTACATACCGTTTTGCTCAAATATGGCCTTTATGACCAAGTCTTCATAAACTCGCAGCAGAAATCTGCAACAATGGCATGGACCCATGCCATCTACCTTAACCCTACATGCATTCTAACTGGGAAGCGTCCTAGCTCGCATGTTCGTCACCAAGGTACTCTTCCTTATATCATGTTCTTTCATGCCTAGCCAATAAAATAACCAATGGCAAGCCAATGAGTACTTTGATTGTACTCGCATGAGATAACACTAAGTAGGTAAGTTTACGGAAAGCTAATTTTGAGTGCAATGACATGATCAAATAACTTGCGTAAGCATGCATCAACTGTTGGCAGATATCCATATGAACAAGTTACAGATATCATCATAAGCAAGGGGGTTGAACATCTCATGTTCAATCATTTCACCAAGTCATCCGACGTAGCTTAAGTACCATCTTTTGTTTCACACATACACGCCAAGTTTGGAAACCATGGACGTAGCCCAAGAGCGGTCATCCAACTGTCCTTGACCGTGGAGACGGCTATTTGAATAGTTTTACACTCTGCAGAGGTTGCACACTTCACCCACAAGACTCGGGAAACTTCCGTGTCAAGCCACAACTCGCGGTATTGCTCATACCCGAGGTAACTACCCAAACATTGCCTTTCTCCTGATGATACTAAGAAAGAGTCCACTCGTTGGTGCTATCCCTCATGATGTACATCACTAGTATCATCCACGAGGGCACGCAACGGTGTGCCCGGTGTCTATAAAAACAGCCCATGATCGTTCTTTCATGCATGACCCCATATCGAGAGTGATCACGCCACTCCCGCCATTAGTAATGCGGGCTCAATGCTAGTACCCTCAAAGTAATCAACAAAGCCCCGTCCCATAAGGGTATCATGGTTGTACATGTAATGTTGCAATAACGGTCGCAACTTACACCATTCCGTTTTCGAAAAACCAACACACTCACTTGCTCCGGTACACCACTTCTTTATCAAGTGGTTACCTAGCTCATCATTATCTCCCTTGGGCATTAGTGGCACCCGACGGGTTTCTTGAAAATTCTTTGAAATCATTTCTTTTCCGACACCATGCATACTCCCATCCCACTTGCGTAGAAACTACTTAGCAACCTCACTACTCCCCACCCACATAACCCTCATAGGAAGGTAGGGTCATGCTCAGTGCAAGTATCAACGGGTAAAAGTTTCGGAGACAACCCATGAAGGTGGTCACCATAGCATCATGATCAACATATCAAAAATAAAGTGCTATATGCCATGCAATAAAAATGGTTTCTTAGACATGGTCAAAGGGTTGCTTGCCTGGCTCAGCAAGGTCTTCGAGGTCTTTAAACACTTCTGGTCCAACTCCCAGCACTTCGTCAACTATCGCCCGAAACAACCGCAATAAACAATACAACAAGTAGAGAAACAAAAGTGCTATATAAATAGGAGTTTTATTTTTCTTGGACACCTCTGGTTATAAGAAAAATATCTAAAATAGTTCTACTGGAGTTGGATCAACGGGGCTATTTGAATGGTGGAAATGAAGGTATTAATGGCCTTTTGAAAAGTCTATAGAAAATATTTTGACAAAAATGGGTGAATGCACCCATCAAATAGGACATGATTTTAGAAGATTTTAGAAAGTGGGATCACTGGGTTTGGAGTTGGTATGAATATTCTAGAGATTAAACAAGTGGTCCCTATATGAAAAATAGTTCAATAATCTAGATTGCAGAGGAGGTGCAAGGAAAAATGCTCATCACTTAGTGCATGAATTTAGATCCACCTAGGAACTTGAATCACTCCATTTGGAGTTGATTTAGACTCTCTAGAAATTTTGCAAGGTGGTTCCATAATAGGAGATATGACCAAAATTTTGGTGGAGCAGAATATGCTATAGGGAAAATTGTGCAATGCACATATTTGGATAGGTCAAGATTTTAGGAATCTGCAGAAACTTGAATCATCAAATTTGGAGTTCATATGAATTTACAATGAATTTTTGAACCTTCCTGAAAAAGAAAAAAAGAGAGAAAAAGGCTATAGACCACTAGGCTATTCAGCGCACTAGGCGCTGGATAAGCAGATGTGCCGGCCCAGCAGCCTCAGCCGCGCGCGCATGAGGCCACGTCGAAGGCGCACCCAAGGATTGCGCCTTCACCAGGCGAAGGCGCCAGCCTGGTCTACCCGCCTCCACTTAAAACGGCCAGGCCAACCCGTCAGCCTTGCAGGCTGGCCGGCAGGTGGGGCCCACTGGTAGGCTCATCCCCCACCTCCTGCTTGAACAGGGGAGAGGCAGGGGAGGCCGGCCGAGCCCGTGCCGGTGCCCCGTCCCAACGGCACAGGCCGTCTCCGGTGACGCTTGGCACAACGACGAGCTCAGGAGGCTACGCCGCTTCCATCCCTGTGCTTGGGACCCGCAGGGGAGGGCCGTAGCAGTGTCGGCTGAGATGGCTGCGGGGGAGGCCGCCGGCCATCATTGGACACGAATGCTCGGCGCCCCAGGGAGGAATGGAGGCGATGGAGGGGCTTTGCGGCGGATAGGTGGAGTCATAAGAGTGGCTTGGGACGAGGGGGAGCTCGGCTTGGCATGAATTTTGGGCCGAGGCCCCCGGAGTTGCTTCGGCCATGAACGGAGATGGAGGGCCAGGGAGGAGGAGTGGCTAGTCCAGGAGGGGTCTAGGAGGGTTAGGATGGAACTGGCCACGTCTGGGGTGCTCGGGGAGAGGTAAAGCAAGGGGGGCGACGAGGTGGAGCTCGGGCGTGCCTCGGATACCCTCGGGCACGGCGAGAACGCGCGCCAGAGCCAATTTGGAGCTATACCGACGTCGGGGAGGAGCGTGGTAGGTCAAAGGGGAGTCCTTGGCGTGCGTGGATGCCCTGCAAGGGCTAGACGTGAGCTAACCGACGCGGTTCGCCGGCAGAGCACCGTTTCTGCAGGTCTATTACGTGGTCTCCACACCAAGGCATGTCCATGGAGTCTTTTTAGTCAGCCAAAGGTGTCTGGCGTGTGAGGCATGCATGATAAAGCTCTCTGGTGAAGTTTCAAAGGAAATGGAGCTGGTTGTGGTTGGTTTGCACTGAGGGTAAGATTTCAATAGTAAACTTGGGTTTCATACAGAGTGTTTTTACTATAGGCCACTTGGGGTGAAACCTTGTGTAGTAGTCATAGACATGGAGGGACTACATGGCCACCAGTTTTCAGCTCAGGGAGATAAGTTTATAGGGTACTTCCAGTACAAGGCTATATTTGCTGCCATAAACTAGGTTTCGATGAATTGCTCATATTTTCCATATGAGCATGCCATTTTTGGGTTTGGTTTTATGCACTAGAATGCAAAAGAAGTTGTGGAAGAGTTTGGGGCAGTTGCATGATCGGAAAGGAAAGAGAGGGGGTGAGAGGGGTGCTGCCATGGTAAAAAGGAGAGGGAAAGTGAGGGAGTTACCAACCAATGATTGAGTAGAGGCCATAGCAAAGTTACTGGAGGTAAAATGGGGTTAGAGAATACTGTGGTAAAAAGTTGGAGGCAGGAGGAATCTTTTTGGGTCAACTTTCCATGTCCACAAGCTTATGGCTGAAGGTGTTTGTGCTGTGTTTGGGCTAGGAAGAGGAATCCTATGGTCTTGAGAGTTACCAGGGGTAAATGGTAAGTCCATTTGGTCCTGATCACAAGTTTTCAGCTCATTTGAAGAAACTTGAAAATGCAAACTTGGTAATCCCTACAAATCAATAGAATTAGGTTCCTGTAGATCTAGTCAAGAAAAACTATTCTCTTGATGCACCACTTGGTGTGGTGGCATTATTTGGGTATTATAGCATTCCCACAAAGTTTGGGATCAAATGGAGAAACCTGACAATATACAGTTGCTCGAATTTGATTCTGGACAGAGAGGGTTTTGGGGCATTTTGGTTAACCAAAATAATTTGGATTGGGATGAAACTTTGCAAGATCATCACATTAGGCATATGTGACTTGCTAGAATTGTCTTGGATTTATTTGAGAATATTTCTTATAGAAATATTTCAAATACTTGAAATATGCAGAAAAGGTTTTGGAGTGTTTTGTCCAATATCTTGAACATGACCATGTGTTTAAACTCATATATATGGAAAATATATGTCCACTGAGTTTCCCAAAATTTTCTCAAATATTTTTATAACTTTAAAATAATTTTCCCCTATAAAAGACCAAAAGACCATTCTTGGCCTTAAAAAATTCTTTAAATAAAATATGAAAATAACCTTTAAAAATAATATTCAGTGCTTTTGGGAAGTCTTATACATAATAGGTTTTAAATAGAATCTTTGGGGCAAAACAATCCACCTAATTTGAGGACTTGTAGTAGAAACCTCAATTCAGGGGTTTTGGAAAACCTAAATTGAATAAATTCGTTTTGGCAAAAATAATATCTTATAAAAATAGTTTTATGTCTTATACACATGGCATGATCATTGGGCAAAGATTTGGATCAAGGAGATGAATTTTGAGAGTAGGAGGGATCCTATGAACTAAAACACAAGCAAGCAAACAAGCAATCAACAATCTAGTCAAGCATCACAAGCACACAAAAGTTTTTGTTGGCCCTGATTTTTGAGTCATGTTAACTTAGTCATGAGGCAAAACACAGGGTGTCACAGACCTACCCCCTTTACAAGAATCTCGTCCCCGAGATTCCTAGGCTAGGCGTAGAAAAGATGCGGAAATTCAGAGGTGAGGTAGTCTTCACGTTCCATGTTGCTTCTGCTTTGGTGTGGTTGCTCCACTATTCCTTGAAGTGCTTGATGATACGGCTTCGATTGCTTTGCTGACTTCGTTTGAGAGGGTTGCGCTGTCCTAGCAATAAGTTGGTCTTGTCTAAGGGTCAAGGGCTTGATGAACGGGGTTCGAGCAAGGGTCTGGCCTGCGTGTTTATTCCAATGTCAGAATACGGGGCAAAGTAGTGTGTCTGCGTGCTTGTCCTCAGTTTACTCATATTGGTTAGTGACATTTAGATGTCTTGTGTTAGAATGGAAGGGTCAAGATTTTGGTGTAGCTTCCCGTCGACGGGGAAGTACTTATCTCCCTTAAAGCAGGTGATCTTCTATCGCAGGTGGTCTTCATCCTTGAGAGTGTTGAGGTGCATCAACGTAGGCTTCTCATCGAGAACTTCTACTTGAGTAAGTTGGCCTGGTATGTTCTTCATTCATCTTCGGCCATTTGTCTTCGTAGTCACCGACGTACGTTTCTGGCGGGTCTTTGAGTGTTTGGTCTACTTGTCTCTCCGTAGCCATTTGGGGCAAGGTTTGGGCTGAGTCTCCTCGCTCAGACTAAGCTTAGAGGTTTGACGCGAAAACGGTTCCTATCACCTAGGAAAGTTTTAGAGGGGGTCCTAGATGAGCTGGCTACTCAAAAGTATAGACCAACCATCCAATCCCCAAGGTCCGAGGCTTGGCAAGTGGGGTGAACTACCTTTGGCAGGTGGTTTTCCATGATCCCTGTTAGAATCACGCCCAGGATTGGACCAAAAGGGCTAGTAACGAGGTCATGACAATCGTTCTACTTCGTTCCAGGCATCTGAAGAGAGTAGGGACGCCATGCTCATCGTACACTGTCAAAGTGGTGGAATGGGGGTGCTATCAACTTCTCGGTTCCTTCCTAGTCAGGAACTGATTGGTGGCTACTTAAAACAAGGGGCTCTATTAATTTCTCTTGATGTCCAAGGGATTCATCGTGCTTGAACGTCGGTGCTTCTTGATATAGTCTAGCTGATGTAGCCAGCAGAGGAGTGGTGGTTGACTTCTCTTTCTTCTTCCTCTTCTTTGT
The DNA here is from genome assembly GCA_039707655.1 of Elymus sibiricus. Classification (NCBI taxonomy): domain Eukaryota; kingdom Viridiplantae; phylum Streptophyta; class Magnoliopsida; order Poales; family Poaceae; genus Elymus; species Elymus sibiricus. Next base: position 153,738,433 of record CM077671.1, on the reverse strand, counting down.
CGTGGCTTCCAATCACATTGGTTCTTCATCTTACTAGGGTAAGATTGTCTTCTGCTGTAGGGAGGGTGCTTCGAAGAGTCCAGCTCCTTTAAGGTATAACCTTACTTTTTGAGAGGCAAGGCAGTTGGTGTTTCTGGGGCCTATCCAATTAGGACTAAGGTGTTCCTTTCTCTCATTGGGTAAATAAGTATGTCATCTGTGAGGACAACAACATATTTCCCCAAGTATCACACAAGCACATTGCTCATGGGATATGTGAGAGGAGCGGGCATTTGCTCCGGATGGTCACTTGTCTAGGGGTTTGTGGTCCATCGTAATCTAGTTCTTCGTGTCCACCTTCCTTATGGAAAGGGTGGGTGGTGGTCAAGGTGGAGTACTGGCTATAGTCTTTTGACTTAGAGCCAAGGACTATGGTCGTGATCTGACCATGTTGTGGCTCGGTAAAGCTTAGGGGTTTCAAGGATATTTGGATGTGAGTGAACGTCTATCATCTTATCCTTGAGCACAGTTCTTGGATGCCGATAGTCCTACCTATTACTCCAAACAAAATGATCCTATGTCATCGAGGGTAACATCTCATATAGGCCAGTTCCAATATTACTCATGCTATTCACATCTCCATGGTTTTGAGGGAAGGGCTAAACCAAAATCTCATATGCATACTACATCTATCTCAAATATATCCCTATGTAAAAATCCTCGGGAAAGCATACAAGCTGCATTTCTATGCCAAGGAAATGCGTAATATACCAATCCAAGATCTTGTTTCCTTCCTAATGAATCCAATTTAATCGATCCACGAATACCATCCAGTACCACCTGATCCGTTACTGTTACATAATCAATACCAACGATTGCTCCATGTATCTCCTAGAGTTTCTTTTGTTCCCGAATCCTTGAAATGACTATCTCATTGTAGTATGTCCACCAATTCCTACCATGATTATCTAGTAGATTCCAATGTTAAGTGCATATAGATCCTTGAATCAAATCGGACAACGATCCAGTGTTTCTAGTTTATCTCCCATCAAGAAACATGGTATCAAGATCGAGATCATCTAACTAAATCCAACTTACTCTGAACCATGTTGTCTCATTTACCGTCAACACCCTATTAGGAGCACCTGTCGGCGTCCTGGGAACGGGGGTACCCAGACTTGCCTGTCTGCGGCCCAGGGCGCGGCCCACTTCGACAACCAGCATGGCCCGGCGCGATTTCCCTCGAGGCAAGGCCCTCGCGAGAACTCCACCCTCGCGAGGGGGACGGCGCCAAGACCCCTGGTGAGAGAAGGCCACCCCAGGCTACCTCCCGAGGGGCAGAGATCTCTATGCAGCGCCCGGCCTCGCGAGGTCGGGAGTGACGCAGGCCAAACCAGGCGGGCTCCAATGCGTGCAGAGAAGACAGTTTCCTCTTTGATGCAAAGGAGGCAAGGATGAACGCAGGTTCCCAAGACATCCCCCCAAAGTTTTCCATTCTGGCGCAACGAGACCAAGACCACGAGTCCCGCAGGATAGACATCATTGTCGATCCCACCTCTGCATCACCGCAGCTGCTTTGCAGGCGAAGACCACCTTTTGTCAGGATAAGGTGTACTCACTGTCCCCCTTCGAATTTTTTCGTTGTGGGATCCCTTCCCGCCATTGCGATAAGGGAGGAGGACCCGGGCCATTATAAATAGAGGATAGGCTCCATCGTAGAGAGGGGGATCGAACACCACTCCAGCGCTTTCGTGAGGTTACTCATCATTGTACTAGTTCATCCAAGAACCACCCCGTGAGGCAATCCACCAAGAGTAGAAGTAGGGTTTTACGCTTCGCAGCGGCCCGAACCTGGGTAAATCTGTATGTTCGTCTTCTTCTGACGGTTCAGTGAGTTTGATCTGACTTGGCCGTGGAGGTTTGAGCTTTAGGTCGAAGCTGTTGGAGATCTTCACACATGCCCCTGAGTTCGAACCTCTTTGGATTTGCGGAGCCCGAAATCCAACATTTGGCGCGCCAGGTAGGGGGCGTGTCGGGATCCTTCCGCGAGCTTCACCTCGCCTCCGCTCGCCGCTCCCATGGCCCAAGGGCACCGAGCCCGCGCTGAACGCCGGGCCGCTCGCGTCGCATGGGTGGCGCCTGCAGGCCACGGCGCCCCGCGCCACCTTGCCCCCCTGTTGGCGGACGCCATCACCGCCCCGGTTTTTGACATGCGCCGGGGCATGCCGCCTTCGTCCACCGCGTAGCACGACATCGTCGCCCCAACCCCCACCCGCGTCCGCGTCGCGGCGCCGTCCTCCCGAGTTCACCGTGACCTGACGTGCGAGCGAGTTGCGCTCCTCATGGCCTACGAACTGCAGCGCTACCACACCGCCTGCAACCGCTACAACGACTGGCTCCGTCGCACGGCGAGGCACGCCGACGCAACCGGCCTGGGCCAGACGCTCCCCTACGGAATGGGCCTGGGGGCCCACGTCTGTGGAGCCCCTCGGCCAGCCGACGTAGCACCGAGGACACGCGAGTGCCCCTGGAGAGCACGTTACGACATGCGCCCACCAGGGGTGTGGCCCAGGGCATCAGGCACGCAGGAGTTCACCCCCAGCACAGACGAAGATCTGTGGGAGGCACTGGCTGTGCAGAGTGGACGCAGCCTCGCGCCCCCTAGCATGCACGCCGCCCCTGAAGTGAGCAGCCGGCAACTTGTCTACACCTGCGCCCGGGGACTCGAGCACCTCCACGACGACCGTACCGACGGGTGCCCAAGCCGCAAAGGGTGCGGCGACTACCACTACAACGACAGGAGGAACTTTCGTGACCTCGCGAGCGGCTCTCGCCAGGGCTGGCATGGGTGGCCTCATGAGGGTAGCTAGCGGGGTCAGTCTTGCGAAGGTTCCTGGCGTTGGCAGCTTCACGAGGCCCGTCCGCTGGTGGGGAGATACCCTGAGCAGGCGCCTGAGTCCCCGGACCGGGCGCCACCTGCCTGGGGATGGAGGGTGGAGCACACGCCCATGTCCCCAGGCCAGGCGCTCCACGCCTAGAGATGGAGGGTGGAACACACGCCCATGTCCCCAGGCCAGGTGCTCTCCGCCTGGAGACGGAGGGTGGAACACACGCCCATGTCTCCAGGACGTGCGTCCCCTGCCCGAAGACGGAGGGTGGAACACACGCCCATGTCTCTGGGCCAAGCTTCACCCGTCTGGTGGCAGAAGACCACGTACTCGCCCATGTCTCCGGGTCCGGTCAGGCCTGCCTATGGACGGGAGGTTGAGTACCCGCCCGAGGCTTCCGAGCACCCCTGTGAGGCGCACTGGGGCACCGCCTCGGGAGCCAGCCTCACGCTCGACGGAAGGACCCCGTGGAGAGCCTCACCTGCAGCGCGGGGGGCTGTGGCACCGCTATGATAACGACATTCGCCTCCGGGCCTAGGGAGGCCCGAGGCTCTGTTTCGCACCGGGCCCTTCCTGCGAAGAGCGTTGGGGGCTCCCCCGCGGTCAAGGGCCCGTTCGAAGCCGACACCGCTTTGCCGTATCATGCTTAAGGGCAGGAAGTGGGCTCTGTCAGCGTTCTGGATACCAGGGTACCTAGACTTGTTTGCCTGCGGCCCAAGACGCGGCCCACCGCGACGACCAAGTATGGCCCTACATGGCTACGCCCGACACAAGGCCCTCGCAAGACCCCCGGACTCGCGAGGGAGGCAGCGCCATGACCCGCAGGGAGGCAGGCCTCCTCAGGCCTCCTCCTGAGCGGCGCAGATCCCTATGGAACACATGACCTCAGGAGGCCAAGGGTGACGCCAGCCTAGCCTGGCGGGCGCAGGGCGCTAGAGGGGACAATTTCCCCTTTGGTGCAAAGGAGGCAGGAACGTACGCGAGTTCCCAAAGCGCCCCGCAAAGGTTTCCATTACGGTGCAACAAGACCGGGCCAGCGAGCGCAGCCGGACGGGTGTCACCGGTGAGCCCACCACCGCGTCACCACCACCAACTTTGCAGGCGAAGACCGCCTTTCGTCAGGATAAGATGTACCTCCTGCCCCCCTTCAAATTTGGCCGTTGTGGGATCCCTTCCCGCCATTGCAATAAGGGAAGAGGACCCAGGCCGCTATAAATAGAGGCTAGGTAGCTCAGTAGAATGGGGAGAAACCACCCCGCAAACACACATATGTACAAGTTCATCCACAAACCTCCTCGTGAGGCAATCCACTAAAGGCAGGAGTAGGGTTTTACGCTTCGCAGCGGCCCGAACCTGGGTAAACTCTTGTGTGCCATCGTCTTCCTCGCCATCGAGCGGGGTTATTGCGTGGTGAACTTGGAGGGGGCGAAGCTGTTGAGGAATCTTCGCACGCGCCCCTGGGTTTGAATTCCTTAGGGTTTTGCAGAGCCCAAAATCTGACATTTGGCGCGCCAGGTAGGGAGCGTGTCGGAGTCCTCAGCAAGCTTCGCTTCTTCTCTGCCCCATCGCGCAGATGGCCAACGCCCGATAGGCTCCTTCCAACCTCGGAGGGCTCGCCTCCGCTAACCTCGCCACTGCCACCCAAGACCCCCGTCACGGTAGTGCAATGCCGGATGACCGTTACCAGGCCACCAACGTCGTTTCTACCACTGACGCCGCTCGTGTCGGCCGGGCGCAAGGTGGGCGAGCGGCGCCCATGGGATCGACATCGCGCTGCACCCACGTGGGAGACCTCAACCCGCATGACTCGCTCCTGATGGCGAGTAAGATGCTTCACCACCGTCCTACGCATGGGGGCTTCGACGCCTGGGCCGACCACATCGCCAAGCTGGTCGCCGTCGCAAGGAGGGCATGGGCCCCTCACCTACCTTCGCGACCACCGACGCCGGGCGCCGGGGGCTCGCTCACTGTCCCGTCGCCTCGCCTGTGGGCGGCACGCCCACTTCCTCCCCGGACGGGCCGGGTAGGGCCCACCCCACGCCGTGCTTCTTCTCCTCGGGATTCCGGTGGCGGGCTTCGGGGCATCGCCCGGCCACGTCGGTGGCACCTTGGAGGAAGGCGGTGGGGCGCTCCACGTGCACCCCGGCGCCCGCGCCCATGCGCAACGGGTCATCAACAGCCTGGCTTGTCCCGACGGGACCGTGCCAACCAGCACAGGGAGCAAGCGGCTCAGACTTCCGGACAGGCAGGACAGCGTAATTGAGGCGCAATGGAGAATCAGGGAGGCAGCGCGCGGCAAGAAACGTGCGGCCCACCCAACGGCGGCGGCAGAGCCGGGCAGCTTTGGGAAGAGGCCCGTCGCAGGAGGGTCTATGGCCCGCACGCCCAGGATGGTGTCATCCCGCCACCCGAGGAGACTGCCCTTGGGGCGCGCAGGGGCGACCCAGGAGGCGGCCAAAGCCTCTACACGGAGCCCTACGTTTCGAGCAACGTCATACCTGTGAAGGGCGCGGAGGATCAGGCGCCCTCGACGGATGACGGCACCCTCTCGGGATAGGGAGGTTCCCCGGGCGCCCTCCCCTAGCCACGCATGGGGCTCCCACAGAGGGGTCACCAGGCCAGGTTTGTGCGAGCGAGGAAAGGGGGGGAGCGTCCTGGGAAGCGAGGCGGCACGACGCAGCCGCCCCCCCCCCCCCCCCCCAAGCAAGGAGTGCACAGCCGAGTACAGGGCCTCAGGGATGACCGCCAGGGAAATCGGCAGGGTACAAGCGACGCGGGCCACCTGCGGCAACTGGGGCGCAGGAGCGGCCCTCGGGAGGCGGGGCCTCATGAGGCCCGCAAGCCGGGTCCGGCCGGCACGGCGACACTTCACGGGGCGGCTTCACCGACACAACACCTCTGCCGCTGCGCTGGGTGCATTACGCTCATGTTTGGGCCGCGGGAGCGCAATCCTGTGGCTATGCGGGGAGCAGTGCGCACAGGTTTGGGCTGTAGCGGCACGCAACCGCACATTAATGCATGGGTAGCTCTAAACCGAGTTGGGAGCACCTAGACCGCGCGCCTGGGGGCTTGCCCAGCTATCTCCGGCCGTGACACTCTCACATAATAATGAGTGGGATGTATATGCCCAGAGCCCCCCGAGGATCCGGAGGGGTTCCATCCCATGCCCAAGTGGAAGCCTCATGCTCCGCGCTGGCGGACAACACTACCCTCCAATGGCTATGCCTACGCAACATGGATGCCCTATGCTCCGCGCTGGGGGAAGACAAAGGCCAAGACTAGCCTAAGTGCCGGACGCGGCTGTCGCTTGCTTCCTTTTGTGTTCGTGTTGCCACTTTTTGAAATGAAGTTGAAGATTTCGCAAATCTATTTGGAAAAGGGGCAGGAACTTTTTCTCTTCGCGATTCCTCTTTCTGATCTTGAAGTCTTTTTCCTTTTGGATTGACACCCTGCCAAGCATGGCTCGAGCACTTTGGCTCCCCCTCGTGGCCTCTCAGAACAGGCCGGCAAGGGCCTATCACCTCAGGGGCACTCATCACTTAAACGGTCAACCCCCGCTCGGGGGCTCCGGCCACGACCCGACGTGGCATCACGGGGCCTCGGGAGGCTCAGGCGCCACCAGAGGTGGTAGCCCGTAGAAAGGTAAGGAAGTCGCTTGAGTGTCAAGGGGGACTCCTGAGCAATACGCCTCAGGAGCCTCACCGAAAGCATAGCTCCGCGCCCCTTGGTGTCGTCCTGGTGATTCGGACGCCCCAATTGCGGCCGAGGCCTCGCCCCCTTTGGTCTCGCCCGGTGATTCGGACGCCCCAACGGTGGTCGAGGTCTGCTCAGGATCGGGCCCCGTTGACGTAGAGTGCAAAAAGGGCTCCTGGACCTCCCCGCAAGCGAGGAAGAAGCTCTCCCAGGCGGGCTCCTTGACCTCCCTAGGCGCTCCGCCTACACTTTGCTACGCTCGAGACCGCCGCGACACAACAAGCTAAATACACCCGCCTAACGAAAGCAGAACCTTCTAGTCAGTTAATGGCCCGAACGCCAGGCAGGGGGCATGAGCGCTAACGTGAAAATGCAGGCACTACGGTTCGCTACGCAACCCCGTCGGGATCCTTGTGGTCCTAGGAGCAAGGGAGAGCAACGCGACGAAGGTACTCCGGCCTTTCTAGGCGGCGGGGTAAAGGGTCAGTCCTTGGGGGCGGCACACTCCCCCTAAGGAGGTCCCACCCCGTGAGGGCCCGACCGGGTGACGTCGCCGGTCTTAGCGCAGTACCCTCGCGGGCTCCTCAGGGGGCACTGCGGCGCATCGGCGATGACCCAAGGCCCCGCAGGAAAAGCAGGGACGCACCATGCAAAACCAACCATCAACAGCGCTAAAGGGAGAAGGAATACAAAGGTAAAAATGCAAAAGTTAACGCCCCCAGGGGCCAGGTGTTGCATGTCATGACAGGAGATGGGAAGAGAAAATAGGGGAGGACTAGGCGGAGGAGCCGCTGTCGCCGCCCGGACCGTCGCCCGCCACGGCGCCGCAGTAGTCGCTCTCATCGGGGAGAGGCTCCTGGACGAACCGCTCCACCAAGGACTCCATGTGCGGATGCGTCTCGTCCCTGAGGGGCCTCTGGAGCTCCTCGGGCACTGGCTCCATGACGCGGAAGAGGTCAAGCTCGGGGACGAAGTGCCGAAGGTTGGAGAAGACGCGTGTCAGCGCGAGGTCCAGGAGGTCGCGTGCGCTGGACACATTGTCCTCGTCAACCCGAGAGATGCCAGTCTCCAGCGCCTCCACCACCTCATCGAAGAAGTTGAGGTAGCCCCCATCACCGTGCGCGCACGGCAGCGCAGGGGCCTCCTCGATGGACCGACTCACCGCGCCAACCGCGCGGAGGGCGACGTCCCGGTACTACATGGTGCGCTGCGCCTCCTGCATCTTCGCGTGGGCCACCTCATCCTGGGTGGCCTGCACGGCGTCGGCGGCCCCCTGGACCTGGGTCTAGAGCGACTCTAGCTCCGCCTGAGCCTCTGCCTCGCCCCTGAGTGTGGCTTGGAGGGCATCCTCAGCGTCCGCGAGCTGGACCCTCTGCGCATCAGCCTCCTCCTGGAGTTCCCCGAGCCTGTGCCTCTTGGGCGCGGGCGCCCTGGGAGGGGGAACGATCAAGATCGGCACGGCAGCCGCGATTATAAGAGAAGGAAGCAGGAGACAAGGAACTTACTCATCAATGATGGCCCAGTGTTAGCGGACTTGGGCTGGCCTTGAGCCCCCCCCCCCCCCGCTGCCTCCGGGGGGCCGATCAAGCCGGGGGCTCCAGATGCTTCCCAGCACCTGCCGCGCTCCCGCTAGATGCCATGGGTGAGCAAAGCAGAGGAGGAAGACGAGGAAGGCAACTTAGAAGGAAGAGAAATGAGAGGGCGCGGCAAGATGGCAAGGCCCCCCTAGCGGGGCAGATTCATAGGCGCAACCACTACACGCGGGGTGACGTGGGAAGTGGAGTCACCAGGCACCACGAGCGGCATGTGCGAGGCTCGGCTGACGTGCTCTCCTGCCTCATGTCGCTTCCCCTGCCCCCGTCGGGTCACATCCGCATGGCCCGAGATGGGAGAGGATGCAAGGTGTCAACAGCATTCAAAGAAGGATAATGATGGCCAAGGAGGCGCGCTGGCCAGGCGTCAGTCCGACCTGGGGCGGTTCCCGACGTCTTCGGGGAGCTGAGACGCCCGCGCCCCGTGGTGCGCCACGCGTCGAATCGGACCCGCATGCGATGGGGGCCAACAGTGCTCCGGCTCGTCCACCGTGGCTTTGCCCCAAAGCTAGCTCGAGCGCGCCTTGGGCCCGGGGGCTACTGTCGGCATTCTGGGTACCAGGGTACCCAGACTTGCCTGTCTGCGGCCCAAGACACGGCCCACCGCGACGACCAAGTACAGCCCTGCATAGCTATGCCAGACACAAGGCCCTCGTGAGACCCCTGGACTTGCAAGGGAGGCAGCGCCATGACCCGCGGGGAGGCAGGCCTCCTCAGGCCTCCTCCCGAGCCGCGGAGATCCCTATGCAACACACGACCTTAGGAGGCCAAGGGTGACGCCAGCCTGGCCTGGCGGGCACAGCGTGCCAGAGGGGACAGTTTCCCCTTTGGTGCAAAGGAGGCAGGAACGTATGCGAGTTCCCAAAGCACCCCCAAAGGTTTTCATTATGGTGCAACAAGACCGGGTCAGTGAGGGCAGCAGGACGGGTGTCACCGGCGAGCCCAGGACCACGTCACCACCACCAACTTTGCAGGCGTAGACCGCCTTTCGTCAGGATAAGATGTACCTCATGTCCCCCTTCAAATTTGGCCGTTGTGGGATCCCTTCCCGCCATTGCGATAAGGGAAGAAGACCCAGGCCGCTATAAATAGAGGCTAGGTAGCTCTGTAGAAGGGGGAGAAACCACCCCGCAAACACACATCTGTACAAGTTCATCCACAAACCACCTCGTGAGACAATCCACCAAAGGCAGGAGTAGGGTTTTACACTTCACAGCAGCCCGAAACTGGGTAAACTCTTGTGTTCCATCATCTTCCTCGCCATCGAGCGGGGTTATTGCGTTGTGAACTTGGAGGGGGCGAAGCTGTTGGGGAATCTTTGCACACGCCCCTGGGTTCGAATTCCTTAGGGTTTTGCGGAGCCCGAATTCCGACAGGCTCCATGCCCAGGAGGCATGGAGCTCCCTACGCACCCCCAGACTCAACTTGTGACACTCTCATGTAATAATGAGTGGGCTGTATACGCCCGGAGCCCCCGAGGATGCGGAGGGGTTCCCACCCACGTCCAAGTGGAAGCCCCATGCTCTGCGCTGGCGGACAACACTGTCCTCCAATGACTATGCCCACGCCTAGTGGAAGCCCTACGCTCCGCGCCGGGGAGAAGAAGAAGGCGAAGAGTAGACTAGACGCCGGACGCGGCTGTTCCTTGCCCCTTTTGTATTCGAATTTGCCATCATTTGAAATGACATTTGGAGTTCTTGCGATTTTCTTCAGGAAAGGGGGAGGGACATTCTTTTTGGTAACGATCTTCGTTCTGCGTCTCGTTTTCTCTAAGAAGTTCTGCAGTTCCCGGCCCCCTTTTCTCCTCCCACGCGTGTCCCGTAAGCGGGGGCTTGGCACAGTGGGCACGTTCTTGCGCACACCCCGCCAAGGCCTCGGCGTTCGGACACTCGCAGAACACGATCGGCCAAACCGACAGAGACTCTTGGCACAAAGGAGTACAACGCTGCGTATCACGTCATGTGAAAGTGTCACCAAAAAGTTTTTCCAAAATACATTCACGCCGCCATAGGGCCGCGTTCATGACCTTGACAGGTAAACATGAAGACTACCTATGGAGACATGCCGCCATCATTGCCCTCATCATCATCACCATCGCTGGACTCACGCTCCTCGACCTGAAGCTGGCCCTCCCAGTCAGCAGAAGAAAACTCTGCTATCAAGTCCTCCACATGGTCCTCCACCCACTCGGCAAGGGCCCCTTGGATCACTTCGTGCATGGGGGCAAGCATAGCTTCAAAGTCGAAGTGTGGGTCAAGGCGAAGGAGGTGGCTGAAGACGCGTGAAGCCGCCCGCGCTAGGAGGTCGCGGCGTTTCTCCTCCACAAGATCGCCGATCTTCTCCACACCCCCTCAAGGCGCTCCACGAGCTTGGAGAAGAAGCCCAGGTACCTTGCATCATCTGGGACGAGTGGGCTCAAGACGCTTTCGCCACAGATTCTGCTCAAGGCCCGGTGGGCCCTCTTCTCGAGGGACTGAAACATCTTGGAGTGCGTGTGCTGAAGGCCGTGAGCACGGTCCGCCTCGTCCGAAGCCTTCTCCGCGAGGGAAGTGATGCCCTTTACCTGCTTATAAAGGGAAGACAGCTCAGCCTCGGCAGCAGCCTGGGCATCCAACGCGGCCTTCCGGCGTCGCTCCGACAGAACTAACCTTCTCCTGAGGTCGTCGGCCTCGTTTTTCAGGTTGTCACATCGTCTGCAGAAATGGGACACCTGGAGCTTCAACTTCGCGATATAATCCTGGAGGAGAGTGTGCCGAACCTCTGCCACCTTGTCGCTGATCTCCCCCTAAACCTTCGCGTCGCGGATGGCGAGGGACACCTGGTGCTCCCTCACCTCCAGCCTCTCGCGTTCCAGGATTTGCTCCAGCGCCTCCATAGGTAGCGCGCCCTCGGGTATGCGGGGCCCCGCGCCACCAGTGGGCGGCTCGATTGTCAGGTCATTAAGTGCAGCCCTGCGCACCTGGATTTGCCTTTCAAGGGCAGCATTGGAAGCTCTAAGCTCCTCCAAGCATTTCTCCGAGGCCTTGCGTCGGCCGTCAGCGGCTTGGGCCTCTGCAAGGGAGCGATCGTGGGCCTCCATTGCCGCGGCAAGGGACCCCTCGGCATCTACATGGGCGCGCTCGCGTTGCAGGCGGCCGAGGTTAACGGCGACCCCAAGACGGTGCCATTCTCGCGCGAGGCGTTGGCGCTCCGCCTCAAGGCGAATGTCAGTGTCTGTGAGCTCAACCCCCAGGCGCCCCAGCGCGCTCGCTGCGGCATGGAGCAGACCGTGCCGCGTAGCGCTGCGGCCACACGCGAGCTCGAGCGACCGGCCGGGGCTTTCGCCTTCCCCTGAATCAGCAGGGAAGACATGCGAAGGACTGCACGCCCCTGGCGCGAACCCGAGGGCTGGGGGCTCCCCCCTTTCTCCTCGAGTGGGAGCGGCGCCTCGTGGGAGCTCGCATCTTCGCTCGAGGGAGGCCTCAAGGCACAGGGTGACAGGTTCTCAGAAAAGACCCTTAGCGGAGGACACAGCCCCATCCCCGCAAGTTGAAGGCCGCGCATGGAGAAGATCACAGGAAGCTTGCGCTCGAGACCCCCCAAGGGTTGCACGAGCTCGGGCACAGGCGTCGTCCCGTGCAGGATCCCGTGACCCGCGGAACGCAAGGCCACCACGGGTCCGGTGACCTCAGGAAGCGGCGCCGGCGGCGCAACTCTCTCTTTGTCAGGAGGAGACCTGCGAAGCAGAGATTCAGGAGGTGCACATCAGGAGGAGACTGAGGGGATTCGGACACTTACTCATCCATGGCGATCCACTTCCTCTTCGTCGGCACCCACATCGCTAGGCTGCGGCAGCATCCGGGCCCCTTCCTTTCTCGACAAACGCAAGGGCCTAGGGACAGTTTGTTGACGTCTGACGTCAGGCACCCTGTAGCAAAAGCGGCGGCCGCCTTCACCAACGCGGTGTCGTCCTCACCCCCAGGCAAGGCCGTGGAAAGACCCTAAGGGACGGGCGGCGCAGGGCGCCCCTCCGCGGCAGGAAGGGGAGCCTCAGCCTTGGGACCCTCGGGGCCCGAGGCCCTCATGAGGGGATCGGTCTGAGACCCCGCTCGCTCCAAGGGGAGTAGCCCCTACTCGTCAAACCGTGGCATCTACCGGGCGAAGGCCTCCCCATCCCTGTGGTTGTACAGGGGGAGCCCATCCTGGGGAAGCTCGCCCGGCACCCCGCCAGTCAGGCAGCGAAGCAGTTCGTGCAGCACTGAAGAGGAGCAATCCGTGGGTGGGTGAACTCCCGCACCACCATCACCATTGTTACCCCCGCATTATTCAGTTCTGCCAGTCTGGCCGAAACCCGCATGAGCCGCGGGTTGTCAAGCTCCTCGTGCTCCCACCCGGGACTCGGCTCTGCAGCGACCAACAGGATTTGGAGCAGGGGGCTGGTCTCAGCAACATCAACATACACCCACTGCCTCCGGAAGCCCTCCGCGTTCGGGAAAAGCCGGGCGTCAAGATGCAGCGCATGGACCTGATAATGCGCAAGCACGGTGGAGAAGAAATCTAAGAACGGCGGTAGCAAGCCCGAGAAAAGGGCATGCATATGGAGGGGAGCACTGGTGGCCTCCAGGTCAGTCTGAGGTCGCGAGCCCAGCCGGATCTTGGTCGCCCCCCACTCGTTGGAGCCGGTGGCGACTACCAGACGGACCTTCTCCAGCCCCTCAAGATAGACCACCGACGATTGCCCTAACGCGGGCTTTGGCGAAGACGAAGGTCCCGACACCTTCGGAGCCTCACCCCCTCTCTTTTTGGGGGCCATGACGGACGGCCAGGTCAGGGCGGACGCAAGATTTGGCTGAGAAGGCGCTAGCCGGGGGGAGGAGAACGGACGACAGGTTTGATGGGGAACAATGACGGCTCGGTGGCGTGCGCCAGGCTATTTGTCAGTCTGGGTAGTTGCCGAGGCAGCGCAAAGAGGTGTAGGCATCAATGTCTCGGAGGGCCCCGCATGTCAAGCCTGGCCCGCGGGCGATTGGGGCCCACGGCACTTCGGGCCATCTTCTCTGGCTTCGCCCCGAAGCCAACTCGAGCGCGCCTTGGGCCCGGGGGCTACTTTTGGCGTCTTGGGAATGGGGGTACCTAGACTTTCCTGCCTGTGGCCCAGGGCACGGCCCACTTCGACAACCAGCACGGCCCGGCGCGGTTTCACTCGAGGCAAGGTCCTCACGAGAACCCCACCCTCGCGAGGGGGACGACGCCAAGACCCCTGGTGAGAGAAGGCCACCCCAGGCTGCCTCCCGAGGGGCGGAGATCTCTATGCAGCGCCCAGCCTCGTGAGGTCGGGAGTGATGCAGGCCAAACCAGGCGGACACCAGTGCGTGCAGAGAAGACAGTTTCCTCTTTGATGCAAAGGAGGCAAGGACGAACATAGGTTCCCAAGACATCCCCCCAAAGGTTTCCATTCCGGCGCAACGAGACCAAGAACAGGAGCCTCGCAGGATGGACGTCATCGCCGAGCCCACCTCTGCATCACCACAGCGGCTTTGCAGGCGAAGACCACCTTTCGTCAGGATAAGGTGTACTCCCTGTCCCCCTTTGAATTTGGCCGTTGTAGGATCCCTTCCCGCCATTGCGATAACGGAGGAGGACTCGGGCCATTATAAATAGAGGCTAGGCTGCATCGTAGAGAGGGGGGATCGAACAACACTCCAGCGCTCTCGCGAGGTTACTCATCATTGTACTAGTTCATCCAAGAACCTCTTCGTGAGGCAATCCATCAAGAGCAGAAGTAGGGTTTTACGCTTCGCAGCGGCCCAAACCTGGGTAAATCTGTGTGTTCGTCTTCTTCCCCATGGTTGAGTGAGTTCGATCTGACTTGGTCATGGAGTTGTGAGCTTGAGGTCGAAGCCGGTGGGGATCTTCGCACACACCCCTGAGTTTGAACCTCTTTGGGTTTTGCGGAGCCTGAAATCCGACAGCACCTATTTAAATCCAAATATTATGTCCTATGAGAATTCCTACTTGTTCCTCCAAGTCATTATCGTAACATCATGAATCCACTTCTATTACTTGACAACGCCAAATTATTATACCACCAAGAATTTCAGCTTGTGATCACCGTCGTCCTACTAAATCCAATTTACTCGAGGTCATAGTAAGTCATGCAACTCTATTAATTTGATCCACCAAGTTCTTCTACCAACATGAAAGTCTCGTCATCCACCAAAGGTCTTAGCCATATCCTCAAGATATCTATTAGAACCACATCAAATCATTAGTCTACTAATCATATATCCTCAAAATGATCTTCCCTATGGCATTGTGGGATCAAGTGCTAGCTTCAGGATGTAATGTGTTTGCTCACTACGATCACTCCCATGATGAACCCCAGTGTTAAACCATGGTTATCAAAGCTTAACCAGTGTTCTCGCGCAAACCCGTATGTTAAGCACATGGTTAAGGGTTTTTGCTGGTGGTATCCAGTGAGGTCTGGGTCTATCTAAGGAAGGGCTTCCAACCTTAAGGGGAAAACATAACCCTTATAGGGTTGCACTTGTTTGAGTAGGCAGTTGTCACAAGTCTTCAGTGCTAGTTGATCGTTGAGGTGGATCCTTGGTGCATCTTGTCTTGCTGGTCTTCAGTTGATGAGAAAGGAGAGAGGGGAAAGTAGCATAAAGGGGAGGTGCCTAAAGGGGGTAATATAGTGCAGGTGTAATCAAACTAGTGCCAAAAAGGCCAAACACAAACATTAATATTAGGTAAATGATATAGTCGCATACCTGTTGCCTAGGGCAAAGTGCGACTCATACCAAACCACAAACAGATAAAACAAGCAACACACCACATTGTTCCATTCGAACCATCACACGGACTCGACTTCGCATGGGGGATACACGACCTATCCTACCCTAGGGGTTCTCGGACTTAGTAGTCGTGCTTGCTTCACGTCTTGGAGAGGAGTCCGCTCAGTCTTTTGGGTCTTCTTCACGTGTCGCTATGTCTCTTGCTTCTCTTCCTTGAAATGTCCTAGATTGAGCCTGAAGAATCTTTGACAACTTCTCATTTGGTAAGTTGACGAGACATAGGTGGTTCCTTGTGGCTGTTGTTGATTGGGTCTTGTGTTATCTTCTTAATCATAATAACCCCTCTTGTCTTCTGAGGTGTTGAGGGTTCCAGGTGGGCAGTCCTTTATGCAATGACATAAACAAGGCATGATAGAGTCCCAACTTGTCGGTCATGTTGATGAAAATATCGACACAGAGAGCGGGGTATGAAGAGAACCATTTTTCCTGCTCACCATGGTGAGGCGGACCAATTGGCGAGGTTATCATCCACAGGCGGTTGCCGATACAAAAATGGTAAGGACAAGGTTGCTCTATTAGCGATGCATACCATTACATTGCATGTCTTATGCCTTGATCATCGTAGGCCAAGGTTGCATCATCCTGGGGCAGTGTCGAGGGTGTCACCATCTTCCTAGTCTTGATGCCTTCATTCCCCGAGAAGGTATCTTCTATTGGTATCGTCTTGTTGTGATGTCGTCAAACTTGTGTGAATGTCTGGCATGGTGGATACCTCCCAGGTTACCCACAAGGATTTCAAGGAATCCAGTGGTCAGGGCACAAGGGTACTAACAACCGTTTACGATGTTTTGAAAAGGAGATGAAGAGAGCCAAGAGAAAACTGGTGGAAGTGCTACGGCACAATCCTTTGGTTTCTTTGAAAGCTTAGAAAAGCAAAGGAATATGGTAGTCTTTGCAAGTGATTGAAGTGTCTGGGAAATAGTTTTGTCCTAACTAACGTCCATGTGAACTAAGGGCTTCCTATAACCAAGATGGCTCTGATACCAGCTCTGTGGTGACCCCGACTCATAAGTCATGATCACCGAATGAACGTGCACAGTGATCCCAGAGATCAATGCTCACTGAACACACAAAAACTAAATAACAAGAGTCTTACATTCATTACGTACCGTTTTGCTCAATTATGTCCTTATGACCAAGTCTTCATAAACTCGCAGCGGAAATCTTCAACAATGGCGTGGACCCATGCCATCTGCCTTAACCCTACAGGCATTCTGACTGGGAAGCATCCTAGATCGCATATTCGTCACCAAGGTACTCTTCCTTATATCATGTTCTTTCATGCCTGGCCAATAAAATAACCACTCGTAAGCCAATGAGTACTTTGAATGTACTATCAAGCAACCCATGTTTTGGAACAAGGTATAACAATGCATGCTATAGCACTAAGTAGGTAAGTTTGCGGAAAGCTAATTTTGAGTGCAAGTACATGATCAAATAACTTGTGTAAGCATACATCAATAGTTGGTAGATATCCATATGAACAAGTTACAGATATCATCATAAGCAGGGGGGTTGAACATCTCATGTTCAGTCATTTCACCAAGTCATCTGACTTAGCTTAAGTACCATCTCTTGTTTCACACATACACACCAAGTTTGGAAACCGTGGACGTAGCCCAAGAGCGGTCATCCAACTATCCTTGACCATGGACACGGCTATTTGAATAGTTTTACACTCTGCAGAGGTTGCACACTTTACCCACAAGACTCGGGAAACTTCCGTGTCAAGCCACGATTCGCGGTATTGCTCATACCCAAGGTAACTACCCGAATATTGCCTTTCCCCTGATGATACTAACAAAGAGTCCACTCGTTGGTGCCATCCCTCATGATGTACATCACAAGTATCATCCATGAGGGCACGCAATGGTGTGCCCGGTGTCAATAAAAACAGCCCATGATCGTCCTTTCATGCATGACCCCGTATCGAAAGTGATCACGCCAGTAATGCGGGCTCAATGCTAGTGCCCCCAAAGTAATCAACAAAGCCCCATCCCATAAGGGGTATCGTGGTTGTACATGTAAGGTTGGAATAACGGTCGCAACTTCCACCAATCCGTTTTCGAAAAACTAACACACTCACTTGCTCCGGTACACCACTTCTTTATCAAGTGGTTACCTAGCTCATCATTATCTCCCTCGGGCATTAGTGGCACCCGATGTTTTTTTTTAAGTTTTTCAAATCATTTCTCTTCCGACACCATGCATACTCCCATCCCTCTTGCATAGCAACTACTTAGCATCCTCACTACTTCCCACCCGCATAACCCTCATAGGAAAGTAGGGTCATGCTCAATGCAAGTATCAACGGGTAAAAGTTTCGGAGACAACCCATGACAGTGGTCACCATAGCATCATGATCAACATATCAAAAATAAAGTGCTATATGCCATTTAATAAAAATGGTTTCTTAGACATGGTCAAAGGGCTGCTTGCCTGGCTCAGCAAGGTCTTCGAGGTCTTCAGACACTTCTGGTCTGACTCCGAGCACTTCGTCTACTTCGTCAACTATCGCCAGAAACAACCGCAATAAGCAATACAACAAGCACAGAAATAAAAGTGCTATATAAAAAGGAGTTTTATTTTTCTTGGACACCTCTAGTCAAAAGAAAAATACCTAAAGTAACTCTACTGGAGTGGGATCAACGAGGCTTTTTGAATGGTGGAAATGAAGGTATTAATGGCCTTGTGAAAAGTCTACAGAAAATAATTTGACAAAAATGGGTGAATGCACTCATCAAACAGGGCATGATTTTAGAAGATTTTAGAAAGTGGGTTCACTGGGTTTGGAGTTGGTATGAATATTCTAGAGATTTAACAAGTGGTCCCTATATGAAAAAAATAGTTCAATAATCTAGATTGCAGAGGAGGTGCAAGGAAAAATGCACATCACTTAGCGCATGAATTTAGATCCACCTAGGAAGTTGAATCACTCCATTTGGAGTTGATTTAGACTCTTTAGGAATTTTGCAAGGTGGCTCCATAATAGGAGATATGACAAATGTTTTGGTGGAGTAGAATATGCTATAGGGAAAGTTGTGCAATGCACATATTTGGATAGGTCAAGATTTTAGGAATCTGTAGAAACTTGAATCGTAAAATTTGGAGTTCATATGAATTTACTATGAAATTTTTGAACCTTCCTGAAATAGAAAAAGAGAGAGAAAAAGGCTATATACCACTGGGCTATTTAGTGCACTGGGCGCTGGATAAGCACATGGGCCGGCCCAGCAGCCTCAGCAGCGCGCGCACGAGGCCACCTCGAAGGCGCACCCGAGGATTGCGCCTTCCCCGGGCGAAGGCGCCAGCCAGGTCTTCCTGCCTCCACTTAAAATGGCCAGGCCCACCCGTCGGCCTCACAGGCTGGCTGACAGGCGGGGCCCGCTGGCAGGCTCGTCCCCCACCTCCCGCTTGAACGGGGGAGAGGCAGGGGAGGATGGCCAAGCCCACATCGGTGCCCCGTCCCGGCAGCACAGGCCGTCTCCGAAACGTTTGGCACACCGACAGGCTGGGGAGGCTGTACCGCTTCCATCCCTATGCTTGGCACCCGCAGGGGAGGGCCGTAGTGGCGTCGGCTAAGATGGCCACGGGGGAGGCGACCGGCCATCATTGGACATGAATGCTCGGCGCCCCAGGGAGGAATGAAGGGGATGGATGGGCTTTGCGGCGGCTAGGTGGAGTCATAGGAGTCGCTAGGGACGAGGGGGAGCTCGGCTCGGCACAAATTTTGGGCCGAGGCTGCCGGAGTTGTTTCGGCCATGAACGGAGATGGAGGGCCAGGGAGGAGGAGTGTCTGGTCCAGGAGGGGTCTAGGAGGGAACTGGCCGCATCTAGAGTGCTCGGGGGAGAGGTAAAGCAAGGGGGCGACGAGGGGGAGCTCAGGCGTGCCTCGGATGCCCTAGGGCGCAGCGAGCATGCGCGCTAGAGCTTGGCGTTCGTGGATGCCCTGCAAGGGCCAGCCATGAGCTAACCGATGCAGTTCCTCGGCAGAGCACCGTTTCTCTAGTTCTATTGCGTGGTCACCACGCCAAGGCATGTCCAGGGAGTTTTTTTGGTCAGCCAAAGTTGTCTGGCGTTTGGGGCATGCATGATAAAGCTCTCTGGTGAAGTTTCAAAGGAAATGGAGTTGGTTGTGGTTCATTTGCACAGAGGGTAAGATTTCAGCAGGAAACTTGGGGTTCATACAAAGTGTTTTTACTGTAGGCCACTTGGGGTGAAACCTTATCTAGTAGTCATAGACATGGAGGGACTACATGGCCACCAGTTTTTAGCTCAGGGAGATAAGTTTACATTCTACTTCCAATACAAAGCTATATTTGCTGCCATAAACTAGGTTTGGATGAATTGCTCATATTTTCCATATGAGCATGCCATTTTTGGGTTTGGTTTTATGCAGTAGAATGCAAATGAAGTTGTGCAAGAGTTTGGGGGCAGTTGCATGTTCAGAAAGGAAGGAGAGGGGGAGAGTGGTGCTGCAAGAGTTTGGCAAAAATAATATTTTATAAAAACATTTTTATGTCCTATACACATGGCATGATCATTGGGCAAAGATTTGGATCAAGGAGATGAATTTTGACAGTAGGAGGGATCCTATGAATTAAAACACAAGCAAGCAAACAAGCAATCAACAATCCAGTCAAGCATCACAAGCACACAAAAGTTTTTTTGGCCTTGATTTTTGAGTCATGTTAACTAAGTTATGAGGCAAAACACAGGGTGTGATAGACCTGTTGTCATTCCTCGACGCCTACTCCGGCTATCACCAGATCTTCATGGCCGAGGAAGACGAGGACAAAACGGCGTTCATCACTCCCTGCGACACGTACTGCTTCAAGCGCATGTCATTTGGTCTGAAGAGCACGGGTTCAGCATTCGCGAGGGCTGTCCAGATCAGCCTCGGACCACAGCTGCACAGGAATGTGGAGACCTACATGGACGACATTGTAGTCAAGACGAAAGACAAGGCCACACTGGTCCAGGACCTGGAGGAGACCTTTGTGAATTTGCACAAGATCAAACCGAAGCTCAATCCTAAGAAGTGCGTGTTTGGGGTCCCTTCTGGCAAGCTCCTCGGTTTCTTCATATCTCAGTGTGGGATAGAAGCCAGCCCCACCAAGATTGAAGCAATCGAGCAGCTAGAGGCACCAAAACGCGTCAAGGACGTATGGTGGCTGGCGGGCTGCGTCGCTGCCCTCAGCAGGTTCATCTCCAAGTCCACGGAGCGTGCCTTGCCATTCTTCAAGATCCTGAAGAAGGCAGGCCCGATGACATGGACCCTAGAAGCAGAGGCAGCGTTGCAAGACCTGAAAAAGTACATGTCCTCAGCCCCCGTCCTAGTTGCGCCCAAACCTGAGGAACCGTTGCTGTTATACTTGGCGGCGACGAACCAGGTGGTCAGCGTCGCGCTAGTGGCGGAGAGGGAAGCTGAGGACGGTGAACCAACGGCCCCCAAGCCAACTATCAGTGAACAAGAGCCTACCTGGGTGAGCCAAGAAGCTGACACAACGACAACACGGGAAGCGGAACAACGAGCGCCGCAGAAGACAAGGATGGTGCAGCGACCAGTGTACTTTGTTAGCTCCCTCGTGCAGGGGGCTCGATCGAGGTACTCCGGGATTCAGAAGCTACTCTTCGGCCTCCTCATGGCCTCTCGGAAGCTGCCCCACTACTTCCAAGCGCACCTCATTACAGTCGTCACCCTCTTCCCGCTGCAACGGATCTTGAGGAACCCAGAAGCAACCGGCAGGATTGTGGAATGGGCCTTGGAGCTAGTCAGCTTTGATATGAATTTCGAGAGCACAACAACCATCAAAAGCCGAGCACTGGCTGAGTTTGTTGCCAAAGGGACGCCGACCCCAGATGAGGAAACCCCAGAGACAGCCCTTCACGGCAAGGAAACACCTCAGGTATGGATCATGTACTTTGACGGGGCTTTCTCACTCCAAGGCACCGGTGCCGGAGTGCTGGTCATAGCACCCACCGAAGAGCAGCTCAAGTATGTGGTCCAAATGCACTTCCCTCGGGAGGTGTCAACCAACAACACAGCTGAGTATGAGGGTTTACTTGCCGGGCTGCGGATAGCGGCAGATTTGGGAATCAAGAAATTGATAGTCCGAGGAGACTCACAGCTGGTCGTGCGCCAAGTCAACAAGGATTACCAGAGTCCCCTGATGGAAGCATATGTTGATGAAGTGAGGAATTTGGAAGCTCGGTTCGACGGTCTATGGATGGAACATGTCCCGAGGACAGCGAATGACATTGCCGACGACTTGTCAAAGCGGGCAGCTCAGAAGTCGCCTGTGGAACCAGACACCTTTGTGCTCCGACTCACTCAGCCATCAGTTACACCATGAGGGCGATAGGCCAAGAAGAGAAAGATATCCTCCGGCGACTACTTCCCGGCAGAGCTGTTGGTGGCCACCAAGAAGGTTGCCGGAAGCGACGAAATGCTCGACGGTCAGTGCTGAGCCTTGGCGGGACAGGCGGTCCCCGCCGTCAAAGCTAGCGCTCCCGCAGCAGAAGAAACGCCTTTAGTCCTTGTCGTCGAGCCACTGGCTCCGACATGGGCGCAGGAAATTGTCCGGTACCTCCAGACCAGAGACGTCCCCGAAGAGCAAGAAGAGGCCAAAAAAGTAGCCCGGCAGTCGAGTATGTACCAGTTCGTTGACAACGATCTATACAGAAGGAGACCGAACAGAGTGAAATTGAGGTGCATCGCTCGGGAGGAAGGACAAAAGTTGCTGGCAGAGATACATGAGGGGACCTGTGGCTCCTAGCAGGATCAAGAGCCCTTGTCGGGAAGGCATTCCGGCAAGGCTTCTACTGGCCCACAGCCTTTCAAGATGCCTTGGCGGTGGTAACAACGTGTGAAGCATGCCAATACCACGCCAAGCAAATACACCAACTAGAACAAGCCCTTCAAAAAGTGCCACTCTCCTGGCCATTCTCGGTCCGGGGGCTCGACATTGTCGGCCCCCTCCCCCGCGCTATCGGGGGCTTCAAGTTCTTGTTTGTCGCTATCGACAAGTTCACGAACTGGACCGAGGTTGAGCCAGTCAGAAAGCTAACGGCGCAGGCGGCGATCAAGTTACTCAGACGAATTGTTTGCCGTTTCGGGGTCCCCAACAGGATCATCACCGATAACGGCACACAGTTCACCAGCAGCACTTTTATGCAATACTGTCAAGACATCGGCTCCCGAATCTGCTTCGCCTCGGTTGCTCACCCCAGGAGCAATGGGCAAGTAGAGAGGGCAAATGATGAAGTGTTGCGGGGTCTCAAGACGAGGACTTTCGACAAGCTGCGCAAACATGGAAGGCGCTGGATGGACGAGCTGCCGGCGGTTCTTTGGTCAATTAGAACGACGTCAAATCGAGCCACTAGAAAAAACCCCTTTTGCCCTGGTATACGGGGCAGAGGCAGTTCTCCCCACGGAACTCACGTACGGGTCACCGAGAGAGCAGACCTTTGATGAGGATCAGGAAGAGCGACTACGGCATGACGATGCCACGCTCCTCGAGGAAGATCGTCTCCAGGCCACACTGCGTGCCGCTAGGTACCAGCAGGCCTTGTGCCACTACCATAGTCGCAAAAGTGTGTGCCAGGATTGTTGAGGAAGGCGACCTTGTCCTTCGACGGATTCAGTCCGCGAAGGGAACGAACAAGTTGACGCCAAAGTGGGAAGGCCTTTACCGGGTGGTACGAGTCACCAGACTTGGCGCAGTCCGCCTGGAGACTGAAGATGGCACCCAGGTGCAGAACTTGTGGAATATCGAGCATCTTCGCAAGTTCTACCCGTAAGGCGTGGTTGTCGAGCCCCCCGACAACCACTTTTGTGCAAGTTTCGCAACAATGCGTGTAATCCTTTGTACAAAGCCAGGTGATGACCCCGTGCGCAGTCAGTAAAACTAGTTATCCCGTAACCTTTTTCCTCCTTAGAAACATATTTGCATTATGTTTCGCTATGCGGGTTATTGCGGTAGCTCATTGCCAGCATAAGGTTGTTATCGAAACCGCTAAAAGCCAATAGCGCACCCTATTTTCTCTTCTTTCTTTTTCTCAAAAGGAAGCAGGATGGCTCCCCCCGCGCGTAAGTCATCCCGGGGGAAGAAGGGGACAGCGAAGGCGGAAGAGTTCGGAGTAACAACCTCTCGTCAAGAAGAAGATAACTTAAATCCTTACTCTTTCCCTGCTACGAAATGCGGCCTGAGGAAAGACCTACACGCAGGAGAATCCTTATCGAAATCGTTGCGCGTCGGGGGTTGGAAGCGTCCCCAACCCCCCGAAGAGTCGTGACAAGGATGATAAAGGGACCTTGCCGAAAGTGGCTGTACGAGGGAGTGCTCGGGATTTATCCTTACAAGTGCCCCTCGATAAGACGACCCACGTCGGCAAGGATCCCCGGCAAGCATAAAGGTCAGAAAGGCATCGCAACGCAGTATTTCATGAAGAAGGGAAGGAAAAGAGGGATTGAAACACAAACATACAAGATAAATCCTTGATATATCAGTAGTACCCAACGTTTTCTTTGATTTTCTTTCAACACTTCGTCGGGTACAACCTGGATACAAGAGGTGAGCCCCAAGCTCAGCGGCGGTAGTAGCAAGGTCAAGTCACAATCCTGATTTCCTCTAACGTCGTCGCCGCCATCCGGAGGGAGATCGACCACTACGATGTGGTGAACAATCCAGAAACAAGGCCCCACAAGCGGGGCCTTGCCGTCCGAATCCTTCCAGGACGCCGACGCGCCCTCCGAATCCCTCAAGGATGCCGGTGCGCACGCTACTCAAAGTCATCGCCCTTGACCTGGAAGCCGAGGATGCTGTCGTCGTCATCACTGCCCCCGAGAGCGGACGAACGACCTCCACCTTCGCGCCAAGAACATGGCATCCCCAGGGGGGAGGTTGACCACCACCCACGAAGGTCCATCACGGCAGCCGTTCACACGGAGCCACAAGCCCCGAGGGCGGCGAGCCTCCATGGTCCTCGCAAAAAGATCAGGGAGATGCAGCCAGCTCCGGCGCCACCGGGGGACCACCACGAGAAACTCTTGAACCTCGACCCCCGCGAGGGCCCTCATGGGGATACGCGAGGAAGGCGTGCCCCCACGGCCGCCATGGTTTGGCGGAACCGTGCCGGATGCTGACCAGCCGCGGGAGCTGGACTCGACCTTCGCCACCGTCACCACAATGCGCACCGGGCTCCGGGGGCTACCTCTCCCAGGATCCCCTAGGACCTCGAGCGCGGTCGTGGCTCCTCGCCATTGCAGAGGGAACGCGCTTGAAACGGTGGCGAGAAAAAGAGGAATGAAGCACCAAGCAGCTAAGGAAGAACTCGGAGTCACGGGTGACTAGCACTCTCTCTAAACCATCCCTATTTATAGGGGCGTGAGGAAGGAGAGGGGGTGACTCTCCGCAGAACATAACGAGCGCACGCTCGTACACCCATGACTTCAACGACCGCCCTCCCCGTCCAATGACGAGCGCCGCGCATGCCATGCGTCGCCCGAGGCATAGTCAAGAAGGAAGGAGGAGCAACACCAATTAAATGGCAAGGAGCGGGCGGCCGACGCATCATTTCTCCCGCTGCTTACCCCGAGGGAGGCCGGGGGCTGGCCGCCCGTGCACTGATGTGACCACTCACTATCAAGCATGCCGCTTCAACGACCGCCCTTTTCCAACAATGCCATTACCCATGGTAAATGCACATCGTGGGGAAGGTCAGTAAAAAGTCATCATAACTACAGGGGCGTGCGGCTGTGCATGCCCGTGCACTGTTTTCGGCCTAGCCCAACAACGGCGCACGCGTGTATGGCGCAGGCCCGTGGGCTACAGTAAGTGTACTAAGAACCGGGGGTCCCTAGTCCCCAGACTTGTGTACGGACAGTCAGCCCAGACCGGCAACTTCTTGCCGGGCTCACACCAGCCTCCGAGGCAAACCAAGAGCCAAGACTGATGAAGACATGACTACCTTAGATACGAACAAAAATATTGCATACATGCATATTTGTGAGATCATTTCTTATAAGAATTACACAATAATTAATTTATGTTATCCGGAACAAAAATATTTCAACTATTTATATTTTATGGCTAAATGCAGAATGGCCGAACACTTGTATGAACCACGTGTGATGAGAAAGGAAGAGGAAATGGTTGGCTGCTATTCAAGAGGACCTCTCACGTCAAAAGAAATAATTAGGCATTGTTCAAGAAGTTCTCTCACATCACTTTTAGCCCAAAAGAAGATAGAGTCCAAGTCTCTCACGTTCTGGACTCAGATTCGGACTGCACAGACACACATGTCTCAAAACGACAACAACTTTTTCATCCAGACTCCGAATTGGGTGATTATTATTTTTTTGGAAACTAGATTTCATATGCATACCATCCCAATTGGAATCACCTTAAAATTCATCCAGACCGTGGAAATATTGACGAAACAATCTGACATTGCAGCAGAATCCGAGTCAAACTACAAGTCCAAAGGTGTTGCATCACCTCCACTTGGGCCCATGGGCCTTGTACGACCTAGGGTTAGTTTTAGGCTGCCTTGGGACGTCCTCGCACCTCCTTGGCCGCCACCCCTTGCTCCTATAGAAGTAGATCAATCTAGTAGCTTTTTCTTTGGAATTTGTTTAGCTAAAAGTTAGTCATTGCAAATTCGTGTACTTCGTTTGTGTCCAACGACCAGACCAAGACCGCTTTTGGATCCCCACCTTTATCAATACTTCATCTATATTCGCAATATTCAGATTGCTTTATCACATTCTTGCTTCTTCTTCAATTGCTTGCAGGAAGAGACCTTCATGGTCAGGTTGATCCTGCCCCGGCGTGGTCAATAACCTCTTGGAGTTGGTTTAGCGATTGCTAAGGCGCAACATCGTGCACGTCTGTAGTCGGATCGTCAAAGTCACCTCCATAAAATCGATAATTATCATCTCATCAAAATATCGGGACCCTCGCCTCTATCAAGTGGTATCAGTTTTCAGGTTGCTCGGTGAGAATTTCTTGTTATCCCTAGATTAGATTCATTTTTCTTACCTATTAACCAAGAAAAATCCACCAAAAAAGTTTAGATCCATTCATCCCACATCCGAACCAATCCGAGCCTTTTTGCAATTTTTTGTTCGTTTTTTTGCTTTGCTGAATTTGCGATTGCATCGTCGTGTCGAGTTGTTGGTCTTAGCGTCTAGTCTTTTAGAGTTTCAAGTTCTATTCACAAGTTGTCACGCCACCGCTACATCATCATCCCTTCCATTGTCGCCCACCATCATCCATCAATTTCCATCACGTGCTCCCCATCATTCATTGTCATAGTCATACTAGAGGTCCTTCACATCTACGCGTGATCCAATCTGCATCTTATCTGTTGGAGAAAAAAGTGAGAGAAAAATAGAGAGAAAAAAGGTAAAAAAGTGAGAAAAAAATAGAGAGAAGAAAAAAACAAATTTCGGATCTACCTAGACTCAATCTCGTATCTGAATTCTGATTGAAATCTGTTTTGCGCAGTGTTCAGTAAAACAGGCATATCTTCTTCTGCAAAGTCCGTTTTGGCTCCACAATTACTCAAATTCAAGCTATCGATGAGCCGCATCTGAATAGTTCATCAAGCTAGTTCATTATTGTCACCTCCAAATCGTCATCTAAATAGGACTTTTTGCCCTTGGAAGGTTGCAGACACAGTTTGTCAATATTTTTTGGTCCGTTCCCGAATTTTTTGACTCCTCATACGAACTCGGAATTGAGTGATTCTTTTTTAATATGAAATCTTGAGTCTATAGCATTTTCGAAAAAACTATCAAAAAATTGGCATAATATTTTTGAGAGGAAAGTTGTAGAGAGATTTTGTTATATTCTACTGCATATCATCCGTTGCTGCTATTTCTCCTACGTCGTGGCTTCATTAGTGTTCTAGGCTCGCGTCTCTAGTACCGTCTAGCCTAGGACCAGCACAGTATCGTCTTTGAGCGTTTATTCAACATTGCATCTCTGAATTGATTATAACTAATCTTTTGCTACCATATATTAAGTCTTCCAAGCTCCACATATTTCTACATCGTGTATACATACGTTCACCTGGTAATCGCTTTACTCAATCTTCGAAGATATTGACACCGTCGGTTGCTAGTCACCACCTGCTGCATGGTAAGAATTTGTAAAACATTGATATTTGCCTTACTGTGAGCGTTTTACCACCACATTCAAGTAGTTCATAGGAACAACATTCTTGGATTTTGTTTCTTGTTACTACTAACCATGACAGGATCCAGAGTTGTCAGTTTGTGGGCTTCGTCGATCGTGGGAGACGTGCCACCACCTAAGCAAATGCCACAACCGTCACGAGAAGTGCAAAGACACATCAATACTCACAATCAAGTTAATGTTTCCCTTTTAATGGTTGTTTTAGACCTGCTTTATATATTGAATGGGGGTTCGAAATTAATGATATATTTGCTTCCCATAATTTAGTTGAACATAAGAAAGTTAAGGTCGCAGCTGGTTCATTCACTGGTTATGCTTTAGTTTGGTGGAGCGAATATTTTCGGTTACACCATGATATTATACCTACTACTTGGGATGATTTGAAACTTGCCATGAGACACACATTTGTTCCTGCTTATTATACTCGTGACATGATTAAAAAGTTACAACATTTAAAACAAGGTAGTGACTCCGTAACGAAATATTATGATGAGTTACAAACGACCTTGGTACATTCCTCATTAGAAGAAAGTGAAGAAGATTTCATGGACATATTTTGGGGAGGATTAAACCGTGATATTTAGGAGATACTAATTCATGAAAAGTGTTATCCTATGGATCGTTTGTTTTGTCTTGCTTGCAAAGCTAAATAGGAAATAAAACAACATGTTGCCCAAAAGGAGAACGATCGCAAGGTGCACATTCCAAGAGTTGATACGGTTGTTCCTTCAACTACTAGGCATACTATGACAACCACATCAATTGTTGTGAGGGTTACATCACCTTCACCATGTCACACATCAACATCAAGAGTGCCTACATTATCTGAGTTGATCATAAGAGGTAATAACAAAGGTATTGATCTTCCACCTCCAGAGGAGTATGACGAATGCCTTGTCAATTCCAATGTACCGTGTGATGAGCTACCCATTACTTTGATCACACCACCTATTTTAGAGGGCTATGTTCATGATTTGACTTTGCCATGTGATCATATATCAACAATTCTGAGTGCACCCATTGAATTGTCTGTTGATCAGAAAGAACCATGTGAATCAGGAAATAAATCAAATTTGGATCAAATATGTTTGAAAATAATTCTTTCACTATTTAATCATTTTGATATGACCTCCAATTTTGGTGATGATTCTGTGTCAAATGACATGTTGCATATTTGCTTATTTAAGCATGTTGTAGCATCTAAATTTGGAATAATTCAAGTTTATTTACCAATATTGGGATGGTTTAATGATGAACATTGTCAATCTTTTGATATGAATAAGGACTTCACTTATATGTGCAAACCGAGTTGCAATATATCCATGCCTTCTATTTCTTGTGATAATGTTTTGGCTTTATATTTCATGACATTTGAAGTGTGCTCTTGTATAAATGTGTCATATGTGCCACAACTAAGATCAATAAACATAGATGACATATACATATACAACATGTAAATCTTGTCTCTTGTGTTAGCCACATTTCAGACTAAGCAACGCTGAGGACGGCTTTGTTTTCAAGAAGGGAAGGATGATGAAGACATGACTACCTTAGATACAAACAAAAATATTGCATACGTGCATATTTTAGGTACGAACAAAAATATTGCATACGTGCATATTTGTGAGGTGATTTCTTATAAGAATTACACAATAATTTATTTATGTTATCCGGAGCAAAAATACTTCACCTATTTTTATTTTATGCCTAAATGCAGAATGACCGAACACTTCTATGAACCACGTGTGATGACAAAGGAAGAGGCAATGGTTGGGTGATATTCAAGAGGTCCTCTCACGTCAAATGAAATAATTAGGTGTTGTTCAAGAAGTTCTGTCACGTCACTTTTATCCCAAAAGAAGATAGAGTCCAAGTCTCTCACGTTCTAGACTCCGATTCGGACTGCATAGACACACCTGTCTCAAAACGACAAGAACTTTTTCATCTAAACTCCGAATTGGATGATTCTTTTTTTTGTTGAAAACTAGATTTCATATGCGTACCATCCCAATTGGAATCCCCTTAAAATTCGTCCAGAGCGTGGAGATATTGATGAAACAATCTGACATTGCAGCAGAATCCGAGTCAAACTACAAGTTCAAAGGTGTTGCATCACCTCCACTTGGGCCCATGGGCCTTGTATGACTTAGGGTTAGTTTTAGGCTGCCTTGGGACGTCCTCACACCTCCTTGGCCGCCACCCCTTGCTCCTATATAAGTAGATCAATCTAGTAGCTTTTTCTTTGGGATTTGTTTAGTTAAAAGTTAGTCATTGCAACTTCGTGTACTTCGTTTATGTTCAACGACCAGACCAAGACCACTTTCGGATCCCCACCTTTATCAATACTTCATCTATATTTGCAATATTCTGATTGCTTTATCATATTCTTGCTTGTTCTTCGATTGCTTGCAGGAAGAGACCTTCGTGGTCAGGTTGATCGTGCCACGGCGTGGTCAATAACCTCTTGGAGTTGGTTTAGCAATTGCTATGGCGCAACGTCGTGCACGTTTGTAGTCAGATCGTCAAAGTCACCTCCACCAAATCGATAGTTATCATCTCATCGAAATATCGGGACCCTCATCTCTATCAAGTGGTATCAGCGTACTTCATCTATATTCGCAATATTCAGATTGCTTTATCATATTCTTGCTTGTTCTTCGATTGCTTGCAGGAAGAGACATTCGTGGTTAGGTTGATCGTGCCCCGGCGTGGTCAATAACCTCTTGGAGTTGGTTTAGCAATTGCTAAGGCACAATGTCATGCATGTTTGTAGTCAGATCGTCAAAGTCGCCTCCACCAAATCGATAGTTATCATCTCATCGAAAGATCAGGACCCTCGCCTCTATCAAGTGGTGTCAGTTTTCAGGTTGCTCGGTGAGAATTTCCTGTTATCCCTAGATTAGATTTATTTTTCTTACCTATTACCCAAGAAAAATCCACACAAAAAAGTTAGATCCATTCATCCCATATCCAAACCAATCTAAGCCTTTTTGCAATTTTCTGTTCGGTGTTTTGCTTTGTTGAATTTGCGGTTGCATCGTCGTGTCGAGTTGCTGGTCTTAGCGTCTAGTCTTTTAGAGTTTCGAGTTCTATTCACAAGTTGTCATGCCACCGCTGCATCATCATCCCTTCTGTAGTCGCGCACCATCACCCATCAATTTCCATCACGTGCTCCCCATCGTTCATTGTCATAGTCATACTTGTGCTCCTTCACATCTACGCTTGATCCAATCTGCATCTTATCTGTTGAAGAAAAAAAGTGAGAGAAAAATAGAGAGAAAAAGGTAAAAAAAGTGAGAAAAAATAGAGAGAAGAAAAAAAACAAATTTCGGATCTATCTAGACTCAATCTCGTATCTGAATTCGGATTGAAATCTGTTTTGCGTAGTGTTCGGTAAAACAGGCATATCTTCTTCATGCGAAGTCCGTTTTGGATCCACTTTCAAGCTATCGATGAGCCGCATCTGAATAGTTCATCAAGCTAGTTAATTATTGTCACCTCCAAATCGCCTTCTAAATAGGACTTTTTGCCCTCGGAAGGATGCAGACACAGTTTGACAATATTTTTCTGGTCCGTTCCTGAATTTTTTGACTCCTCATAGGAACTCGGAATTGAGTTATTCTTTTTGCATTCGAAATCTTGAGTCTGTAGCATTTTTGAAAAAAAATATCAAAACATTGGCATAATATTTTTGAGAGGAAAGTTGTAGAGAGATTTCTTTTATATCCTGCTTGGCGGTTATTTCTCATCACCGTCTTTACTGTCATTGTGATCTTCACTTATATCTTGCTATCCAGACCTACTTCATTTCATCCCTTGCTAATATTTGTGCTACGTCGTGACTTCATTAGTGTTCTAGGCTCGCGTCTCTAGTACGGTCTAGCCTAGGACTAGCACAGTACCGTCTTTGAGCGTTTATTCAGCATTGCATCTCTGAATTGATTATTGCTAATCTTTTGCTACCATATATTAAACCTTCCAAGCTCCACATATTTCTACATCGTGTATACATACGTTCACCTGGTAATCGATTTACTCAATCTTCGTAGATATTGACACCGTCGGTTGCTGGTCACCACCTGCTGCATGGTAAGAATTTGTAAGACATTGATATTTGCATTACTGTGAGCGTTTTACCACCACATCCCAGTAGTTCATAGGAACAATATTCTTGGATTTTGTTTCTTGTTTCTACTAACCATGACAGGATCCAGAGTTGTCATTTTGTGGGCTTCGTCGATCGTGGGAGACATGCCACCACCTAAGCAAATGCCACAACCGTCACGAGACGGGCAAAGACATCTCAATACTCACAATCAGGTTAATGTCTCTATACCACCATCTAATGGCCGTTTTAGACCTGCTTTATATATTGAATGGGAGTTTGAAATTAATGATATATTTGCTTCCCATAATTTAGTTGAACATAAGAAAGTTAAGGTCGCAGTTGGTTCTTTCACTGGTTATGCATGATTTTGGTGGAGAGAATATTGTCGGTTACACCATGATATTATACGTACTACTTGGGATGATTTGAAACTTGCCATGAGACACACATTCGTTCGTGCTTATTATACTCGTGACATGATTAAAAAGTTACAACATTTAAAACAAGGTAGTGACAATGATGCGAAGCATCCCACCATCATCCCCATGAAGACTACACCATCAAACCAACCCCCAAGTGGCCCTATGACAAGAGCACGCACACGCGACATTGGAGCTAAGGTGAACTCACTCCTCTTCGAGTTTGACTTGGACGGGAAAGGAACTTGGATGCTACCTCACAATAAAACCATGTGCATCATTATGTATGAGGAAGACGACCGCGAAGGACCAAGGAAGCATCCCCAATACCAAGGCTCGTAGGAAAAGGAGTCAAGCACCAAGGGCAGCTCTCTGGACCGCCCGAAACTTCCGGCCTGCCATCGACCCAAGGCCAAGTCCAGGAGTGCCAACTTTCAGGTTAGCCCGGAACCCGCCCGGACCGTGGCTTGGAAGCTCCGGCCCCCGGACCCTCTGGCTGGCCCGGAAATTTTGGCCCCTCCAGAAGCCAGCCTTCGAAGCCTGCGCCAACACTCGGGAAAGCCCGAACCCAATCCGGAACCTGCCCGGAACTTCTGGCGCTCGGAACTTTTGGCCTAGCCCGGAACTTCCGGCCTTCACAGAACGATGCCACTCGGGCCCGAGGCCCATGTACCTCTTCCACGTACCCCTTCGTCCCTAACACTATATATACTTCTCTCCCACCTCAAATTAGTGTTAACTGTTGTTTAGCAAAGACCTTTTGTTGAGCATAGCTCCATTACTTACGTCTCCCATGGAGATTGCCCTCCATTGAGAGAAGATCCAAGTGATGCCAAGGCCCCTCTAAGGGAAGATAATAAGGGATTCAAGACCTCCTCCTTTGGAGCGAGGAGACTATCGTTACGTGTATCCTTTTGTTGATTGTGGATCCGGTATCTCGTGTACTCGTGTGTTTCTTGTGGATGTGTGATCGGAGGTTGTCCTTGAGTGTGTGTTTTCCTCTTGTTTTTCTCTGGTGTTCTTCGTGTTCCTCGTGAAATCCACCTCCAATTCGTGAAAGATCGACGCACATGGGTGTGCCCGTATCAGACAACGTAATGAAATATTATGATGATTTACAAACGACCTTGTTGCATTCCTCATTAGAAGAAAGTGAAGAAGATTTCATGGATAGATTTTGGGGAGGATTAAACCCTGATATTCAGGAGATACTAATTCATGAAAAGTGTTATCCTATGGATTGTTTGTTTCGTCTTGCTTGCAAAGCTGAATAGGAAATAAAACAACGTGTTGCCCACAAGAAGAACGAGCGCAAGGTGCACATTCCAAGAGTTGATACGGTTGTTCCTTCAACTACTAGGCATACTATGACAACCACATCAATTGGTGTGAGGGTTACATCACCTTCACCATGTGACACGTCACCACCGAGAGTGCCTACATCATCTGAGTTGATCATAAGAGGTAATAACAAAGGTACTGATCTTCCACCTCCAGAGGAGTAAGATGAATGCCTTGTAAATTCCAATGTACCATGTGATGAGCTACCCATTACTTTGATCACACCAGCTATTTTAGAGGACTATGTTCATGATTTGACTCTGCCATGTGGTCATATATCAACAATTTTGAGTGCACCCATTGAATTATCTGTTGATCAGAAAGAACCATGTGAATTAGGAAATAAATCAAATTTGGATCAAATATGTTTGAAAATAATTCTTTCACTATTTAATCATTTTGATATGACCTCCAATTTTGGTGATGATTCTATGTGAAATAACATGTTGCATGTTTGCTTATTTAATCATGTTGTAGCATCTAAATTTGGAATAATTCAAGTTTATTTACCAATGTTGGAATGGTTTAATGATGAACATTGTCAATCTTTTGATATGAATAAGGACTTCACTTATATGTGCAAACTGAGTTGCAATATTTTCATGCCTTCTACTTCTTGTGATAATATTTTGGCTTTATATTTCATGACATTTGAAGTGTGCTCTTGTATAAATGTGTCACATGTGCCACAACTTAGGTCAATAAACATAGATGACCTATACATATACAACATGTACACCTTGTCTCTTTTGTTAGAAACGTTTCAGACTAAGCAACGCCGAGGACGGCTTTGTTTTCAAGAAGGGAAGGGTGATGAAGACATGACTACCATAGATACGAACAAAAATATTGCATACGTGCATATTTGTGAGAAGATTTATTATTAGAATTATGCAATAATTAATTTTTGTTATCTGAAACAAAAATAATTCACCTATTTTTATTTTATGCCTAAATGCAGAATGGCCGAACACTTGTATGAACCACGTGTGATGACAAAGGAAGAGGAAATGGTTGGGTGCTATTCAAGAGGTCCTCTCACGTCAAAGGAAATAATTAGGTGCTGTTCAAGAAGTTCTCTCACGTCACTTTTAGCCCAAAAGAAGATAGAGTCCATGTCTCTCACGTTCTGGACTCAGATTCGGACTGCACAGACACACCTTATTGGGTGATTATTTTTTTATTAGAAACTAGATTTCATATGAGTATCATACCAATTGGAATCACCTTAAAATTCGTCCAATGCGTGGAGATATTGATGAAACAATCTGACATTGCAGCAGAATCCGAGTCAAACTACAAGTCCAAAGGTGTTGGATCACCTCTACTTGGGCCCATGGGCCTTGTATGACCTAGGGTTAGTTTTAGGCTGCCTTGGGACGTCCTCCCACCTCCTTGGCTGCTGTCCTTTTCTCCTATATAAGTAGATCAATCTAGTAGCTTTTTCTTTGGGATTTGTTTAGTTACAAGTTAGTCATTGCAACTTCGTGTACTTCGTTTGTGTCCAACGACCAGACCAAGACCGCTTTCGGATCCCCACTTTTATCAATAGTTCATCCATATTCTCAATATTCAGATTACTTTATCATATTCTTGCTTGTTCTTCGATTGCTTGCAGGAAGAGACCTTCGTGGTCAGGTTGATCGTGCCCCGGCGTGGTTAATAACCTCTTGGAGTTGGTTTAGCGATTGCTAAGGCGCAAAGTCGTGCATGTTTGTAGTCAGATCGTCAAAGTCACCTCCACCAAATCGATAATTATCATATCATCAAAAGATCGGGACCCTCGCCTCTATCAAAGACCACAGGAAGGCATTTAGGCCCTTCACAGAGTGGAATAGCCCTTCCGCGAGCGCCCCCAGCAAGGATTCCAACCCGCCAGGCTGCCGCTCCACCTCACTAGGGATGCTAGTCTACATCGTCTGATGTGTCGAGTGGGCAGGCGGAGCTAGCCGGGGCTTCTTCTTCTTGGCCTATGGTAGCTTTAACGACACCCGTCCCGCAGCATGGCAGAAGAATAAGAGGTAGTTATGCGAACGGCACAGAAGGAGAGGCGATCCTTGCCGGGAACCGTCAC
This sequence comes from Elymus sibiricus, assembly GCA_039707655.1. Lineage (NCBI taxonomy): Eukaryota > Viridiplantae > Streptophyta > Magnoliopsida > Poales > Poaceae > Elymus > Elymus sibiricus. The sequence goes on along the minus strand of CM077671.1, from coordinate 153,703,297 downwards.
CAGCGCGCCACCTCACGGCGCATTCAATGCGCCTCTCCTAGTCTGTCAGAGTTAGGTGTCCTCCACTGCCGCTGTGACGACAGCCCCTGTAGTTGTAAGAACACACTGTACACCCAGCAAAAGACCATCGTAGCCCTTGTGGTAACCCCTTGAACTATAAAAGGAGGCCCATGGCTACCTTGAGAAGGGTCGACACTCTGTCCATTTGTGCGCCTAGCAGTGCCTCTCAAGCATCCTTGCCGGGTAGCTGCTCCCTTGTATTTGGACCCAGATATACAACACATAGACAGGACGTAGGGTTTTATGCTCTCGAGCTGCCCGAACCTGTATAAACCCTGCGCGTAGTCATGGCCGACTGATGTTCTTTGTGCACTCGACGCCCCCTGCTGAACCAAAAATGGGCCTCGCTGGTCCCATAGATCATCGTGAATCACCCTGCCGACACCATGAGAAGGCCAAAGAGCAATTTTTGCACTCCAGAATACCTTCATCTAGCACCCTGCAGAAGAGAGCTAGCGAAGTATTGGGCGTTACACCATTTTCTTCTTCCGCACAACTTGCTATTCTGTTTCTTGCGCTACGCTCGTGTTGTCGGCTCTTGGCTTACCAGAGTTAAATCAGGCTTGTCGGTTGCTTGCCCGGGGGCTACCGTCTCTTCATCCTTAGCTTCTCTCTCCGCTACCAGTGTAGCACTAACCACTTGGTTTGTTGCCACCAAATATAGCAGCAACGACTCTTGTGGTTTAGGCGCGACTAGTATTGGTGTTGAGGCTAAGTACTTCTTCTAATCTTGAAGCGCTGCCTCCGCTTCCGGAGTCCATTTTATTGGACCTGCCTTTTTTAAGATTTTGAAAAACGACAAGGCGCATTCCACAGACTTGGAAATGAATCTGCTGAGGGCAGCGATGCATCCCGCCAAGCGGCGTATGTCCTCGACATGCTTTGGTGCCTCCAACTGCTTGATTGCTTCTATCTGGGTAAGCTTCAATCCTGCATTGCAACATGAAGAACCCGAGAAGCTTGCCGGATGGAACTCCAAATACACACTTCTCAGTGTTGACCTTCAACTTGATCTTGCGCAAGTTTGCGAATGTCTATTCCAACACGGCCTACCACTGGACTACGCAAGAAAGACCCTCGCGAGGGCCTCCGCCTCGTGAGGGGTAAACCAGCAAGCATCGTCAAGAGCCTCGCGATGCCCCCTCACGAGGTTGCTTCCCGAGGCTGCATCCGGGGCCTTCACGGGGCGGACTGATCTAGGATGGCTTGGTGGGGTCGCACGGTCTGTGCACTCACGTGCGCGAAGCATGCCATGCCAAGCGGTGCCAGGAGCCCTGCTAGTAGGCATAGACAGAGAGGATTTCCTCTTTGGCGCTAAGGGAGCCGGGCCAGCTCACTCACTCCCAAAGTAACCCCAAAAGGTTTCCTGTTTGGTGTATGAAGACTGGGGCTGGGGGCTTGCTAGGACGGAGGTCATCCCCGAGCCCATCAACGTGTCACGACAGGAAGCTTTTGCTGGCGAAGACTACTTTTGTCCAGATAAGCTGCAGTCATGTCCCCCTTCAAACTGGCCGTTGTGGCAAGCCTTCCCGCCTTGTGTTTTGGGGGAAGAGGACCAAGGCCAGTGTAAGAGGGGATGGGCTGCTACCGTAGGCAGGGACCGTTGTTAGCCAGAACTCACCCTTGTACTCGTTCTCATCCCCAAGTAATCTAGACAAGCAGGAGTAGGGTTTTACAACACAAGGTGGCCTGAACCTGGGTAAACTGTTGTGTCCATTGTTCTTCCTCCTTGGCTCGAGCATGTCGGAGTGTCGCCATGAGGTTGCGAAGTAGAGTAGGGCGAGAGGACTTGCGCACCCCAGAGTTCTCACCCCCGAGCCTGGCCCGGCGCCCCCCTCAGGCCAGGCTCGGGGGCTTCCCAAAATGAAAAAGAAAAAATATTTACTTTATGTTGTCAAATAATAAATTCCTTCGAAAGTGTTGGTATGGAAGGCAACCGTAGATACGGCCCGCCATAGAAAGTGAAAGTTTGGTGGAAAAAGGAATAAACTTTATTTTCTGTTTGGGAACCGCCTATGATATATCTAGCATGGAAAGTTTTGTGAGCTACTTTTTCGTTTTCGTTGACAGGAAAGGCATGCCACCCAAAATATTTTTCTCTCTCAATTTAAAATCTTGAGCTCTGGCACCTCTACAAATCCCTACTTCCCTCTGCGAAGGGCCTATCTATTTACTTTATGCAATTTTTTTTTTACTTTGAGTTTCCATCTTCTCTTAAAAAGCACCAACTAGGAGGCACTATGGTCATACTTGAGCATTGGGCATAGCTAATATTTGAGTGTGTTTCATGAATGGATCAATGATTGGGCATGATGGGCTAGGGATAACTTTCTTTAGTGTTGATATTTTGAAAGACATGGTTGCTTGTTGGCATGCTTTAGTATTGAAGTCATTATGTTAAAACTAGACTATTGCTTTGAATCATCTATAAGTCCAAATGTCCATGCTACACAAAAGAAAAGAATATGAGATGAACATGTTAGGTAGCATTCCACATCAAAAATTCTGTTTTTATCATTTACCCACTCGAGGACGAGTAGGAATTAAGCTTGGGGATGCTGATACGTCTCCATCGTATCTATAATTTTTGCTTGTTCCATGCTGTTATATTATCATTCTTGGATGTTTTACAATCATTTTATAACAACTTTATATCATTTTTTGGGACTAACCTATTGAGATAGTGCCAAAGTGCCAGTTGCTGTTTTTGCTTGTTTTTTACTTCGCAGAATATCAGTACCAAACGGAGTCCAATCGTGACAAAACTTTTTGGAGATTTTTTTGGACTAGAAGACACCCAGTGGGCCAAAGAAGTGCCAGAGAGGTGGGTTGTGGAGGCCACAACCCACCAGGGCGCTCCAGGGGGCCCCCAGCGCGCCCTGATGGGTTGTGCCCTCCACAGGGCCCCCCTCCACCGCCTCTGACACCTATAAATTCCCAAATATTCAGAAAACCCAAGGGCGGTTGACAAAATACAATTTCAGCCACCGCAAGTTCCAGAACGTCGGGATCCAATCTAAACACCATCACGGAGGGGTTCATCTTCTTCATAGGTGCCTCTCCGATGATGCGTGAGTAGTCCACCATAGACCTACGGGTCCGTAGGCAGTAGCTAGATGGCTTCCTCTCTCTCTCTCTTATGATTCTCAATACAATGGTCTCTTGGAGATATATTTGATGTAAACTTTTGTGGTGTCTTTGTTGGGAACCGATGAATTTTGAGTTCATGATCAGTTTCTATCCATGAATATTATTTGAGTCTTCTTTGATCTCTTATATGCATGATTACTTATAGCCTCGTATTTCTTCTTCGAATCATTGGTTTAATTAGGCTGACTAAATCGATTTTTCTTGCCATGGGAAGAGGTGCTTTGTGATGGGTTCGATCTTGCGGTGTCCTTTCCCAGTGACAGAAGGGGCAGCAAGGCACGCATGTATCGTTGCCATTAAGGAGAACAAGATGGGGTCTATTCCTACATGAATAGATCTTGTCTACATCATGTCATCATTCTTACTGCATTACTCTGTTTTTCCATAAACTTAATACACTAGATACATGCTACATAGCGGTCGATGTGTGGAGTAATAGTGGTAGATACAGGCAGGAGTCGGTCTACTTATCTTGGACGTGATGCCTATATAATGATCATTGCCTTGGATATCTTCATGATTATTTGATATCAATTGCCCAACAGTAATTTGTTCACCCATCGTGCGCTCTACTCATGAGAGAAGCCACTAGTGAATCCTACGGCCCCCAGGTCTACTTTTCCAACATATTGCTTTCCGATCTATCTTTTTGCCATTTTGTTTTCAGATCTACAAAACCAAAAACCCAAAAACATATTGCTGCACTTTTTATTTGCTCTTTTTATTTATTTTTTCTTGAGAGATCTATCTCTCCTATCTATCACTACCTAATCTATCTTTTTACCGTGGAGAGATTGACAACCTCTCTTTCGCATCGGGTTGCAAGTATTTGTTATTTGTGTGCAGGTGCTGCTTATTGGGTGGTGGTGATCCTCCTACTGGTTCGATAACCTTGGTTTCATAACTGAGGGAAATACTTACCTTCGCTGTGCTACATCATCCCTTCCTCTTTGGGGAAATACCGACGCAGTCTCGAGCCACGTCAAAGGAATTTCTGGCGCCGTTGCCCAGGAGGAAGCGGTCTCTTCTACGTGCCTATCTCAGGCGCCAAGGAGACTCCATCATCATCTACCAGGTTCCTAATCACAAATCTCATCTCCTTGCAATTACATTATTTGTCATTTGCCTCTCGTTTTCCTCTCCCCCACTTCACAATTTTGCCGTTTTATTCGCCCTCTTTTTCGTTTGCCTTTTTTCTCGTCAGATCTCTTGCTTGCTTGCAATCTTGTTTGCGTAGTCACGATGACTCAAGAAAACACCAAGTTGTGTGATTTTTCCAATACTAATAATAATGATTTTATTAGTACTCCGATTGCTCCTCCCGCCACTTGTGCGGAGTCTTGTGATATTAATGCCGCTTTGTTGAATCTTGTCATGAAAGATCAATTTGCCAGTAATCCTAATGAGGATGCCGCGTCCCATCTAAACACGTTCATAGAATTGTGTGATATGCAAAAGAAAAAAGATGTGGACATTGATATTGTGAAGTTGAAGTTGTTTCCTTTCTCCTTGCGGGATCATGCAAAAATTTGGTTTTCTTCTTTGCATCGCAATAGCATTGATTCTTGGAATAAGTGCAAGGATGCTTTTATCACTAAGTATTTTCCACCCGCGAAAATTATTTCCCTTAGGACGCAAATCATGAATTTTATGCAATTTGAGCATGAACATGTTGCACAATCTTCGGAAAGAATGAAATTGATGCTAAGAAATTGTCCTACTCATGGTTTAAATCTTTGGATGATCATACAAAAAAATTATGCGGGATTGAATTTTGTCTCTAGAAATCTTTTAGATTCTGCCGCGGGTGGTAATTTTATGGAAATTACTTTGGGTGAAGCTACTAAATTGCTAGATAATATCATGGCAAATTATTCACAATGGCATACCAAAAGAGCACCCAGTAGTAAAAAAGTTAATTCGGTTGAAGAAATTAGTACTTTGAGTGATAAGGTTGATGCTTTGATGAAATTGGTTGCTAGTAAAAATGCTCCTATTGATATTAATGATGTGCCTTTGTCTACTTTGATTGAGCAAAATAGTGAATCCTTAGATGTGAACTTTGTCTCACGAAACAATTTCAATAACAATGCTTATAGAGGTAATTTTAATCCTAGGCCTATTCCTGGAAATTCCTCTAATAATTATGGTAATTCTTATGGCAATTTCTCTTACAATAATAATAGGAACACCTCTCATCTTGAGAGTATATTAAATAATTTATCAATGCGCAAAAGGCTTTCAATACCACGATAGAAGAAAAGTTGAATAAGATTGATGATATGTCTAGAAGCATTGATAGAATTTCTCATGATGTTGAAAATCTCAAGTTGAAAGCTTTTGTGGCTAAGATTGATGAATCAATTAAAGCTTTATATGTCTCTATGGATGAAATTAAGAAAAGAACCGCTATGCTTAGAGCTAAAAGAGATATCTTGGAAAATCGTTTTCTAGTGATTGCCTTCATAAAAAAGATTAAGATCTTAAAGTGATTGGTGTTTCTTCTATTGATTCCTTGTTTAGTAATATTAATATTGATGATAAAGGGACTGAAGTAGAGTTAACTTTAGCTAGAAGGCATCCCAATAATTTGGAGGGTGAAAATCTTGATGAAATTTTTGATAAAAGTGTGTTTGATGAGGTCAAAACTTTAACTAGTGATGTGCCCACTATTTTGGATTGCAAAGACTTTAATTATGATAGTTGCTCTTTGATTGAATGTATTTCTTTGCTGCAATCCATGTTGAATTCACCCCATGCTTATGAGCAAAATAAAGCTTTTACTAAACATATTGTTGATGCCATGATGAAATATTTTGAAGAAAAGTTGGAGTTGGAGATTTCTATTCCTAGAAAATTACATGATGAGTGGGAACCTACCATTAAGGTCAAGATTAAAAATTATGAGTGCTTTGCTTTATGTGATTTGGGTGCTAGTTTTTCCACGATTCCGAAATCTCTATGTGATGTGCTTGGTCTTACCAATATTGAAGAATGTTCTCTTAATTTGCACTTGGCGGATTCTACTATTAAAAAGCCTTTGGGAAGAATTAATGATGCTCTTATTCTTGCAAATAGGAACTATGTGCCCATAGATTTTATTGTGCTTGATATTGATTGCAATCCGTCTTGTCCAATTATACTTGGTAGACCGTTTTTACGCACTATATGTGTCGTGATTGATATGAAAGAAGGCAATATTCGTTTTCAATTTCCACTAAGAATGGGCATGGAACTCTTCCCTAGAACAAGAATTAATCCACCATATGAATCAATCATGAGGGCATCCTATGGATCCAAAACCAAAGATGACAATACTTGAATCTTTGCGTTATGCCTAGCTAGGGGCGTAAAACGATAGCGCTTGTTGGGAGGCAACCCAATGAATAAATAATATTTTGTTTTTTATTTTGTGTTTTTGAGTGTTGACACAATTATGCCTCTGTTATGATTGTGTTTTTATGGTTTATTTAGTGTTTGTGCCAAGTAGAGCCTTTAGGATGATTCATAAGATGAGTAGAAGCGATGCTGAATCTGAAACAGAAACTTTGCGTCTAGTATATGAATTTTCATTTTTTACTGGAACGTGATCTTGGGCTAAATTTTTAACACAGTATTTCTATACAAATTCTTTACGTTGTACAAATTGTTCAGAATTCTTGGAGTTACATAAGTATGGTTAGAGTACAGATTACTACAGACTGTTCTGTTTAAGACATATTCTATTTTCTTTGCATTGTGTGCTTGTTTTGATGAATATATGGGTTATATTGAAGGGTATGAGCCATGGTAAAGTTAAAATACAGTAGGTATAATGCAAAAATAAAATATGAATGGGTTTGCAACAGCACCTAAAGTAGTGAGTTGCTTTCTTATACTAACGGATCTCACGAAGATTTTGTTGAGTTTTTTGTGATTGAAGTTTTCAAGTTTTGGGTGAGATCACGATGGATGAAGGAATAAGGAGTGAAAAGAGCGTAATCTTGGGGATGCTACAGCACCCCCAAGATATATCAAAATAGAAACAAACAACTAAGCTTGGGGATGCCCCCGAGTGGCATCCCCTCTTTCTTCTAACGACCATCGGTATTTTACTTGGAGCTATATTTTTATTCGTCACATATCATGTGTTTTTCTTGGAGCGTCTTGTATCATTTGAGTCTTTTCTTGCTTTGCTTGTTAGTTTTTCACTTGTATCCTTGCTGGACACACCTATTTGAGAGAGCCAAATTATGCTATGATTTGTTAGAATTGCTCTATGTGCTTCACTTAAACTTTTTGAGCTATAGAATTGCTCTAGTGCTTCACTTATATCTTTTTGAGCACGGTGTGCTTGGAAATTTTTGTAGAAATCCTCTCATGCTTCACTTAAACCTTTTTCAGAGATGAAATCTTTATGCTCATGTGCTTCACTTAGATTTGTTTGAGCTTGTCAAAAAGCAATGGCAATATATGAAACTGGTCCCAAAGTGATAGATATCCAAGGAGGATATAATAAAAACTTTCATGAAGATCATTGGACAGATTAAACTTGATTCCTTGTAATAGTTTTGAAGCATGATGATAGTAATATGTGAGTCATGCTAGTGAGTAATTATGCTTTAGTAGGAATTTTGGTGTTAAGGTTTGTGATTCCCTATGCATGCACGAAAGTCAATAGTTATGCAATGAAGTTACATCCTACTTATGGTGCATTATTCGGTGTTAGTTATGCTCAATGCTCGCTTATGTGAATTTTTGTTTCTTGGTTTGGTTGCTTCTCAATCTATTTGCTAGCCTCCATTTGTACTAAGTAGAAATACTACTTGTGCATCCAAAATCCTTAAACCAAGTTTTGCCTTATGAGTCCATCATACCAACCTATATGCGGTATTTCCATGCCGTTCCAAGCAAATTTGTATGTGCCATCTCTAATTTTCAAACTAAATTTTCTCTTTTGTGTGCTCGTACCGCTCATGAAACGGTAGGGAGTGTCCAATATTTTTCCATGCTAGATGTGTTATTCTCAAGATGAGTGTTTATTCACTAGTCATTGCACGAGAGTGCGGCAGTACTAGGGATGCCCATTCCCGAAATGAAAAAGAAAAAATATTTACTTTATGTTGTCAAATAATAAATTCCTTGGAAAGTGTTGGTATGGAAGGCAACCATGAATACGGCCCGCCATGGAAAGTGAAAGTTTGGTGGAAAAAGGAATAAACTTTATTTTCTGTTTGGGAACCGCCTATGATATATCTAGCATGGAAAGTATTGTGAGCTACTTATAGCCTCGTATTTATTCTTTGAATCTTTGGTTTAGTTAGGCCGACTAGATCGATTTTTCTTGCCATGGGAAGAGGTGCTTTGTGATGAGTTCAATCGTGCGGTGTCCTTTCCCATTGACAGAAGGGGCAGCAAGGCACACATGTATCGTTCCCTTACGGATAACAAGATGGGGTCTATTCCTACATGAATAGATCTTGTCTACATCATGTCATCGTTCTTATTGCATTACTTCATTTTTCCATGAACTTAATACACTAGATGCATGCTGGATAGCGGTTGATGTGTGGAGTAATAGTGGTAGATGCAGGCAGGAGTCGGTCTACTTATCTTGGACGTGATGCCTATATAATGATCATCGCCTTGGATATCGTCATGATTATTTGATCTTATATCAATTTCCCAACAGTAATTTGTTCACCCACCGTGCGCTATACTCATGAGAGAAGCCACTAGTGAATCCTACGGTCCCCGGGTCTACTTTTCCAACATATTGCTTTCCGATCTATCTTTTTGCCTTTTTGTTTTCAGATCTACAAAACCAAAAACCCAAAAACATATTGCTGCACTTTTTATTTTCTCTTTTTATTTGTGTTCTTGAGAGATCTATCTCTCCTATCTATCACTAACTAATCTATCTTTTTACCTTAGAGAGATTGACAACCTCTCTTTCACATCGGGTTGCAAGTATTTGTTATTTGTGTGCAGGTGCTGCTTATTGGGTGGTGGTGATCCTCCTACTGGTTCAATAAGCTTGGTTTCATAACTGAGGGAAATACTGTAACAGCCCGAGACCGACGCTCCAGAAGATTCCCCTTTTATTTCCGTTGTCGTCATGTGATTCGTTTCGTTGTCGCATTCATCATCGCATCATTCGCATCATCTGCATAGCATCGTCACTTGTTTTCGAAAACTTGCATCCGTTAGCAGTCGCCGGTTCTTCCCGTCGTCCGTTTCGAGTCCAACCACACACGCACGCGCCCGCGGCATCGGTTAAATATTGTTTCTAAAAGTGCATATAAAATGTTCTCGGATTGGGTCGAAACTTGGCATGCGGTCTCATTATATTGTAGGTAGACCGCCTACCAAATTTCGTCGCAATCAGAGGTCGTTTGATACCCGAACGGTCGACCGTAGCGTCACCGTCATCGGTCTATTCGTTGGACGTTTGTGGTATTTGAAAACCTGTCACGAGCCTCAAATCTTCCTCTCATCTCAGCCCAACCCACTCTACATAGCCCACTAGCCTAGCCTAGCCCCTAACCATCGCCGGAGCCGTCCAATCGCGATCCTACGGTACGAATTCGGATGAAATTGCTAACCCTAGCCCCAATTGCTATAAATAGATGCCCATCCCTGCCTAATCTGGCCTAACCCTAGCCTCCTCGGGATCCATGCCCCGCCCCGCCGGAGAGGGCCTAGTCTCGCCGGAGTCGCCCCGCACCGCCGCCGGGTCGACCTCGCCTCCCCTCGCCGGTTCTCTCCTTCCTCTCCCCATGCCCGAGCTCACCCCGATGTCCTCTTCCTTGCAGGAGCTACCATGGCCTTGCCCCGCATTGACCTTGCCGCCGCCGTCGCCCCGTGTCCCGCCGCCGCCGGAGATGGATGGATCTGGGCATCCCCGCCACAGATCCGCCCGTTCCCGGGCAGCCTCGCCTCCGTGCCGCCTTGCAGTCGGCCAGCATCGCTGCGCCGCCGTCCTGCTCCCGCTCGGGCACGGGAATGAGGAGGAGGACCTGCCTCCGCATGGGCCTCGCCAGCGTCGCTGGGCCACGCCCGATGGCCCAGCAAACGGCCTGCCCAGCTCCACCGCATGGGCTAAGCCCACTATGGTGAGCACGCCCCACCGCTATTCTTCGCCCTGGGCGACTCGTTGTTCTTCTGCGCACAACATGTTTGGGCCCTAGTGCGATTCGGCCCATGTAGTATTTTCCCCTGTGTGCGAATTTCTCTATTAATCTTGGACATGCATATTTTCAGATAATGCCATGTTTTAAAATGCTCATATTTAATTAACCGTGCACCGGATCGAAATATTTTCTATATGTAAAATGCTCAGAAATATGCGTAGATTAATATTATTCCATTTTCATCCATGATAAAAATACTCACACTCGGTGTTGGCACCATTTTGCATAATTGCCATCACTCTGCATTGTCATATTTAATTAACGTGCATCGGGATTTAATCCAACCATATATTAAAAATGTTCAAAATAATGGCATCACATTTTCATGCATGACAAACTTGTTCAGTGGAATATTTGCATTTAACTTGCATTTATAATTGCTAAAAGGGTTTATACCATTAATGTCGTGGATTTGTCACGGCAGATGTCCTAGTGTAAGGACTTAGTCGTGAGGTCCGGCGCACGTAACTGGTAGCTTGAGAGGGGTTGAGCGGGACGAGAGACGCGGAGTTTTTACCCAGGTTCGGCCCCTCCGATGGAGGTAAAAGCCTACGTCCTGCTTGTGTCTTATATTGATGACGATGACGATCTCGGTTACAAGGGTGCGGAGTCGCTACCTCTAATCTCGAGATCCTCTAATCTGACTATCTTTCTGACCTGTCTATGAGACCTGTCTATGAGACCTGTCTATGAGACGTCTAACCTCTCCCCTCTTGGGGTGACCCGCCCCTCCTTATAAAGGCTGAAGGGGCGGTTTACATGTAGAGTCTAAGTCGGATTGATGACTTCCCATCGCGGGCTTCTCTTCATGGGCTTCCGAGTCCTGGGCTTGTAACCCGTCCCGGGCGGCTTACACCGGGCGGGTCACAACCAGGGCTTATCTTTCAGAGACTCGTCTCCGTGACTGTCTGATAACACTGTTCACCTCCTGGCACTGTAGCATCCGGGTTAGCCTCCTGACACTGTAGCCGGGTTAGCACCCTAACACTATAGCCGGGTTACCATCTTGGTACTGTAGCTGCCGGGTTACACCCTGACACTGTAGCTGCCGGGTTACAATTGTCTGCCGGGTTACACCCTGACACTGTAGCTGCCGGGTTACACCCCTGACACTGTAGCTGCCGGGTTACCGTTGTCTGCCGGGTTAGAACTGCAACCAGGTCTGTACTGTTTGCCGGGTCAGCATGTCTGCCGGGTCAGTACTGTTCTCCGGGTCAGTACTGTTTGCCGGGTCAGCATGTCCGCCGGGTTATACCGGGGGGTAATATCCCCGTCATTAGCCCCCAGGTTAGCTTGAATTTATTCATGGTAAGCTCCATCGTCTTGCAGGTATATGTCCTTTGAAATAAAATATTAGGATACAACACCCATATGCCGTTGAGTCAGCCTTCAATGCTCTTGGCGGGTCTCCTCCGCCGGGTTATAATCATTGATGGTGCCGGGTCATGATTGTTGGTGACGCCGGGTCAAATAACTGAACTCCCGCTGAAATTGACATCTTGAAAACTTCTCCAATTTTTTGATATATTCATATTACCTGTAGCCCCCAAGCTCCAAGTTGATCCATGATGACTTGGCGCTTTGCAATAATATCTTTGATTGTGTAGCCCCCAAGTACCAGGTTGTCTTGCCTGCAGCAGCCTGGGACTTATAACTGTTTTATACCTTATAAAGCTTCAGCTGGTGTAGCCCCCAAGGGCCGGCTCATCAATGTGATGCGCCGGGTCTTCAATTTGTACCTTATTATCTGTTTTGAACAACTGAATACTGTAGCCCCCAAGTGCCGGGTCGCACGCCTGCGGCGACTTGGGACTTAGAAAAATATTGAAAGGCTTGCTCATCTCCTTGAGATAACCGGGTCTTGCTGACAATGTAATGATTTGAAAACCAGCTTGCATTAGCCCCCAAGTGCCGTGATGCATGCTTGCAGCGACATGGGACTTGCATACTTGTTATAAACTGGACTTTGAATAATGTAGCCCCCAAGTGCCGGGTCGTCTGCCTGCGGCGACTCGGGACTATTCTGATAATAATATGACTCATCAGAATTTATTGGATGAATCCTTGGCCGTGGTTGTAATATAACCCGGAATGAATATCCTGGAATAATTCCTTTGTCTTTGATATGAAATCTCTGCTCGTAGTTGCGGTGCAACCCGGCGAGTATGTGAGAAATCCATGATGAAGATCCAGCCATGTTGGCTATTAAAGATCTATTTGTTCTGGCGGCTTATCTTATAAGACAAGACCTGCAAAAATAAACAAAACAGAGTATATTCTGCATTGTTGTAAGGGCGGCTTGAAAAAGCACAACCCGGAGATGTAAAAATCTCGTATAGTCTTGCTTCCTCTTTCACAATCTTGCTCTGACCCGGTTTGGCAAACCGGCATGATATGTAAATATGATGCAATGTATGATGTAATGTATGATGCAATGCAATGTATGATGCAATGCATGATGTTTCTTGCTTTGCCTTCCAAAAAATTCATATGATGGTTCTTCTGGGTGGACTCGATGCTTGAACTCATACCAGTGCAGGGTCTCTAACGAGATTAACTGATAAGAGCGCAACGAACCAGAGAAAGACACAGCAGATGGGAGAGTTTACCTCGCCGCTGTAAGAGGCCCTTGCAGGGGGTAAGTTTTAGAACTCGCTGCACCCCTGACAAAGCGGCATCAACTTACAGGCAGGTATAACTCGGATTTGCGGATGTCAGGGTTTGCCTCGCCGCTGTAAGAGGCCTTTGTAGAGGGTGAGTTTTAGAACTCGCTGCACCCCTGACAAAGCGCATCTACTTACAGGCAGGTATAACCCGGAATCGTAGATCGAAAAGAGGGTAAGTTTGTAACTTGCTGCACCCCTAGTGATCTTTGTTGACGGAGTCAACATTTGGGTCCACGAACCGCCTTATATTGGCTGAAGAGCCTGACCGAGAGGGTTGAAGCTTAACCCGGTGGGTTGAAAGCCCCCAAACGGCCTTGTCGATGATATCCATTGGCGTGCCATCTTGTAAGCCGCCGTCAGTTAGGCCGGCAACTTGTAAGCCGCCGTGTTGTTTACTTTGTGGCTGAAGAGCCGATCAAGAGGGTGAGCGAGCTAAACCTGGTGGGTTGGAAGCCCCCAAATGACCTTTGTTGAAGTATCAACATTGTTGCAGCATCTTGTAAGCCGCCATCTTGTATGAAGAAAATAGCAGAAGCCCCCAAGTTTGAACGGTGCATCATGGCGACTCGTCTTCTTGAGTAACTTTTAATCCTTCTGCCAATAATGTAGTAATCCTGAGATCGGGTTAACTTTCTTGCCATGATCTGTGGCTCTCATTGAAAACGACCAAGTGTGTCGAGCCATGTCTGTAGCCCCGGAGTCTTGAGTCGATTCAAAGAGGTGACTGGAGAATCTCCAGTGAAGGTTGAGGTCAACCGTGGCGGGTTATAGATGATCCCGTATGAATTGTTTCAATAATCCGGTCGATGGTTCGTCCCGGCTGGTTGTTGAAGCTAACCAACCTGCAGTGGTGGCGACTTATGCGTCTGTCCATTTGGGTGGCTCGTATAGATGAACTGCACCGATATGCTGATGTGAATCAGACTGTGGGCGGCGTCTTGCGCGCGTCCATTGGGCGGCGTCTCAAAACCGCCCGTCGGGCGGTTCGTACTGATGTACACAGCTCCTGACGTGTTGATGTAGACGTAGAAGTTGACCGCGGCGTTGTTAAGCCGGTGCGGTCGCGGGAGACGGCCGCGGCGTTGTAAGCCGGCGCAGTCGCGAAAGACGGCCGCGGCGTTGATGTATATCGGACCATAGGTGGTTTCCGTGCGTCCGTTGGACAACTCGTACGGGCGGTTGCTGATATGAGCTTTGCACCCGTAGTACGCCGGTCACCTTGGCAGTCCTGCATAACGACATCGCAGACGAGAGTAACTGTTCTCGAAAGAATAATAAGTGTATCAATAAAAATTGAATGGACTGACTTCACCTGATGTGGTTTGTTGAAAATTATCAGCCGCAGAGTTAATGATCAATGCAATGGAGCTGAAATGAACCTCGGGCGAGTCATAGTTGCTTTGCAATTATTGGCGTACTGGCCTGGCCACACCTTTTTTTTTTTTTTTAACCGGCCACTTTTCTCCAGCCGGCCCTTTCCTTATCTTCATTTTCTACCTTGTGTAAGCAGCTCAGGGGAGGAAGACAACCAATGCAGGGCCGGCTGTTGGAGGCGTGGGGGCGGCTTATGGCCTGCGGCGGCTCGGAGACAGCGCCGGAGGCGGGAGGAGCCCGCGGCGGGGCGGAGCGAAGGCGCGGCGGCGGCTTGAGAGGCGCGGCGGCGCGGAGCGGAGGCGGGCCAGCCGGCTCGTGGCGCGGCGGCGGCTGACGCCATGGCGGCTCATGGCGAGGTAGAGCCGGGCAGAAGCGGGGCGGCGCGGAGGAGGCGGCTCTCGTGAGGGCAGCGTGCTTCCCGCGGGGGCCGGCGGTTGACGGCGAGGCGGCTGTGGCCGGAGGAGGCGAGGCGCTGGGCGATTGGGCGGCTCGTGGAAACCCCGGTGGAAAACAGAGTGACCCGCGGCGGCGACTTAAGGTGCAGCCGCTCGGCAGTGGAGGTAGGTCGCGGCGTCTGCGGCGGCTCAAGGCCGTAGGGACGGCGGAGGCAAGGGCGCTGGCAGAGGTGACCCGCGGCGACGGAGCAAGCGGGCGCCGGCCAGCTCGGAGGCGCGGGGCGGCGGCTTAGAGCGGCGAGAGGAGGCGGGTCCGGCATGGAGCAGGGCGGAGCCGGTGGAAGCAGGGCGGAGGCAGAGCCGGCCGCGGCTCGGCGGAGCAACTCAGGTGCAGACGGCGCTGGTGGCGATTCAGAGCCGCCACCCGCACGGGCGGCTCGCAGCGGAGCAACGGGCCAGGCGGCATGGCAAGGTAAATACACGGTGGCTTGGCGTGGCCGCGACGGCGGCTCGGCAGGCCAGGCGGCTTCGCAGGGCTCGGCGGCTTGGAGCACGGTGAAAGGGGGCGCGTAGGGGCGCGAGGCTGCGAGGCGCTGGTACAGGAGCGGGCCCGAGCGCGGTGCGCCGACGCCGAAAGGCAGGAGCGGGCCGAAGAAGTTGAGGTGGCGGGAGGCCGGCGCCGCGTGAGTCTGGTCACGGGCAGAGCCGGACGGATGGGCACGCCGGGTCGAGCGCGGCAGAGCTGTACAACGGCGCGAGAGCCGGGCGCGAGAGGAGGCGCGCAACACAGTCGGGTGACGCCAGGAGGCACGAGGCGGCGGTTTGCAGAAGGCGCGCGGCACAGCGGCGGGTTGCGGCAGCAACGGTGCCGGCGGGTTGCGGCAGTGGGGCGAGGCCTCGTGCATTGGGCGTGTGCGCTGCCATGGAAAGAAGTGGAGGCGAGGTGCAGCTGTGAGACGCGGCAAGGTCTGACGGCGGCTCAGACGGGAGGCGACTCCGGAGCAGCGAGGCGAAACCACGGCGTCGGAGGCGCGCCGGCGAGGCGAGGCCACGACGGCAAGGCGAGACACGGCCGCGGAGGCGGACCGGCGTGGCGAGGCCGTGGCAGCGGAGGTAGTCCAGTGAGATGAGGCCATGGCGACCGAGGCGAGTCCAAGTCCATGGCCATATCTGATTCTGGGTCACGTACTCCTTTTTCTTTTATATTTTCCTCTTCTTCTTTTTTTTTTTTTCAATCTATCCGAGAGGTAGCAGTTTCACGTAACTAGTCCGTAACTGAATTTGACTCAGCCCTTCTCCGTTGACGTCCGCTGGTTCTGCAGTTTCGATGGACAACAATGGAAATTTTCCCGGGGCTTGAAGCAATCAGCAGCAAACTTGGTTGATCTTTGGCGTGTTAACGCAGAGAGCAGCAGCAGCGCAAAACACGGCGACTTTGACTGACAGATCTTGCCTTTGCAGCCTTGGGACTTGTTCCTTCGGCGAACATGCGGCGCAGCACAGATGCGAAACCCTAACTCGTCTCGATCTACTCTTGTATTTGCCGTTCTGACCGTTCGTCGATGATATAAATCTTCTTGCACCGGCTCTTGACGGGTTGATGCGACAGAAACGGCCAGTGATGGAAGCGGCGGCTCGCGAGGCAGAGCCGGTTTAGGCAGTGGCAACTTGACGTGGGAGCAGAAACACTGCAACTTGAGCGAACGGCGGCTCAGGGCGGCGATTTGACCACGGCGGCTTGATGTGGTGAGTCCGGGTCGTAGTGGTCTTGGATGATCCACACCCGGGTCATAATTGACTTCAGCGAAAAACAAAACACCGCGTAGCTAGCCGCGGCTGTGTAACTCATATGCCCACAGTAGAGACCCGCCAGATCAGTGTTGATGACGAAAAAACTGTCCGCCTCGGCGACTTGTGAGATAGCGGGGGCGGAATCAACCGCAACCCTAATTTCTTTTGAACTTTAACCCTCTCAGATTGTAAACTGGACCGATGAACTTGGAACTGACACCGATCCCTCAAAATCGGCTCTTCTTCATTCCGGAAAAATTGCTGACTCCTCGATCCCTGAGAGAGATCCCTCCAAGAACTCAACACCACAGCGCGCGAGCCCCACGGTGGGCGCCAACTGTCGTGGATTTGTCACGGCAGATGTCCTAGTGTAAGGACTTAGTCGTGAGGTCCGGCGCACGTAACTGGTAGCTTGAGAGGGGTTGAGCGGGACGAGAGACGCGGAGTTTTTACCCAGGTTCGGCCCCTCCGATGGAGGTAAAAGCCTACGTCCTGCTTGTGTCTTATATTGATGACGATGACGATCTCGGTTACAAGGGTGCGGAGTCGCTACCTCTAATCTCGAGATCCTCTAATCTGACTATCTTTCTGACCTGTCTATGAGACCTGTCTATGAGACCTGTCTATGAGACGTCTAACCTCTCCCCTCTTGGGGTGACCCGCCCCTCCTTATAAAGGCTGAAGGGGCGGTTTACATGTAGAGTCTAAGTCGGATTGATGACTTCCCATCGCGGGCTTCTCTTCATGGGCTTCCGAGTCCTGGGCTTGTAACCCGTCCCGGGCGGCTTACACCGGGCGGGTCACAACCAGGGCTTATCTTTCAGAGACTCGTCTCCGTGACTGTCTGATAACACTGTTCACCTCCTGGCACTGTAGCATCCGGGTTAGCCTCCTGACACTGTAGCCGGGTTAGCACCCTAACACTATAGCCGGGTTACCATCTTGGTACTATAGCTGTCGGGTTACACCCTGACACTGTAGCTGCCGGGTTACAATTGTCTGCCGGGTTACACCCTGACACTGTAGCTGCCGGGTTACACCCCTGACACTGTAGCTGCCGGGTTACCGTTGTCTGTCGGGTTAGAACTGCAACCAGGTCTGTACTGTTTGCCGGGTCAGCATGTCTGCCGGGTCAGTACTGTTCTCCGGGTCAGTACTGTTTGCCGGGTCAGCATGTCCGCCGGGTTATACCGGGGGGTAATATCCCCGTCAATTAACTTGCCTAATTAATTGTGACTTATTTTCCTACATGAACCTATGCATATTATATATGTTTTTGGGGTAGAAAAATTCATAGAATTTAACTGTGCATTTCGTTTTGTCATTGGAGGAAGTTCGTGTGCATGTCATTTTTGTCATGATGCCCGTTTGTCTATTTTGTGGGATTTAATCCGTGCATCATATGAAATAATTTTGAACATGAGATATGCCCTTGGACATGTGTGCTAGGCCCTGTTATTTTTGGTTGTCATAGAAATGCATGTTTAGGTGTTGTTTTTCTTGTTGCCAACATGCTATAAAAATCTGATGTTTTGAGGGTCCAAAATATTTCTAAGTCTGGAAATCTGTTATTTTGTTGCTATGTTGCCATGTGATTTTCTATTGATCTAGAAGTCTTTTGTGTTTTCCACCAAGGAGTATTTTGTTAAGCATGTTGTTGCCTACCATGTTGTGTCAATAGTTTGCATGAATAGGTTTTGCATCATAATTAAACCTGCTGTCCAATATGTCAATCTGTTAAAAAACTGCTGCACATGTCTACTCTAAATTTCACTAAGTCTGAGAATCTGTTTTCTTCAATATGCCATGTTGTGTTGATGGTTGTCATGAATCTGAGCATAATTTGATGTTGCCATGTGGTGAGCTTCCTACCATGTGATCCATACCTCTTTTGAGTATGATATGTGAAGATGAAATGATGTGTGTGTTATAGGCTACTACCCCATGCTTAGTTTGTTCATTTTAGAATCTTGTAGCTTGTTGTTTTCATGTGTGCAAAACGCTATCTTGCTGTTTTGGGCAGATTTCAAATAAAACTTGTGTTGGTTGTTGTGGTTGAACCGTAGCTCCGTTTTGAACATGTTGCACATGAAACTTGCTTAGAATCTCATGTAGTTTCATAATATCTTGTTGCATCTATGATTTGACATGTTTGTGGTGGGTGTTTGCATTCATGTCATATGCATCTTGCGAATGTCATATCTTTTAGACCGTAGCTCCGTTTGAGATGTTCCATATATGTAAATCGACTAGAATGACGAGTAGAATCTCATTGTGCACTTTATTTCCCTGTTTAATAAATATAAAATCTGATTAGTTCAGATCTGGACCAATTTCGAAATTAACATATGGGGTCATTTCGGAAATGCTATATGTTGTTTCCGGCCTCATTTAAACTTGCCTAGATGTCTAGTTTACTTATGCTTCACCTCTTGCCATGTTTAACAACATTTAATATTGATGTGTACCTAACGAGAGTGAACTAAATAATTCGAATGTGGAGTTTCGTCAATATGCAACCCGTTGCATATTGAGCTTCACTTAATGTGTAGGAATTGATTGTTGTACTTTGTCATGTCATGCATAACATGCATCATCCGGTTGTGCATCATATCATGAATATGTTGTGGGGTGTTCATGTGTTCATTGTTGTTTTTGGATTGCTTCTTCTCGATAGAGTTCCGAAAGCGTTCGGAGTGTGAAGATTTGTTCGACTACGTTGGTTCGTCTTCTTCATGGATTCGTTCTTCTTCCAAGCGGGATCTCAGGCAAGATGATCATTTCCCTGGATACCATTACTATCATTGCCATGCTAGAAGTCTCGTTTCTATCGCTTGTCTCGATACCTACCACATGTTTGTCAAGCCTCCCAAATTGCCATGAAAAGCCTCTAACCCTTCCACATCCCAGCAAACATTGTTTGGCTATGTTACTGCTTGCTCAGCCTTTCTTATAGCGTTGCTAGTTGCAGGTGCAAATTGTTTCCATGTGCCAACATGGATGTTTTTGATATATCACAATATTGTTGCTATTTAATTTAATGCACATATATACTTGGTAAGGGTGGAAGGCTTGGCCTTTTGCTCGGTGTTTTGTTCCACTCTTGCCGCCCTAGTTACTTGTGTACCGGTGTTATGTTCCATAATTGAGTGCTCCTAACATGCTCGGGGTTGTTATGGGGACCCCCTTGATTTTCGTTTTAGGATAAAGCTTGTCTGGCGAGGCCCAACATTGGTACTACATTTGCCTAATAACTAATAAACCTGCATAGGGAGTAATTAACCCGAGGATCTTTAATCAACAACCCGGGCCAGTGCTCCTCATGAGTGTTGGTCCAAACTAGAGTCGTTTGCGGGGCCAACCCGGGGCAACTCGGGTGATGTCTATCAGGCCACTGTACGCTGCGCTCATCTGGTCGTGTCCTGAGAACGAGAGACGCGGCTCCTATCGGGTTTGTCGACACGCCGGGCGGCCTTGCTGGATTTGTTTTACCTTTCTCGAACGTCTTGTGCGAGGAATTCCGAAAATACTTCGGGCTATCTCGAGGTTGCGGTTTTCCAATGGAATTGCCTAGGAAGATCACGAGATTCGTGATCGAGGTTATTCCCGCTGCGTGTGGTTAGTTTGTGATGGATGAGTTGGAGCACCCCTGCAGGGTTAAATCTTTCGGAAAGCCATGCCCGCGGTTATGTGGCAACTTGGAAACTTTGTTTAACACCCGGTCATAGCAAACTTGAAGTAAACTCAAATAAAATACACCAACTGTGTGCGTAACCGTGACTGTCTCTTCTCGTGAGTCCTTATCCGAAAGAGAACACGGTGGGGTTATGTTTGATGTAAGTAGGTGTTCAGGATCTCTTAGAGATCATAACTAGATCACGTCCGTTTATGCGACAATCATCCCTCTTTATTCTTGTACTCGTAACTTAGCCACTCAAATAAATGCTTAGTCACTTGCTGCAGCCTCACCACTTAACCATACCTCACCCATTAAGCTTTAATAGTCTTGATACCCTTGGAAATGAGATTGCTGAGTCCCTGTGGCTCACAGATTACTACAACAACAGTTGCAGGTACAGGTAATGCGATGATTTGACGTGAGCGCGATGCTTGTTTGATTTGGAGTTCTTCTTCTTGTTCTTCTTCATCGATCTAGGATGGGTTCCAGGCGGCAGCCTGGGATAGCAAGGATGGATGTCATTTTATCGTTTGTTTTCGTCCGTAGTCGGATCCTGCTCTTCTGTATGATGTTTGGATATGTTGTTGTATTGATGTGATATTGTTGTAGCTTTTGGCGAGTGTAAGCCAATTCCATATACTCATCTCTTCTTTACATGAACTTGTAATGATATCCATTCTTGCAACACGACGAGATGCGCTTCTATCCCTGTCGAGGCCCTCGTGCCAAAATAAGGATAGGATCGCATCTTGGGCGTGACAAATACTTACCGTCGCTATGCTGCATGATCCCTTCCTCTTTAGGGAAATACCGACGCAGTCTCAAGCCATGTTAGTTGTCATTTTCTTCTCTGTTCTTTCCTTCCCAAAGATCTAGCTTCTATTCTTTTGTTCCGGAGGCATTGTGATGTTGCTCTCTTCGACTCGGTTTCAAGATCATGTTCGTTTCCTTGTTTATGCATTTAACCGGAGTGTGGTGTCCTCTTTCAAGTTCTTTCCATTTTATCAGGTTTTGCCTCTCTTTCAACCGGAGTGCTGCCCAAATTCTTTCTCTCTTGTTCCTTGTCTATCTCATTTCAAACGGAGTGGTTTCAAATTCTTGCTTGTTCCTCATGTCATTCTTCATGTCTTTGCAACTCTTTCTTCATCTCTTTGCAACCTCTAAGGTTCCCATGGTGTTATTTGTTCATATTTCCGATTAGAGTGTCTTCAATCTCGTTCTTCTCCATTGTTTTCTTTTCTTCTCTTTGCAACCTTCAAGGTTTGTTGGTTTCATTCTTTAGTAAAAGAAGCAACTAAGTTTTACCTCTTCCTTTCCGCTTCCTCTTCCTCTTCTAATTCTAAGATCTTGGGGCAAGATCTCTTATTAGTGGTTCTTCCTCTTCTAATTATAAGATCTCGGGGTGAGATCTCTTATTAGTGGAGGAGAGTTGTAACAGCCCGAGACCGACGCTCCAGACGCCTTCCATTTATTTTGAGTCTCACCGTGTGTTTCATTTGGTTGTCGCATTCATCATCACATCATTCGCATTATCTGCATAGCATCGGCACTTCCTTGCCGTCATTTTTCAAAACTTGCATCCGTTCGTAGTTGCCGGTTCTTCCCGTTCCCGTCGTTGGCCGTTTCGAGACCAACCATACACAGACGTGCCCACGACATTATAAACTCTGTTACCGGGCCGCAAACCTCCCTTTATTCTCAGCTCAATCAATCTACATAGCCCACCTATAGCCCAGCTAGCCCCCTCCGCTTCCGAACCGTCCAATTGAGATCGAACAGTCCGAAAACGGACTAAATCCCCCCTAAACCTAGCCCCTGCCTATTTAAACCATGCCTCCCTTGCAAAAATGGAACCCTAGCCATCTCTCCCTCGTTTTCCACGCTGACCAACCCCCAGCCTCCACCATTGCGCCAGGCCCACGAAGCCCATCCGCGGCCCTCCCGAGCCCGAAGGGCGCGGCCGCCAGGAGCTCCCGCGCGCCCGCGAAGCCGCCGTCGTTCGCCCCGATCTGGCTCCCCCATGGCTCTCGCGCCAGAGCAGCCCCTTTGGACCCAGGCCAGCCCCTCGCGACCTCTCCCTTCACCACCCACCGGTTCTATCTCTCTCCCTCACCCCGGTTCATGTGGCTTTTCCTGCAGGAGCTCGCCCAACAACATGGCCCCGCCACCGTCGATCTACTCCGGTCGGCCACCATCCACTGTGGCGTCCCCGGGAATGGACTCCCCATCGTTGGATCTACCCATCCCCGTGCAAGATCTAGCTCCTTGCCCTGCCGCCGTTAGCCATCGTAACTCGGATCTCCAGCCGCCTACGCCATGTCCTCGTGCTCGTGGAGGGGCACAGTAGGACGAACGCCAGCTATCTCCCGTTCGTGTTGACCAGCGCTAGCGCTCCTGGCCCAGCGCACCTCTGCGGCCCAGGCCTCCAGTGCCCCTAGACAGCCCAGCTCCGCGCAGCGCCAGACCCAGTGCTGCTCTAGCCCAGCCTCGCATCGGTCGACCCAATGGCCCATGGTGAGTCCCCCCCCCCCCGAGCCCACGTGCTTTGCATGTTACCTCGCGCCCTGGGGGTTGTGTACTATCTTGCGCCCATGTCTAATTCGGGCCCTAGTGCAGATTCGGCCCGTCATGTTTGCGATTTTCCCAATAAAACTAGGACAATGCAAATTACGGAAAAAACCATGATTTTAAAATGCTAATAACTAATTAACCATGCATCGGTTTAAAATGATTTAAACATGTAAGATGTCCAGAATTTCATGTAAATTCACAATATGCCACTTTCATACATGCTTAAAATGTTTAACATGCTATTTCAATTAAATTGGCACCATTGCCATGTTAAAACAGTTTAGTCCATAACTAAATAACCATAGCTCCGATTAAGATGATCCACATATGTAAATTGACTAGAAAAATGTATAGAATAACATATTGACATTACTTTTCCTGTTTAACAACAATAAAATTGTGATTAGGGCGGAACAGTAGCAAATTCGAAAATTACATATGGGGACTTTCCGGAATTGTTATTCGTTGTTCCGACCCATTTAACTTGCCTAATTATGTAGTCTACTTGTGCTTCACCTCTTGCCATGTTTAAAAACATTTAATATTGTCATGTAAATAAACGAGAGTGAACTAAATTATTGGAATGTGGAGTTTCGTCAATACGCAACCCGTTGCATATTGAGCTTCACTTAATGTGTAGTATTTGATTCTTGTAATTGCCATGCCTTGCATATTTAAACCAGACATGCATCATATTTGATTGTGCATCATGTCATGTATATGTTGTGGTGTTTACCGTGTGTTGTTTGATTGTTTTCGTATTGCTTCTTCTCGATAGAGTTTCGAAAATGTTCAGAGTGTGAGGATTCGTTCCACTACGCCCGTTCGTTACTTCACGGATTCGTTCTTCTTCCAAGCGGGATCTCAGGCAAGATGAACATTTCCCTAGATACCACTACTATAATTGCCATGCTAGTTGTCTCGTTTCTATCGCTATGTCTCGCTACCTACCACTTGTTTGTCAAGCCTCCCAAAATGTCATGATAAGCCTCTAACCCTACACATCCCAGCAAACCATTGTTTGGCTATGTTACCGCTTGCTTAGCCCCTTGTTATAGCATTGCTAGTTGCAGGTGTAGGTTGTTTCCATGTGATAACATAGATATCTTGGGATATCACACTATTCTCGCTATTTAATTTAATGCACTTATACACTTGGTAAAGGTTGGAAGGCTTGGCCTTTTGCCTAGTGTTTTGTTCCACTTTTGCCGCCTTAGTTTCCGAGTACCGGTGTTATGTTCCACATTGAGGGCTCCTAACATGCTTGGGGTTGTTATGGGGACCCCCTTGATAATTCATTTTGGGATAAAACTCTTCTGGCAAGGCCCAAAATTGGTACAATATTTTCTCAACATAATAATACTGAACACCGTTAGTAATGCATAGGGAGTTAGCGCTACCCACGGATTAATTCAACACAATACAGGTGGGGCCAGTGCTGATTGTGTTGGTCCCAAACGGGCAGGCTGTGGGGCCACCGCGGGGAAACTCGTGGTTTGGTTTTACTCGTAGGCTTTCCCATCCGGTCATGTCCTGAGAACGAGATACGCGGTTCCTATCGGGTTTGTCGACACGTCAGGCTCCCTTGCTGGATTTGTTTTACCTTTCTCGAATGTCTTGTGCACCAGCTCCAAGGATACCTTGGGCTATCTCAAGGTTGAGGTTTTCCGGTGCAGCTTGTGGTTAGTTTGTGATGGATGAGTTGGAGCACCCCTGCAGGGTTAAATCTTTTTGAGAGCCGTGCCCACGGTTATGTGGCAACTTGGAAATTTTATAATATCCGGTAATAGAAAACTCGAAGCAAACTCAATTAAAACACACCAATCGTGTGTGTAAATGCGATTGTCTCTTCTTGTGAGGTTTGAACCAAGAAGGAACACAGTGGGGTTATGTTTGACTCGTAAGTAGGTGTTCAGGATCCCTTCTTGATCATTACTAGTTCACGTCCATTTATGCGTAGATCACTCTTCTTATTCTTGTACTCATAAGTTAGCCACTCGAATAAATGCTTAGTGCTTGCTGCAGCCTCACCACATAACCATACCTTACCCATTATGCTTTGCTAGTCTTGATACCCTTGGAAATGAGATTGCTAAGTCCCCATGGCTTACAAATTACTACAACAACAGTTATAGGTATAGGTAATGCGATGCCTTGACGTGAGAGCGATGCTTGTTTGATTTGGAGTTCTTCTTCATCGATCGTAGGATGGGTTCTAGGCCGACAGCCTAGGATTAGCAAGGATGGATGTCGCTTTTATCATTTGATTACGTCCGTAGTCGGACCCTGCTCTTCTGTATGGTGGTATGTGTTGTTGTATTTGAGATGATCATGATTTAGCTTGTGGCGAGTGTAAGCCAATTCCATATACTCATCTCCTCTTTACATGTACTTGTAACGATATCCATTCTTGCAAAACGACGAGATGTGCTTCTATCCCTATCGAGGTCCGATGTCTACTACGCAACTTGTTCTTGTAGACTCATGTTGGGCCTCCAAGCACAGAGTTTTGTAGGACAGTAGCAAATTTCCCTCAAGTGGATGACCTAAGGTTTATCAATCCGTGGGAGGCATAGGATGAAGATGGTCTCTCTCAAACAACCCTGCAACCAAATAACAAAAAGTCTCTTGTATCCCCAACACACCAAATACAATGGTAAATTGTATAGGTGCACTAGTTTGGCGAATAGATGGTGATACAAGTGTAGTAATGATAGTAGGTATTGATTTTTGTAATATTAACAATAAAAAACAGCAAGGTAGCAAGTAACAAAAGTGAGCACAAATGGTATTGCAATGCTTGAAAACAAGGCCAAGGGTCCATACTTTCGCTAGTGCAATCTCTCAACAATGCTAATATAATTGGATCACATAACCATCCCTCCACGTGCAATGAAGAATCACTCCAAAGTCCTTATCTAGCGGAGAACATAAGAAGAAATTGTTTGTAGGGTATGAAACCACCTTAAAGTTATCCTTTCTGATCGATCTATCCAAGAGTTCATACTAAAATAACACCAAGTTATCCTTTCCGATCAATCTATCTAGAGTTCGTACTAAAATAAGACCATATGATACGCATCAACCAACTCTAATGTCACCTATGTACTCCAATGTCACCACAAGTATCCATGAGTTAATTATACGATACGCATCAAACAATTTCAGATTCATAATACTCAATCAAACACAAAGAACCTCAAAGAGTGCCTCAAGATTACTATCGGAGAACATGGTATGAAAGCATGCAATCAACCCCTATGCATAGATCCCCTAGGTCACCGGAATCTGCAAGTTGATGCCTCAACTTATATGAAGTGAATCAATAGAATAACCCAATGTCACTACGTGTATCCCACGCAAGACGTACATCAAGTGTCCTCAACCAAAATATTCAATCCAACATAACAACATCTCAAAGGGAAAGATTCAATTCATCACAACATGATAGCAAGGTAATAACATCATATGATCCGACTATATTAACAAAGCCCGTGATACATCAAGATCGTGACATCTCAAAAATATGAGAGAGAGAGAGAGAGAGAGAGAGATTGAATACATAGCTACTGGTACATACCCTCAGTACCGAGGGTGGACTACTCCCTCCTCGTCATGGCCTCCTCTAGGATGATGAAGATGGCCACCGGAGATGATCTACCCTCTCCGACAGGGTACTGGAACGCCTCCAGATTAGTTTTTCATTGATACAGAGAGTTGCGGTGGCGGAAATTCTCATCTAGGGTTATTTCTAGGGGTTTCTGAATATATAGGATTTTTGGGCGTCAGTTTCACGCGAAGATGGGCCACGAGTGGATCACAAGGCACCAGGGCGTGCCGGAGGGGCCTGGCACGCCCTGGTGGGTTGGGCCCACCTTGTGGCTCTTCTGGCCCTCTAACGAAGCTTCTAGTGCCTCTTTTGTTCCAAAAATCCCTCAAAAAGTTTCGTTGCATTTGGAGAACTTTGATTTCTTTACAAAAAACAACACCACGATAGTTCTGCTGAAAACAGCGTCAGTCCGGGTTAGTTCCAAAAAATGATATAAAGTTGCTATAAAATGATTGTAAAACATCCAAGAATGATAATATAACAGGATGAAACAATCAAAAATTATAGATACGTTGGAGACGTATCTGCATCCCCAAGCTCAATTCCTGCTCGTCCTCGAGTAGGTAAATGATAAAAACAGAATTTTTAATGCGGAATGCTGCCTAACATGTTCATCACATATTATTTTCTTTTGTAGCATGGACATTTGGACTTTTAGATGGTTCAAAGCAATAGTCTATATTTGACATGAAGACTTCAATACTCAAGCATACCAACAAGCAACCATGTCTTTCAAAATATCAACACTAAAGAAAGTTATCCCTAGCCCATCATGCTCAATCATTGATCCATTCATGAAACACACTCGAATATTAGCTACACCCAATGCACAAGTATGATCATAGTGCCCCCTAGTTGGTTCTTTATAAGAGAAGATGGAGACTCAAATAAAAGTTAACATTGCATAAGAGAAGATAGGCCCTTCGCAGAGCGAAGTAGGGACTTGTAGAGGTGCCAGAGCTCAAAGGTTAAATTGAGAGAGAAAAATATTTTGGGTGGCATGCCTTTCCTGTCAACGAAAATGACCGAGTAGTTCCCAATACTTTCCATGCTAGATACATCATAGGCGGTTCCCAAACATAAAATAAAGTTTATTCCTTTTTCACCATTCTTTCACAATCCATGGCTATCTGTATCCACGGTTGCCTTCCATACCAACATTTCCAAGGAATTTATTATTTGACAACATAAAGTAATTTTTTTTCATTTCGGGACTGGCCATCCCTATTACCGCCGTACTCTCGTGCAATGACAAGTGAATAAACACTCATCTTGAGAATAACACATCTAGCATGGAAAAATATTAGACACCCCCTACCGTTTCATGAGTGGTACGAGCACACAAAAAGGAAATTCATTTTGAAAATTAGAGATGGCACATACAAATTTGCTTACAACGGCATGGAAATACCGCATATAGGTAGCTATGGTGGACTCATAAGGCAAAACTGGGTTTAAGGATTTTGGATGCACAAGTAGTATTTCTACTTAGTACAAGTGGAGGCTAGCAAATAGATTGATAAGAAACCAACCAAGAAACGAAAATTCACATAAACGGGCATTAAGCATAACTAACACTGAATAATGCGCCATAAGTAGGATGTAATTTCATTGCACAACTATTGACTTTCGTGCTTGCATAGGGAATCACAAACCTTAACACCAATATTCTTACGAAAGCATAATTACTCACCAACATGACTCACATATTACTATCATCATGTCTCAAAACTATTACAAGGAATCAAGTTTAATTTGTCCAATGATCTTCATGAAATTTTTTATTATATCCCTCTTGAATATCTATCACTTTGGGACTAGTTTCATATATTGCCGTTGCTTTTGACAAGCTCAAATAAATTTAAGTAAAGAACATGAGCATAAAAAATTTCATCTCTAAAAATAATATAAGTGAAGCGTGAGAGAATTTCTTCAAAATTTACTAACTCTCAAATTAATCTAAATGAAGCATGAGAGTAAATGACAAGCTACTCCACAAAGATATAAGTGAAGATCAAGCGAGTAGTTAAGTAAATGGTAGCCATTTGAGAACTTCTCTCATCTAAAAACTTTCAGATCTAAGTATTTTATTAAAACATCAAGCAAAAAAAATGACATTCCAAGAATATCACACATCATGTGAAGAAGCAAAAACTTAGGCTCAACCGCTACTAACCGATAATTGTTGATGAAGAAAGGTGGGATGCCTACTAGGGCATCCCCAAGCTTAGATGCTTGAGACTTCTCGAAATATTATCTTGGGATGCCTTGGGCATCCCCAAGCTTGAGCTTTTGTGTCTCCTTAATTCCTTTTATATCACGGTCTCCCTAAATCTTAAAAACTTCATCCACAAAAACTCGAAAAGAACTCGTGAGATAGGTTAGTACACATAAGAATAAGTCCACACTTCTTGTACTGCCAAGACAAGTTGCACAATAATTTCCAAACATCATCTACTGTTTACTATCATTTCCACAATTTATATCTACCAATATAGGCTATATAAACTATAGGATAAGTAGATAACAAAACTATGACAGCAATCTGTTCAAACAGAACAGTCTGTAGCTATCTATTAAATTAGTGTACTTATGTAACTCAAAAAATTATGAAAATTTAGGAAAAGCTAAACAATTTATATGAAAATATTGTGTAAAAATTTCAGAAACTTGCTATGTTCCAGTAAAATATGAAAATTCAAATGCTACAGCAAAAGTTTCTGTTTTTACACAGCACACATCAAACATGCAATTCAACATCCTAAAAGCAATTCTTTGAACTTTTTATTGAAAAACAAGATTATAAATAACATCAATCAAATACTAACAAAATATAATGACGCTCCAAGCAAAACACATGTTAAGTGACGAATAAAAATATAGCTCTAAGTAAGATATACCGATAATGTTGAACACAAAAGAGGGGATGCCTTCCGGGGCATCCCCAAGCTTAGGCGCTTGAGTCTTCCTTGGATATTACCTTGGGTGTGCCTTGGGAATCCCCAAGATTAGGTTCTTGTCACTCCTTATTCTCCTCATATCGGTGTCTCACTCCAACCTTGAAAACTTCAATCACACAAAACTTAACGGAACTTTGTGAGATGGGTTAGTGTAATAAATAAACATCATTAGCTTAGGTAATGTCAAGAGAAGATTCATAATTGTTCTCACATAATACCTACTGTATTCTACCATTCACATAATTTATATCACTGAATATAAGCTATGGGAATACTAAAACAAGCAAACTATGCATGCAAAACAGAATCTGTCAAAAACAGAACAGTCTAACCCACTTCCTATGCATAGGGATTTTGTGAGAAAACAATTTATGGGAGCAAGAATCAACTAGCATAGGAAGGCAAAACAAGCATAACTTCAAAACTTTGAACACATAGGGGAGGAAACTTGATATGCTTGTAATTCCTACAAGCATATGTTCCTCCCTCATAATAATTTTCAGTAGCATCATGAAGTAATTTCACAATATAAATATCACATAAATCATCCTTTTCATGATCTACAAGCATAGAAAATTTATTACTCTCCACATAAGCAATTTTCTTCTCATTCATTGTAGTGGGAGCAAACTCAACAAAATAACTATCATGAGGTACATGATTGACATAACCAAACTAAAAATTAAAAACATGATGACAAGTTTCATAGTTATAACTATTCTTTATAGCATAAATTTCATCATCATAATCATCATGGATAGGAGGCATTCCATCATCATAATAAATTTTCTCATCAAAACTTGGGGGACAAAAAATATCATCTTCATCAAACATAGCATCCCCAAGCTTGTGGCTTTGAATATCATTAGCATCATGGATATTCATAGAATTCATACTAGTAACATTGTAATCATGCTCATCATTCAAGGAATTCTCATTAAGTATTTTCAATATTTCTTCCTCTACCAATTCAGCACAATTTTCTGAATCCATATTTTCACGAAAGACATTATAAAGACGATACAAATGATGCAACCTAAACTCCATTTTTTGTAGTTTTCTTTTATAAATAAAACTAGTGAAAAAAAAACTAAAAGATTTAATTGCAAGATCTAAATATATACCTTCAAGCACTCACCTCCCCGGCAACGGCGCCATAAAAGAGCTTGATGTCTACTACACAACTTGCTCTTGTAGACTCGCGTTGGACCTCCAAGCGCAGAGTTTTGTAGGACAGTAGGAAATTTCCCTCAAGTGGATGACCTAAAGTTTATCAATCCGTGGGAGGCGTAGGATGAAGATGGTCTCTCTCAAACAACCCTGCAACCAAAGAACAAAAAGTCTCGTGTGTTCCCGACACACCAAATACAATGGTAAATTGTATAGGTGCACTAGTTCGGCGAAGAGATGGTGATACAAGTGTAGTAATGATAGTAGGTATTGATTTTTGTAATAGTAACAATAAAAAACAGCAAGGTAGCAAGTAACAAAAGTGAGCACAAACGGTATTGCAATGCTTGAAAACAAGGCCTAGGGTCCGTACTTTCGCTAGTGCAATCTCTCAACAATGCTAATATAATTTGATCACATAACCATCCCTCCACATGCAACGAAGAATCACTCTAAATTTCTTATCTAGCGGAGAACATAAGAAGAAATTATTTGTAGGGTACGAAACCACCTTAAAGTTATCCTTTCCGATCGATCTATCCAAGAGTTCGTACTAAAATAACACCAAGTTATCCTTTCCGATCAATCTATCTAGAGTTCGTACTAAAATAACACAATATGATGCGCATCAGCCAACTCTAATGTCACCTAGATACTCCAATGTCACCACAAGTATCCATGAGTTAATTATACGATATGCATCAAACAATTTCAGATTCATAATACTCAATCCAACACAAAGAACCTCAAAGAGTGCCCCAAGATTTCTATCAGAGAACATGGTATGAAAACGTGCAATCAAGCCCTATGCATAGATCCCCTAGGTTACGAGAATCAGCAAGCTGATGCCTCAACATATATCAAGTGAATCAATAGAATACCCCAATGTCACTACGGGTATCCCACGCAAGACATACATCAAGTGTTCTCAACCAAAATATTCAATCTGACATAACGACATCTCAAAGGGAAAGATTCAATTCATCACAACATGATAGCAAGGTAATAACAACATATGATCCGACTATATTAACAAAGCCCGTGATACATATCACGATCATGGCATCTCAACAACATGAGAGAGGGAGATTAAACACATAGCTACTGGTACATACCCTCAGCCCCGACGGTGGACTACTCCCTCCTTGTCATAGCCTCCTCCGGGATGATGAAGATGGCCAACGGAGATGATCTACCCTCTCTGGCAGGGTACTGGAATGCCTACAGATTGGTTTTTCATCAATACAGAGAGTTGCAGCTGTGGAACTTCTCATCTAGGGTTATTTCTGGGGTTTTTTGAATATATAGTATATTTTTGGGCGTCGGTTTCACGCGAAGATGTGTCACGTGTGGACCACAAGACACCAGGGCGCGCCGAAGGGGCTTGGTGCGCCCTAGTGGGTTGTGCCCACCACGTGGCTCTTCTGGCCCTCCAACAAAGCTTCTAGTGCCTCTTTTGTTCCAAAAAAATCGTCAAAAAGTTTCATTGCATTTGGAGAACTTTGATTTCTGCACAAAAACAACACCACGGTAGTTCTGCTGAAAACAGCGTCAGTCCGGGTTAGTTCCAAAAAATGATATAAAGTTGCTATTAAAATGATTGTAAAACATCCAAGAATGATAATATAACAACATGGAGCAATCAAAATTTATAGATACGTTGGAGACGTATCAAGTTCCTCGAGCCAAAATAAGGATAGGATCGCATCTTGGACGTTACATAAACGGTTGCCGAGGCGTCATGGGGAAGTGGAGGCGTCCCATGCCGCATCATGCGCCACGCCTCGTGCCTGGCTCGTAGGCTGTTGGGGCCCACACCATTTGGCCCCTCCAACTGGCGGAACCGTGCACGCCACGGGCCCGGGGGCTACTGTCGGGCCCCTGGGACTAGGGGTACTCAGGCTCGTCTGCCTGCAGCCTAAGACGCGGTACACGCCATGGGCCCAACATGGCCCACTACTAGACTGCGCAAGCAAGACCCTCGCGAGGGCCTCTGCCTCGTGAGGGGTGTGCCAGCAAGCATCGTCAAGAGCCTCGCAAAGCCCCCTCGCGACGTTGCTTCCCGAGGCTGCCTCCGGGGCCTTCGCGGTGCAGACTGATCTATGATGGCTTTGCAGGGTCGCATCGTCTGTGCACTCACATGGGCGATGCGTGCACGCCAAGCGGCGCCAGGAGCCCTGCCAGTAGGCACAGACAGAGAGGATTTCCTCTTCGGCGCTAAGGGAGCCGGGCCAGCTCTCGTGCTCCCAAAGCAACCCCAAAAGGTTTCATGTTTGGTGTATGAAGACCGGGGATGGGGGCTCGCCAGGACAAAGGTCATCCCCGAGCCCACCAGCACGTCACGACAGGAAGCTTTTGCAGGCAAAGACTACTTTTGTCAGGATAAGCAGCAGTCATGTCCCCCTTCAAACTGGATGTTGTGGCAAACGTTCCCGCCTTCTGTTTTGGGACAAGAGGACCAAGGCTAGTATAAGAGGGGATGGGCTGGTACCATAGGCAGGGACCCTAGTTAGCCAGAACTCACCCTTGTACTCCTTCTCATCCCCAAGTAATCCAGACAAGCAGGAGTAGGGTTTTACACCACAAGGTGGCCCGAACTTGGGTAAATGGTTGTGTCCACTATTCTTCCTCCTTAGCTCGAGCATGCTGGAGTGTCGTCGTGAGGTTGCAAAGTAGAGTAGGGCGAGAGGACTTGCGCACCCCAGAGT
Source organism: Elymus sibiricus (assembly GCA_039707655.1). Lineage (NCBI taxonomy): Eukaryota > Viridiplantae > Streptophyta > Magnoliopsida > Poales > Poaceae > Elymus > Elymus sibiricus. Next base: position 153,669,991 of record CM077671.1, on the reverse strand, counting down.
TCGAACCTCCTCGGGTCCCCGGAGCCCCTATTCCGATAGAATGAGTGTTGCCTTGTCCTTGGTCTTGACCACTATATAATCCATATATCCTTCCACATTTCTGTGCAAATGGGGCTCAAAACCAATCTGGACAGCTCTTGCAAATGTTTAACTAGCACTCTTCAACCCGAATGGCATATGGTTGAAGCATTATGTGCCACATGGGGTGATAAATGCAGTTTTTTCCTCATCTTCCTTGGCCATGAAGATCTGATGATAACCAGAGTAGGCGTCAAGGAATACAGCAGATCACATCCGAAAGTAGAGTCCACTATTTGATCAATGTGCGGCAAGGGAAAGGGATCTTTCGGACAAGCTTTATTGATATCAGTGAGGTCGATACAAAGCCTCCACTTTCGATTTGCCTTCCGCACTACCGCTGGATTTGCTAACCACATGGGGTGGATCACACCTCTGATCAGACCTGCTGCCTCTAGCTTCTTGATTTCTTTGGCAATAAACTCTTGCCGCTCCAGGGCTTTAATTCCTGACCATCTGCTTGATGGGGCATGCATGGGGACAAATGGCAAGGTGGTGCTCAATCACCTCCCTGGGAACACAGGGGATGTCATATGGTTGCCAGGCAAACACATCAACATTCGCCCACAGGAAAGAGACGAGCGCGCTTTCCTATTTGTTGTTAAGGGTGGCACTTATGGTGAAAGTGCCGCACTTGCCGTCCTCCCTTGCAGCCACTTGTCTCATCTTGGGGATGGTCACTTTGCTTTTCTTGCTCCTGGCGATAGAGCTCTCTGGCAAGTCCTCGACGGGCATGCTTTAGTCTGTGGCGCGCTTCCTGGAGTTCTCGTCACGCGTCTTGCCGGAACTCTTTTTCTTCTCCCCCCCGGGAGCTTTGCCGATAGGAGTAGGTGCCTTGTCGGCAGATGCTGCCACTGCCTCCCGGTAGAGTTTGTCGACGCAGAGGACTACATTTTTGTTGTCGGTGTGGACAGTGATGACACTCATCGGCCCTGGCATCTTCAGCGTACTCTAGGCATGGTGAGACGCCGTCATAAACTTCGCCTGTGCCAGTCGGCCTAGGACTCCGTTGTATGGCAACGGCATTTTTGCAACATCAAAAACAACTTTCTCTATCCTGAAGTTGAGCTCGCCACCGAATGTTACCGACAGAGTAATTTTTCCCTTGCGTTGGCATCTTCCTGGGTTGACTCCTTGGAACGGCCCTGTCGGCTTAAGATCCATGTCGGGGATCTGCAGCCGCTTGATCACATCAGGTGAGATCAAGTTCAAGCCGGCCCCACTATCGACCAACATATTTGTGACCTTTAGGTTGCGGATTGTTGGTGAAACTAACAATGGCACACACCCAACAGCAGTGGTGCGGTCAGGGTGATCCTCGGTGTCGAAAATGATGGGAGTGTTTGACCACTTGTGTGGTTTCCTTGCCTCTGTCGCTAGTTCTGCCGCATTTATCTCACGGGCCCACTGCTTGAGCTTCCAGTGAGAGGAGTGCAAAGATGCACCTCCGTCAATGCACATGGCATCTATCACCTTCTGAAATTCTTGCCATTTAGATCCTTCTTCATTTTCATCATCATCGTCCTTGTTATCAGACTTCTTGTCTCGGTCTCTAGCAGGCTTCTCCTTCTGCTGCTTGGCCTTGCCACGGCGACCACCACGGCCGCAACGTTTATTCTTACCAGAGCTACCAGCACCTTCTTGGCCTTTCTCCTTGTCGCGCCTTTTGTACTCTTGCTTCTGCTTCTCACCAAGCTGTTCGAGTTGGCGGCACTCGGTGCTGTCATGGCCCTTGGTGTTGTGGATTTTGTGGTATGGCCTCTCGGGTTTTTTTTCCTACTGCAACTTTGTCGTCGCCTGAGCAGGCGGCATCTTCCTTGCTGGAGCCTTCGGCCTTGGCCTTCTTGCCGGGCTTGGGGTTGTTAGAACCTTCAACAGCCATGAATGCTTTACGCTTGCACTTCCGGCTACGCTTCCGCCCCTTCTTCTTGGACGTGGAAGCGTCCGAGTTGTCAAAGTCGACCACTGTGCCAGCGTCCTCGCCGGGGAGTCTCCTCCCTTCTTCAGCACGTGCGCACTAATCGGCCAGAGCATAGAGCTCCGCAATATCACACACCTTGTTGATGCTCATCTCTTCGTGCATCCGCGTGTTGCGCACGTTCATGTGGAATGCGACAATCACTACAGCTGGATGGATGTGAGGTATGTTGTGTTGCACGCGGCTGAACCTATGGATATACTTGCGGAGGGATTCTTCGTCTCTCTAGGGGATCATGTGCAGATCACTCGACTGCCCCGGGAGCTTGTGGCCCCCGTGGTATGTGGCAAAAAAATTGGTTGGATAGGTCTGTCCAAGAGGAGATGGATCCCTCCGGCAAGTTCATCAACTAGCTTCTCACGTTGGGCTTGAGCGCCAACGGGAAGTAGTTGGCAAACACTTTCTCGTCGCGTACCTCGACAGCCTGCACCGCAATGGTGTAGATGCCAAGGAACTCTGATGGGCTAACCTTTTCGTCATATTTGTCTGGCAAGTCAGGCTTGAAGGTCTTGGTGGAGGGCCAAAGGAATTTCCGTTGCTCGCGGGTGAACTCCGGGCAGCCTATCTTGTAAGGAAGGCTGCCGGTTACCCCGGACACTAGCTCGTCAACATCTGGATCGGCACGGCCATTTGACTGGCGACGTGTCTCCCACCGGCGCTTGATGCTGGTGCAGGCGTCCTCCTTTCTCCGGTCCTTCAAGACACGGCGTTGATCTTGTTGTTGCCACGGGTCCGACGAAGCAAAAGACATCTTGTCTAGTGTGTCGGTCTGGCGGTTATGTTGTCGCTGCTGCTGCGGGGGTGACTGCACCGTAGGTGTCCTGTCAATAGTATGCCCAGCTGTAGGCCTTGCTGGCTCTGCATGATGTGCTCGTGAGGGCCCTGCCGCCTCCGGCTTGTCACGGTTGGCGAAGCTTAGCAGGCTCTGGATGGCGGCCCTCCATTCTTCCATCTTCTCGGGCGCGGGAGGAAAGTCCAGCAAAAGCTGGGCTTGCGCCAGAGCTTCCTCCATGGTCTTTGGCATGGTGCGGTGTGAGGCATGGGTCATGCTCTTGCTCCTGACAGAGTCAGGAGGAGCGCTCTCTCGCCCCGACGCACGCTACCTGTTCTCGCCAGGAGGTCGATGGCGATCTTGTCCTGAGAATGACGCGCAGGGGTCTTGTCCACGGGTGCTGATTGCGGTTGTCTTGAGAAGGGCGCGGTGGAGGTCTCATCGCCGATGTTGCCACTGCCGCTGCGATGGCCGCCACCACCGCTGTAGCATTGTCCCTGGACACAACCGGTGTGTCTGCGGATGTCACAACGTCCGGGTCCGGGTCGTGGCTCGTGGAGCTTCGTGCAGTATTTTGGCTGCACCCTCTAGTACGGTGAGTGCGATGCACACCTTCGTCGCCATCGCCTGTAGCTGCCTGCGAAGGTTGCTTGGACGTGGACGGGGTGTTTGCCAACGCGCCCTTGGCCTTCTTGGGAGCCATAGGTGTCTGTGAAGATGCTGATGAAGACGCGCAGAAATCAATGAAGATTCACGCCCGCGGCCCTCTACCTGGCGCGCCAAAGATGTCGAGGTATGACAATCTATGGGACCTATGGGGCCCCTTTGCGGTTCAACTCTGGGGATCTTTGCGCGCAAAGAGCACCACCGATCTGAGCACACCCGGAGTTTAGATAGGTTCGGGCCACCCAGAGGTGTAATACCCTATGTCCTATGTAGTGGTTTTGAATGAGTGCGTCTCAAGTACATAGAGCATGACAACACGGCAAGGATGCTCGAGAGTGCAGCTACACGTGCAAATGGACAGGGTTTCGACCTTTGTAAAGGTAGCCTTGGACCTCCTTTTATAGATGAAAGGGGTTACCACCGTGGATAAAATGGTAATTACACAGGAGTAAATAGTGAACGTAACAGTGGTCAAAGTAGTGACATGTTACAATGGGAAATACCTAACCCTGATGGATTAGGACAGCCGCATTAAATGCGCCATGAGGTGTCAAGCTGGTCCCGTCTCCCGGCAAGGATCATCTCTCCTTCATTCGCCCAGCTACCTCTTATTCTTCCGCCACACCAATAAGACGGGTTTCATTAAAGCTGTTGTAATTCTACCGAATTGCCACGCGCCCTGACAAGCTCCACCTAACCGCCTTCCCGGTCGACACCTAACTGATGTAGACAATCAGGTCGATGAGGTGGAGCAGTGGCTTGGTACACTACAGGAATCAGGTACTTTGCCGTCTGCCATGGCGGACGGCAAAGGATAGGCCTGCGGACAGCAAAACCCTTTGCCGTCAGCCAGCAGACGGCCCCCCACCCGGCACAGAAAACTCCAGTAAAGGGGGGCTTTGCCATCATCTTTGCAATAGCAGACGGCAAAGATTTTGCCATCAGCCAAACTACAGTTTGCCGTCTGCCACAAGAATAGCAGACGGCAAAGTAAGCACCTTTGCCATTAGGCGATTTCGTCTTTGCCATCAGCCGATTCCTTCTTTGTCGTCATCCTCGAACCCACAGACGACAAAGAGATATTCGTTTTAATAAACCAACAATGCATTGGTGGACATGCCAAGGAAACGTACGCGGTGAAGGAAACACATGAACGCATGCGGTCAAGGAAACGTATGACCCAGAACTGATTAAGTGCTTATTGATATGCGGTGGTTACACTTTACATAAAGGACCTCCACATAAAATGAAACAACAAATTGGTCATGGTTTCTTGCAAGAAGAACATTACAAAAATTTGTAAAAAAGCAATCGAGTCCTCGTCTTCTCCTGGGCGAGGCAGGGCTGGCGACATGGAAGGGGCGTGGCAGGGCTGGTGGGGCGAGGCTGTGCCCGCAGGGCGCGCAGAGGGGCAAGGCAGGGAGGTCCTGCAGGTCGGTGGGCGGCGGGTGCGGAGGGACGATCCGACAGGAGGCCGTGACAGGCCGGCACAACGAAGGCGACGGGCCGGCCGCGCCTAGGCGATGCGGCACCTGGCCGGCATAGTGGAGGCAACGGGCCGGCCATGCTGTGGGCGACGGGGGGGTGGCGTGATAGACCGGCGCAGCGGAGGAGATGGGTCGGCCGTGCCGGGGTGACGGGTGTCACATCCCTAGTCTTCCCTTGCTTGTGCTAGCTAAGATGTGCATCATGTATCACTTTTGCATCAACATGAAATGGGGATTAACAGAAAACCCAAAACCTCACCTGAAACAACCAATTTAAATGTGATGAATTTTCAATGAATCCAAAATGCCCTTCAAAAATGTTCATGGTCTTTGTTAAATGTTGGCAACAACATATCAGGGGACCATTTAATTTTCACAACAAGTTTAACTTTTTAAAATAAGCCTTTAATGCTACTGAAATTGCTAAATAAAGCATTACAATTATTTTAGTCTTTCAAAAATGCTGGATAATTTTGAGGAGGTTTGAAATATTCAAACTACACTTCATAAGATGTATTGGTATTTTTGGAGCTAGGTTTGAGCCCTGACAAAAATAACAAAAAAAATGTCAGAACTAAAACAGAAAAGAAAACAAAAAAAGGAAAGACTAACCTGTGCCTGGCCCAGGAGGGAAGCCGGCCCAGCCCACCAGGGGCAGGGGGTTTTCTTCCTCCTCTGCCAGGAGGACAGGCAGGTGCGTGGCGAGCGCGCCGACGCTGCATGGCCACCTCCTGCTCGTCTGCTTGCTGTTGGTGGTCGCGTGGAGTGCCATGAGGCCCCCCGACCGCTCTCCCCTCGCTCAGTCGCCCCTCTCCGCTCTCCCTCGCCTCTGTCGCCATGGCCGCCGCTCCCGCATCGCCGCCGCCGTAGACACGCCCCTCCGACCGCTCCCTCTTGCCCCTGAGTAGCTCACGAGCTCCGCCTCGACCTACTGCTGCTCCTCGCCGAGCCAAGCATCGCTGGAAGCTCCTCATCACCTCCATCGACGTCTTCTTCCTCCTTGGCTCCGACCACTGCCGCCGTCGATTCGCCGTCTCTAGGCCGTCCCCAAGCAAGCTTTCGACACCGCTGCATCCGCCGTGAGCTGCTGGCCCCCGTTCCCCCTCTCTTCCCCATCATTTGCCACCTGAAGGCTCGAGTTGCTCCGAGCCCGAGAGCTCCTCGCCGCCGGCGAGGATGCTGCCATAGCCACGGTGGCTCAAGCTCGAACCTGAGCACGTAGGCGTGCTCAAGGGGTTCCCAGGAACCCGTAGGTGCCGCCAGTTCGTCCCCTAGCTGTCTGTAGCACTGGCTCAATCAGCGCCCGAACTCCGGTGTCTACCCAGGTCGCTGCCAGCGACGATTCCGGCAGCCCCGTGGCCACCTAACTCTCCTGGTGGTCTCCGCGGCATCCAACCGCCGCCGTTTGCACGATTCCGGCGCAAATCCGCCGTCGGTTTGGTCATCGCCGGCGAGGTTCCAGCAATGTCCGACGTGGCCGGTCATTAGCAGCCTAACCCCACCACTTAATCGCTAAGCAGACGCTGACAGTAGGCCCCACAGGGGGTCAAAGCCCAATTAGCCTCTTGTTTGACCAGGGATTAGCCCTGTGTCACTGACTGGTAGGGCCCTGGCTATCAGGTTTGACCTGGCAACGGCCAGCTGACTGCTGACGCAATGCTGACATAGAGCTGACGCAATAAATGACTTTCTGATTTAAATTAATTCTAGGAAATGCTGAAAACTTTAGAAATTCATAGAAAATAATCTGTAACTCAGATTGAAATAAATTATATATGAAAAAGTATCAGAAAAATCCAAAGAATCCATTGGTGTTATTGTCATGCATGTTAAAGCAGCCTATGTAGATGAACATTGACATTTTGCAATAATGCAATATGTGGAATATTACATGGAGAACAATTTTGAACCTATATTCAAACCTACTCCATTTAACTCTAATGATAGATGCATTAGCTCATCCATAGCATGTTGCCATGTCATGATCATGCATCATATTGTTGCACTTGCCGTGTATTGATTGTTACTCCGTCTATGTCGTGGTAGGTTTTGCTCCCAAGGATACGTGTGAGGTTCCAGCTGAAGGGCAATACCCTGCTACCAACCTGCAAGGCAAGCAACCCCATTGATCATACCGATAACATCCCACTCTCTCGCTCCTGCTCTCATTTATTGCATTAGGACAAACGCTTCTACTGTCTATCTGTTGCGGTAGTTGAACCCACTCCTCTGCATGACCTCTCATTGTCATAGTAAATAGCTAAACCATGCAACCTAGCATACCTGGTAGATGCTTGAGCCTTGATGTGCTTTACCTTCTTTGCTTGCTATGCTTGCTATAGTTAGAGTTGTGTCAGGTCTGATTCATCTGGGTGATGAACCGGAGTGAAACGGTGTTGTTCTGATGTAATGAGCTAAATGATAAACCCGATTTGGTAAAGGTAGCGATGAGAGGCTATGTAGGAGTACATAGCGGGTTGTCTCATTGGGACCGTTCTTAGGAACTGAGTTCCGTGTTTGTGATCCAAGACTAGTTACTACCACACATTGGGTTCCGGTAACTCGACCCCTCTCGACTTATCAACCGCCTAGTCCTCTGTCCAGGAGTTGCAAGTAGTTTTTGGTGTTTGTAGCCATGCTGGAGGCCGTGCGTAGCGCTGACCCTAGGGGTGGGCTGCAGTGCGGTAGGCAGTCGCACGGTGTACCAAGTTGCACCAGAACGATGGGCTTGGGAACCCTGTGCACATCGTTTGAGGCCGTAGCGGAAACTTTGGCCGGACTTCCGTGCGGGTTTAGTCTCAAATAGGCGATAGCCGGGACTAGGGTCTTGTGTGATTGACGGTCGTGGCCGACTCCCTCGCTGGGCTTCCGCTTGAAGGTTGCCGAGGTGCCTGGTTTTATGAGCACACAACGATAAGTGGTGAGACCGTGTGTGAAGAAGTGCACCCCTGCAGGGCAATGAATATGTTCGAATAGCCTTGTCCTCGAATATGGACTACTTGAAGAACTTATGTTGTTCATAGATAACTTGATGGTTACTCATAAAAGACTCAAGAAAAGTGTGAGTACCATGGATGGCACTCTCGTGGGTGACGGGAGCGGATCCATGGTGGTGTATTGAAGTGGTGTTTGTGGACTCGTGTGCGCCATCTCAAAACTTGTTCAAAGAACTGGTAGTCGTAGTATAGGCTAGCCAAGAGTCAAAGCTGGCTTGCTGCATAAACCACACTACTCCCCTTGTTGAAACATGAGCATGATTAGCTTAGGTCTGCTTTAAAGACTTGTTGAGTACGATTGTACTAATGTTTGCTTAATAACGGTTGTAGATGAGAATATGGACCCTTCTGGTGGGTTCTATCTAGACGTCGACGATGCCGAGTAGCTGGTATCCCAGCTATGATCTGATGCCCTATGATGGGTTGTAGATAGTTAGGCTTTATGCCTTTTTACCTTTCAACTGTCTGTACTCAGACAGCTTTAAGCTTCCGCTTCATTTGTATGAACATGTTTGTATGACTTGAGTGTCGGGTCATGTGACCCCTACCTGTATGAACATATTATGCAAGGATCTTCTGAGCCTTCTAAATAAATGTTGTGTTATTGTATGGTTATGTTGTGATGCCATAGTTGTATCTATGCATATCGGACATGTCGTGCATACGTGTGACGTGTAACGGTATGTATGGGATTCGACACCTAGTTGTGTGCCTCTAGTAGTACTCTTTACGGGGAAATGCCTCTTTGTGCTTCCACCGAGCCTTGGTAGCTTGCTACTGCTCCGGACACATTGATTGACCGCCATATATCCTTCTTTGCTGCTGTGTCTGTCCCTTCGGGGAAATGTCTCGCAGTATAATGGAGTCCATGTAGCCTGCTATGACTGGTCTACGTGCAGTTGATGACATTTATGTCCCACGGCGTCATGGAGTCCCTGTAGCTTGCTATGACTCATCTACACACGCTAGAGATCGACTCCTGCATTGCTGGGTTACGTATGCCTGTCCCTGTACGGATGTGCTACTTAGGTTCTATGACTAGTCATGTCGACCCGGGTTCTTTGACATTTGAATGCTAGCGACATATTCACATTCGTGAGCCAAAAGGTGCAAACGGTCCTGGCCCAGGTAAGGTGGCAGCCGTGGTGATAACTATGCGTGAGGCCGCAAAGTAATGTGAAGTGTTACATGCTAGATTCTTATGGCTTAGGATCAGGGTCCCGACAGCGTTGGTATCAGAGCCTGACTGACTGTAGGATTACCAAGCCAAACTGGTCGAAGTTGAGTCTAGAAATGCTTTAGTTATGTAAGGGAATTGATTGTGGAAGGGAACGTAAGGATCTTTTTACTCCTCTTCCCGAGTCACTCTATTCTGAGTCACCCTCTTCTTCTCTACGGGGTTAAGAGCTAGGCTTCTTATCTACCTCTCAGGATGACGAGTTACTAGCCATGGACTTGTAGATTAAATTGCTTGAGAGTCAACTCTAGTTTTCAAGTACTGCTCCTGTGTAGCAATCTGTTGGTTAGAAGCTTGATGCTAGCAAGTTGAGTGGCTATGCTGTCCAATCTTTTCTCAATGTCTCAAAATTGTTTTTGAGCATTTTCAGCCGTTATGCTGTCTGATATCTGCTAGGATCTCTAATGCACTTTGCCTTATCCTCTGTTTCAGATGCCTTCTCTTCCTTCTCGCCAGGTGGTCCATTTGACTAGGTGCATTGATGTACCGGGTCACACGACCATGTTGGTTAGAGTCATGATGGAGACCGGTTATCGTTGGTACCCGGAGTATACCGTGTTGGAACAGTACCGCGACTTCAACCAGAGCCAGTATCTGTGCACTGTCAGGATTTATCCATCATACCCTGGAGCTGCGGAGCCGCTTCATTGGGCTTATGGATTAGGTGTCACCATTGATATGGCAGTTCAGGAGGCCGCCTACACGATGTTGACCATCATGAGAGCTCGCCATGGTCTACTTCAGAACACTGAGTTCTGCTATATTCCAGTGACATTAGGAGGAGACGATGGCTATCTTGCTGCAGCCTACTATGATCACTCTCATGAGGATCCTAGGCTTCAGGTGAGTGCTCAGTTGTTAGAGAACAGGGATCGTGATGCACGTGCTCTTCGTGCAGAGCTTTATGCTACCCGTGGACGTCTTTGGACAGCCTTGACGCAGTTAGCTCCAGTTGTTCAGACAGGTTATGGAGATATGAGTATGCTGAGTCCGCTTTGGACTCATCTGCCCGCTCGCGTAGACTGGCCCGATGTTGGAGGCATCACTCCTCTTCGAGGACCGTTGCTGCCGCCAACGAGAGGACCTAGGCCACATCCATGTCCTTATGGTTTATAGGGATCTCAGGCCAGGGTGTTTCCAGACCCTCAGGTTCAGCTTCTAGGTCACGGAGGTAACCTGTATGAGATGTTCTACGCCGATGCCTGAGTTCGTGAGTGGAGGTAGTAGTCTTGTAGCAGTTGTATTCCCACAGTCCTGCGCGTCTCGTGGAATATGACTGAGGTGTGAGTTGAGTTCCGGAGGTGTAGAAAAATAATGTATAGGAAGCTTGTAATGCCTCCGACGAGTTGCATTATCTTCTCGCTAGCTTGTACTTCAGCTTGGGTTTGTACTGAACTATATCACGGTGTGTATGAATCATGGTGTATATATGGCAGTTTGCTTGTACCATGTTGTTCGGGTGTTTATCCCCTGCATTCCATGTTGTTCAGTATATTCCATATCTCTTATCCTAGAGTTTGTCTCCCTTGTCTAAGATGTGGGCTTTGTTTATCCCAGGATGGTTTCCACCAGGAACAACCCCGCTCCTGCTTATGAGCAGGGCGAGGGCAGTGGAGCAAGGCAAGAGAACCTGCCTCACCCGCCATCTTTGGCGGAGGTGATGCTTGAGGCAGAACGCAACAAGAGAGAGACCAACAGGCTGCTTGAGCGTATTGAGCAGAATACAGCACGCCCTCCCCGCAATGAGTGTAATGATGCAATGTCCCTCAATGCCTTCGTGAAGCTGTATCCACCAAAGTTTCATCATTCCATCGACCCCCTTAATGTGGATGATTGGCTTTCCAGCATGACATGCAAGATTCGCTCTGCAAATGTGGCTGAAGCGGACAAGGTTAACTTTGCCACATACTTCCTTGAAGGACCCGCCAGTCAGTGGTGGGAAAATTATGAGGCTATGTGCCCAGAGGGTCCCGCTACTACTTGGGCCGACTTCTGCAGTGCTTTCCGCACCCACCATATTCCTGAAGGTCTGATGGACCATAAGAGAGAGGAGTTCTGCGCCCTCACTCAGGGTAAGATGACCATGAATGCTTACAACCATGAGTTCGGTAACTTAGCACGCTATGCACTGGAGGAGGCGTCAACTGACGACAAGAAGCAAGCTAGGTTCTGCAAGGGACTTAACCCCGAGCTCCGTCGTGATCTGCGCCTGCATGAGTGCGCTACCTTCCAGGCTCTAGTCAACAAGGCTATCAATGCCGAGACTAGATAGACCGACTACGAGGCAACCAAGAAGCACTCTCGTGACTTCAGCTCCACATCCGGCTCAGGCTCCAATAAGCGCCAGGTGTGGGTGCCCAACACTGCTCTGCCATCAAGGTATACTGCGAGGCCATCCTATGAGGCGCCTCGCCCAAATCAGAACAACCCTCCAGCCAAGCCTTATGGTGGAAACGCTGCTAATGCTGCTCTGAGGTCTTCAACTGTAATCTGCTACAAATGCGGAGAGCCAGGACACTATTCTCGTGAGTGTCCCTAGAACAACGCCAAGCCAGCTGGACGTGGTAAGCCGGGCAAGGCTTATTACGTGAAACCAACTCCTGCTCGTGGCCGTGTGAACAATGTCACCCTTGAAGAGGCCCATGATGACCCTGACGTTGTGCTTGGTACGCTTCTTGTCAATAGTCATCCAGCACCTGTTATATTTGATACTGGTGCATCTCATTCATTCATCTCAGAAAGTTATGCATAGTTGCATAACATGACCTTTTGTGATATGCCCACTCCATTAGTAGTTCAGACTCCTAGATCTAAATGGCAAACTTCTAGAGTGAGCCATGACAATGAGATTCTCGTGGATAGGCTAGTCTTCTTAGCTTCCCTGATAGCTGTGAAGTCTTCGGACATCAATATCATTTTGGGTATGGACTGGATGTCAGCTCATTATGCCAAAATTGATACTCATTCTAGGAATGTTCAACTTACACATCCTTCAGGTGAGATAGTCACCTTTTCAACTCGAGTGGCTAAGTGCCAACTCTATTCCCTCAATGCTAGCCCTCTTCCAGAGCTTGAGGATATTCCGGTGGATCGTGACTTTTCGGATGTCTTTCCAGAGGAACTGCCAGGTATTCCACCTGTCAGAGATGTAGAGTTTGTGATAGAACTCATTCCAGGGACTGTCCCAATAGCCAGAAGACCCTATAAGATGGCACCCTTAGAACTAGCTAAGCTAAAGAAACAACTCGATGAGGCCTTGAAAAAGGGATTCATCCGTCCTAGTTCTTCTTCGTGGGCTTGCCCCGTTCTCTTCGTGAAGAAGAAGGATGGAACGGATCGGATGGTTGTAGATTACCGACCAGTGAACCTGTTCACAATCAAGAACAAGTATCTGCTCCCCAGGATCAATGACTTGTATGATCAACTCGCTGGATCCTCAGTCTTCTCCAAAATGGATTTGAGGTTGGGATACCATCAAATCAGAATCAGGAACGGGGACATTCCAAAAACGGCTTTTGTTACTCGTTATGGCCAATACGAGTACACCGTCATGTCCTTCGGATTAACCAATGCTCCAGCCACCTTCTCTCGTTTGATGAATTCGATCTTCATGGAGTATTTGGATAAATTCATCGTGGTTTACCGCAACGATATACTCATCTACTCGAAGAACGAACGAGATCATGCCGAGCATCTTAGGCTGGTATTGACGAAACTTTGAGAGCATTGCCTGTATGCCAAATTCTCCAAGTGTGAATTCTGGCTACCAGAAGTGACCTATCTAGGCCACGTAATCTCTGGCAAGGGCATTGCTGTCAATCCCGAGCGAGTTCAGGCCGTCCATCATTGGACTCAACCTGAATCGGTTAAGCAAGTTCGGAGTTTCCTTGGCTTAGCGAGCTATTGTCACCGCTTTGTCGAGAACTTCTCCAAGGTTGTGAAACCTCTTACTGAACTCCTCAAGAAAGATAAGAAGTTCGAGTGGACCCCACAATGCGAGTACAGCTTTCAGGAACTGAAAAGACGCCTGACTTCTGCTCCCGTATTGGTGCCATCCGATTTTTCTAAGGACTTTGTTATCTATTGCGACGCCTCGCGACAAGGATTAGCTTGTATTCTCATGCAAGATCGTCATGTGATTGCATACGCATCTCGACAGTTGTGTCCACATGAGGTTAATTATCCAAGACATGATCTTGAGCTTGCAGCTGTAGTCCGTGCACTTAAAACATGGCGGCATTACCTTTTGGGTAATCGTTGCGAGATTTACACTGATCACCAAAGTCTGAAATATATCTTCACCCAACCAGATTTGAATCTCAGGCAAAGATGGTGGGTTGAGTTGATTATAGATTACGACTTAGGGATAACTTACACCACGGGGAAAGCCAATGTCATGGCTGATGCACTAAGTCGTAAGTCTTATTGTAACAATCTGATATTACAACAAGGTCAACCGCTTCTCTATGAGGAATTTCGGAAGTTAAATCTTCACATTGTTCCTCAAGGATTCCTTTCCACCTTGGTGGTGAAACCTACTCTTACGGATCAAATCATAGAAGCCCAGAAGCATGACACCGGGATCTCCCGGATCGAGAAGAGCATTAAAGGAGGTAATGCTAAATGCTTCTCGGTAGATGATCGGGGTGTTGTCTTCTTTGAGAATCGCTTGGTGGTTCCCAAGAAACAACATCTACGACAGCTGATCCTTAAGGAGGCTCATGATTCCCCTCTCACAATTCATCCTGGTAGTACCAAAATGTATCTGGACCTACGCCAGAGGTTCTGGTGGACCAGAATGAAGAGAGAAATTGCTCAGTTCGGTGCTAACTACGACGTCTGTCGTCGTGTTAAGGCAGAACATCAAAGGCCTGCTGGCACCCTTCAACCATTAGCTATTCCTGAATGGAAATGGGACAAGGTCGGTATGGATTTCATCAACGGTTTTCCCAGGACCAAGAGAGGGAATAATGATATCTTTGTGGTCATTGACCGTCTTTACAAAGTGGCTCATTTTCTTCCTGTTCGGGAGAGTATAACTGCTAGTCAGCTAGCGGATCTATATATTTCTCGAATAGTGTCTCTTCATGGTGTTCCATTGGATATCAACTTAGACCGTGGAAGTATCTTTACTTCCCGATTCTGGGAAAGTTTTCAGAATGCTATGGGGACCCATCTCTCTTTTAGCACTACTTTCCATCCGCAGTCAAGTGGTCAAGTCGAGCGAGTCAATCAAATCCTGGAAGACATGCTTAGAGCTTGTGTTATATCATTCGGCATGAATTGGGAGAAATGTCTTCCGTTCGCCGAATTTGTTTGTAACAATAGTTATCAGTCAAGATTGGGCAAAGCCCCTTTTGAAGTTCTCTATGGACGAAGGTGTCTAACACCTCTTAACTGGTCAGAAACTGGAGAGAGGCAACTCTTTGGTCCGGACATGATCCAGGATGCAGAGGAGCAAGTTCGCATTATTCGTGAAAAGTTGAAAACAGCCCAATCTCGTCAAAAGAACCAATATGATCGTCAACATAAAGCTGTGATCTATGAGGTTGATGAGAAGGCTTACCTTTGAGTTACACCTCTGAAGGGTACCCAACGATTCGGTATCAAGGGCAAGTTGGCTCCTCGTTACATTGGTCCTTTTCACATTCTTGCCAAACGAGGAGAGGTTGCCTACCAATTGGAACTTCCACCGCATATTTCCAAGGTTCATGATGTCTTCCACGTCTCGCAACTCAGGCGTTGTTTCTCGGACCCTGTCCGCGAAGTGGACCACGAAATGCTTGATCTCCAAGATAACCTTACATATCGAGAATACCCTGTTCGTATCCTCGATCAAGCTGAGCGTACCACTCGACGTCGAAATATCAAGTTTCTCAAGGTTCAGTGGTCACACCATTCCGAGAAGGAAGCCACATGGGAAAGAGAGGATCGTCTTCGACTAGAGTACCCCACGCTCTTCCCGACGACCTACAAATCTCGGGACAAGATTCTTTTGAGTGGGGGTGAGTTGTCACATCCCTAGTCTTCCCTTGCTTGTGCTAGCTAAGATGTGCATCATGTTTCAATTTTGCATCAACATGAAATGGGGATTAACAGAAACCCCAACACCTCACCTGAAACAACCAATTCAAATGTGATGAATTTTCAATGAATCCAAAATGCCCTTCAAAAATGTTCATGGTCTTTGTTAAATGTTGGCAACAACATATCAGGGGACCATTTAATTTTCACAACAAGTTTAACCTTTTTAAAATAAGCCTTTAATGCTACTGAAATTGCTAAATAAAGCATTACAATTATTTTAGTCATTCAAAAATGCTGGAACATTTTGAAGAGGTTTGAAATATTCAAACTACACTTCATAAGATGTATTGGTATTTTTGGAGCTAGGTTTGAGCCCTGACAAAAATAACAAAAAACTAATGTCAGAACTGAAACAGAAAAGAAAACAAAAAAAAGGAAAGACAAACCTGTGCCTTGACCAGGAGGGAAGCCGGCCCAGCCCACCAGGGGCAGGGGGTCTTCTTCCTCCTCTGCCAGGAGGATAGGCAAGTGCGTGGCGAGCGCGCCGACGCTGCATGGCCACCTCCTGCTCGTCTGCTTGCTGTTGGTGGTCACCTGGAGCGCCACGACGGCCCCCGACCGCTCTCCCCTCGCTCAGTCGCCCCTCTCCGCTCTCCCTCACCTCTGTCGCCATGGCCGTCGCACCCGCATCGCCGCCGCCGTAGACACGCCTCTCTGACCGCTCCTTCTCGCCCCTGAGTAGCTCACGAGCTCCGCCTCGACCTGTTGCTGCTCCTCGCCGAGCCAAGCATTGTCGGAAGCTACTCATCACCGCCATCGACGTCTTCTTCCTCCTTGGCTCCGACCACTGCCGTCGTCGATTCGCCGTCTCCAGGCTGTCCCCGAGCAAGCTTTCGACGCCGCTGCATCCATCGTCAGCTGCTGGCCCCCGTTCCCCCTCTCTTCCCCGTCGTTTGCCGCCTGAAGGCTCGAGTTGCTCTGAGCCCGAGAGCTCCTCGCTGCCGGTGAGGATGCTACCGTAGCCACGGTGGCTCAAGCTCGAACCTGAGGACATAGGCGTGTTCAAGGGGTTCCCAGGAACCCGTAGGTGCCGCCAGTTCATCCCCTAGCTGTCTGTAGCACCGGCTCGATCGGCGCCCGAATGCCGGCGTCCGCCCAGGTCGCCGCCGGCGACGATTCCGACAGCCCCGCGGCCACCTAACCCTCCAGCTAGATGCGGCCCAGCGTGGGCTACCTCCTGGTGGTCTCCGCGCGTCCAACCGCCTCCGTTTGCACGATTCCGGCGCAAAGTCGCCGTCGGTTTGATCACCGCCGGTGAGGTTCCGGCGACGTCCGACGTGGCCAATCATTAGCAGCCTAACCCCACCACTTAATCGCTAAGCAGACGCTGACAGTAGGCCCCAAAGTGGGTCAAAGCCCAATTAGCCTCTGGTTTGACCAGGGATTAGCCCTGTGTCACTGACTGGTGGGCCCTGGCTGTCAGGTTTGACCTGGCAATGGCCAGCTGACTGGTGACGCAATGCTAACATAGAGCTGACGCAATAAATGACTTTCTGATTTAAATTAATTCCAGGAAATGCTAAAAACTTTAGAAATTCATAGAAAATAATCTGTAACTCAGATTGAAATAAATTATATATGAAAAAGTATCAGAAAAATCCAAAGAATCCATTGGTGCTATTGTCATGCATGTTAAAGCAACCTATGTAGATGAACATTGACATTTTGCAATAATGCAATATGTGGAATATTACATGGAGAACAATTTTGAACCTATATTCAAACCTACTCCATTTAACTCTAATGATAGATGCATTAGCTCATCCATAGCATGTTGCCATGTCATGATCATGCATCATATTGTTGCACTTGCCGTGTATTGATTGTTACTCCGTCTATGTCGCGGTAGGTTCTGCTCCCGAGGATACGTGTGAGTATCCAGCTGAAGGGCAGTACCCTGCTACCAACCTACAAGGCAAGCAACCCCATTGATCATACCGATAACATCCCACTCTCTCGCTCCTGCTCTCGTTTATTGCATTAGGACAAATACTTCTACTGTCTATCTATTGCGGTAGTTGAACCCACTCATCTGCATGACCTGTCATTGTCACAGTAAATAGCTAAACCATGCAACCTAGCATACCTGGTAGATGCTTGAGCCTTGATGTGCTTTACCTGCTTTGCTTGCTATGTTTGCTATGCTTAGAATTGTGTCAGGTCTGATTCATCTGGGTGATGAACCGGAGTGAAACGGTGTTGTTCTGATGTAATGAGCTAAATGATAAACCCGATTTGGTAAAGGTAGCGATCAGAGGCTATGTAGGAGTACATAGCGGTTTGTCTCATTGGGACCGTTCTTAGGAACTGAGTTCCGTGTTTGTGATCCAAGACTAGTTACTACCGCGCATTGGGTTTTGGTAACTCGACCCCTCTCGACTTATCAACCACCTAGTCCTCTGTCCAGGAGTTGCAAGTAATTTCTGGTGTTTGTAGCCATGCTGGAGGCCGTGCGTAGCACTGACCCTAGGGGTGGGCTGCGGTGCGGTAGGCAGTGGCACGGTGTACCAAGTGGCACCCAAACGGTGGGCTTGTGAACTCTGCGCACATCGTTTGAGGCCGTAGCGGAAACTTCGGCCGGACTTCCGTGTGGGTTTAGTCTCAAATAGGCGATAGCCTGGACTAGGGTCTTATGTGATTGATGGTCGTGCCCGACTCCCTCGCTGGGCTTCCACTTGAAGGTTGCCGAGGTGCCTGGTTTTATGAGCACACAGCGATAAGTGGCGAGAGCGTGTGTGAAGAAGTGCACCCCTACAGGGTAATGAATCTGTTCGAATAGCCGCATCCTCGGATATGGACTACTTGGATAACTTATGCTATTCATAGATAACTTGATGGTTACTCATAGAAGACTAAAGACAAGTGTGAGTACTGTGGATGGCACTCTCGTGGGTGACGGGAGCGGATCCATGGTGGTGTATTGAAGTGGTGTTAGTGGACTCATGTGCGCCATCTCAAAACTTGTTCAAATAATTGGTAGTCATAGTATAGGCTAGCCAAGAGTCAAAGCTGGCTTGCTGCATAAACCACACTACTCCCCTTGTTGAAACATGAGCATGATTAGCTTAGGTCTGCTTTAAAGACTTGCTGAGTACGATTGTACTCATGTTTGCTTAATAACTGTTGCAGATGAGAATATGGACCCTTCGGGTGGATTCTATCTAGACGTCGACGACGCCGAGTAGCTGGTATCCCAGCTACGATCTGATGCCCTGTGATGGGTTGTAGATAGTCAGGCTTTATGCCTTTTAACCTTTCAACTGTCTGTACTCAGACAGCTTTAAGCTTCTGCTTGGTTTGTATGAACATGTTTGTATGACTTGAGTGTCGGGTCATGTGACCCCTACCTGTATGAACATATTATGCAAGGCTCTTCTAAGCCTTCTAAATAAATGTTGTGTTATTGTATGGTTATGTTGTGATGCCATAGTTGTATATATGCTATCGGACATGCCGTGCGTACGTGTGACGTGTAACGGTATGTATGGGATTCGACACCTAGTTGTGTGCCTCTAGTAGTACTCTTTATGGGAAAATGCCTCTTTGTGCTTCCACCGAGCCTTGGTAGCTTGCTACTGCTCCGAACACATTGATTGACCGGCATGTATCCTTCTTTGCTGCTGTGTCTGTCCCTTCGGGGAAATGTCTCGCAGTGTAATGGAGTCCATGTAGCCTGCTATGACTCGTCTACGTGCAGTTGATGACATTTATGTCCCACGGCGTAATGGAGTCCATGTAGCTTGCTATGACTCGTCTACACACGCTAGAGATCGACACCTGCATTGCTGGGTTACGTATGCCTGTCCCTGTACGGATGTGCTACTTAGGTTCTATGACTAGTCATGTTGAACCGGGTTCCTTGACATTTGAATGCTAGCGACATATTCACATTCGTGAGCCAAAAGGCGCAAACGGTCCCGGCCCAGGTAAGGTGGCAGCCGTGGTGATAACCATGCGTGAGGCCGCAAAGTAATGTGAAGTGTTACATGCTAGATTCTTATGGCTTAGGATCGAGGTCCCGATAACGGAGGAAGGGGTTGGCCATGCCGGAGGCGACTGGAGGCGGGGCCATCGCCTCCCTGCTCGCTTGGGCGACGGGGCACTGGGCCGGCCACGCTGGGGCGACGGGGGAAGGGGCCGGCTGCGCCGGAGCCGACTGGAGTCGGGGTCGTGGATGCGTGGGTGTGCTGTGTGTTGTGTGGTGTGCGTGGGGGGTGGGGTGGGGGCGTGGGTTGTGGGTGGGGCTGCAGGGGTGGTAGTGCGTGTGTCAGGATGTGTGGGTGGGGTTGCATGGGTTTGGAGGGGCCACCACGTCATCGATCCGTGGGATTGATCCGCATGTTGTGCTTCTTCTTTGCCGTCTGCGATTTTTTTGCGGACGGCAAAGTCTATTTTGCCGTTAGTTTGTCTTTGTCGTGTGTCTTTGGATCTTTGCCGTCTGCTTTTATGATCTTTGCCATCTGTGAGCAGACGGCAAAGAAGCCACTGACAGCAAATAATATCTTTGCCATGAGTCCTTTCTTTGCCGTCTGCTTTAGGAAGCTGACGGCAAAGACCATCTTTGCCGTCTGCTAGCAGAAGGCAAAGAAAGGACTCATGGCAAATTCTCTGATTCCTGTAGTGGTAGTGGGATCTTGTCGGGCGCCCATGCTGACGGGTCTTACCCATCGGCAAGGAGGATTGCCGGTGGCTTGGCCTTTGCTTGGCGCTATCTTGCATCGTCGTATCCTTCCGGCGGTGCTTGCCGGGCTGGAGGCTGTTGTCATCTGTGCACAAGTCAGGGTGCTAAAGGACCCGTTCTTTAGTACACCGACATACTCTCAAACAAGTTAAAGTGAAGCAAGACAGTTCAATTATTTCTATAAAATCTATACACCACCATGCTCTAAAAGATATAAGTGAAACACTAGAGCAACTGCTAAGCTCAAAAGATATAAGTGAAGCCCAAAGTGTATACTAACAAATCATGAAGAACATGTGTATCTCTCAAATAGGTGTGTCCATCAGACAATGATTGTGGCCAACTAAAAATAAAGCAAACTATAATACATGACGCTCCAAGCAAAACACATATCATGTGATGAATAAAAATATAGCTCCAAGTGACATACCGATGGAATGGAGATGAAAGAGGGGGTGCCTTCCGGGGCATCCCCAAGCTTAGACGCTTGAATCTTCCTAGCATTTTACATTGGGGTGCCTTGGGCATCCCCAAGCTTAGGCTCTTGCCACTCCTTATTCGTTTATCCATCGTGATCGCACCCAAAACTTGAAAACTTCAGCACACCAAACTCAACAGAACACTCGTGAGCTCCGTTAGTATGATAGGTAAATCAACAACTTTAGGTACTGTTATAAATTGATTATTATTTTATTATTTCATAAGTTATTGTATTCCAACTTCTCCATGACTTTGTCGGCATTCTGGGATCGAGGGTACCCAGACCTGCCTGCCTGCGGCCCAGCGCGTGGCCCACCATAGTGGCTCGGTACGGCCCAGCAACAAGCCCCCCAAGTCAAGGCCCTCGCAAGAGCCCCCGCCTCGTGAGGAGGACAATGCCAAGACCTTCGGAGGAGAGGCACCCCTTCAAGCCTCCTCCTGAGGAGCGGAGATTCCTATGCAAGTACCCGGCCTCACGAGGCCGGGGTGACGTGGGTTCTGACGACGGAGCCAGGCGGGCGCAAGCCGCCGCAGAAGGAGGACAGTTTCCTCTTTGGTGCTAAGGAAGCAAGGACGTACGCGGGTTCCCAAGGAACCCCCCAAAGGTTTCCTTCCCGGTGCAAGAGGACCGAGAACACGAGCTCAGCAGGACGGATGTCATCGCCGAGCCCACCGCTGCGTCATGCCCAGAAGCTTTGCAGGCGAAGACCGCCTTTAGTCAGGATAGGGTGTACTACCTGTCCCCTTTTAAATTTGGCCATTGTGGGATCCCTTCCCGCCGGTGCGATGGGGGAAGAGGACCGTGGCCCCTATAAAAGGGACAAGCTCCCATCGTAGAAGGCAGTTTGAATCGAGACGAGTTCATCACCACCAAGAGCCCTCGTGAGGCCACCCAACCACTGTACTAGTTCATCCACAGCCTCCTCGTGAGGCCAATCCACCACAAAGCAGGAGTAGGGTTTTACATCGCAAGGTGGCCCAAACCTGGGTAAATCTCTGAGTCCATCTCCTTCCCTGCGCACACTTATTCGACGCAGCTAGGCCGTAGGGTGACGAGTTCGAGACTTCGAGCCGGTTGAGATCTTCGCACATGCCCTAGTGTTCGAACCTTGTTGGGTTTTGCGAAGCCCCGATTATGACAGACTTATACCCTTTGGTACAATCAATAGCATCATCAAAACAAGCAAACTATGCAAGCAAAAACAAAATATGTCTAAAATAGAACATTATGTAATGATGTGCACAAACACCATACTTCCGTAACAACAAAAGTTCTGAAAAATTAGGAAACACTAGGGAATTTGTATACCAATATTGTGTAAAAAATTCATATAAAAGACGTTCCAGTAAAATCAGATAAATTCTTCACTGGACGCAAAAGTTTCTGTTTATTGCACCGTATCAGTTCTACTATCTTCCAAATCAATCCCAAAGGCTTTACTTGGCACAAAAACTAATTAAAACATAAAAAATCATTATAGTAGCAATAATCGCGTAAACACACCAAGACGTAAAGTAAAAACAAAAATTTAAAGAGAACTATTGGGATTCCTCCAAACAAGCACTATCGTTTTATGCCCCTAGCTAGGCATAATGCATAGTATCAAGTATTGTCATCTTTGACATTTGCATCTTGGGATGTGTGTTCATGAGGAAGTTTTTCAATGACAATTGGAAACAGATCATCTATTAAAATCTTAGCATTCTCAATGCTACTTCCCTCGTACCCTTCTTTATTCTCTCTCACTATCCAAGAATATTGCTAATAGCATTGAAAACTTGTTGGATAATATGTATAGGAGGAACTTCCTTCTTGGTATTTTCATCAAAAGTATGGTTATCATGAAACACATACCTCATCATATAGTCCTCAATGTATAGAATATCATCTATCACCCGATGCTCACGACTCATATTATAGAAATCAAAGATCTCTCGAGCCTCTCGCACTATATAATCAAATTCATTCATGAGAATAAGAGTGGCTATCTTCTTAACCCTTGGTTATTTATAACTGGTAATTCATAGAAAAGCCTTTGCAAAGTAGATAAGTGCACATAAATCTTCTTTCAAGTTTATGAACAAGTGCGAAAATAACATCGGCATAACTATTGGTTCTTTTAAGAATAGGTGTGTCATTGGAAACCAAAGTACCCCTAACAGTTAAAGAATTCTTGGATAATGCTTTTCCCTATGATATTCCCCTTCCCCACAACAAAAACTTTCACATCTCGATTTGAGGGACCTTCCTCTTTAGGGGTTTTATCATCCTCACTTTTCTCAATGATAAACTCATACATGATAGCAATTCCAAGCAAGCAAACTAACAAGCAAATGAGCAAACTAAAACACTAAGCAAACAAGCAAATAGAAATATTTTTGTATTTTTTATTTTTATATAAAGCAAAATATAACAACAAATAAAAATTAAAATATAACAGAATATAAAGAGTAGAACAAGTGAATGATAATTTTTGTGAAGGTACTTGATAAGAATTTGGTGATACGCCCCGGCAACGGCGCCAGAAAAGAGTCTTGATGACCACAAGTATAGGGGACCAATCATAGTCCTTTCCATAAGTAAGAGCATCAAAGCCAACGAGGTGCAGAAGAAAATGACAAGCGGTTTTCAGCAAGGTATTGTCTGCAAGTACTATAAGTAACAGTGATAGATAGTTTTGTAGCAAGATAATTCATAACAAGTGACAAGTAATAAAAGTAGCAAGTCTGCAGCCAGGTAGCCCAATCCTTTTTATAGCAAAGTAGAGGCCTGAAAGTTCTCTTATATGAATCAAGGTGCTCTCGAGGACACATGGGAATTTTCATCTAGTCACGTTCATCATGTTTAGTTGATTCACGTTCATTACTTTGATAATTTGATATGTGGGGTGGACCGGTGCTTAGGTGTTGTTCTTAGTTGAACTAACAACGTACTTTTGATTACCCCCTCTCGCAAGAATCCGCAAATACAAAAGAAGAATCAAGATAAATCTAACCATAGTATCATATGGATCAAAATCAGCCCCTTACGGAATAACGCATAAACTAGCTAGGGTTTAAGCTTCTGCCACTCTCGCGACCCATCATCTACTTATTACTCCACAATGCCTTCCCTTATGCCCAAAATATGGTGAAGTGCCGTGTAGTCGGCGTTCACATGACACCACTGAAGGAAGCAACAACATACATATCATCAAAATATTGAACGAATACCAACTTCACATGATTACTCATAACAAGACTTCTCCCATGTCCTCGAGAACAAAAGTAACTACTCACAAATCATCATCATGTTCAATATCAGTGGTGTAATGAATATGATAAAGGATATGAACATATTATCTTTCAAGTAAACCAACAAGCATCAACTACAAGATGTAATCAACACTACTAGCAACCCCCAGGTACCAATCTGAGGTTTTGAGACAAATATTGGATACAAGAGATGAACTAGGGTTTGAGATGAGATGGTGCTGGTGAACATGGTTACGAAGATTGGTCCTCCCACGAAGGAGGAGGCGTTGGTGATGACGATGGCTTCGATTTCCCCCTCCCAGAGGGAAGTTTCCCCAACAGAATCACTTTGTCGGAGAGCAAAAGGGCCTCTGCCCAGGTTTCCGCCTCGAGATGGCGGCGCTTTATCCCGAAAATATCCTCCCTTTTTTCTAGGTCAAAACCCATCATATAGCAGAAGAGGGGGGCCGGAGCTTTCCTGTGGGCCTCCCAACCCATCAGGGCGCGCCTAGGGGTGGTCGCGCCCTGTTAGCTTGGGAGATACGGGTGCCCCCCTTTGGTTGTTCTTTGCTTCAAAAATTCAGATATATACCACAAAAATTCCTCGTGAAGTTTGAGGTCATTTGGAGTCTAGAAGATTTTTAGCCTTTTTCATGAGTTTCGGGTCCATAATTCCAGTTTCTCGCGATTTCCCTCTGTGTGTTGGATCATGCAAATAAAGAGAGATCATAGAATGGAATAATGACCAAGAATAATATAAATATTAATATGAAATCATGATACAAAATGGATGTATCATGCATACCAACATTCTCACACAATAAGATGTCAAATGAAATATGCCAAACATGCAAAACCTCTCTAGTATCTACCAAGCAATTGTCGTTGAGAAAGTCATCTTTATATGAGTATTTTGACATAGGAGCCAAGCAAGAATACTTGATCATAGGTCATACTCATTGTTTAAGAACAAGTGGGGTTACCACTTTTACATAAAGCTTTAATGAGTTCACATTCTTAGAGATGCTTTAGCTCAAGTCTTAGAGCAAAGCTCCCCCTAGATGTGAGATCCCCCCTGAGAGGGATGAACTAACCTTGGGTTTTGTCGTTGGAGACTTCATGTGGGTGTTGTAGTAGCGGACGCTCATTGTTAATGAAGATCATCTAGAATTGGGAGCAATCCTTCTTGTTTTGGTACTCTTCACGCCTACATGGGTCAGTCTCACAAATGGAACAAATACAAGGATATCGATGGACATGGAGTGAAGTGTTCATGATATGATGTCCATTGATGCATTTAATACCTTGTCCCTTGCTTACCAACAAGGGGTTTTGTGACTCCTTGAACTAGTGCATATGGTTGAAGTGGATAGCAAAAGTCCTTGCCAACATATGAATGTGAGTGAAGTTTGTTGGCGGAGTCATCCCTCAAGAACTCTCTAGTTCTTCTTCTTGGGGACCCACATCAACTTGATGGGGATCCTTGGAGTTGAAGTAGCACTTGATGAATTAGAGATAGTAGTGGACTTGGGAACCCACTTTACCATGGATAGAGGTGGTTCTTCGAATGAGTCAATCTCCGCTTGAAGCTTGTGCTTGCCTCTTAGCTTGTGGTATTGTGATGGAAGATCATCTGGGCTTATGTTCCCTTGAATAAAGTAGGATCATACTTCTCTTGTTGAGGAATGAAATTTGTCTTGGGGTATTGATCTTCTTCAATTCAACTCCATTGGCATTGAACTTCTGTTCAAAACCAACACCTTGATTCTTTCGGTGCCATCCTTGCTTGTGCACAATCTCCTCGAATTGCTTACTTCCGACAAGACTTTTGTAGACAACTTTTTCTATAATTCCTTTCAATAAATGTTTTCTTGCTCAAGTGTGACTTGGCTAAGAGGATCATTAGTGGAATCAATAGAAGTACTATGAAAAACATCATGGGATTTAGCATTAGTGTTGTTGTTACTAGATGAAAAACCTTTCTTACTCTTGTTACTAGTTTGCTTGGATTTAACATGACGCATAAAAGTGGACAAGAGTAGTCATTTGGCAAGATAATAAGAATTCTTCTTTTGAAGATCGTCATTGATAGTTTTAAGAAACTCACGCTCTTGCTGTAAATTTATCTTCTTGAAGCGTAGCTTCTCATGAGTTCTTAGAAGCTCTCTATGATCTTTTGAGTAGATTCATGAGCTAACTTAAGAGTGTTTAGTTCTTTAGTTAAACGCTCAATATCCTTCTTAGCATCATCAAACGATTCATCTTGACTAGCATGATTATTATCAAGTTCATTTTGACTAACATCACTAGTTTTATCAAAGAGTGGATCATCATCTTCTAGCAAGTTATCCTCATCACTATTGAAGTAAATGTATTCGGTGCGCGATACCTTTGGGCCTTTAGCCATGAAGCAACTTCCAATTCCTTCATTTGGTGAATCAAATAAATCATATGAGTTGGAGGATACGAGTGCTAGTCTGACAACACCTTCATCTTGACTTTAGTCAGAGTCGGAGTGGTAACTTATCTCGGATTGTTTGTTGGATTCGGAGCTGGAAACCCATTAACCAACATGAGCTTGATGTCTTATTCTTGTGTAGCTCTTGGTGTACCTGTCCTTTCTCTCCGAGTCCTTGATTCTCCTGGAGGGTCTTCGTTCATATCGATCTTCTCTACTCCTTCTCTCTCTTCGAGGTGACTCGTCTCTTGAGCTTCTTCTTCGTGGTGAATCATCTCTCCTTTTGGAAGGGGTCGTGCACTCATTAGAGAAGTGTCCAGGTCTTCCACAATTGTAGCAATTTCAGTCACGACTAGAAGAACGCGTATCTTGGTATCTTTAGTTGGCGCTTCTCTCTTTGCCTCTATTATTGTAGAACTTGTTGAATTTCTTGACCATTAGGATTATCTCTTCATTGGTAAAAAGGTTGTCACTTGAAGTTGCGGGAGTGTCACTTATGGCTTTGTATACACTACTTGACTTGTTGCGAAGATCTTCTTAGTCCTTCAGTCACATTTCAGGAATAATAATCCTTCCAATGACTTTCCTGAGCTTGAGATATTTTTAGTTTGGCATCATTTGGATCAATCTGCACACGGTGTCGTACTTTCCATACAAGGCTCTAAGGATCTTCTTGATGATGAATTTGTCGGTCATCTCTTCACTTCCTAAGCCGACAATCTCATTTGTGATGAGAGCAAGCCTAGAGTACATTTCAGTGACTCCCTCACCACCCTTCATCTTGAACTTGTCAAGTTGACTCTGAAGCACATCCAACTTAGATTCCTTGTCAAATTCAGTTCCTTCGTCCATATGAACCAAAGTATCCCAAATTTCCTTTGCATTCTCAAGATGACTTATGATTTTAAATTCTTTCGGGTATAGGCAGTTGAATAAAATATCGCATGCTTGAGCATTGTATTGCAACATATTCAATTCTTCCATTGTCGCTTCATGATCCGGGTCCTTTCCATCACCTAAGAATTCACCTTGCAATCTAACACAAAAAATAGCTCAAACGGCAGGGTTATGACCAAGAATATGCATTTTCATTTTATGTTTCCAACTAGCAAAATATGTACCATCAAAATATGGACCTCTATAGTGGTAATTTTCCTCACTAGACACCATACTCTCCTAGGTTGTGAAACCAATACAATGGAGATCAAAGATCTTATACCACTTGTAGGATCCAAAGTATGTCTAGAGGCGGGGGGTGATTAGACTACTTGACCAAATTAAAAACTAAACTTTTCCAATTTTATAGATTGGCAAGTTTTAGCAATTCTAGAAAATCTAGCACACCCTACACATGAAAATCTATGAGTATAGCAGCGGAAAGTAAAGACGTGCAAGTGTAAGTAAAGGTAGGGATAGGAAGATCAAACGCAATGGAGACATGAATATTTTTTTCCCGTGGTTCCTATAGGTGGTGCTATCGTACGTTCATGTTGATAGAGGCTTCAACCCACGAAGGGTAACGGTTGCGCGAGTCCACAGAGGGCTCAACCCACCAAGGGTCCACGAAGAAGCAACCTTGCTTATTCCACCATGGCTTACATACACGAAGGACTAGCCTCACCCAGGTAGATCTTCTCGAAGTAGGAGATCGCCTTGCCCTTACAAACTTCTTGGTTCAACTCCACACGATCCGGAGGCTCCCAAGAGAAACCTAATGATGTTGAGCATCCTACGGACATCACCATGGCAAGAGTCTATTTGGCAAGTGACACGTGCAACATCCACTCCACATACATAAAGGTGAATCATCTCCTTTACATGTGTTCACTTGACCCCTTTGAGGATGGTATACTACTTGACACTCCTCTCATGTGCATGCATAGGTATTGTTGGAGCTTCATGGATGAAAATGAGGAGAGCAAGCACCAAGGAACAACTACACCATCCACAAGGGAAGCGTGGAAGCGAAGACGGAAGAAGACAAAGCTGCTGAAGTCTACAGTGGCCAGACATCCGGCCTCCAGCCCGGACATCCGGCACCTGAAGATGAGGCGACTGCAGGAAGGTAGGGCCGAAGAAGCTACAGGAGTCGGACATCCGGCCCAGCCACGGACATCCGGCCACCGCCTGGACATCCGGCCCGAAGACACCAGAATCGCGGCTCTCTAACCAGTGCCTGCCCGGACATCCGACCACTAGCCCGGACAGCTGGCACCTCGTGAATAGCCGGACATCCGGCCCTCAGCCCGGACATCCGGTCTGTGCCTGCGTGCATAGCCGGCCCTTGAGGCGCATGTATCCCTCTCTCCCTCTCACTTACCCCTTCGTGGCTAGACTATAAATAGACCTCCACCTCCTCCTTTCTAGATTTAGCAAAGTGAGCAGATGAGCTTTGCACCTTCCTCTACTTCTCACATGGAGACCGAGGCCTCCACCAGAGAAGATCCCTAGAGGATGTCAAGGCCCCTTCTGAGGGAAGATCCGTCTACGGAATTCAAGGCCCATCTCTCCTAGAGATTTGGATGAACTACCCATGTATCTTTATTTCGATTGTTTTTCTTGGATCTTGATGTGCCTCATGTATTGCTTGTGATTTTAGGAGTACTTGGTGTGGATCTTGTCCATTAGAGTGTTTTCCCCTTTGATTTCTCCATGTTTTCCCCTCGTGTTCTTCGCGTTCTTCCTCAAATCCACCTCCAATTCATGAAAATCGGGCCACCCTTGGGTTTAACCCGTATCATCTTGGTATCACGAGTCAGGTTGCCATGAATCTGGAGCCCTAGCCCACCCTTTTCTTGCTTTTGTTCGAATTTTTCTCCCCAATTTCGAAAATTCCCCACAAAAAGAGCCCCAAAAAAAATTCTTGTGATTGTTTGTTCTAGTGAGTTTTTGTTGATTTTGATCTGTGCATCTTGTGTTGGGCAAGTGGATCTACCTCCCTTGGCGTCCCCTAGCCCTAATTCCACCTTTTCCCCCCTTCAATTTTGGGTTTGGAATCACGAAATTCCGCCCAAATCAAGTTTTTGAGCCCAAATCGCGATCTGGATTTGTCGGGCCAGATCCCGAGCATCGGGCCGGACATCCGGGCCCCCAGCCGGACATCCAGCTCCTGGAGCGCCAAAACAGACTCGGTTCTGGACATCAGGCCCCGGATTTCCGGCCCATCCCCGGATGTCCGGCCCGTGTAAGTTTCAGCCTTCAGTGTTTCACCGTTTCAGCCATAACTAATTCATCCGGAGTCCGATTTAGGCGTTCTTTAGCTCGTTTTGTAGATATTGACATCAACCATCCACCAAAATTAGTTCCACCATCGTATTTTTCAAATTTTGTCATGTTTACCTAGGACCTCCACCATATAATCTGCAGTATCACCATCGACTTCCGCAACCTAACCCATTTTGGTTCTCATTGCATTTTTGGTTGCTTGAGTTGTGATTTGAGTCTCCAAAGGTGTTTCGGCTACTTAGGGACGGTTACTTCTTCAACAACCATCGGCGACTTGTATCGGTCCATCATCTATATCGACCATCGACTTTCAACATCGACGACGACCATCCATCCTTTGAGACCAACTTCAACCGGAAGAAAGGCAGGTTACTCCAGACTTCGTGAAAGGTTAAGTGTGACAAAGTTATCCATTCCATCACATCATTTTCCTTCTTTGCCATTACATCTTCATAGCCCCACCATCTTTGCGCATACCTTCATACCTATTGAGACTAGCTATCCGAGTATTGTCGGGCTTCGCGAAAACTTGTGCACCATAGTGATACGATATCATATTGTTGCACTATTTGAAATATCATATAGTGCAATTACTTTCCCCCATGCATATCTTGTTCTAATTGTCTCATATATTTGGTTGAGGCTCAATAAGAATAGTGGAAAGGAAGAGAAGGGGGAAAAAGATTAAAAAAATCTTTTAAGCAAGAAAGAAAGATCATAAGTTTATAAGCAAAAGAGAGTTGAGCATGAAAAGAGATACTTGTGAATGAGGATACATGGAATAGGAAACATTTTGCTTGCATGAATAGGATTGGTGCCAAGTGGTGAATCGTGCCCAAACATGCAATCAAGTTAGTGTCTCTCCTTGTGTTTGTGCAACACGAGCTTAATCTTCGTTAGGCAATTTTGTATTGCTCATCCCTATAGTTGCACAAGCCCCATTATCCCACTGTGTGTCTTTCTCTATTGCCTCCTCTATATTTTTGATCACTTGCTTTGCATTTTGAGTCCTTTGGATTTATTTCAACATTTACAATATCTTGGACTTCATTTTGCTTGATTTTTGTGCCACTAACCCCACCGAGCTCCACTATAAGCCATTTGTGTAGGTAACGAGCTCGACACCCCAACCACCCCTCGACGACTTCACCACCTACCTTAGCATCTTCGCCAAGCGAATTCAAGGCATCTTCGCCTTTGGATATGCGGCATCTTTGCCGACAAGCACTTCAAGAGAAGCTCGCCAAGCTCAAGTCCGCGACTTCCACGAGCTACTATGACCTCGACATCGACCATGAGATTCCTTTCTTTGGGAGTCAAGACCCCGAGGATTATCTCGAGTGGGAGCGCAAGATGGACCACTACCTCAAGCTACTTCAAGTCCCTTCGAGGATCAAGTGAAGTGCGCCACAAGAAACTTCCATGACAACGCATTGACGTGGTGGCTTCACACATCTTCAAAGAACTTTTACATGAGTTGGTCTAAGATGAAGAAAGCGATGCAACGAGAATTAGTGCCTTCCACCTGCATGGAACATCTTCAACGCCACTTGGAGAACCACATACAAAGATCCAAGTCGATCGACGAGTACTTCAGGAAGACGAAGAAAGCCTTGCGACGAGCCAGCGTGGACAACCCCATTTGGATGAAGTTCTACTTCATGATGGGATTGAACAACGACATCGCCAAGACTATCTTCAACAACAACTATGAATCTCTCAAAGAAATCTACATTGGTGCTCTCAAGGCGGAACAAGAACTCAAGGCCAAGGCTACTCGACCCCGCGCACCCTTCACAGCGACCAAGCTCCACGATGACGAGCATGAGGATGGTACCACCAACATGTCCAAGCCCAATGAGCTCCACGACGACCCTCCCAAGTTCGACTTCACCACCATCCCTCTTTGTGGCATTGACGATGCCGATTCTACCACGACTCTTTTGAAGACGGTGCAGCAACGACTACAACTACGGAGCCAATCAAGGAACATGCTTTGGAGGCGAGCGAGCAAGGATGACGCTTCCATCTTTGGATTCAAGAGTGAGATGATCGAGCATGGGATTTTCCCTTCGGTCATGGAGGCGAGTGATGATGTGCCATCTTTGGTTTTCATCCATGGCGACGGTGATGAGATGGTTGAGCATGGGATTTTCCCCTCAACCACGATGGCATTTGGAGATGAGTTGAGAGACTTACGCCACCATATTGAGAGTGAGAGTGCCTTCACCACTACACTACAGGAATCAGCTTCTTTGC
Source organism: Elymus sibiricus (assembly GCA_039707655.1). Lineage (NCBI taxonomy): Eukaryota > Viridiplantae > Streptophyta > Magnoliopsida > Poales > Poaceae > Elymus > Elymus sibiricus. Next base: position 153,638,353 of record CM077671.1, on the reverse strand, counting down.
CGTCTGCCATAGCGGACGGCAAAGGACCAGGACACGGACGGCAAAGACCTTTGCCGTCTGCTGGCTGACGGCCCCACTTTCGGCATAGAAAGTCACGGCAATGAGCTTGTTTGTCGTCTAAAAAACAACAACTGACAGCAAAGCTCTTTGCTATTGGTCTTACCAGCCAAGCGGACGGCAATGCTCATAGACGTCAAAGTACAGGTGTTAGCCCCGTTTGGTGGCTAACGACAGACTTTGTCGTCTGCCTGTCGACGGCAAACTTCCACCTGCCTTTGTCACCCGCCAGCTGACGTAAGTAGTCCTGTGGCTGCACGTCATTGCTGGTCAATCTTTGTCGTCTGCCTGCTGCGTCTTTGCCGTTTGCCTGCAGGCTAGCTGACGGCAAAATGACCAAATTGGTCACACCTGGTGCTCCCATGTTACACAGGTTGCTGCCACGTGGCCTGTTCGCCATCAGCCTACCGATAGCAAATGTCTTTGCCGTCCGCTGGCGGACGGCAAAGTGCCTATATTACCATTTTTTTATTTTTTTTGCTATCTGTCTGCATTTTCAGAACACATATATAATATATAGTTCAAGCAGTCACATAGGCTATCAAAAGAACTAATACATAATAAAAGAACCAATGCCAGCTGTTCAGCCATACATAGTTCAAGCAGTCACACTGTTCATCCATATATACATATATATAGTTTCACATTGTTCATCAACAGAAATCAAAAGAAAAACTAAACACTAGCAGTCCATCAATGCCAGCTTCCATGAAGTGAATCAAATATGCAAAATGGGAATAAGAAAGTTAGAAGAAGTAGAAGAAGAAGAAGAAGGAGAAGAAGAAGAAGAACAAAACTAGAAGAAGAAGAACAAGAAGAAGAAGAAGAAGAAGAAGAAGAAGAAGAAGAAGAAGAAGACTAGAAGAAGAACAAGAAGAAGCAGAAGAAGAATACTAGAAGAAGAAGAAGAAGAAGAAGAAGAAAGAGAAGAAAAATAATAAGAAGAAAGAAAGACAAAGAAGAAGGAAGAAGCTCATCTTTCTTCTTCTCTTCTATCTATTTATCCTTTTCCTTCTCATTCTTCTTCTTTTATTCTTTCTTTTTCTTCTCTTTCTTCTTCTGTTCTTTCTTTTTCTCCTCTTCGTTGTTTCTCTTCTTCTTATTCCTTATTTGTGTCATTTTAGAGCTAACTTAGGTAATTATGCAATTTTAGAGCTAACTAATCGTATTATGTCATTTTGGAGGAAAATATGGTAAGTATAGGTCATGCCATTTTTGAGCTAACAAAGCTTATTATGTCATTTTGGAGGAAACGGAGCTAAGTATATGTCATTATTGAGCTAACTTAGCTTATTATGTCATTTTGGAGGAAAATAAGCTAAGTATATGACATTTATGAGCTAACCAAGGTTATTAAGCAATTTTTGACCTAACTAAGCAAATTATGTCATAAATGAACTAAATAAGCTAATAATTATGTCATTTTGGAGGATAATTAGCTAAGTATGTCTTTTTGGGGGTAAATAAGCTAAGTATGTCGCATATTAGGGAAAACTAGCATGTAAGGAGCTGAGTATGCATTTGTTAAGCAAAACACTAGAGAAAACTTACCGTCGTCGTCATCACGGAGGTGAAGCACCGGGGTTGCTCGGGCAGGTTACACCTGGAGAAGGATGCCCTGGAGAAGGGTTGTGCGATGCGACTTGGGAGTTATGATGCACCAAAGATCATTTGCAATGTCTCGTTAGCATGATGACACTCAAATGTTAAGACTAGTAACTAATGACCATTCAAATGAAACTCACTGTTCCCACCGGAGTAATTACTGGCATCGGCGGAGGGGTATGACCGGTCTTCTCGCACACAGACTGCACATTTGGTTTTGATGAGTAAGTCATATTAGTTAGTAATGAAACGAACATTACATGCATGATTTGGCTAATATGCAGAAGAAACTTACCACGAGGAGCTCGTACATGGCCCGGTGAGCCGCCTCATTCCGTGCCCTCTCCTCCTCCAACAACCTAGCTGTCTTCTCCTCCGCGGCCAGTTCCTTCTCCTCCGCTGCCCGGTCCCTCTCCTCCAGAAGCGCCTGGATTGTCGCTCTCTCTTTCTTAAGAGTAGCCTGCAACACCACTTGTCGTTAGCATTGTAATCATCGATGGACACACACACAATGATGGAGGAAAGATAACTAAGTCCATATAACTAACCTCGATGGCAAGATCGACTGGCCGTGGACGAGTCCTTATCTCAGGACAAGAGCTCGTTTGGCATGCCTTGATCTCCGAGAGAGTGAGAGGACAATGTATTAGTCCATATCCAATGGCTAGCAAGCCATGGGGCCTCTCGACACCAGCTATCATCACCAGCTTTGGATCAACAGGATGCTGGCTCGGGTTATAGTCCTCCCCTTTCCTCGACTTCGCCTCCTCCTTGTACCTCATGAGCTTGTGATGGGAGGAGATGTTGGTGAACTTTTCTGGATGATCGACGTAAGACTCAAAGAATGCCTTAGCCTTCTTGTACGAGGCAGTATGGGCCATGGCATAGAGGTCATACACCTCTGGCACCTCCGTGTTATTGTGTTGCGCCTAAAAGAGAGGAACAAAGTATTGGTAAAGGGCTCAATCTAGCATGAAGAATGAATTGCATGAATCATGAAGCAAACCACATACCCAGTTCCGCCCGAATAGAAATAAGTTAGCGCTGCCTTGATGGTGTGGCACACCAACCATTTGGGCACGCCAGTCCTTCTCATTGTCAAGCATGGCTCGCCAGTGGTCTGTGCACCACTCATCCACCAATGCCTCCCAACAATCCATCTTATCCGCACACCATCTCGGGGGCACCTCAATTAGTAAAGAGAAATTTGAGCGCTATGCCTATGAATCAAATCAAGGAAACTAAGTACAAGGCCTTAAGAATAGGTAATTACCTTCATGTACTAATGCTTCTTCAGAAACTTTTCGTGGCACGACGGCTTGTTCTTCTTCATACCATGCGGCGTAGTAGTCTCGAACAGCCTGTGGCCGAACCTCGTGCCGTAAGTTTTGTAATAGGCGCTTGCACTCGGTATCGATAACCTTTGCCACGTCCTCCTCGTATCCGTCCTCACACCTGTAGAAGGTGTGCAATCAAACGAGACAACACCGATTGGTACAATAACTAGCTATTGTTAATTTTTAATTGTGTAAAGGAGAAATTACCCAAAAGCTATTCATCACCATCTCGGCCCTCGTGTGGCACAAGACACTGTCGATCATCTCCTCTGGCGGGGCCTAGGCAGCCTTGTAGTGCTCCCAGCTCAATCCTAGCTGTGGAAGCTGTCCCTCATTGGGTAACATGACAAACCCCAGGAAATTTTGCCGGCAAAGCATACCAAGGACGGTGTTGGGCCTACGGACTCCACGGGCGTGATGCCAACCCCTGTAGTATGACAAGGCCAACACATTAGATATTTGAAGAAACGTGAAGGCGAAAGGTACAAAAGGAGTAAATGCCCTCACTTCTCCCCATCAGGCCTAATCAGTGGCCTCTGCTCGTGGGTTGCCGGCAGGGGCGGGAGTCGTGTACCACCACGCTGGTACACGGTGACCCCCTCAACCACCTCGCCCTCACTATCAGTAAACTGATCCCCGCCACCATCAGCATGGCCACTCGGCCCCTGAGACAGATCCGGCCAGGTACCCCATCCGGAAGTCTCCTGGAATGTAGCCCCATCTGGAGTCTCGTGGGCCGAAGCATCTGGGACCGGAGTCTCGTGGGCCGAAGGCCCGTCAACCCGAGTCTCGTGGGCCGAAGGCCCGTTGACACAAGGCTCGTGGTCCGGAGTCCCCGTAGCCTCCACCTCACACGGGTCCACCCTAGCAGTCCTGTGGTCGGGTGAAGAGCTGGGGTGGGGGAGAGGAAGGCGTAGCAGTCCACCTACCTCTCCCGCGGCCATGTCCTGTACCTCTCTTCTTCCCTCCCCGACCTCCTCTCCCGATGGGCAACGACGCCGACGAAGAAGCGCCCGTCGGTGTCCCCATACTGTCTATCAATGCTCTCCGGAGAGATAGGGGTGGAATGGAAGTAGCCCTCCCGCGGGCCGCCGCCCGGTCTCGACCCGCGCCCACCATATTTCAACACCTGCCATGACAAAGAGTAAATGAAATTAGTACAACATACAATAACTGAATACTTGACATTAATAACAATATGTACATAATTAATGCATACAAACTAATAATAGTTTGGATCGTCCATATATGCTCCAGGATCAATAAATGCATCTTCATCATCATCACTATCACGCGTGTCATCATGAATGACGTGCTCATCGGGTTCAGCGGCATCAACATGCGGAAGGCCTTTCTGCAATCGGTCAAGCATTGACAGGTCATCCGCAGCAGTAACCTCTCCTTCTTTCGGCTCTTCTTGTTTCGGCTCAGGGGTGAAGTCAGATTCACTGTCGATGTCTACTTCCATGTTCTGGGGTAAAGTAGAGAGGTTCTTGAAACGTTTTTTTGGAAAGATGTGTTTCTTGGAAGAATTCTCCTTCATATGTGCATGGGTTAATGTGAGTTCCATAATCCTCTTCATTGAGGGGAGGTGGTCTAGCACATGGCAGCACTTCATAAATGACATCCGAACCATTCAGATTCTTATCAGTTTCGCAGGCCCACGGTAGATAGAGAACTTAGGTCGTCTGTTGAGCCATAATATAAACGTCAGGAACATCTAAATGGGTGCTTTATTTGTTTTTGACTAGCCCTATATGTTCATGAATCCTTCTAGTCTCCTTCGGCTGGAACCAATAACATTTGAAGGCTACGACATGCGGTGGGTTTTCACCATAGAATAGAAGTTCATAAATTGCTTCAACTCTTCCATAATACTCGGTACCTCCTTCGCCGATAGCAGAGACACCAAAATTTGTAGATTTTCGGTCGGCCATAGATTGCTCTTTGCCAAAGGTACGAAAGCGATACCCGTTGATGTCATATTTCTCAAATGAACGGACCTTCTAGTCAAAACCATTAGCGGCTTGTCTCAATTCGGCGTCCATAGACTCTGAATTAGCCAACAAGTTTAATACAAAATGATAGTTGCATTAGCCACAAATTAGACCAAGAAATGAAATGGTCTATTAATGGTAATTACTATTTGTTTGAACCAAGAGATGAGACCGGGATAGCCGCCTCCATGCTTTGCCAGAAGCTCATACTCTTCGATGGAATCCTTTTGGATCACCGCTCCATCCGAGAATTTGGTGATGTATCGACTGTATCAAATATCCGGGAATAAGATCAGTTCAAAGGAATTAGAAGTTGCAAAACAATGTACCGAGAACTTACTCGATATACGCCGCACTTCTGTTAAGTTGTTGAAGATATACAAAAAAATGGTCCGCCATTCTTTGACATCCAACACTATTGGTTTCCAAGCACCGGCTGGTGCGAGCTTCCCTTTGAATAGGCTGAGATTGGATCCACCTTTTCTAGGGTCGTCAGCATTGTACCGAGGCTTCAGAGTATGCAAATAACGATTTTTGGCTTCGTAGTGTGCTGTCACGAAGTTTGCCGCCTCCTCGGTAATGAATGCCTTGGCCATGGATGCTTCAATTCTATGTTTATTTTTACATTTTGCTCGAAGCGTCTTCTGCATCCTCTCAGTTGCATAGTACCAGCGATTTTGCACGGGCCCCCCAATCTTGCCTCGGTTGGGAGATGTAAAATCAAATGCCGCATTGGATTAAAGAAGCCCGGTGGAAAGATCTTGTATAACTTGCAGAGCAACTCCGGCGGCAATTTTTCCATGTCATCTAGCATGCCAGGAGATATTTCTTTCGCACGAAGAACACGGAAGAAATTGCTCAGCTCTGCTAGTACTAGCCATTCAGCCTCAGGGATAAAGCCACGCAACATCACCGTCATTACCCGCTCAAGCCATATGTGCCAATCATGACTCTTGAGACCAAATATTTTCAATTTTTCAAGACTCGCTCCCCTCTTTATATTCGTTGCATACCCATCAGGGAACAACACGTGCATTTTCACGCACAAGATAATTTCCCTCATAGCTCCCCTTGCAAGATTGAACCAGGCCTTTGGCTTCCACCAGTTCTGCTTTCCTTTCGGTTGCCGCATGTCCTGTGACGGTCTATCACATAGAGTCTGCTGATCGACTCTAGCCTTAGGATTGTCCTTTGACTTCCCCTCTATGCCAAACAATGTACCAAAAAAGTCCTCTCTGATATTATTTTCAGTGTGCATCACATCGATGTTGTGTGGAAGAAGGAGGTCTTTGAAGTAAGGCAGATCCCACAAGCATGTCTTGTGAGTCCAGGCGTGTTCCGAATTATACCCCTTGAAATACCCTGGACGCTCTGGATCAGGCTCAAGAGCGTTTAACTGATCTAGGATCTATTGGCCTGTCAACGCAGGTGGTGCAGAGTTTTTGACAACTGTACCTTTGATAAAGCTCTTCTTGTCTTTTCTAAACTCATGGCGAGGATCCAGGAACTGTCTATACAAGTTGAAGCAAGAATACTTCCGACCCGCCTGCAACCAATGAAACTGAAGAGTTGCCTTCCATGTGGGGCACGGGAACCTTCCATGCGTACCCCAGGCAGCGAATAGCGCATACGCCGGCAAGTCATGCATCGAGTACATGTACCAGACATGCATTCTGAAGTTTTATTTTCTAGCAGCGTCGTATCTCTTGAACCCATTATCCCAAGCTTCTTGCAATTCATCCTTAAGCGGCTGCATGTACACATTCATATTCTTCCCCGGATAGTTGGGCCCTGGAATTATCAATGTCAAGAAAATGTTCTTTCTTTGCATAATCTGTCTCGGGGGGGGTTGAGTGGAATGACAAATACAGGCCAACAATTGTATTGGGTTGCCGTCATACCAAACGGATTGAACCCATCTATGCCGACACAGACTCGAGGATGCCTTGGATCTGCCACTTTATCCTCAGGTATGCATCGAAGTGCTTCCACACAAAAGCATCCGATGTGTGTAGCAACATCTGATTCCCATCTGCATCTAGTTCAGTTCTTTTGCCCAATTTGTGCCATGTCATCTGTCTAGCCGTCTCTTTGACCATGAAAAGACGTTGAAGTCTTAGTATGATTGGCATGTACCGAAGAACATTAACTGGGATTTTGGTTTGCCTCTTCTCACCCATACCGTTGTCTACCACAACATACCTGGAAGAGTCCCTGTGTCTCAAGATCGCGTAGCCGGAGGAGGGAAACGAAACAGCTTGCCCGGTCACCTGGAAGGGGGGCCATGAGGACGCGAGGAAGAACCTGGGGCACTCGCCATATCTCCAAGCGCATTGTTGCTAGAGTCTCTTCCAGACGAAGGGGGAAGAAGTGTTGCCTACGACAAGTTTAACTTGCTAAAATAGGCATTTGTCCCTCGGCTTGTTGAGGGCAGTTCCGTAAAAACTGTTGGGATGCATGCCTTCTATTGGTGCACAAGAATCGAGGGGTTTCATCGAAGCTTGGGCAGGGAAATTAATGTTGCGGGCCCGTATCGTTTCCGACAGTTGAAGATTTTTTCGTGGCCAGGTTATCATCCGACAAATTAGAGAAGAAGAGAACTTGCCTCGAAAGTCGAAGATGTTGGATTTTGGGCTCCGCAAAACCCTCAAGGTTCAAACACAGGGGCGTGTGCGAAGATTCCCTGCGGCCTCACCCTACCTAGCTCACTACTCGATGGCTAAGACGATGGACTCGCGCGATGACGAGGAAGAAGATGAACACAGTGGTTTACCCAGGTTCGGGCCGCTGCGAAGCGTAATACCCTACTCCTGCTTTGGTGGATTACCTCTCGTGGAGGTATGGTGGATGAACTAGTACAAGGTTGAGGAGCCTCGTGAGGGCGTCCCTGAGGTGTTCTTGGCTCTCTGCTAGCTTTGCGGTGGATCGGATGGATCGACTCATCCCGGATCCCCCTCTACGGTGTGGCCTAGCCTATATATATAGCGGTGGCCCAGGTCCTCTTCCCTTATCACAATGGCGGGAAGGGATCCCACAGCAGCCAAATTTGAAGGGGGACAGGAGTACATCCCCGCCCTGTCCAAAGGCGGTCTTCGCCTACAAAGTAGCTGTGGATGGTGCAGAGGTAGGCTCGGCGATGACATACGTCCTGCGGGGCTCGTGGTCGTGGTCTTGTTGTACTGGAATGGAAACCATTGGGGGTGCTTTGGGAACCCGCGTACGTCCTTGCCCCCTTTGCACCAAAGGGGAAACTGCGCCGTCTGGCGCGCTAGCGCCCGCCTGTCCTTCCTTGTGTCACCCTTGACTCCTGAGGCCGGGTCCTGCATAGAGATCTCCGCCGCTCCGGAGGGGGCCTGGGGAGGCCCTCCGCTTGCTGATCTTGGTGCTGCTCTCCCTCACGAGCCTAGGGTCCTCGCGAGGGCCTTGTCTTGAGTGGGGTTGTGTCTGGTTGTGCTTGGCTGACGAAGTTGGCCATGCCCTAGGCCGCAGGCAGGCAGGTCTGGGTACCCCCGTTCCTAGAACGCCGACAGAACACCCTGGGCAAACCAAGCTGCTGAATACGGGTTGCCTCGGTGTTGGAGGCAAGTTCGGGGGCTACTGAGGGAGTCCAGGACTAAGGGGTCCTCGGACCGCTGGTTCACCTCCGGTGGGCCAGCATGGTGGGCCGCTCTGTGGCAATTACTAGAAGGCCGAATTATAGGTCAATCCCGTGTTCGAAAGGAAAGGACCCAAAGACATGGCGTGACCTCCAAGACTAGAGAGAGGAAACGGGCGTATCTACGCCCAAATGGAAACCTACCATGTGTAACCCTAGGTACCCCTGGTGTCTATATAAACCAGGGGCTTAGTCGTAGAGGGACAAGTCAACTCATCTAGGGTTTAGCTCATTTGATCTCGAGGTAGATCGACTCTGTAACCATCATACTCATTAATACAATCAAGCAGGACGTAGGGTTTTACCTCCTCACGAGGGCCCGAACCTAGGTAAACATCGTCTCCTTCGTCCCCTGTTAACCATCGATCTTAGATTCATAGTTCGGGACCCCCTACCCAAGATCCGCCGGTTTTGACACCGACAATGCCATCTTGGGTCGTGGCCGCCTCGGCTACCCTCTCGTGCCCCTCTATGGCCTATAAATCCTCAAATATTTCAATAACCCTAGGGGAGCTTCCGAAACAATTTTTCCGCCGCCGCAAGTCTCTGTTCCGCCGTGTACCCATCTGGCGATCGTTCCCGGTGATCTGCCGGAGGGGGAATCGATCACGGAGGGGCTCTACATCATCCTTGCTGCCTCCATGATGAGTTGTGAGTAGTTCACCATGGACCTACAGGTCTGTAGTTAGTATCTAGATGGCTATCTCTCTCTCTCTCTCTTGATCTTCAATACAATGATCATCGCATCTTCGCTTTGATCTATCTGCTGTAATCCTTTTGTGCGATGTGTTTGTTGGGATCCGATGAATTGTAGGTTTATGTTCGGATTATTCATGAAAAGTATTTGAGTCACTTCTGATTATTATGATTCTTATTTGCATGGTCATTATAGCTTCGTAAATATCTCCGATCTATTGAAATAGTTTGGCCAACTAGATTGATATTTCTTCAATGAGAGGGGTGCGTTGTAGTGGGTTCAATCTGGCGGTGCTCTTTATCCCAGTGACAGAAAGGGACAAGACACGCCTTTGTATTGCTGCCACTAATGATAAAATGATGGGGTTAATTCATATTAATTGAATTATATTTGTCTACATCATGTCATCCTTCTCCAAGCATTACTCTGTTTTACTTAACACTCTAGATGCATGTTGGATAGTGGTCGATGGGTGGAGTAATAGTAATAGGTGCAGGCAGGAGTCGGCCTATTTGCTTATGGACGTGATGCCTATATATACATGATCATTGACGTGAATAAAGATTGCATAACTATCCGCTTTTCTATCAATTGCCCAACAGTAATTTGTTTACCCATCGTATGCCTACTACATGAGAGATGCCACTAGAGAACACTACGACCCCCAATCTATCCTCTTATAAGTTTACAAAGGCATTCAATACCTTACTGCCATTTACTTTGTTTTATTTTATTTTCCAATTTACAATTATCTACTATCATCTACACATCTCACTTGCTTGCAAATAACGAGATCAAGGGGATTGACAACCCTCTTGTCGCGTTGGGTGCAAGTGTGTGCTCTTTTGTGTGCAACCGCTGAAGACGGTTGATGACCGGTCTTCCTATTGGTTCGATAAACATTGGTTCTTAACTGAGGGAAATACTTACCCACATTGTGATGCATCACCCGTTCCTCTTCACGGAAAACCCAACGCAGATCACAAGCATCACTTTGAAAATCCAAAAATATTTCACATTTCTTTTAGGTTTTTCTTTCCCATTTATATAGTTGCAGTATTAGAAGAAAACCCAAAAAGATTTCCTTTGCATGTTGGGAACTTTCCCATGTAAATAAATTTTTCTCGTTCTTGTTTTTTCTTTGTTTATTTGCTTTCTTGAGAAAACCAAAAACCCCAAAAATATTATAGTGTGTTTCTCTGAATTTCTTTTCTTTTGATTGAGTCAATGAAAGGAGAAGAACACGATGAAAATGTTGAGTGGCTCCCATATGCATTATTTTTGATCTAACAGAGAGACAATATTACCTCGTCTTCTCCTTTATATAAAGTTGTCTTGTAGATTCTAGCTTAGTCCACAACACTCTCTCACTATTATTATTATCACATCATCCGGTCGTGCAAGTGAAAGGCAATAATGATAATATTTGATGAAGTGATTGTGGTAAAGGAAGCTAGTATCAACTCTTCTTGTTTTCCGTTTTTGTAAATATGTTTAGCTCATTCGATCTCGATTCAGTATATCATGAGTGAACTTGTTTATGATGAAAATTAGAGATTATAGTTTCTCATGCCATGCTTAAATTACTAGGAGTAGATAATGATTTATCTTATGTGTCAACATGCATTAAAATGGTTATGATGTGGTATGGTAGTACGGTATTTCCCTCTGAGTAATTCGAGCGGCTTGACTTCGCCCATGTGCAAACAAGTAGTTGATTCAAAACCTATGCAGCCTTCATGATGTTTAAATTCATAGTTTTCATATCCTACTCATGTTAGTGTTGAATGTTAATTACTCTCGATGCATGATTATAACCGTTTTTGCTCTCTAGCTGGTCGCTTCTCAATCTATTGCTAGCCTTCACCTATACTAAGCGGGAATAATGCTTGTGCATCCAAAATCCTTAAACCCAAGTTGTTCCACATGAGTCCACCATACCTACCTATATGTGGTATTACCCTGCCGTTCCAAGTAAAATTTGCATGTGTCACCTCTAATATTCAAATAAACATCTGTTTTGTGCGCTCATACCGCTCATGGAGCAATGGGGCGGTCAGTATCTTCCATGCTAAGCGGGTTATTCTCAAGATGGGCATCTATTCGCCTATCATTGCACGAGAAAGGCTGGTAAAAAGGATACGTGGTCCTGCAAAATCAAAAATAATTAAACAAAACTCCCGGGACAGTTGAAATGTTGGAGGGCATCCGTGGATTTGGTCAGCCATGGCTTGTGGACGTATGGTGGATGGGAGTGAAATTTACTATCCCGCTTGGGAACCACCAATAATGTGTTTAGCATGGAACATATTGAAAACCTTTGTCGTAACGTTAACAGGAAAAGCGCACCACCCAAAAATTATAATTTCAATCATGTTTTAAACCTTGAGCTCTAGCACCTCTGCAAATTAATGCTTCCCTCTGCGAAGGGACTGTCCATTTACATTTATGTTATTTCTAAGTCATCATCCTCTTACTAAAAGCACCAGATTGGACAGCACTATTGTCATTCTTATGCATTGAGTCTAGTTAATGTTGGACGTGAGCATGACTGGATCTTCTCTACCCTGAATTATAATGTTTAGTCACTGCTTGAACCTCAGAGGTGCTCTGCATTTATGTTTTGCGGTCTCAGAAAGGGCTAGCGAAATACCATGTCGTCATATTATATCATGATTGTTTTGAAAAATTGTTGGCATGTGAGATATCTTATTATTGCTAGCTAGTTGATTTTGTATTACCATGAGTGAATATGATGTTTAATTGTTATCATGGATTTGGTTATTTATGATTTATGTTGAAAACTTGAACACTAGCTAACCATGTGTATAACAACAAGAACAAAAGAGTTTGTAAAACTTTTCTTTACCACTTTCAGTTTATCAACTAAATTGCTTGAGGACAAGCAATGAGTTAAGCTTGGGGGAGTTGATACGTCTCAAACGTATCTACTTTTCCAAACACTTTTCCAAACCCGGACTGACGTTGTTTTTAGCAAAACTACCTTGGTGTTATTTTTGTGCAGAAATAAAAGTTCCCAGAATTGGATAGAACTTTTGTGAATTATTTCTAGAATATATAATGAATTATGGAGCAAAGAACAACCGGAGGGGGGCTACCTGTGGGTCACAAGCCAACAGCGTGTGCCCACCCCCTGGGTGCGCTCTGTTAGCTTGTGGGGCCCATGTGGCTCCCCCGACCCTAATTCCAGTCCTATCAATTCACATCTTCGGAGAGAAAAATAGGTGAGAAGATTTCATCGCGTTTTACGAGATAGAGCCACCGCGACCTCCTGTTCTTCCTCGGGAGGGCTGATCTGGGGTCCGTTTGGCGCTCCAGAGAGGTGGATTTGTCATCGTCATCATCACCAACCCTTCTTCATAAACACCGCCACGATGCTCACCATCGGGAGTGAGTAATTCCTTTGTAGGCTTTCTGGACGGTGATGGGATTGTATGAGATTTATCATGTAATCGAGTTAATTTGATAGAGCTTGATCACTAGTATCCACTATGTTCTGAGATTGATGTTGATATGACTTTGCTATGCTTAATGCTTGTCACTAGGGCCCGAGTGCCATGATTTCAGATCTGAACATATTATGTTTTCATGAATATAAGAGTGATTTGGATCCTATCTTACAAGTTGTATGCACCTATTACGTTTAATGATCTGCATACCCCAAGGTGACAATAATTGGGATTCTTTTCGGTGATTGCCGTAGTTTGAAGAGTTCATGTATTCACCATGTGTTAATGCTTTGTTCTGGTTCTCTATTAAAAGGAGGCCTTAATATCCCTTAGTTTCCATTAGGAGCCCGCTGACACGGGAGGGTAGGACAAAATTTGTCATACAGTTCTTATCGCAAGCACGTATGACAATATACGGAATACATGCCTACATTACATTGATGAATTGGAGCTAGTTCTGTGTTGCCCTAGTGTGTAACTGTGACATGATTGATGTCATCTAAATCATTATACATCACCGGTCCACATGCCTATGATTTACATATATTGAATCTTGCTAATTTACTACTTCTGCTGCTACTGTCACAACTGCTACAAAATTGTTATTCTCACTATTACTGTTACTACTATCACTTGACGTGCTACTAAATCTTTGTTGCAGAGAGATATCCCAGGTGTGGTTGAATTGACAACTCAACTGCTAAGGCCGATAAATATTCTTTGCATCCCCTTGTGTTGAATCAATAAGTCAGGGTGTAATACTACCCGCGAAGACTCTTGCGATCCCCTATCTTGTGGGTTATCAGTGCCACCCTGGACAGCAAATAGGAAAGCGCGCTTGTCTCCTTCCTGTGGGCGAATGTCGATGTGTTTGCCTGACAACCCTCTGACATCCTCGGTGTTCCCAGGAAGGTGATTTAGCACCACCTTGCCGTTTGTTCCCATGCTCGCCCCTTCAAGCAGAATGTCAGGATGTAAGCCTTGGAGTGGCAAGAGTTTATTGCGGAAGAGATTAAGAAGCTAGAAGGAGAAGGTCTCATCAGAGGCGTGATCCACCCCATGTTGTATTGACTTCACTGATATCAATAAAGCTTGTCCAAAAGACCCCTTTCCCTTGCCGCGCATCGACCGGATAGTGGATTCTACTGTAGGCTGCGACCTGCTGTCATTCCTTGACACCTATTCTGGCTATGATCAGATCTTTATGGACAAGGAAAACGAAGAAAAGACTGTATTTATCACCCCATGTGGTACATACTACTTCAAGCGTATGCCTTTTAGGTTGAAGAGTGTCGGTTCAACATTTGCAAGAGCCGTACAAATTGGTTTTGAACCCCAGCTGCACAGAAATGTGGAAGCATATATGGATGATATAGTAGTCAAGATCAAGGACAAAGCAACACTCGTTCAAGATCTAGAAGAGACATTTGCAAACTTGCGCAGGATCAACTTGAAGCTTAACCCTGAGAAGTGCGTATTTGGAGTCCCATCCTGCAAGCTTCTCTGGTCTCGTGTAATAGTGTAGGATTGAAACTAACCCCGACAAGATAGAAGCAATCGAGAAGTTGGAGGCACCCAAGCGCATCAAGAACATGCGCCATTTGGTGGGTTGTATCGCTACCCTCAGCAGGTTCATCTGTAAGTCTGCAGAACGCACCTTGCCACTTGGTTATTCAAAATCTTGAAAAAGGCAGCTCCAATGAAATGGACTCCAGAAGTGGAGGCAGCACTGCAAGATTTGAAGAAGTACTTGTCCTCAACACCAATACTGGTCATGCCTAAATCGTAAGAACCATTGCTGCTATATTTTATGGCAACAAACCAAATGGTTAGTGCTGCATTGGTGCCAGAGAGAGAGGCTACGGATGAAGAGGTGACAACCCCCGAGATGGCAAGTGGCAAGCCTGATTCAACTCCGACAAGCCAACGAGCCGACAACACAAGTAGATCGCAAGAAGCAGAACAGGAAGTTGTGTAAAAGAAGAAGATGGTGCAGCGCCTAGTTTATTTTGTTAGCTCACTTCTGCAGGGGGCTAGATCAAGGTATTCTAGAGTGCAGAAATTGCTTTTTAGTCTTCTTATGGCCTCCCAGAAGTTGCGCCACTACTTCCAAGCACATCACATCACTGTCGTCACTCGCTTTCCGTGGCAACGTATTTTGGGAAATCCAAAAGCAACTGGAAGGATTGTTGAGTGGGCATTGGAGCTGGCCAGCTTTGATCTGAGCTTCGAAAGCACAGCAACTGTTCAGAGCAAATCCTTGGCGGAATTCATTGCACAATGGACGCTGACACCAGATGAAGAAATCCCAGAAACAACCCTCCACGACAAGGAAGCGCCACAGGAATGGATCATGTACTTTGACGGGGCCTTCTCTCTACAAGGTGTCCGTGTGGGAGTGCTTCTTGTCGCACCTACCGGAGAGCACCTCAAGTATGCTCCAGATGCATTTTACTCGGGAGGTATTGACAAACAACACAACTGAGTATGAAGGACTGCTTGCCGGTCTGCGGATAGCAGTAGACCTTGGCATCAGAAAATTGATAGTCCGAGGGGACTCACAGCTTGTTGTGCTTCAAGTAAACAAAGATTATCAAAGCCCTCTGATGGAAGCATATGTAGATGAAGTGAGGAAGTTGGAAGGGCATTTTGATAGTCTACAAACGGAGCACATCCCTCATGTAGAAAACAACATTGCCAATGACCTTTCAAAACAAGCTGCTCAAAAGGTACTTGTGGATCCCGGTACTTTTGTACTGCAACTAACTCAACAATCCGTCACACCATCAGCTCGGCAAGAAAAGAAGAGAAAGATTAGTCCTGGTGACTACTTCCTGGCAGAGCTACATGCCGCCGCCAAGAAAGTTGCCGGGAGTGACAAGGCGCTTGCCGGTGAGTAGCAAGCTCCGGCAGGCCCAATGGCCTTTTGCCGTGGAAGCTAGTCTCTCGCCGCGGAAGAGATACCTTTAGTCCTTGTCATCGAGCCACAGGCTCCGGATGGGCACAGCAAATTTTGCAGTACCTCCAAACAGGACAGCTTCCTGAAGAAGAAGAGCAAGCTGAAAGAGTAGCCCGACAGCCAAGCATGTACCAGTTTGTGGACAACACTCTGTACAAGAGAAGACCAAATGGGGTGAAATTGAAGTGCATTCCCCGGAAGATGGACAGAAGCTATTGGCAGAGATACACGAGGGGATATGCGGATCCCACATCGGATCCCGTACACTTGTCGGCAAGGCGTTTCGGCAAGGATTTTACTGGCCGACAACCCTTCAGGACGCCTTGGCAGTGGTAACCACATGTGAAGCATGCCAATTCCATGCCAAGCAGATACATCAACCAGCACAATCCCTTCAGACCATACCACTCTCCTGGCCATTTCGTTGGCCCTTTCCACCGTGCAACCGAGGACTTTGAATTCTTGTCCATCGCAATCGAAGAGTTTACAAAGTGGACTGAAGTGTGGCCAGTGAGAAAGGTAATGACACAGCAGCAATCAAGTTTATAAGAGGAATACTTTGCCAGTTCAGGGTGCCCAACAGGATCATCACTAACAATGCCGCGCAGTTCACCAGCAACAGCTTCATCCAGTAATGTCAGGATGTCGGCGTCAAGATCTGCTTTGCCTCAGTTGCCCACCCTAGGTGTTGCGGGGCCTCAAGACAAGGACTTTCGACAAGCTGCACAAGCATGGAAGGCGCTGGATTAATGAGTTACCGACGGTTCTTTGGTTGATTAGGACAACACCGAATCAAGCCACAGGCGAGACGCTCTTCTCCCTAGTTTATGGTGCAGAAGCGGTACTCCCCACAGAACTCGCATACGTGTCACCTCGAGTACATGCCTTTGAAAAATATCGGCAAGAGCAACTATGGCAAGATGATGCCACACCCCTCGAGGAAGATCATCTTTAGGCTGTACTGCGTGCCACTCGGTACCAGCAAGCCATGTGTCGCTATCACAGACGCAATGTGCATGCCAGGAGCATTGAGATAGATGACCTTGTCCTTCGCTGGATCCAGTCCGCGAAGGGATCAAACAATTTGACGCTGAAGTGGGAAGGCCCTTACCGGGTGATACGAGTCACTAGGCCTAGCGTAGTCCGCCTAGAGACCGCAGATGGCACCCCGGTGCAAAACTCGTGGAATATTGAGCATCTTCGCAAGTTCTACCTGTGAGGCATGGTTGTTGGCCCCCCGGCAACCTCTTTTGTACAGGTCAGCCGGCAAGGCATGTAATCCTTTGTACAAAGCTAGGCAAAGACCTTGTGCGTAGTCAATAAAGCTAAGTGTTCTACAACTTTTTGTCGAAGTACATATTTATTTTATGTGTATACGCATGAAAATGTTGTGACCACCATAAGTTGCTTAAAAGTGGTTGCTAAACCGGCAAGGTTCCCACCTCCTCTTTTTCTCTTCTTTATTTTTCTCAAAAGGCAGAAGGGCCTCCCGTGTGCAAGTCTACCCAGGGGAGGAGTGACGGTACAGATACCTAAATGCGTTTGCGACGATCATTTTGCGGCAAGAAGAACAACAAAGAAAATCTAAGTCACAAAAGCTTTCGAAAATTTTGTTTGTTGTGAGTTGTTATCCCTTGAACGATTCTTTAGCATTTGTATGACAAAACCTACATGCAAAGGAACCATGTTGAAAGTGTTCATGCTCTTAAGTTGTTTCGAGCCCGCTCGTCAACAAAAGTAGTTGAGGCAAAGGCTGCAAGGTGGTTTTGCTGGCAGCAGCATCGCCAGCAGGCTGCTAAGGATCCGTTCCTAAAGCGCTCACGGGAAGGGTGTGCGCACCGGCAAGTATTTCCAGCAAGTCTAGGGATCAAGAACATATAAGTGTAAAATTACGTATAAGGGAAACTGGCTATTTATTCCGGCAATTTACTATATTGCATTCAAAAGCAAAGTTGCGGTGCTAATTCAAGACAATTGTTTTTGATACATGCACCAAGGCGACGGCAGAGAAGTCATTAATTCAAAGTCACGGAGCCGTCCCTTTCAGATATGGGAGCGACAAGGGAGTCAAGTTCCCTGGTGTCGAAGCCTTTCGGCAACTTGGAGAAGACCCTGGTCAAGTTGGGCTCAGGGTTGTTGTAGGCGACCTTCACCAGGACTTTGTGGAGAACCCCGCGGCAGAGCTCGCGGGAACCATGGAGGAAGTTCTTAGCCGGGCCCTCCTCGTACTTCGCCAGCGCTCCGACAAGTTTCCCTGCCATCGTGGGTGAAGGCACACTCCGTCGGGCCCATGTTGGCGAGCTGAGTAGAAAGCTTGCCGGCGATGTTGATGAGCTGCTCCGTCCACAACTGGATATTCTTGTGCATTTCGTTGGAGGTGTGTGCAGAGGAAGTGAGCAACTCCTTCTCCTTCTGAAGATCTTCGGTCAGCGATCGCTCCCTGGTCTTGGTGGCCTTAAGGCTATCCTTGATGAGGACATCCCTACTATGGTTCCATCCCTTGAAGATGAACAACCTGTTGCTGCAAAGAAGACGTCCAATGATGAAATCAGGATTGGACCAACTACAAGAGCTCGTGCTAAGTTACTAGAACAACAGGTGAATTCTCTCTTAGTTGATAATGCTATTTCTTTTAATGAGAGCTTTATACTGCCTAAATCCTTGTGTGTATGTGTCATTAGGTACATTGGAGAGGAAGGCATGGCACGAGGGAGCAAGGAGGAGAACAAGGAGGCAATGCAGCTGGGCTGGGAAAAGGATCTTGGAGTTTCCAGGGCGGTAGTACCGCCCTACACCAGCGGTAGTACCGCTTGAGACGGTACTACCGCCCCTACTACCGTAAAAACTACTGGTATCTTTTCGAGCTAACCGGTAGTAGAGCGGAACTTAAGCGGTAGTACCGCTTGGAGCGGTAGTACCGCATGACATCAGCGGTACTACCGTGCTGCCTGCGCGCAGAGTTTCGGGCTGACAGCCCATGTACCCCTTCGATCTATCTTAGGATATAAATACTCTTCCTTAGGGTTAGTTAGAGTTAGACCACGTTTAAGATAAACCCTAGTTCATGAGATTGCTTGTAAGCATTCATCTTGAATCCTCATCACCAATTCGTATCGATCTGGTGATTATATACTGCAAGTCAAGTGTGATCTGCTGTTCCATTGGGAATTAGTATATTGCAATTCTAACCGTTCGTGGTCGACGGCTGCGTGCGCAAGTGTGTGACGTTGTGAATATCCAAAGGGTTGAGACCTTTTGCATTGGCATCAGGGATCAAGCGAGGGAGAGTTCATCGGCGACATACAAGTTATCCTACACCATCATCATCACCACCGCCGCTTACTGAGAAGATCGGGACACCCCATATCAATCCTCGTAGGTGGACACCTTCACCCTCAGATCAGCGATGGTCTCGCCGGTAGTGGAGATTTCCTTGGTCTTGTCAGAGATCATTGTCTGCAGCTCCGCCAAGGTGTGGGCTGACTTTCAGAGAACCTCCGTCAGTGCAGTGACCTTCTTGCCAGAGTCAGCGAGATTTGACTTCAGTCGATGCACTTTCCCTTCAAGCTCGGCCTTGACGGACTGGGCAGCCTCGGCAACATTGATGGCCTCCTGAAGCTTGCTGGCATGCTCAGACACTTCAGTCTGAATAGCTTCCTTGTGCATCAACGCTAGCTCTTGGATGTGCTTCTCCAACTTGAATCCAAGCTTGGCGGCGAGAGCCATTTCTCAAGCAGCAAGTTCCTCCTCTTGAGTGTCTAGTTGGATCTTGCAAGCAATGAGGTCAGCATCGACGGCGGCAATGCTCCTGTTGGCCTCCCTCCACGTCTTCTCTGCCTCAGCCTTCTAGTTGATGAATTCGGCTGCGGCCTTGGTAAGGTCGTTCTGCCGCTCGGTGAGGTCCTTGCGGCTATCGGTGAACCAGGCCTGTATGTCGGCAAGGCATTCTCGGAACCTATTTTCCGCCTTAGCAAGAAGAGCCTCCCGGCGGTCTAACTTCTCCAAGCGGTTGACATAGTGCGTGCACAGTTGCTTGAAGCTCTTTCTCATGGAAGATAGGATGGTATTGGGCCTCTGGGACTGGGGGTACCGAGGCCCTGCTTGCGGCCCAGGACGCGAAGATTGCCTTAAACACTGAGTGGCCCCACCCACGAGCTTCACGGGGCTAGTTCTCGTGAGGGCCAACGCCTCGCGAGGTGTGAGGCGACGTCACCATCAAGTACTTCACGAGGCTTCTCCGCGAGGCTATCCCTGACGCCCTCAGGAGGCGGGTCTGTCTAGAGCTAGCCTGGCAGGGCCCTGCAGCCCTGCGCCCGCAGATGGGTGATGCGTGTCGCGCCAAGCGGCGCCAGGAGCGGTGCCAGCGACTGCGAGCAGAGAGGCTTTCCTCTTCGGTGATAGAGGAGCGGTGCCAGCTTGCAGGCTCCCAAAGCAACCCCCAAAGGTTTCCTCTCTCGTGCAAGAAGACCAAGACCGGGGGCTCGACAGGACAGGGGTCACTCCCAAGCCCACAAGCACATCATGACGAGGAACTTTGACAGGCCAAGACCACCTTTTGTCAGGATAGGCTGCAGCCCTGTCCCCCTTCAAACAAGCCGTTGTTGCAACCCTTCCTGCCGGGTGTTTTCGGGGGAAGAGGACCAAGGCCAATATAAGAGTAGGGACCGGCCAACATAGAATAGGGAGAACCCTGGGCAAGCAAGAACACACCTTGTACTCATCCTCACCCCCACTCAATTTAGACCAGTAGGAGTAGGGTCTTACACCGCGAGGTGGCCCGAACCTGGCTAAACCGTGTGTCCTTTGTTCATCTTCCTTAGCTCGAGCCGCCGGAGAGTCACCGTGAGGTTGTGAAGCACAGTAGGGCAGGAGAGCGAGTGCACCCCAGTGTTCGAACCTTTTTGGGTCCCCAGAGCCCCGATTCCGACATTTGGCGCGCTAGGTAGGGGTGCGCCACAGCTCTCCAGCTCCGTCTCGTCTTCACTCGCGCTGATCCGATGGTTGACATCCACCGCACACACGCAGTGCGCTCAGCGCCGAAGGGCGCCATGGCCTCGCCCATGCCACGGCCGAACCTGTCGATGACCATGCTGCCCATGAGTGACGGGATCGCTCACGGCCCCCCGCACGGCGGACCGGCCGCCCCGTCGCGTCCTCCTCGGCCAGCGTTCACGTGGGAGACCTGAACGTGTAGGACACGTTGCTCATGGCGAGTGAATTGCTCCGCCACCGCTCGACAGACGGGGGCTACGATGCCTAGGTGGACCACATCGCCGAGCTTGTCGCCGTTGGCAGGAGGTCTCTGGCACCCTACCTCCCGCTCCGGCCCGCGGCATCGGGAGAAGGGGGCGTGAGTGGCGGGCCTCCCCCACCATCGCACGACAACCTGACCGGGCCTCGACCACGCGAGCCCAAGCAAGGCCCGCCTAGCACCGTCCTCCTCCTCCTCCGGGTCCCGGTAACCGGCTTTGGCCAGCCGACCGGCCCCGACGGCGATGTACCCGAGGGGCGGTGGGATGTTCTGCGCCCACCAAAACGTGCGCAACCACGACACGGAAGACTGTCGGGCGTTTAGACCTTCCCATAGAGACCGCGACGGCCAGTGCCCGGGTCGCGGCGTCTGCGGCGCCAGTTGCGGAAACAGCAGTGGGGGCAGCAGGAGGGACAACCGCAGTAATAACCCTAACGAAGGCGGGCGTGAACAACCTCACGGCAACGGCGAGCGCAATCGGCTTCAGGAGGACACCCGGCAAGGGCGACACCACGGGGCACGTCCCCAGGATAGCGCGGCCCTACTACCGCGGCCGCGGTCGCCTAGAGAGAGCGGCAGCGGATCATCTGGCGGGGACGACCATGTTGGAACACGCGGTACGCTATGCTAGCACCAAATAAAAAAATTCTACCGCGCACCCAAGAACATGCTGCTGGAAATAGATCACGAGATCGGGTTACCCACTAGACGCGCAGTCACCGCAGTGGAAGTAGAGTTGGTCATGCGTGTAGTCGATCAACCGATTCATCTCCTCCTCCTGTAGCCGATCTCCCATGAGCAGTGATCTCCCACGAACAGCTCCTCGCGGATCCCTCGAACGGTTCGTCATGGATCCCTCGAACGGTTCATCCAAGCACCGAAGATGCGATGCTTCCAAGTTATCCACACGTACGGGGGCAGCGTCGGGCGTCGGACTGCTAGGTCCGATCACACAGCATGGTGGCGTGGGGAGTGGCGTTGGCTGTCGACGGGAGGAAAAAGATCAACCCTGAAAGGTGCGCCCACTCCTCTTTATATAGACCTCCGAGGTGGGCTCAAAACTTGAGGCCCACGACGAGTCTAGTCCCATTTTCCATTTGGATCCAATCCGAATGGGCTGCAATCCCTTAAGTGTGCGACCCTATAGGTTTACGTACACATGGACACGACCCGCGTCAATAGTCGGTAGCGGCTCCTAGTAGAACGTGCCAACTCCCATGTGTGCGCAAAGTCGTTAGATGAACCTCGACAATGTGTCTTATACAACATTCCTTTTGCCTCATGATATAGGTTGTAGAGCTCAAGGCGAGTACTTGTCACCCTTGTCGTAGCTCGACATCTCTTCTCCAAACCGTGATGCAGATTCCCGAACTGGGTTAACACTTAACCCATGTCGCATGGCCATGCTTTCTGAATCTGATCACACGAGAGGGCCGAGAGAAGATCTCTCCTCACGGAGGGGCAAATCCTATCTTGGTTAACAATGTCTCGCGGCATGTCTCACGACTCGCCCGAAAGCTACCTTTATAACTACCCAGTTACGGAGTAGCGTTTGATAGACCCTAAGTAAGTCGATCCTCATCCCGAGAACATGCGATGACGTCAGGTCTAGGACATTACATATACATTGTACTTGAGACAAACAGATGACATTATCTCGCTGTGTCCCAAAGTGGGTCTGTCCGACTCGGTGATCTCAATCCCCGAGTCCATACTATCAGTTTAGCATCTCTATGCACATGACTTGTGAAACGTAGTCATCAACTCAATCGTATACTAGTAAAGGATATGTGTCCGCATAACCTTAACAACTAGGGACTATTAGAACAATCATCATACTATATATAGTCTCACAAATAAGTCACGTACTTATTGATACATATCACTGATGATGTTCAAGGACAATACAAAATCCTCATGAATACATAGGAAACAAAATAATCACATGATTGCCTCTTGGGCATATCTCCAACAGACTAGGAGCCTCGCATGGCGGCCTACACCTTGGGTGGAGCCCAAGCCCTCATGTCAAACCACCAGCTCAGACAGCCTCACCGCGTAACAAGCCGAACTCTCTAGGGACCAGAGGCCACGCGGTCTCTCAGGTGGTCCCAGTACCCGATCTTCTTCGACTCCAGGGATGGCCTCAAGTCCATGACCACCATGGGCATGCTCCCCAGCTGTGCACCTCCCTCATCTGCAATGTCTCCATCACCAAAACCCTCGTCGACGGGGGCGCTGGCCTCAGCGTGCTCTCTGTTGAGACCTTCGAGACTCTCTGGGTGCTCTAGAGTCAACTGGCGCCCACTAGGCTGTTCTTTGGTGCCGCCAGTGGCCCCGCTATTCTCCTGGGGCAGGTCCGCCTTCCCGTCACCTTCAGCACGCGTGACAATTACCGCATCGAGCTCATCGACTTTGATGTAGTGTGCATCAGCCTCCCGTACAACGCGATTCTGGGATACCCGGCCCTGGCCAAGTTCATGGCAGTGACTCACCATGGTTACAACATCCTCAAGATGCCGGGACCCGATGGCGTCATCGCCATCGCTTGCGACGAGAAGGACATGGTCCGTTCCCTTGAGCGGGCCTACAAAGCTGTCACGGCCGAGCATTCCAATGATGAGGGAGGTGATGGGCCTCGCGGGGACGCGCTCCCAAGGAAGAGGGAACTGCTCCTCGTCTCGGGCTTCACCAAGATGAAAAATGCAGCTCCAGACACCAACGACACGAGCCTCGTGCCCCTCGCCGGCATCGATCTCCTATCAGCATAGGAAGGCGCGCCCGACGCCTCCCTCAGGTTAGGCCCGGGGGCTTCCGCCCGGGGAACATCTGACCTGGCTGGTATGACGAGGGAGGAACCCGGGCACCACTTGGAGGCATGCCTCACTGCGTGCCCCATGGGCAAGAAGCGTAGCGCCTGGCGCCGGCATCACGGGAGCTTATCGACCAAGAGAGCAGCAAGCAGCAGGAGGAGCGTTGCCCAGAGCGCCGGACGGTACAGATCATCGCCCCCAGAAGGAGCAGCAAGGATCGTCCGTACGTCGACCTCGGGGGCCCTAACAGGGTCGGGTTCTAGCCCCCCCCCCCCCCCCCCGGCCCTCGCACGCCACCACCAGCTGCGCCCGCGTGCCTTTTGGCTTGACGAGCACCAGTGCCACCTTCCAGAAGCAGGCGCAGCTCACGACGGTGCCTCGCACGGCGCCAGGGCCTAGCAGGTCCCCAAGGCCTCAGGAGCCAGCCGGCCCCTAAGGGGCGAACTTCCGCGGCACGCCTCCTCAAGCGGCCTAGCGATCCCGTAGCGACATAGCTGCCAGGTCATTTTTTGTGATCTGTCGAGTCAGGCGGCCCCCACCCCTTCTTGTATTTTGCATTACCCCAAAGCTGGAACTCCCTCATTATGTAATGAACCCGATTAACCCCTGTTGAGATTATGTTGTTTGTTTAAGCATTAAGCTCTAGCGTCTCGATGCCGCCAGGGATTTTCGCGCCCCTACGACTATCCCTGCGATGGTCTCGTGGGAGAGGGCTAGACACGGCGTGTGCGCCAGGACTTGTCCTCGCATCGCCGAGAAATCCAATTGACCGGGCTCTGGCTCATGGGCTGGCCCCCTGTGCAAGTCACCTCAACAAGGTCTTTGTTGTCCCTCCCTCCTGGAGAACCGTCACGGGCGGGTAGTGGGGGTGCGACTCGGCTCGCGCTGCCGCAGGGCGGGCACCTCGCCGCCCCCGGTGCAGCGCCACAACGATTGTGTGGTGCGCCCTGCGGCCATGTTATGGGTCGCAGGAGCGCGTAGCTGCGCCGGAAACTAGGCACAAAGCCACCCGAAGAACTGAGGAAGGAGCTCCTGAGCCATGTGCCTGGGGTGGTCGACACCTCTTTTAAATCGCTGCCCGTGACACTCTCACGTAATAATGAGTTTGGGGATGTACACGCCCCGGAGCCTCCTGATCGGCCGGGCTACGGCCTCGGGGGGGACCTCCCGCTCACGCCCAAGTGGAAGCCCCATGCTCCGCGTTGGCGGAATGACAGTCGAACCGCGACTATGCCCACGCCCAGTGAAAGCCCCATGCTCCGCGCTAGGAAAAGAAGCCAATGAATAACCCCCTCGCCGAGGGCCGTAACAGCCTCAGGGAAACGGCCCTCGCCTTGGCAACCGTAGCCCCCCCCCCCCCCCCCCGGGCACGCGTCCACTGGCTCCCCCTTGGGCCTCACGCGTGTGGGGGCTGGGCACGGTGCCTATGTTTGGGCTAGTCCTAGCGACATTGGGACCCAAAGGACTGGGTTTGGGCTCGCGGACATGCCCACGCACACGTCACCTCACCAAGGCTCCTGGTGCATGTCTTCCTCGCGTGACGCCCAAGTGTAAACTTGTAAGCGTGTATCGTTCTAGAAGCAAATGCTTTCACGCAGGATCTCTCCCCAGGGCGGCTCCCCCGAGAAGCCCTGCAAGGCGTGCCCGGACGAGTCCCTGAGCATCACGCGTCAGGACCTTTCATGTCGGCGACGTTTGAAACGCGCTCGGGGGCTGGGCCCCGGCGACACGGAATGTTAGGAAGAACCCGGAGAGGGAGGAGAGCCTAACCAGGGGCTCAGAGAAGAAACTCATTTTCAACCCAAAGTAGCGCTCGGTTTAAGGCACGAAGGACATAAGCCATTTTGACACACCCCCACGGGTTCAGCATGGTTCATTGCAGGAAAGGAAAGACAACACAGAAGAAGAGGGGTTGGGCTCCCGCAGTGCCGCCTCCGGAGACCCAGACCCTTATGCCACCGCACCTAGTCGGAGTTCTCTTCCTTGACGCAGGTGCCCGGGAAGCCGTCGGAGTCGTCGTCGCTCCCGCTCCCCCCCCTCCCCCGGAGGAGGAGTTGCTGTTGCCGCCGCCGCTGCTCCTGTCACCCTCCATGCAGTAGTCCAGATGATCTCCGGCCTCCCTGAAGATCTTCACGAAGAGCATGGCAGCTCCGTCAAACATAAAGTGGAGGACATGCCCCTCCCGTAAGCCGTGGGCGAGGGCGAACGACTTCCACCCACGCCTCAAAAACATGAAGCCGGGGGGGGGGGTTGAACTCCGTCGCCGCCCAAGAAGACCCGTTACAGCAGTCGTCCGGCTGCAGCCACAGGCCCAGAGGTGCGTGCTCCCCCATCTCTCTCGCGAAGGAGTCCGGGAACCGGAGCCAGGTGCGGGGTTTGCTCTCCATCCTCACGAGGAACTCGTGAACCGCCTCGGCGAAATGGCCTCGTGGCCGAGGCGGACGGGCCGCTGCACCATACCTCTGGCCCCGTCCGCGACCACCTCGTCCACCGCGACCGCGCCCGCGGGCAGAGCTCCTCCCACGGATGCTCGTGGTGATGTGGGTCGCCGGTGGAGTTTGCCCGCACCCCCGAAGAGGCGCCTCAAGTGCGGTGACGGACGCGCAAGAGCGGCTGCCTCCCTTCGACAACCTCGACGTGCCTGCCTCCTCCATCGCCGTTTTCTCCTTCTCGGCGGCGGAGAACTTCCTCATGGGTGCCATCGCTGCTACGGCGGCAAGTGGCGATGGGGGCCGAGAACAAGGAGGATGGGCTAAGGGACTCCTACCCTCCACCTTATATGCAGCCTGGGCTTTATGTCAGCCCTGGGCGGTTATCGAGGCATCGTGGGAGTGGAGGGGCCCCATGCCCCGTCATGCGCCACGTGTTGCGCTTAACTCTCAGGCGGTTAGGGCCCGCGCCACTCCAACCTTCCCCCGCTAGAGGAGCCGCGCCCGCCGCGCGCCCATGGATTGCATCGCCAGGCCCGCAGAACCAGGGGCATCCAGGCCCAGACGCCTGCGGCCCAAGGCGCTGCGTACGCCACGGGCTGAACTTGGCCCACCAACGAACTCCGCAAGTAGGATCCTCGCAAGGGTCCCGCCCCTACGGCCTGCGCGGACGGCCATCATCAGGGGCCTCTGCGGCGCCTCACGTGGGGCTGCACCCTGAAGCCGTCTCAGAGAACTTACCTAGAAGGATTAATCAAAGGAGGCACGGCGCTCGTGCTCGGTAGACCTTGCTAGCTCAAGCGTGGTTGGCCCTGAGGAGTGGGCCCAGGCCCGTGGCTCATGTCTACACATGTCGTCTTGCCAAAGCCTCTGGTCACCTCGCCAAGGCCTAGGATGACGGGCTCCCTCGCGCGGAGCCCGAGAGCAAGTTGATGGTCACATGGATTCCCGGACGGAGTGCCCAGCGGAACGGCTCCCTAAGAGAGGTCCGGCAAGGGCGACCTAACGAGGTAAGGGCTAGGTGCTAAGGACTCTCGGGGGCTGCCGCCCTGAGGCCACACCGCGCATCAAAAGCGGGGGCCTCGCGGGCTGGGAGTCACGGGCGTTCGTTGGCCTCGCGAGCCCCAGCTAGCTGGGGCACGGGGGCTGCGCGAAGAGAAGCAAAGGGCCACATGCGGGGAGCAAGGGTGTCTCAACGCACGACAGGCAACTACCAGATTAAAAAAAGTACATTGTAAATGTCTTACACCCGCACTGAGGCCAAGGATTTAAGGTATGACAGGAGGGGAACATGAAACTCAAGCGGAGGAGGTGCTGCCTTCGCCATGACCGCCGGAGGTTGCGGCGCCAAGGCTCCCGCTCTCTTCAGAAGGCGCATCCTGAGCAAACCTCCCGACCAGCGCCTCCACCTGCCCATGCACCTCGTCCCTGAGGGGGCTCTGGAGCTTCGCGGGCACCGGCTCCATCACGCTGGAGAGGTCAAAGGCAGGATCGTGGTGGCGGAGGTTGGAGAAGATGCGCGTTAGCGCGCAGTCCAGAAGATCGCGCGCGCTTGACTCAGTGTCTTCCTCCACCTTGGAGACACCCGACTCCAGTGCCTCCACCACCTTGAGGAAGAAGTCGAGGTAGCCCCCATCGCCGTGTGCATGCGGTAGCTCCGAGACGTCTCTGACGAAGCGGCGAAGAGCGCCGCCCGCGCGGCGCGCGAGGTCCAGGAACTGCCCGGCGTGCTGCACCTCCATCATACGCGCCCGCGCTGCGTCATCCCTCACCACCTGCACTGCATCGGTGGCTTCACCGACCTGAGCCTGCAGCGACGCCAACTCCGCCTCAATGTTCCCCTTGCCCGTGAGGGTGGCCCGAAGATTGGTCTCGATGCCCTGCAGCTGGGGTCGAAGCACGCTCACCTACTCTTGAAGCGATTCGCAGCGAAGCTGGATACGGGCCTCCAGACGAGCCAGCTCGCCGTGGTACTCCTCTAGAGCGGCCTGCCGCTCCCGAGCCACCCTCGCGTCAGCATTGGCACGGGCCTCCTTGTGCGCTGCCGCGAGGGTTGCCTCGCCGGTAAGGACCTGGCTCTCCAGGGTCTCAAGGCGCTCACATTCCGCCTCCTGGTCGAAGGCGGTCCGGGCAGCCTCCCGCTCATGGAGGGCCATGTCGGCTTCCCGCTCAATGATGGCCGCCACCCTGCGGGCCAACTTCATCTTGCGCTCGGTGCCCAGCGCAGTACTCGTGGTGGCATGGGCCACGCGCCCCCCGGGCCCCGACAAGCCAGGCGAGGGGGCGGAGGCCTCTCCAATAGACAGCGCGCGGGAGGACGCCCCGGGCGAGCCGCCCCTCCGCCTCTTGTGTATGAGCACCCTGAGGGATTCGGTGATCATACTCACTGGCCAGGCTGGACATGCAAGAAAGGACTAAGATGACGGCGCACTTACTCGTGGTTGGCGGTTCAGCGCCGCCATGTCAGAGCTGGCCCTGAGCGCTGGCCTCCACTGCCTACGGGGTATGAGGGTGGCGCTGAAGACCCCGCCCGCGCTCCATCATTCGCAGCACCCATTTTTGCTGCCATGACCGAGAAGAAGGGAATAGGGCAAAGATCGCGCAAGGGAGCAAAGGGGGAGAAGCGATGAGAAGGCGTACCGAAGAAGTAGAGCGGCAAGGGTTTTTATGCCTAGCGCGCCTAATGGTTTACCCATGCGGAGGCGCAGTTCCCGGAGCATCATGGGGGAGTGGAGGCCACGCACATATCACCGAACGCCACATGTCACGCCTGGCCACAGGCGGTGGGTCCCGCATCATTTCGACCCCTCCAACATTCGGAGACCTTCGCGCCGTGGGCCCGGGGGCTACTGTCGGGCCTCTGGGACTGGGGGTACCCAGGCCTATCTGCCTGCAGCCCAGGACACGAAGATTGCCTTAAACACTGAGTGGCCCCACCCACGAGCTTCATGGAGCTGGTTCTCGCGAGGGCCAATGCCTCATGAGGTGTGAGGCGACGTCACCATCAAGTACTTCATGAGGCTTCTCCGCGAGGCTGTCCCAGATGCCCTTAGGAGGCGGGTCTGTCTAGAGCTGGTGTAGCAGGGCTCCGCAGCCCTGCGCCCGCACATGGGTGATGCGTGCCACGCCAAGCGGCAGGAGCGGTGCGAGCGAGTGCGACCAGAGAGGCTTTCCTCTTCGGTGATAGAGGAGCGGTGCCAGCTTGCAGGCTCCCAAAGAAACCCCCAATGGTTTCCTCTCTCATGCAAGAAGACCAAGTCCGGGGGCTTAGCGGGACGGGGGTCACTCCCGAGCCCACAAGTACATCACGATGAGGAACTTTGACAGGCGAAGACCACCTTTTGTCAGGATAGGCTGCAGCCATGTCCCCCTTCAAACAAGCCGTTGTGGCAACCCTTCCCGCTGGGTGTTTTCAGGGGAAGAGGACCAAGGACAATATAAGAGTAGGGACCGGCCACCATAGAAAAGGGAGAGCCCCGGACAAGCAAGAACACACCTTGTACTCATCCTCACCCCCACGCAATTCGAACAAGCAGGAGTAGGGTCTTACACCGCGAGGTGGCCCGAACCTGGGTAAACCGTGTGTCATTTGTTCATCTTCCTTAGCTCGAGCCGCCGGAGAGTCGCCATGAGGTAGCGAAGCAGAGTAGGGAAGGAGAGCGAGTACACCCCAGTGTTTGAACCTTTTTGGGTCCCCGGAGCCCCGATTCCGACAGATGGCATGTTCCCTGGCTTCTACGTTTTAGCCAAAGGGGTCGACTGTTCCTTCCCCTTCGGTGGTGGCGACTGCGTCGTCAACGGTTCCTTCTTCGAAGAAGGCCCTGAGGTACCTGCTAGGAGGAGCTTCAACTAACTCGGATGGACCGGCGGCTGCCCCACTGGGCGCCCCTACCGTGATGAGCATACCCAACCCGGGAGCTCCTGATATGGATATAGCTTCCGTATCAGTTGCAGCCCCCGGGAAAGGTTCCTTGAGGTCTTTCTTGCTGGCATTCTTCTTGGCTCGCCAGACAGCTTCTTCATCGAAAGTGGTTTGGCCGACTTACCCGGCAACCTCCTGGGTGGTTTCCTCAACAGGAGCGTCCGCGTCTCCGGATGGGGGTTGATATGAAGAAACAGAACGAGAAGATTGAACTTTGAAGAAGTTCAAGAAGACAAAAAAAAATCAGCGTCAAGATTTTAACAGCTAAGGACTTACATGTGAGCATCCGTTGAGGAGGAACATCTCCCCCTTCAGAAACATCCGTTGCCGTCGCGTGGCTGCCGACAGCATCGTCTGCCGGCGCGTCCTCGGCGCGGACGGGCTCGTCAGTGGAAGCCCTTGTCGGAGAGCTCCTCTCCGGAGTCGAGCGCTCATGAGATGCCTCTGGGCACTCCACCTCCGCCCGCAGTGGGCTGGAAGTAGTAGTGTCGGCATCCATGCATGTAGTAGCCACCGGGTACTGGGGCATGGCCTCCCATTGTGGGTTGGTCGAAGGGCTGACATCAATAACCTCCCACTCCTGGAGGACACTTACCGAACCCCCCGTGGTGGGCGGGGGGTTCACTCTCTTGGCCGCCCACTGTGCCAGGGTCTCCTCGTCCCTGCGAAAACAACAACGGCAAAGTTCAGTAAAAGCAAAATGTACAAATCAAGACGAACACAAGGGCAAGTGCTTACTCATCCTCCTCTGACGACAAGCTGAAGGTTGACAAGTTCCACATTCCCTTTTGGCGAGCAGCAGGAGCGGGTGGTGGAGTAGGTGTCCTGGAATGCATTGCTGACGTAGTGGAGCTCGTAGGCCCAACCTCCTAGGCGAAAGCACTTCTCGCGTGCTTAGCGACGGTCCGCCTCGTCCTCCACGGGCGAGAGACGTTGGCGACAGGATCCTCTTCCTCCCCTTCTTCGACCTCTGGTGGCAGGGAGGGATGAACGGGCTCCCCGGTGGTGGCCTTGGGAGGACAGTTGACTTCTTCCGCGGGACGATGTGAACTGGGAATTCTTCGGATTCCTGTTCCGCGGCAGCTTCAGGCTCCTCGACCCCTATAGCCCAGAGCTCTTCGTCCGTGACAAGATTGCCTGGCAAGTGACTAGCCGGTGCTTCCTCATCATCCTCCGCCTCACCACCGGTCTCCTCCTCTCCTTCTTCGGGCACAGTAGCACCAAAACTGCTACCGCCCTCATCAAAACCTTCCTCCGCGACCCGCCTGCTGATGTACTCGATTTCCTCCTTGTTGGTGTCGCAGATCACGGGTCCATCATCCATGACGCGCACCTCAGTCAGGTTGTCAAACCATGCCTGCACCAACTCCTTTGCCGGCAGCTCCCATGTGGGATAAACTCCATTTGCGTTGACCGCTGACATCATCGCCAAGATTGAATCTTTAGCAGAATTGTTGCAGAGCGGAATGACGCTTGTCGGGAGCTTGAACTTCCTGCCAGGGCGGGAGGGCTGATGGCTTAAAGAGGAAAGTCGCAGTGACATCAGGTTGTCGTCCAGCCCCCGACGCAGCCGCTTGATGCCAGCAGCGTTGACGTGCTCCCAGGCGAAGCGACCCCTGTCCTGCAGGGGGGCGATGCGCGTGGCGAGTAAATCTACACCCACCATCTCTATGGTGAGCCTGGTAGCCTTTAGCCGGAGCATGCGCTTGATGATGATATCCAGCTTCTTGTCATCGGAGGCGAGGGCACTCCATTGCTTGTCGTGGAGCGGTTTGGATTTTTGGATCCGGCAGAAGACTGGGGGCTCCTTGTCAACAATGTAACACCACTCCGCATGCCACTCCTCCCACTTCTTGTGCATGTTGTTGGGAGGATACACCTCCTTATGGGTGGCCCGAGGAATCCATGTGACGCTGCTGGAGCGAGCGTCCCCTTCTATGCGTGGATAGTAAAAATGGTGAAAAGGGAGGCATTGGGGACTACTCCTATGAAATTTTCGCACAAATGCCTGAAGACCGACGGGGTGGTCATGACATTCGGCATGAAATCCAACAGCTTGAAGCCATAGGTCAGCATCAAGTATGTAAAGAAACCAGAGAAAGGGGGGACTAGCCCACAGTAGAAGTACGTCGTGAAGAACGGGTACTGCACTACGCTAGGGTGGGAATCGCCAGGGATCACTACTAGCGCAGGGTGCGCCAAGGTCTCCTCCCCCCCCCCCATCAAGGCATACCTTGATTTAAGGTTGCTCCTCATCAATACGGAGGGGAAGAAGACGACGTCGCCCCTTCACGCCGCCGCCATCGCTTCCCTCCTCGCCTCCGCCTCGGGGTCGGCCGCCCTCTTGGCCCTCATCGCCGGACCAGGAGCGGCAGCGGACGCTGACCACTTGGACGGTGATGGAGACAAAGGAATGGTGCGGGGTCCCTGCACTGCACAGAAGATAAGAAGCAAAGGAGGAGGCAGAGCAGAGGATGTGCGGCTGGGATGAGCAGCGCATCTGCAAATCTCCTTATTATAAGGTAGGATGCACAGAGACCGCCTCTCCTAGTCCAACGTGGTTGTGCCTTTTTAAGCGCGCCCCTAAGACGTTGTTTCGCTCCACCTCTCCCATGTCTCACATTTAATGCGCGTTGTGGGCGGGCAATAAAACCGTCATCACAACCGAAGAAAAATTCGGCCACGTGTATCTGTTCACTGCTTTGGGCCTAGCTCAAGAGCGTCGTGGACTTAAGTGTGGCCCAGGCCCGGGGGCTCCTGTCGGTGTACTTAAGAATGGGTCCTTTAGCACCCTGACTTGTGCATAGACGACATCGGCCTCTAGCCCGGCAAGCCTTGCTGGAGAAGTACTACACTCTAAACAGCACCATGCAAAGACCAAGACACCCGGCAAGCCTCCTTGCCGGTGGAGAAGACCCGGCAACAGGCGCGCTCGGCAAGATCATGCGGCCAAGCCATCGCTCCACCTCATGAGGCTGATTGTCTACATCAGTTAGGTGTCGAGCGGGCAGGTGGTTAGGTAGAGCTTGTCGGGATGCGTGGCAGCTCAGTAGAATTACAACAGCTTTAATGACACTCGTCGCATTAGCGTGGCGGAAGAATAAGAGGTTGTTGGGTGAATGTCACAGAAGCAGAGATGATCCTTGCCGGGAGAAGGCGCCAGCATGACACCACACGGCGCATTTAATGCGCCTGTCCTAATCCGCCAAGGGTAGGTATTTCCCACTGTAGCTTATGTCAGTAGTTTTGGTAGCTATTGTGTCTACCTTTTATCCTATGTACTGACCATTTTAGCCACAATGGTAACCCCTTAATCTATAAAAGGAGGCCCATGGCTACCTTTACAAAGGTCAAAAACCCTATCCATTTTACACGTGTAGCAGCACTCTCGAGCATTCTTGTGGGTTGTCGCGGTCTCTCTACTTTGGACTCATATAATCCACAATCACACAGGACATAGGGTTTTACGCTTCCGAGCGGCCCGAACCTGTCTAAACCCCGAGCGTTCTTGGATTGGTGATGCTCTTTGAGCTCATAGATCCCCACAACTGAACCGCAAAGGGACCCTGTAGGTCCCATAGATTGTCGTAACTCGACACTGGAGGAATGCCTTGTGTGCTATCAAACGTCACTTTGTAACTGTGTTATTATAAAGGTTCTCTACATGTATCTCCGAAGGTGTCTAATGGGTTGGCATTGATCAAGATTTGGATTTTTCACTCTGTATGACAGAGAGGTGTCTCTAGGCCCTCTCGGTAATACAACATCACTAGAAGCTTGCAAGCAATGTGACTAATGAGTTAGTCCTGGTATATTGTATTACATAACGAATAAAGAGACTTGCCGGTAACGATATTGAACTAGGTATGGAGATATCGACGATCGAATCGCGGGCAAGTAACATACCGATGAACAAAGGGAACTGCATACGGGATCGACTGAATCGTTGACATTGTGGTTCGACCGATAAGGATCTTCGTGCAATATATAGGAACCAATATGGGCATCCAGGTCCTGCTATTGGTTATTGACTAAAGAAGAGTCTCGTTCATGTCTACATGATTCTCGAACCCGTAGGGTCCGCACGCTTAACGTTCGATAATACTATAGTAGTATTGGGATTTGTACGTTGGTGACCGGATGTTGTTCGAAGTCTCAGATGAGATCTCGGACATCATGAGGAGCTCTGGAGGTTAATATTTTTATATGGGAAGTCATATTTTTGGCTACAAGAAAGGTTTCGGGTTTTGCCGTATTGTACCAGGAAGCTTCCTGAAGGTTCCGGAAGGTTCTGGAGGGTTCCAGAAGGATCCCTCCAGCCCCTAGGGCATGCATGGGCTGTAGGGAGTGCGCCCTAGCCTTATTGGGCTAGGGGAACCAGCCCCATGAGGCCCATGCGCCATGGAAAGGAGGAACCCTAAGGTGGAGGGTCCTTCACTTGGCTTGGAGGGCACTCCTCCCCCCTTTGGCCGCCACCCCCTCCTTGGAGGAGGGGCAAATGGGGATGTGCCCCTCCCCTTGCTCCTATAAATAGAGGAGGGGTGGGGATGGCAGCAAGGCAACAATTCTTTCTCCGCTCCCTTGGGCAGCCCCTCTCATGTCTTCCCGAGTTCTTCCTCGTTCGTAGTTCCGGAGATGCTTGGAGAAGCCCTGTTGGCTCTGCTCCACCATGACATCGTGCTGGTCGAGATCACATCTACTTCTCTGCTCTAGCTTGCTGGATCAAGGAGGTGAAGACGTCATCGATACGCATGTGTGCTGAACACGGAGGTGCTGTCAGTTCGGCGCTAGATCGGATTAGGTCACGATTGGATCGTGAAGAGTACGACTACATCAACCACGTAATATATGCTTCCGCTTAAAGGTCTATGAGGGTACGTAGACACAGTCTGCACTCTCATTATTATGCATCTCCAGAGATAAATCTTGGGTGTTCGTAGGAATTTTTTTTGTTTTCCATGCTTCGTTCCCCAACAGTACTATGGGGCGCAAAGTGTGAATCGAAACTAATGACGTGGAGCGTAATGTACACTACATTTACCTAGGTTTGGGCTCCTTGGTTGCGTAATACCCTACTCCTACCTTTGGGTTCCTTGTTTATGTGGTGGACTAGCAGCTACAAACCTTTCTCGAGAAGGAAAATGTCGCTTTGAAGCTACCAAGTGTCCAACCCTATCCTAGACTAGATCTAGGGAAAAATTGCCTCCCCAAAAAGAAGTCCCCCTCCACCGTAGCCAGGCTATCCTTTTATAGCTTAAGGGTACCACAATACATCGATGAACCCTGACAAGTTAGGTGAGTGCATTAATTGTAAGATGATTTGTCGGTGTCTTCTGGTTCCCGGGAACGAACGGTTGTCCCAGCACGCTGCTCAGAGCACCGACCTGGAGCTAGCATGACACATGCTACCCAACTATCCACTGCATGCCAACAGGTGTGGTGAATAAGCCATTGCACTATTGTGAATTCCCTGGCTTGCCTGCACACCCTCCGTGTGTCACAAAAGGCCTGCCTGGACAGAACGAGTGTGCCATGTGTGGGTTGCAGTGACTTGTTGTGTATGCTTTCCAAAGGCAAACCAGGGGGAAGCGTTGACATGTGTCATTCACGTTGTTGGGCGTCGGCCGCCCCAACTCGTTGTCGGGTATTTTGCATCTTCCATCCACGATGTGGTTGCCACTCTAGAGAAGGATGTGACTTATCTTGATGAAGATCTACATATCACCATGGAGCTTGGGCTCCTTCTTGATGTTGTAGTCAGTGTCTTAATGAAGATTTGCATGCCACCATGAAGTCGTGGTAGCGTTTGTATTGCCGTAGTACCTCACCCATTGCTTGCCCCGGCATGAACGCTAGTATGGCATGTGTCGGTGTACTAAGAAACGGGGTCCTTACCACCCGGACTTGTGCACTGGACGCCGCAGCCTCCAGCCCGGCAAGATCTTGCCATGCATGAGCATTCTTCCAACTACAACGAGCAAAGGCCAAGTAAACCCGGCAAGACGCCTTGTCGGGGGCTCAAGGACGCATGCACCCGCCGAGGACTTCACCCGCCAAGGCCCAGCTCCATGTCGCTAGGCTGGTTGTCTACATCGACCAGGTGGCAAGCGGGCAGGCGGATAGGTAGAACCGGCCGGGGCGCGTGGCAGCATGGAGGGATTTACAGCAGCTTTAACAACACCCGTCCCATGGCATGGCAAAAGAATAGAAGGTAGCTGGGTGGACGGCACAGAAGGAGATGCAATCCTTGCCGGGAGACGCTGCCACCTTGACACCTCACGACGCATTCAATGCGCCTGTCCTAGTCCGCCAGAGTTAGGTACTTCCCACTACCACCTCTACTGACACTCCCGCAGAAGATAGTATCCACTAATCGCCAGATGGAAAGACCATTTTGCCACTGTGGTAACCCCTTGTCTATAAAAGGAGGCCCATGGCTAGCTTTACATAGGTTGACACTCTGTTCATTTTACATGCGTAGCTGCACTCCCTAGGCACCTCTTGTCTGGGTTGTTGTGCCATGTACTGTGAACACTCATAAACCATAAGAACACAGGACGTAGGGTTTTACGCTCCGGCGACCTGAACCTATCGAAACCCCCGCATGCGTAGGAATTAGTGATGCTCTTTGTGTTAGAGACCAACTCACCTGATTACAAAGGGTTCTTGATGGACCCATAGATCTCTGGTTCATTGACATCTTTGGCGCGCCAGGTAGGGGTCGCTGCCGTACAACGAAATCATGGGCCGACCGGCACTGGCAAAGTTCATGGCGGCGTCCCACCATGCCTACAACACGCTTAAAATGTCGGAGCCGATGAGCGCCATCACCGTCAAGGCTGAAAACAAGAGCGCGGTCCTATGCGTAGACAAGCTCTTCCGGGAGGCAGTGACAGCGTCTGCCGACGAGGCACTCGCTCCTTCCGGCAAAGCTCCTAGGGGAAGAACAAGGATAAGAGCACTGGTGAGTCTTGTAAGAACTCTGTGAAGCACATGGCAGAGTGCAGCACGC
Organism: Elymus sibiricus; assembly: GCA_039707655.1. Taxonomy (NCBI): domain Eukaryota; kingdom Viridiplantae; phylum Streptophyta; class Magnoliopsida; order Poales; family Poaceae; genus Elymus; species Elymus sibiricus. The sequence continues at coordinate 153,601,149 of CM077671.1, read as the reverse complement.
CCGTCGAGAACTTACCAGAGTACTCCGCCGCCAGGAGCAAGAAGGATAAGGTAACCATCCCCAAGACGAAGCAAGTGGCTGCGCGGGAAAGCGGTGAGGGTGGCACTTTCACCATTAGTGCCACCCTCGACAGCAAACAGGAAAGCACGCTCATCACCTTCCTGTGGGAGAATGTCGATGTGTTTTCCTGGCAGCCATCAGACATCCTAGGTGTTCCCAGGGAGGTGATTGAGCACCACCTTGCCGTTTGCCCCCACGCGCGCCCCATCAAGCAGAAGGTCAGAAAACAAGCATTAGAGCGGCAAGATCAACCTGAAGCTCAACCCTGAGAAGTGTGTCTTCGGAGTCCCCTCCGGCAAGCTCCTTGGGTTCTTTTCTCGCAGCGCGGGATTGAAGCCAACCCCGCCAAGATTGAAGCAATTGAGCAGCTGGAGGCACCGAAACGCATCAAGGATGTACACCGTCTGGCAGGCTGCATCACCGCCCTTAGCATGTTCATTTCCAAGTCCGCAAAGTGTGCCTTGCCATTTTTCAAGATCTTGAAGAAAGCGGGCCCAATGACTTGAGCCCCGGAGGCAGAGGCAGCGCTGCAAGACCTGAAGAAGTACCTCTCCTCAGCGCCAGTCCTAGTTGCACCTAAACCAGAGGAACCATTGTTGCTGTACTTGGCGGCGACGAACCAAGTGGTTAGTGTTGCACTAGTGGTAGAGAGAGAAGCTGAGGGAGATGGGACAGAGACCCCCAAGAAGTCAATAGACAAGCCAGACACAGACATGATGCAAGGAGAGAACCAACAAGTCATGCGAAAGAATAAGATGGTGCAGCGACCAGTGTATTTTGTTAGCTCCCTCTTGCAGGGGGCTAGGTCAAGTTACTCTAGGATGCAGAAGATGCTTTTCAGTCTCCTTATGGCCTCCCGGAAGCTGCACCACTATTTCCAAGCACACCACATCACCGTTGTCACCAGGTTTCCGATGCAGCGCATCCTGAGGAACCCGGAGGCGACAGGCAGGATCGTCGAGTGGGCACTAGAGCTGGCAAGTTTTGACTTGAGCTTCGAGAACACGACGTCAATTTAGAGCAGAGCCTTGGCAGAGTTCGTAGCAGAATGGACGCCAATGCCGGATGAAGAAACACCTGAGACTGCACTCCCTGGCAAGGAAGCGCCTCAGGAATGGGTCATGTACTTAGACGGAGCTTTTTCGTTGCAAGGCGCCGGTGTCGGAGTGCTACTCATTGCACCCACTGGAGAACACCTCAAGTACATGGTCCAGATGCACTTTCCTCGGGAGGAGTTGACGAACATAGCTGAATATGAAGGGTTGCTGGCCGGGTTGAGGATAGCAGCCGATCTTGGCATCAGAAGACTGATAGTAATGGGAGCCTCATAGCTTGTTGTTCACCAAGTACACAAAGATTATCAGAGCCCCTTGATGGAAGCTTATATTGATGAGGTGCAGAGATTGGAGGAGCGATTTGACGGTTTGCAAATGGAGCATGTCCCTCGTGCCGAGAATGATGTTGCCAATGACCTATCAAAGAGAGTTGCGCAGAAGCTGCCTGTGGAACCAGGCACTTTTGTCCTCCGATTGACGCAACCCTCAGACAACCCATTGACACGGACGAATAGGAAAAGAAAAGTTAATTCTGGCGATCATCTTCTGGCAGAGCCATCAGTGGCCGCCAAGAGGGTTTTCGAGAGCGACTACCCACATGTCGGGGAACCACAAGCTCCGACAGACCCAAGGGTCTTGGTCATAGAAGCTAGTGCCCCCACGGCAGAAGGAATTTCTTTAGTCCTTATCGTCAAGCCACGAGCTCCGACATGGGTGCAGCAAATTGTCCAGTATCTCCAAACAAGAGACCTTCCCGAGGCACAAGAAGAGGCAGAGAAAGTAGCCCGGTGGTCAAGCACGTACCACTTTGTGGATGACACCTTGTACAACAGGAGACCAAACGGCATGAAGCTGAAGTGCATCCCTCGGGAAGAAGGACAACCGTTGTTGGCAGAGATACACGAGGGGATTTGTGGCTCCCACGTAGGATCACAAGCCCTTGTCCGGAAGGCGTTCCGGCAAGGCTTTTACTGGTCCACAACCCTTCAAGACGCCTTGGTGTTGGTGACAACATGTGAAGCATGCCAATATCACGCCAAGAAGATACAGCAACCAGCACAAGCCCTTCAAACCGTTCCGCTCTCCTGGCCATTCTCGGCCTGGGGACTCGACATCGTCGGTCCCCTCCCCCATGCTACCGGGGGCTTCGAGTTATTGTTTGTTGCCATCGACAAGTTCACAAAGTGGACCGAGGTTGAGCCAGTGAGAAAGGTAATGGTGCAGGCAGCAGTCAAGTTCCTCAGAGGGATTGTTTGCCGTTTCGGGGTCCCGAACAGGATCATCACCGATAAAGGCACACAGTTCACCAGCGGCACTTTCATGCAATACTATCAAGATATCGGTACCAAGGTTTGCTTCGCCTCAGTTGCTCACCCTAGGAGCAATAGGCAAGTAGAGAGGGCAAATGTCGAAGTGTTGTGAGGCCTCAACACAAGGACTTTTGACAAGTTGCGCAAGCACGGAAGGCGCTGGATTGATGAGCTATCGGCAGTTCTTTGGTCAATCAGAACGACGCCAAATCGAGCCACCGGCGAGACACCCATCGCCCTAGTTTATGGGGCAGAAGCAGTTCTCCCCATGGAACTCGCGTACGGTTCACCGAGAGTGCAGGCCTTTGATGAGGACCAGTAAGAGCGGCTACGACATGATGATGCCACGCTCCTGGAGGAAGATCGTCTCTAGGCCGCACTGCGCGCTGCTATGTACCAGCAGGCCATGCGCCTCTACCATAGCTGCTAGGTGCGCGCCAGGATTGTTGAGGAAGGTGACCTTGTTCTTCGACGAGTTCAGTCTGTGAAGGGATCGAACAAGTTGACACCAAAGTGGGAAGGCCCTTATCGGGTGGTACGAGTCACCGGGCCTGGCGCGGTCCTCCTGGACACCGAAGATGGCACTCCGGTGCAAAACTCGTGGAAGATTGAGCATGTTCGAAAGTTCTATCCATGAGGCGCGATTGCCGGGTCTGCCCGGCAACCACTTTTGTGCAAGTTGTGCCGGAAGGGCATGTAATCCTTTGTACAAAGCCAGGCAAAGAACCTGTGCGTAGTTAATGAAAGCTAAGTATTCTGCAACCCTTTGTCAAAGTACATATTTATTTTGTGTACTTTTTGTGACATGTTGCGTAAGGGGTCTGTTGGACCACCTAGGTTCCTCGCTTACTCTATTTTCTCTTATTTATTCTTCTCAAAAAGGAGAAGGGGTCCCCCATGTGCGAGTCTTCCTGGGGGGGGTGATGGTGCAGGCACCTACGGAAGCATTCGACGGCAAGAGATGCGACGGGAAAAAGCTAAGTTGCACAAACCCTTTTAAAAATTTCCAAACTTTTTCCTATTCGTACGAGAAAACTTACACGCTAAGGGCCCTTGTCAGATTCGTTGCACACTTGGGTACTGGAAGCATGCTCATCACCTAAGGTTGCCGCGGCGGCATGGCAGGGCAGCCTTGCCAGAAGCGACGTCTCTATTAGGGTGTTCGGGAACTTATCCTTACAAGCGCCCGAAGTGAGGACGTACGTAATGGCAAGTGCCCTTGGCGAGCGAAGGAATACAAAAAATGCACGAACGCGAGGCTCTCTCATGACAGTAAAGCTAATATTTATAAGACATAAAAGCGAACTCGCTGTTGTTCCTTTTTTTAGGCTGCCCAATCTTTTCCTTCATTTCATTGCAGGATTACATTGGACACCGTTTAAATACAAAAGGAGAATGTCGAGCTCGGCTTAAATACAAAAGGAGGACGCCAAGCCTGGCAACGGCAGCAGCGGGGATGGGATGGAGTACGACTTCCTATAATGTCCCCGCCAGTCTCCGAGGAGAAAGGCGTCCTAGAGCGGTGACGGCGGTGACTGGGTCAAGTCGGAGTACGACTTCCTCTACGACCCCGTCGGCCGCCGACAGGAGATCTGCCACTATGATGCAGCAGTTGATCTGGAAACAAGGTCTCGTGGATAGAGCCTCATTCCCGGATCCCTAAAACCCTAGCTACGACACCATGCGCTCCTAGTCGGACTCCTCCTGCTTCATGCTGAAGGTGCTGCCATCGTCATCACTGTCACTGGAGGAAACGTAGTCGCCCCGCTCGAGCTCTCCGCGCAGCACTCCAAGAGGACTTCGGACGCCCCGAAGATCTTCACGAAGAGGGTGGTGGTGCCGTCGAACTTGAAGTGGAGGAGATGCCCGGGGCCTAAGCCGCGGGAGCGGGCGAACGATTTCCACCCCCGCATCAGAAACATGTCGCTGCCGATGGAGAGGTCGAGGGCCACCCAGGCGAGGCTGTTGCAATAGCCATCCGCCGGCAGCTATAGCCCCTCGGGTGGGCAGCCCTCCATGGCCCGGGTGAATGGGTCGGGGAGGCGCAGCCAGCTCCGGGGACGATAGGGGACCGCCACGACGAACTCCTGCACCTCCCCCCCCCCCCCCCCGCGTGGATACCCACATGGGGTTGGGGGGTGCACTGTGACGCCCCCAATTTTACCGTATGCTAATCATACACGCAAATGCGTACGACCAAGATTAGGGACTCACTGGAAGATATCACAACACAACTCTAGACACAAATTAAAGTCCTACAAGCTTCATATTACAAGCCAGGGGCCTCGAGGGCTCGAATACATAAGCTCAAATTCAACAAGTAAGCGGAAGCAAATAATATCTGAGTACAGACATAACTTAAACAAGTTTTGCCTTAAGAAGGCTAGCACAAACATAACAACGGATCGAACGAGGCGAGGCCTCCTGCCTGGGAACCTCCCATCCTACTGCTGGTCGGGGGCAGCCTCCATGTAGTAGTAAGCTCCGGTGGTGGTGTAGTAGTCGTCTCCGGCATACTCCATCTCCTGGGCTCCGTCATCTGAACGCGGCAATCGTATCGAGGGGGAAAGAGAATGCAAAGCAGCGGTGAGTACTCATCCAAAGTACTCGCAAGACTGACATCAGAACTATGCTAAGTATGCATCATTATCAAGGGCATGGGGGTTATATCTGGACTGACTGCAGAAAGCAAGAATGAGAGGGGGAAGGCCTAGTCCTATCGAAGAATAGCATCTTCAACATCTTGCAGCATTAGAAGAGTGTAGATTGGTAACTCATATGTAACAATATCATTGTAGCAATTTTATTAAGTAACCACGCCCAGATATCCTTCCTCGACTCCCTGCAAGAAAGCAATCTCGGAGCCAATATTCATTTCAAATTAGCACTTTTAATTATATTAGCTCGGGATACAACTCCAAGTCCTCCTGTTACCGTGGACACGGCTATTCGAATAGTTAATTTCATCCCTGTAGGGGTGCACCTCGTTTTCCATCACGCTTGATCACCTTTGGCTGGACACACTTTTTTGGGTCATGCCCGGCCTCGAAGATCAACACGCCGTCGCCCTACCTAGGCTCAACAGAGAGGCCAGCCCACCGGTCTAAATCCTAAGCGCACAGAGGTCATGGGCCCACTCACCCTTTGCACTCCTGCACAATGCGAGGGCGGCCGAGGTCAGTCCTAGCATCACTTAAATACAAGATCAATGCCGTTGCGGACCACTCGGGCGGGCGCCTCTCCATTGTTGACGTCCGAAGAGCTTCGGCTGATACAATGACGCCGAGTACCCATAACGTCTCCCACGTGAAGGTTAGTGCAAAAAGGTCAAATGACCAACTCAGATCAAATACCCAAACCATTAGCATTTTATTAATTGCGGTGAGGAGCGCGATACACGATATGTGGTCCCGTCGCCCCGTCTCGAGGTCTTGTGGCAAGGGCCAAGAATGCCCGGCCACGCCCCGTCGTATTACACCAACACCCTCCGGTCATCCTGACCTTATCATGTATCCTCCGGTCATCCTGACCTCATCATGTATCAACAGTAAAGTAAAAGTAACCGTGTGTCTGTAACACCAAGGGGAAAACCGAGGAATCACCCTCGATGGATCCCACTCAATGTAACCGTCAAGGTGACCAGAGAGGATTCACCCTCAATGGTCTACGCTTGAGGGGTTGCACGACAGAGTCGTCATCGGGAGTGGTGAAGGAGGAATCACCCTCGATAACCATGACCAACTAGCTGCACTACAGAGTTTGCATCATGAGTACTTCACGAGGTGTCACTCTCGGTACTCGATAGTAGCTCTGCAAAGTCATACAACTAAGGGGTGTGCGGTGAAAGTGACGGGCATGGATGGTCGGTCGGTTGACCGAGTCTTCGAGTCTTCGAGTCGTCGAGTTGTTGATGAAGAAGCAGGGGCAACTGGGACTAAGGGGGGTCACAGGGGATTCATTGATCAACCTATACTAAGCAGTTGATATAACAGCAGGTATAGTAACTATTTATCAAAAGCAGGCTATGCATCAGAATAGGAGCTAGCTAATACAGTAGCAAAATCTAATGCAAGAATGAGAGGGAAAGAATTGGGCGATATCGGAATGCTCAAGGGGGTTTCCTTGCCTTGCTGCTCTGCTGCAAAGGCCTGATCGTCAGTGGCGTAGTCGTACCCGGCAGCAGCGTCAGTCTCGGGCTCTACCGGTAAGAAGAGGGGGAGAAACAATAAATATAAAGCAAATATATGCATCACAATGCATGACATGACAATATGCAGAGCTAGGCATGCACTAACGCAGTACTACACGTCGTAGACGGATCGGAAGAATAGCTGACGATATTTTTCGGGCTACTACCGGACAGATGAAACGGATGGAAAAGTTTCATGTTCGTTATGATAGGAGCGTGTGACAGATGAACGGACTACGTATTCGGATTCGTGGGATTTTTCTGAACCACTTTCATATATAAAATATTTTTATCCGGGTTACGGATTATTTTATATTAATTTTTAAAGTTTTAATGTTTTTCTGAATTTTCTAGAATATATTAATTCGGATTAAAAACAGTAGATACTTTTGTCACATGGGGGCTGAGCTAGCCAGGGTGTATGACAATGGGGCCAGGGGGCTGAGTCAACAGTTGACCAATCAACGCTGGACTGGTCAACAGGGTCAATGGGGACCACATGTAAGTGTCACATGTGCTAGTAAAAGTAGCTAAACTAAAACAAGCTAGAGGGGGCCTAGGCCAATTAGCATAGACTAAAATAGTCCCAACTAATCCTACCCCTAATCTAATTTGACCGGCCACACACTAACACACATCGTTGTACACACACACATCACGCACACACCTAGCCATGGCCATGGCCATGGCAGTAGCGGCAGCAGCGGGCAGCAGGAGCGGCTAGCTAGCAGGGGGTAGCAGGAGCGGCTAGCTAGCAAGGGCAGCATCAGGGAGCAGCAACGCACAGCAGCAGCAGCGCAAAGCAGCTGCAGGCATAACAGCACAGCAGCGGCGAGCAGTGGCGAGCGGGGGCGTGGCCATGCGTGGGGGGATGGGGGGCCCAACCGGGCGCGGCCAAAGCGCGGCAGCAGCAGGAGGTGCAAGCAGCAGCGGACAGGGGGAGGAGCAGCGCAGCAACACGTACGCATACACGGACGCTGAGCTTCGGCCATGGCGGCCGCCGGCTCATACAGGCGACTACGGCGACGGATCGAGAGCAGGGTGAGGGGGAGATGGAAGAGGAGCTCACCACGGTCCCAAGGGAGGCGACGGGGAGGCCGAAGTTGGACCGGAGATGAAGCAATCGATGGTGGCAGCCGGCAATGTACGCCGGGAAGACGAGCCCGATGGCGAGATTGCGGTCTGCCTCGGCTCGATTCGATGCTCTGAATGGACGAAGCTGAGGGTGGCAGTCCTCCTGGACGTATCCACGGGCGCCGGGGAGCACGATGGCCACAACGACGACGACGGCCATGGTGACGGCGGCGGCGGTTTGTGCGGGGAGAAGAGAGCAACGAGGGAGGGGGGCGAGGGGAACGCAGCTAGGGCTCGAGGGGGGCTTGAGGACGGCCTTATAGGTCGCAGGGGCGTCGCTCGATTGCCGGCACCTGGCCATCAGCGCCATGGATGCCCGCCCTTCGTCCAGGGCGGCTCCTGTGAACAGAGGAAGAAGGAGCTGGGGAGATGGGCCGATGTGGAGGGAAAAGAGGGCCCAAGGCCCAGGGGGAAGGGGGCCTTTTTTTCCTATTCTTTTGGATTTCTAAAACTTTTCTGGTTTTCTTTTTAAAATGGTTTGTGTTTGTTTTAAAATCACAAACCATATGACTCTAGAAAAATAAGGCATTGGGTCCAATAATCCTAATGCTTGTTATACACTGCCTCAAAAAGTTTGAGGATCAAAAGAAAAGGTTTGGAATTTTTATAATTTGAAAAGGCATTTAATTAAAAGAATTGTCCTCCCTTAAATTGCTTTAGAGGCACTAAATTACCTTATAAAATGTTGGTTTCAATTTTATAAATACTTAGGGAAAAGCTATAACCCAACCATGATTTTAGTTTTCTGGTTGGCAAAAATATTTAACCCACCTTTTAAAACAATTTTGAAAATCATTAGGGAATTCAAATGAGATTTGACTCCATTGTGATCAAGCATGGCTTAGTAAAAAGGATTAGCTTAAACTCATGGCTTATTGTAGCTTAAACACAAGCATTATTGTAGCATGAATCCAGGGGTGTCACAACTCTCCCCCACTAAAAGAAATTCTCGTCCAGAGAATTAAGAGGTAGAAGGGAGTAGTTCTGGTTACGAAATTCTAACGAGTCTTCTCGTTCTTGGTTACTCTTCTCAAAGGAGTTGATCCCTTTCATTGATGTCTTCAATTCTCCGTTTCAGGTCATCTTGAATAAGTCGTCATCCTTTCTTCGGGATCTTCATCGTCCTACGGATGCGATAAGAAGGAAAACTCTAAAAGAATGTATCTCCACAAAGTTGGGCCTCTGACGGTGAACTCAGGAAGATTACAAGAATTATTCCTCGAGTTGTAACTCAGGGAATTCATTGAGAGCAATAAGCTATGGTACAAAATTTTCAAACAGGTAGGCAATCATTCGATGCCTGGTGAGAAGGCGAAAGGGGTTCAGAGCAACGAGAATAAATATTGCGTCTGATACTAGAATAGATCATCCCTTGGACGGTGGTTTGGGAATTACATACGAAGCCAAGTGCAAAAGATATTTTGGAAACAAGGATGTACAGGAGAGTCAGGTTTCGATCCTGTGGAACTATGGGTTAAGGGCCCACATGTGGGAAGGAGCAGGAAGAGCGGAGACATCTTGCACGGTCATGGTAGCAAGACCGGTCAGAGGATAGCTTGTCAATTATGTTGGCAACAACGTCGGTACCAAAGGCGGGGGACGAATAGAACCATTTTCTTGCTCGTTGAAACGAGGCGGACCAATAGATCTCGTCCACCGGCGGTTACCGGAATGTTATCAACAATAGTAACAGGGCCTTACTCACATAGTTGATCACCGAGGTGTTTACCTAACCAGGGAATTACCACTGCTCATATAAGTTTAAATTACAAGAAAGGTTAACAGACCAATGGAAGGGAAAATGTGTTTAAACTCGCGTATTAATAGTATATCTTTCCCCAGGAAAAGCGGAGCATGATATAACATGACAGGGCAACAAATGTGTAACCCTTTGGATAAAAAGGGGCAAGGAGAATCATGATGTTTACCCATACAACGATGTGTGGATAACTGAGCAGGAAACAATTAGCATTATGCCTCCAATGTTCTTGTTGACATTCGGAATACTGCAGTCATGCTTCCAGATAGCATTGACAGGGTCATCAAGTAAAGGTCAGATATTGGATACTCAAGGGATCTATCACGAACAATCTTATAAATAAGTCTTACGATTTCCTCATGGAGAAAGGCGAACCTTGCTGGACAAGAAACTATAACAATAGGTCCTACGGCCAAGTGTGCTATGCATGACATCATTTTACCAGGTTACATAAGGACCAATGTCCTAATTCTTGGAAAATGTTCCAACCATTGTATCTGCCCGAGATTCAGATCCGGTTGGTGTCGGGATACTTCAGACATAGCAGGCCTGAGAAGAAAAGGATGCAACACAGATCTATGAGACGATGTTGCAAGAATCTCAGAATGAACGACGGAAGCAAGCCTTGAATCATGAGTCGGATTGCAAGACATACGAACACAATGCCAAGACATTCATGCCCATATGGAAGCTTTAGAATGGAATGCAATCAAGTTCTGGTTGGGAACCATCATAGAGGGTATCAAAGTTACATCTGTAAGTCCGGACTAGCTCTTACATAGAACTTCTTTTCCCAAATCAAATCAATTAGTGGCTTGGTGTGCTAGGAAATACATATGGAGTGAAGGTAGCAAATCTAGCAACCATAGAACGCTTCGCACATGCATGAATGAATTGGAATGATTCCAGAGGAAGCGAAGCAAAACTCTCTCATAATCACAATGGAAAGATGCATGTGAACTTAGAGAAAAACACTTCTTTTAACAAACATATTCTTCATGAGCTAGGCACAAAGATAATGCTTTCAAGGTTTCCAACACTAATTTAAAAGTCCATCATGAACCACGAAGAAAATGAGGATGTGGCTGATGGGCTCAGTAACAATTCGTCGAGGCTCCCACAAAGATGGATCTCCACGATTGAGTGAACAGGGTGATGGCATTGGTCTAACCAGATGATATATTGAGATATGCCCGAGGGAAACATCCACAATTAAACATTAATCGAAAGGTGCACATGAAATACAGACTAAGTAGCACGACCAATGTTAGAATGTTGACTCAACAGCCAATATACTAACAATGGACTTATTGTTCATTAACTCCAAGGTAATAGAGTTGGTATGCCAGAAGTGTTGAATTTACACATCACAGTCCATTTGTTAGTATTCCGGTTAAAAAGAACACGGAAACTAAGATATGAAAGGTGATGGCAAGGATGTCGCCAACGACAACACCAATTACCAAGGACAAGGATGCTACTTCTCATCATGAATCTAATTGATATCCTGGAAGAGCCCAGAATGCTGATGAGGATCACGACACATTTGTCGAGAAGTCTCATGAAGATGTAATCGATCAGCGAGACATCAAGCAAAGAAATGGTGAAGCGAAAAGTTGTCGGAACCACAGATGAGGGTGCTAGCTCAAAATCGAAATAGCCTTTCAAGACAACCAACGTGACGTTGAAAGGTCAATGTAAGCTTAATGCACTGTTGGAATGGTGCTTCAGGGATGAAGGACATAGATAGCATGGTCAAGCTTTAGCATGACGATGATGATGTAGCCTAACAGCTTGGAAAGGCGTGATCGAGTACAAACTCATAAACAAAGAAGATTACTAAGAGTTGTTGAATCGCAATGCGGACTCAATTCAATTATCGATGTCCTTGAGTGTCCAACAACTCAGAACACGAGGAAACTAGAATCAGTGAAGGAAAACATAGCTGATGAGGAGCTTATAAGAAGTTATGTAGCTCCATGATTTTCTCGAGATACCAGGGGTAATACTCGGATGTAGATCGGAATTAAAGCTTGGACCGATGTATTGATCTGCAGAAGACAAGTTCTTAAACTGGTCTAAAAATGGGATCAAAGAAGAACAATCATGGTCGGAACCACGGTTGTAAAGTATCAAATCACAGATACAAGGTCAATTTAAACAAAGAGAAAGATTATTGCTACGAGAAGCTCCTATGATAAGATCAACATCGTTTCCATGGGCATGAACACGAGGTACAAGGTCGACTCCCACTTCGTCAATGCATCACCTTCCATTTACTCCTCGCTTTCGATGAGGTTGTAGCTTTGAAAGATTATCCGGCAAAATACCAGAAGAGTAGGACTCGTGAAAACCCTCGGGTTCACACGGAGTAACGAAGGCATAGGTTCAACCCATCGGGGCATCTTAGGAACATATATCGCAAGCTCTAAGGGTAATTAACACATGCTTGACAACAGAGCATGGCTGACAAAAGCATAGGACACAACTTATGAGAGGGAGAAGACACAATTTACCAATGGCATCATGTATCGGGGGAAGAACTCACAAGGATTTTGAATGTGAAGGATGCTGTCAGATAATAACCCAACAATGGTTTGGCATCCCACAAAGGGATCTGATATGAGTATCGAAACTCAATCAGTGGAAGAAGAATGCAAGGCATCAGATTATAGAACATCCAAATAATTCGATGCTTAAATAGCCAAAGGAATTGAGACTTCCCAATTGTGTATCAGAATCAGATGCTCCGACCAAGTACAAGTAAGATGAGCGGACTTAGATGGACAATCAAACAAGGTCGATTTGTCGAGAACCAAATCATGTTTGGAAAGATGTCTGAGCCAGAAAGATAATTTATGAGAAACAACTGATGACTGCATGCACTCGCACACAGGTGGAATCAAATAAAATCAAATGACAATCACAAAGGATTTAAAGAATATTGCTAGCCATAAGGAATTAACCATAATGCAAGCAGAAGAGAAAAGTCAAGAGCAAAAGGCAAATGAGGATTTCGGAAGATTGAATAGCAATTGGAAGGATTTTGTGAAACCCATGACAACTGAGGACAAACGAATCCCTAGTAAGTGAGAGGAATTATTCGGTGGGGGGTTGACTATGGAGGGCATCGCAAAAGCGATGGACACAAGTTCTCGAGAGAAAATCGGAGAGTATGTTCGGAGTCTTCTGATGAATCAAGCCATCATCTGGAAGGAGGGGCTCTTCCGGAGGAAGAAGTTACGAGAACCTAGAGTTAGAGTTAGCAAAATATTTAACACGAAAGAGAAGAGAGATCAGAACCCAGAGTATAGACGAGGAATAAAAGATCCTAATACCACCCGATTAAGATGTGGGCCCGTAAGCCACACAACAATGTTAGTAAAAGTTTTTCAAGTACTAGACTCAACTTCGGCCAAGGAGTTGGAAAGGGGGCTACCTACAGGCAGTCGGCTCTGATACCAACTTGTGACGCCCCCAATTTGACCGTACGCTAATCATACACGCAAATGCGTATGACCAAGATTAGGGACTCACTGGAAGATATCACAACACAACTCTAGACACAAATTAAAGTCATACAAGCTTCATATTACAAACCAGGGGCCTCGAGGGCTCAAATACATAAGCTCGAATTCAACAAGTCAGCGGAAGCAAATAATATCTGAGTACAGACATAAGTTAAACAAGTTTTGCCTTAAGAAGGCTAGCACAAACATAACAACGGATCGAACGAGGTGAGGCCTCCTGCCTGGGAACCTCCTATCCTACGGCTGGTCGGGGGCAGCCTCCACGTAGTAGTAAGCTCCGGCGGTGGTGTAGTAGTCATCTCCGGTGTACTCCATCTCTTGGGCTCCGTCATCTGAACGCGGTAATCATATCGAGGGGGAAAGAGAATTCAAAGCAGCGGTGAGTACTCATCCAAAGTACTCGCAAGACTGACATCAGAACTATGCTAAGTATGCATCATTATCAAGGGAATGGGGGTTATATCTAGACTGACTGCAGAAAGCAAGAATGAGAGGGGGAAGGCCTAGTCCTATCGAAGACTAGCATCTTCAACATCTTGCAGCATTAGAAGAGTGTAGATTGGTAACTCATATGTAACAATATCATTGTAGCAATTTTATTAAGTAACGACGCCAAGAGATCCTTCCTTGACTCCCTGCGAGAAAGCAATCTCGGAGCCAACATTCATTTCAAATTAGCACTTTTAATTATATTAGCTCGGGATACAACTCCAAGTCGTCCTGTTACCGTGGACACGGCTATTCGAATAGTTAATTTCATCCCTGCAGGGGTGCACCATGTTTTCCATCATGCTTGATCACCTTTGGCCGGACACACTTTTCTGGGTCATGCCCGGCCTCGAAGATCAACACGTCATCGCCCTACCTAGGCTCAACAGAGAGGCCAGCCCGCCGGTCTAAATCCTAAGCGCGAAGAGGTCAAGGGCCCACTCACCCTTTGCACTCCTGCACGATGCAAGGGCGTCCGAGGTCAGTCCTAGCATCACTTAAATACAAGATCAATGTCGTTGCGGACCACTCGGGCACGCGCCGCTCCATTGCTGACGTCCGAAGAGCTTCGGCTGATACAATGACGCCGAGTACCCATAACTTCTCCCACGTGAAGGTTAGTGCGAAAAGGTCAAATGACCAACTCAGATCAAATACCCAATCCATTAGCATTTTATTAATTGCGGTGACGAGCACGATACACGATATGTGGTCCCGTCGCCCCGTCTCGAGGTCTTGTGGCAAGGGCCAAGAATGCCCGGCCACGCCTCATCGTATTACACCAACACCCTCCGGTCATCCTGACCTTATCATGTATCCTTCGGTCATCCTGACCTCATCATGTATCAACAGTAAAGTAAAAGTAACTGTGTGTCTGTAACACCAAGGGGAAAACCGAGGAATCATCCTCGATGGATCCCACTCAATGTAATCGTCAAGGTGACCAGAGAGGATTCACCCTCGATGGTCTACGCTTGAGGGGTTGCACGACAGAGTCATCGTCGGGAGTGGTGAAGGAGGAATCACCCTCGATAACCACGACCGACTAGCTGCACTACAAAGTTAGCATCATGAGTACTTCATGAGGTGTCACCCTCGGTACTCGATAGTAGCTCTGCAGAGTCGTACAACTAAGGCGTGTGCGGTGAAAGTGACGGGCATGGCTGGTCGGTCGGTTGACCGAGTCTTCGAGTCTTTGAGTCGTCGATGAAGAAGTAGGGGCAACTGGGACTATGGGGGTCACAGGGGATTCATTGATCAACCTATACTAAGCAGTTGATATAACAGCAGGTATAGTAACAGTTTATTAAAAGCAGGCTATGCATCAGAATAGGAGCTATCTAATACAGTAGCAAAATCTAATGCAAGAATGAGAGGGAAAGAATTGGGCGATATCGGAATGCTCAAGGGGGTTTCCTTGCCTTGCTGCTTTGCTGCAAAGGCTTGATCGTCACTGGCGTAGTCGTACCCGGCAGCAGTGTCAGTCTCGGGGTCTATCGGTAAGAAGAGGGGGAGAAACAATAAATATAAAGCAAACATATGCATCACAATGCATGACATGACAATATGCAGAGCTAGGCATGCACTAACGCAGTACTACACGTCGCAGACGGATCAGAAGAATATCTGACGATATTTTCCGGGTCTCGGGCTACTACCAGAAAGATAAAACGGATGGAAAAGTTCCATGTTCATTATGATAGGAGCACATGACAGATGAACGGACTGCGTATTCGGATTCGTGGGATTTTTCTGAACAACTTTCATATATAAAATATTTTCATCCGGGTTACGGATTATTTTATATTAATTTTTAAAGTTTTAATGTTTTTCTGAATTTTCTAGAATATATTAATTCGAATTAAAAACAGTAGATACTTTTGTCACATGGGGGCTGAGCTAGCCAGGGTGTATGACAATGGGGCCAGGGGGCTGAGTCAACAGTTGACCAGTCAAGGATGGACTGGTCAACAGGGTCAATGGGGACCACATGTAAGTGTCACATGTGCTAGTAAAAGTAGCTAAACTAAAACAAGCTAGAGGGGGCCTCATGTCATAGGGTAATAAACCTAACTAACGCATGAGGTCAATTAGCATAGACTAAAATAGTCCCAACTAATCCTACCCCTAATCTAATTTGACCGGCCACACACTAACACACATCGTTGTACACACACATCACGCACACACCTAGCCATGGCCATGGCAGTAGCGGCAGCAGCGGGCAGCAGGAGCGGCTAGCTAGCAGGGGCTGCTAGCTAGCAAGGGCAGCATCAGGGAGCAGCAGCTAGCGGTAGCAGCAACACACAGCAGCAGCAACGCAAAGCAGCAGCAGGCATAGCAGGACAGCAGCGGCGAGCAGTGGCGAGCGGGGGCGCGGCCACGCGCGGGGGGATGGGGGGCGCAACCGGGCGCGGCCAAAGCGCGACAGCAGGAGGAGGTGCAAGCAGCAGCGGGCAGGTGGAGGAGGAGCGTAGCAACACGTACGCGTATACGGACGATGTGTTGGGTTCTGCCGTAGGTGCATCGCATGCCAATTAAAATTTTCCTACGCGCAGAACATCCAAGAACATGCTACGGAGATGGATCACTGTTCGTTACCTCTAGACGTGTAGTGCCATGCAGTGGAAGTAGAGTTGGGGCAGCGCGTTCACGTGGTCCGTCTCCTCCTCGTCCGATCTCCCTTGAACGACCGGTCCGATCTCCCTCGAACAACCGATCGCCGGATCCCACGTGCAGGTTCCCCGGAGCGGCGCAAGTGCACCGCCTCTAATGGTATCCGTGCGTGCAGGAGGAACACCGTGCGGCAGACTGCTAGGTCCGATCACACAGTCGGTGGCGGCGGGTGGAGGTGGCTAGTTGCAACACATGCAAAGCCCTAATGCCGGCGCCGAAGCGATCAACCAGATAGGTGTGCCGCACCTCCACTATATACAGGCATCCGGCGCAGGCTCAACACTTGGGCCTCGCACGTATGCTAAAGCTGTAGGACCGAAAATATGTCTAGAGGGGGGTGATTAGACTACTTGACCAAATAAAAATTCTACCTTTCCCAAATTTTAGAGTTGGCAGATTTTAACATTCATGACAAGTCAAGTACACCCTACACATGCAAGTCTAAGAGTATAGCAGCGGAAAATAACAACAAGCATGAGTAGAAGGAAAGGGTTGGAAGATCAAACACAATTGTAGACACGATGATTTTTCCCGTGGTTCCGATAGGTGGTGCTATCGTACGTCCACGTTTATGGAGTCTTCAACCCACGGAGGGTAACGGTCGCGAGAGTCCATGAAGGGCTCCACCCATAAGGGTCCACGAAGTAGCAACCTTGACTATTCCATAACGGCTTCCGTCCACGAAGGACTAGCCCCACTATGGGTAGATCTTCACGAAGTAGGCGATATCCTTGCCCTTACAAACTTGTTGGTTCAACTCCACAACACGAAGTAGGAGGCTCCCAAGCGACACCTAACCAATCTAGGAGGCACCACCCTCCAAAAGGTAATAGGCTCGGCAATGATGATGAACTCCTTGCTCTTGTGCTTCAAGATGATAGACTCCTCAACACACAATCACTCTCTCACAGATTTGGCTTGGTGGAAGAGATGGGATTGGTGGAAAGCAACTTGGGGAGGCTAGAAATCAAGATCCATATGGTTGGAGTGGATGGTCTTGACCTCAACACAAGGGTAGGTGGTTCTCTCTAAGAAAACTGGATGAGGCAAGTATGGAATAGTTCTGAGTGCTTCTATTTTGAGTGGGTGGTGGTGAAGGGGTATATATAGGCATCCCCAAAAATCCAACCGTTACACACAAAATGACCAACTCGGTGACACCGATGTGTTAATCTCGGTGGTACCGAAGTGACCAAAAGGTGGCAACTTTTGAATCTTGGTGAGACCGATATATAACTCTCGGTTGCACCGATAAGGTGACCAACGGTCAGATTGCCCATTCTCAGTGACGCCGATCCAACAATCTTGGCGGTACCGAAATTGTGAATTTGCGTAACAGAAAGTTGGCAACCCAAACTCGGAGGCACCGAAGCAGAATCAGTTGCACCGAAAAGGTAGGGTTTGGCATAGGTCTGTCTGAGTATGGGAATCGGTGGCACTGAGTGGAAAGTGTTGGTTGCACCGATTTTGGATATTTGGCTTTGACAGACTTTTTGTGGAAGAGCTTGTGGGTGTTTTTGGTGACTATCACTTGTGCACGTATGAGCATTTTGTTCACCAGCAGAACCTTACCCCCTTTTAATAGTATTGGCTTTCCTATGGACTCAAAGTGATTTCTCACAAAGTAAAATGTAGAGTCCTCTTGCTTGAAGCTTTGCCAATCCTTTTCCTTGCATCTTGGGGTATCTCCACAATCTCCACAATCCTTTTGCCAATCCTATCATTGAACTTTTCCTCAAATATACTTAGTGGAAACATTAGTTCAATGATTTATATGTTGTTATTAATTACCAAAACCACCAAGGGAGCAAATGTGCTTTCAATCTCCCCCTTTTTGGTAATTGATGACAACATATAGATCAAAGCTTTGACAAAGATATAATCAATGAATATAAAAGTCGCTTTGAGAAGTATGTGATAAGCAAGAGCTCCCCCTAAATTTGTGCATTATTTTAGAATTTGGGTTTGAATGCAAATGCACAATCGATTAGGTACATGGGGCACTTCTTCCATGTCACATACAACTTGGTGGTGTGCGAGAGTAATAAGAGTGAACAACATAGCACAACACAATCAAGGAAAGGTGAAAGATCATCTCATAAGTAGCATAATGATAGGAAATAGTAGCAACACACATTAAGCGTATGATCAAAACACCAACAAACGTGTTCACAAGCAACCAAAAGACCAAATGTTTTTGAAAAAGCGATAAAAACCAAATGCTCTCTCACTCGAAGCCTAAAGATCTATATACACTTCTCCCCCTTTGGCAACAAGTTACCAAAAAGGTTCAAAGGCATATATCTAATCATTCTTGGGCTGATCTCCTCTGGTTGTTGATGAAGGAGTCGAGAGAACTGCATCGGCGAAGATCTCTACAGATGTCCTGGATGGAGTTGGAGTGGCAGCTGGAGGAACTGGAGCTGATGGAGCTGAGGTGACAGTAGCAGGAGCTGATGAAGATGGCCTCAAATCTGGAGCTAGCATGGTGGCTGATCTGGCCTGGGTAGTGAATTGTGTGCCTGGCCTGAGAGGAGAGTCATCCTCATCATCAGAAGAAGAAGAAGAAGACTGAGGAAGAGGCACAGAGTCAACTTCCTTCTTGAGCTCATTGACTGTCTTAGTCAGCCCATCTACCTTGTCATTCGGAGTCTTGATCCTATTCTCAAAGATCCTGACAAGACTGTTTTGGTTGTCCAGAATGTCCTTAATGTCCTTTTGCATGCCTTGAACTGATGAGATCAAAAGGTCCATTTACTCATTCCTGGATCTGGGAACCTGAGCACTAGTGGCTCTAGCTGCCTCTGGCTCTACCTGTGCTTGAGGTGCAGCTGATGTGGGATGTTCTGGGTCCATCACCACAATGTTGTCCTTCAGATCTGGCTGTAGGGGCAAATGGGGTCTGTCCAAAGCAAATATGTGCTTCACCAACTTGGAATTTATGAGCATCTGGATATAGGGTGCATAGCAGCAAGAGCGCTTCTGATCAGCAGCAACCCTCTTCACTGTCTCTACAATCAAGTCCATGACTCTAATCCTGGTGTGTCTGTCAAGATGGATTAGCATGTTGATGGAGTAGTCTCGGATCATCTTGTCATCTCCTGACTTGGGCATTAATGTATGCCTCAGAATGGTGTTCATGGTACGGAGGCCAGCCTGGAGGAAGTAGATGGATCCTAACTTGTGAGACTTCACATGAGCAGCAGGAATCTCATTGTACATGTTAGCCATAGCATTGTGGCTCTCCTTGGATTCTGAGTAGACATCCAAGTCACCATCCTGTTCCTCTAGGACTCCTAAGATTGCAGCCCAATCATCAACAGTGGACTCATATCTAGCTCCTTCAGTCATCCATACAATCCTACCATCTCCATAGAAATGTGCAGTGGAGTAGAATTGCATGATCATCTCATCATTCCATGCTATAAACTCTCTGCCAACAAACTCATCCAAGCCAATGCAGTGAAAGTTCTCTTGAACAATTGGAAAATAGTCTTCATTCCCCTTGATGAACTTCCAATCAACATATCTCATGTCACTTATAGCTGGACTCTTGTCAAACAGCACAGTTTCATAGAAATCTTGTTGCTCCTTGGTGTAGAATCTGTAGTCCACAGCTGTCTTTCTCCTTTGGGCATACGGATCAACAGCTCTCCATGCCCTCAAACCAGAATCCTTCCTCTTCTTCATGTCTTCAGCAAGTGGATAGCTGGCATTATGTACAAGAAGGTGTGGTCTAAGCTTCATCAAGGCAGACATAGCATCTTCATCCTCAACTCTAGAGGTAGTTCCCTTGTTCTTTTCAGAAGCTCGAATTTGTCTGGATAACCTCTTGGGTTTTTCAGCAGCTGCCTTCTTGGGGGCAGATTTGGTGCTCTTGGATGTGCCAGTCTTTGGCATAGCATCAGCCATAAGCTTCTTTTTCTTCTTGGGAGGGGCCTTCTCAACATGTTCTTCCTCCTCCTCAGCAGCAGCACCAGCAGCCTCCTCAGGGTCCTCAAACATAGAAGTTTGCCTTCCAGTGACATAGACAATCCTCTTTCTGGCTCTCTTCTTCTCCCCTGCCTTCTTAGGCATAGATTTCCTTGGGGGTGACTCAAGGTGAAGAGCCATAGTTGCCCTAGCACTCTCAGGTGCTCTCATAGCCTCAGAGCTAGCATACTCCTTCCTGACAGCTCTCCTGGAAGAAGTGGCTTCATTAGCAGACTTCTTAGCAGCCTTCTCTTGCTTCTTGGCAAGAATCTCCTCTGGCACAAAATCTGAATCCTCCTCATCTAAATTCAGCTTCTTCCTGGTCCTAGTAGCAGCCTTGGGCAACCCATGAGAACTGGAAGTGCCTGGATCTGAAGAGGAACTGGACTCAGGACTAGTGCCTGAACTCATGACAACGTTCTGCTCTTGGAAGTTGTTCTCACTGTCCTCAGCACTTGACATACTGACCCTATGAACAGAATATAGAGGAGCAGAAGGAGATGAGTCATCACAAAATGTAGCCCTTTTTGAAAGTTTGAACAAAAGATTCTCAAGGTTTACATTCAGTCATATGAAAATCGGTACAGCCGAAGCAAAGATTTTGGTGCTACCGAGACTGACTTTCTCTTTAACAGAAACTTGGCACTCCTTTCGGTGAGACCGAAAAGGAGTACTCGGTTTCACCGAGATAGTTCTCAGCAGCACAGATTGGCAAATCGGTGACACCGATTTGTTTGCTTCGGTTCCACCGAGTTCCATCGGGCGGACGGTAAACCCTAGAAAATCGATCATTCGCTATCTACTGGAAGTTTTAGAGGATGGAGAGGTTTGCAATAAGTGGCTTATAGATAAAATCAACTTCATTGCACAACAATCGGACGGGGAGTGCAAGAAGAATCGAATCCGTACCCTAACTTGGCAACGGATCCGCTACGGCGGCGACGGCGGCGAAGATGCCCGTCGATGACGAAGATCCCAGCGGCGGAGGAGCGCGGGGAGACAAGGGCGACGACCAGGGGGTCCTTTGCGGCAGCTTAGGGTTCTGGGGCACGACAATTTGAAGATTGAATTTTGAAACGTCGGGTCCACAGCATATATACCCCTCACTGTCGGTGACGCCGATTCTAAATTTTTGGTGTCACCGAGTTCCTCAGCTGTCAGCTGACGGGGAAACTTGGTGTAACCGAGAATATGGAATGGGTAGTACCGTGATTAAAAACCAGATCAACCCTAGGCATTCGGTGAGACCGAGAATTGTGGGTTGGTTCCACCGAGATGCACTTGGGAGGTTTTAATGGTCAGTCCTTGTCGATACGGAACTCTGAGTGCTCCACACACAGAGGGATCGAAAAGTACTTGTTCAAATTCTGTGATGCAGCATGAATGGAATATGAGGTGAGAAAGCATAGATAGCTAAAGAGTGGTCCTAGGCATTCTTGTCCATCCAATTGGCAAAAGATAAATCAAAAATCAAATAGCAACAATTGGATGTCCTCGAATGAGAAAATAAATGCAGACCAACATGCTCACACAAAAAGATGTCAAATGAAGTCATGACAAACATGCACAAACATACTAGCATCTAACAAGCACTTGGGCGATGACGAAGTCATCTATATATGAGTATTTGACTTAGGAGCCAAGTAAGAATACTTGGTCATAGGTCATACTCATCGTTTAAGCACAAGTGGGGTTACCACTTTTACATAAAGCATTTAATGTTGTTACATAGTAAGAGATTCTTTAAATCAAGTCTTAGAGTAAAGCTCCCCCTTGATGTGGCATCCCCCCATAGGAGGGATAAACTAACCTTGGGTTTTGTCGATGAAGACTTCATGTTGGTGAGGTAGTGGTGGATGCTCAAGGTTGATGAAGATCACCAAGAGTTGGGAGCATCCTTGTTGATTCCTTACTCTTCTCACCTACATGGGTTAGTCCCAACACACAAGAGACAAATACAAGGATATCTATGGACATGGAGTGCAAAGCATGTGTAATGATGTCCATTGATTTGTTGATTACCTTGTCCCTTGCTTACCTTTGAGGGAATGTGTGACTCCTTGAACTATTGCATAGAGTTGATGTTGATTGCAAATAATTCTTGCCAATAATGAATGTAAGTGAATTTCATTGGCGGAGTCACCCTTCAAGAACTCTCTAGTTCTTCTTCTTGGGGACCCACATCAAGTTGATGGGGATCCTTGGTGTTGAAGTAGCCTTTGTAGAAGTTGAGCTTGGAGTAGCCTTGGGAACCCACTCCACCATAGCTAGGGATTCATCTTCATATGAGTCAATGTCCTCTTGAAGCTTGTTCTTGCCCTTGAGCTTGTGGTCTTGTGGTGGAAGGTCATCTTGAGTGTTTGTTCCCTTGGGAAGAGTATTTTCATACTTCTCCTTTTGAGGAACAAACTTGGGCTTGGGGTATTGACCTTCTTCCCATTCAACTCCATTAGCGTTGAAGTAGCCAACACCATGGTTCTTTCGGTATCCTCCGTGCTTGCGTACAATTTCCTCAAATTGCTTACACCCAGCAAGACTCTTGTAGATACCTTTCTCTATAATTCCTTTCAATAAAGCATTTTCTTGCTCAAGTGTAACTTGGCTAAGAGAATCATCATTAGTGAAATCAATAGAACTACTAGAAGCAACATCATTAGGTTTAGCATTTGTATTGTTGCAACTAGATGAAGAACCTTTCTTGCCTTTGTTACTAGTTTGTTTAGATTTAACTTGTGGCATGAATGTAGACAAGAGTAGTCATTTGGCTAGATAAGATGAAGTCTTCTTTCGGAGATCATCATTGATAGCTTTAAGAAACTCATGCTCTTGCTCCAAATTGAGCTTCTTGAAGCGTAGCTTCTCATGAGTTCTTACAAGCTCTCTATGATCTTCAAGAGTAGATTCATGAGCTAACTTAAGAGTGTTTAGTTCTTTAGTTAGTTGTTCTATTTTCATCTTATCATCATCAATTGACTTATCTTGACTAGCATGAGAATTATCAAGTTCACTTTAACTAACATTACTAGTTTTATCAAAGAGCAAGTCATCATCACAAAGCAAATCATCTTCATCACAATCAAAATCAAGATACTCGGGGTGTGATACCTTGAGGCCTTTAGCCATGAAGCAACTTCCACTCCCTTCATTTGGTGAATCAAATAGATCATAGGAGTTGGTAGTCACTAGAGCAATTCTGGCAACACCATCATCTTGACTATGGTTGAAGTTGGAGTGATAGCTTCTATCGGAGTAATTGTCGGAGTCGGAGCCTGAAACCCATTCACCAACATGATCTTGATGTTTTCTTATTGTGTAGCTCTTGGTGTACTTTTCCTTCTTCTCCGAATCCCTACTTCTCCTTGAGGGTCTTCGTTCATAATGATCATCTCTACTCCTTCTCTCTCTTTGAGGTGATTCATTCCTTGAGCTTCGTATTCGAGGTGACTCTTCTCTTCGTTTGTAGGGAGCCGTGCACTCATTGGAGTAGTGTCCGGGCCTCCCACAATTACAGCAATTGTGGTCACGACTTGATGAACGCTTCTCATCATATCTTGAGTTGGAGCTTCATTCTTTGCCTCTATTCTTGTAGAACTTGTTGAATTTCTTGACCATGAGGCTTATCTCTTCATTGGTGACAAGGTTGTCACTTGAAGTTGCGGGAGCATCACTTGTGGCTTTGTAAGCACCGCTAGACTTGTTGTGAAGCTCTTCTTTGTCTTTGAGTGTCATCTCATGAGCAACAATCCTTCCAATGACTTCCGTAGGCTTGAGATCTTTGTAGTTGAGCATCATTTGGATCAAGGTGCACACGGTGTCGTATCTCTCATCCAAAGCTCTAAGTATCTTCTTGATGATGAATTTATCGGTCATTTCTTCGCTTCCTAAGCCGGCAATCTCATTGGTGATGAGAGCTAGCCTAGAGTACATCTCTGTGACTCCTTCACCATCCTTCATCTTGAACTTGTCAAGCTAACTTTGAAGAACATCTAACTTGGACTCTCTCACGGACTCGGTTCCTTCGTGCATATCAACCAAAGTATCCCAAATCTCTTTTGCATTCTCAAGACGGCTGATTTTGTTGAATTCTTCGGGGCATAGGCAGTTGAAGAGAATGTCACATGCTTGAGCGTTGTATTGCAACATCTTCAACTCATCCGCGGTCGCTTCACGATCCGGTTCCTTTCCATCACCAAAGAATTCACCTTGCAAGCCAACACGAACAATAGCCCAAATGGTGGGGTTATGACCAAGAATATGCATTTTCATTTTGTGCTTCAAACTAGCAAAATTAGTACCATCAAAGTACGGACCTCTACGGTGATAATTTCCCTCACTAGATGCCATACTCTCCTAGGTTGTGAGACCAATGCAATGGAGACCAAAGCTTTGATACCACTTGTAGGACCGAAAGTATGTCTAGAGGGGGGGCTGATTAGACTACTTGACCAAATAAAAATTCTACCTTTCCCAAATTTTAGAGTTGGCAGATTTTAACATTCATGGTAAGTCAAGTACACCCTACACATGCAAGTCTAAGAGTATAGCAGCGGAAAATAACAACAAGCATGAGTAGAAGGAAAGGGTTGGAAGATCAAACACAACTGTAGACACGATGATTTTTCCCGTGGTTCCGATAGGTGATGCTATCGTACGTCCACGTTTATGGAGTCTTCAACCCACGGAGGGTAACGGTCGCGAGAGTCCATGGAGGGCTCCACCCATAAGGGTCCACGAAGTAGCAACCTTGACTATTCCATAACGGCTTCCATCCACGAAGGACTAGCCTCACTATGGGTAGATTTTCACGAAGTAGGCGATCTCCTTGCCCTTACAAACTTCTTGGTTCAACTCCACAACACGAAGTACGAGGCTCCCAAGCAACACCTAACCAATCTAGGAGGCACCACCCTCCAAAAGGTAATAGGCTCGGCAATGATGATGAACTCCTTGCTCTTGTGCTTCAAGATGATAGACTCTTCAACACACAATCACTCTCTCACAGATTTGGCTTGGTGGAAGAGATGGGATTAGTGGAAAGCAACTTGGGGAGGCTAGAAATCAAGATCCATATGGTTGGAGTGGATGGTCTTGACCTCAACACAAGGGTAGGTGGTTCTCTCTTAGAAAACTGATGGGGCAAGTATGGAATAGTTCTGAGTGCTTCTATTTCGAGTGGGTGGTGGTGAAGGGGTATACATAGGCATCCCCAAAAATCCAACCGTTACACACAAAATGACAAACTCGGTGACACCGATGTGTTAATCTCGGTGGTACTGAAGTGACCAAAATGTGGCAACTTTTGAATCTCGGTGAGACCGATATATAACTCTTGGTTGCACCGATAAGGTGACCAACGGTCAGATTGCCCATTCTCGGTGACGCCGATCCAACAATCTCGGTGGTACCGAAATTGTGAATTTGCGTAACAGAAAGTTGGCAACCCAAACTCGGAGGCACCGAAGCAGAATCGGTTCACCAGCAGAACCTTACCCCATTTTAATAGTATTGGCCTTCCTATGGACTCAAAGTGATTTCTCACAAAGTAAAATGTAGAGTCCTCTTGCTTGAAGCTTTGCCAATCCTTTTCCTTGCATCTTGGGGTATCTCCACAATCTCCACAGTCATTTTGCCAATCCTATCATTGAACTTTTCCTGAAATATACTTAGTGGAAACATTAGTTCAATGACTTATATGTTGTTATTAATTACCAAAACCACCAAGGGAGCAAATGTGCTTTCAAAAGCCCACGTTTAGTTCCTTCCCTTAAGAGCGCGACCCCTTAGGTTCTCATTCACTTGGTCGCAAGTCAGATTACATCCGACTCGACTGGTCGGTAGCAGCCTCTAGCAAAGCGTGCCGACTCCAAGTGTCCGATGAAGCTGGTTAGGCGAACCTGTACATCACACTTCCGTTCCCTTTGCCACACGATATATGTTGTCGGGCTCAAGGCGAGTCTGTCATCCTTGTGCTAGCCCGACCTCTTTCTTGTTCTAGTCATACCGACCACAAACCGGATTATCTCATAATCCTTGTCGCATGGCCATGCTTATCTTGGTCGTATCACACGAGGGGCCCAGAGCATATCTCTCCTAACCGGAGGGGCAAATCCCATCTTGCTCTACCATGTCTCGCAGCATGGGTCTGGACAAGCCCGAAACCTACCTTTGTAACTACCCAGTCACGGAGTAGCGTTTGGTCGGCCCAAAGCAAGTCTATCACCATCCCGAGTACATGCGCCAGCTCAGGTCTTAGGACATAGAACATATGTTGTACTAGAGACTCATAGATGACCTATCGCTGCGTCTCATAGTTGGGTCTGTCCAACTCAGACCTTATCTCGACTCGGATCCGACTACGTCGAATCCGACCAGATCTTTCTGAGTCCATATTTTCCGGCTAGCATCCAATACTACATGGTCAGTGAGACCGAACCATCCATCGTGTCATATGCTAGTCTAACTGGCTGAGCGTCCACACAGCTCTTTCGACAAGGGACCATTTAGGACAGTCATCATACAATGTATAGTCTCACAAACAAGTCACGTACTTGTTAATACACATCAATGATAATGTCCAAGGACTATCTTTATTCATAAACACATAGGAAATATCATCATACATGATTGCCTCTAGGGCATATCTCCAACAGTCTCCCACTTGCACTAGAGTCAATCAAATAGACATCAAATGCCCATAGCTCTAACGTGCCCCTCAAGCTTGGGTTGTGGAAGTGGCTTAGTCAACGGATCTGGGATATTTGCATCCGTATGAATCTTGCATAAATTAGTATCACCTTTCGCTACGAGCTTTAGTATCAGGTGATACTTTCAGTCTATGTGCCTGGTCTTGTGGTGTTGTCTTGGCTCCTTGGCATGTGTGATGGCACCTAAATTATCGCAATAGAGGTCCAATGGTTTTGACCAGCCCGGGAACACACCAACATCTTCCAGGAACTTCTGAATCCAAACATCTTCGTTTGCGGCTTCACAAGTCGCAATGTATTCGGCCTCTGTTGTGGAGTCGGCCACCGTTTCTTGCTTGGAACTTTTCCAGCTCACTGCTCCTCCATTCATGACATACACGAATCCAGTTTGCGATTGACAATCATCCCTGTCGTTTTGGAAACTAGCATCAGCGTAACCCTTTATGCAGAGCTCCTCCTCACCTCCATAAACTAGGAACATCTCCTTAGTCCTTTTCAGGTACTTCAGGATAGTTTTCACCGCTGCCCAGTGACTCTCACCTGGGTTAGCCTGGTATCTGCTTGTTAAGCTTATTGCAAAGGCAACATCAGGCCATGTACATAGCATGGCATACATGATGGATCCTATTGCTGAAGCATACGGAATCCTACTCATCTAGTTTCGCTCATCATAAGTCTTAGGACTCTGGGTCTTGCTTAGCCTTATACCATGTGAGACGGGCAAGAACCCTTTCTTGGCCTCACTCATGTTGAACCTCTTCAACACTTTATCTATGTACGTGCTCTGGCTCAAGCCGAGCAGCCTCCTTGATCTATCTCTATAGATCTTGATGCCTAGAATGTACACTGCCTCTCCAAGGTCTTTCATCAAAAACTTGCCATTCAATGATTCCTTAGCCGAGTTCAGCATCGAAACATCATTTCTGATCAGCAGTATGTCATCCACATACAAGATCAAAAATACTACCGAGCTCCCACTAGACTTCTTGTATAAACAATAGTCCTCTTCGTTCTTGATGAAACCAAGGTCAACGATGACTTCATCAAAACGAATATTCCAACTCCGAGCTGCTTGCCTCAATCCATAAATGGATCTCTTGAGCTTGCATATTTTACCAGTGTTATTTGGATCGACAAAACCTTCAGGTTGTATCATGTATACATCCTCCTTTAAATTTCCATGAAGGAAAGCTGTTTTGACATCCATCTGTCATATCTCATAATCGAAATATGCAGATATAGCTAGTATGATCCTCACCGACTTTAGCATCGCTATCGGCGAGTAGGTCTCGTCATAGTCAATTCCTTGAACTTGTCCATAACCTTTAGCGACAAGCCGAGCTTTGTGGATTTGAACATTTCCATCCACATCGGTTTTCTTCTTAAAGACCCATTTGCAACCAATGGCTATTACGCCAGGCGGCGGATCAACCAAGTCCCAGACTTGATTATCATCCATGGACTTTAACTCGGATCTCATGGCCTCCAGCCATGCCTTGGAATCTGGGCTCACCATCGCTTCCGCATACGTGGCCAGCTCGTCGCTTTCTAGCAACAACACATCGCGCACTCTGCGCAATCTTTCCGACTGGCTCCGGTGCCGATTTCGCTACGGGATCCCTGACTAACTCCGGTATGATCTCAAATTTCTTCGAGTCGCACCGTTCTCCCACTGGCTTCTCGACTGAGAAACTCTTTCTCTAGGAAAACCCCGTTTCGAGCAACAAACACTTTGTTCTCTTCTCGGTTGTAGAAGTTGTATCCCAAGGTTTCCCTCGGATATCCCACGAATATGCATTTATCCGACTTGGGTGTAAGTTTGTCCGACATGAGTCGCTTGACAAATGCTTCACAACCCCAAATCTTTAGAAAAGACAAACTAGGACTCTTCCCAATCCACATCTCATGTGGTGTCTTGTCTACGGATTTTGATGGTACCCTGTTAAGTGTGAAAGCTGCAGTTTCTAGAGCGTATCCCCAGAATGACAAGGGTAGATCTGATTTGCTCATCATCGATCGGACCATGTCCAACAAGGTTCGATTTCTCCATTCGGACACGCCGTTTCTATGCGGCGTACCCGGAGGCGTGAGCTGAGGTACTATACCTCTGCTTTTCAGATGATCATCAAACTCCTGGCTCATGTACTCACCTCCACGATCTGATCGCAGAAGCATTATCGTCTTGCCGAGCTGATTTTCCACCTCGTTCTGAAACTCTTTGAACTTTTCAAAAGTTTTCGACTTGTGCCTCATCAAATAGATATATCCATATCTACTCAAGTCATCGGTAAAAGTCATGAAGTACTGATAGCCACCTCTGGCCGTTGTGCTCATTGGACCACACACATCACTGTGTATAAGCTCCAACAGCTCGGACGCCCTCTCGCAACTCTTTGCAAAAGGAGACTTAGTCATCTTGCCTAGCAAGCATGATTCGCATGTCTCGAACGACCCGAAATCGTACGAAGTTAGGAGTCCATCATCATGGAGCTTCTTCATGCGTTTCAGACTAATGTGCCCAAGCCGGCAATGCCAGAAGTATGTCGGATTTATCTCATTAGGCTTATGCCTCTTGACATTCATGTTATAGACTGGTTCCATTTCTAGATTCAAAATAAATAGCCCATCTACAATGGGTGCATAGCCGTGGAACATTCCATTCAAATAAAGTGAACAACCATTGTCCTTTAAACTAAATTCATAACCCTGACTCATCAAGCATGAGGCAGAAATAATGTTCCGACTAAGTGCGGGAATGTAATAACAATTATTCAATTCCAAAATAAATCCAGAAGGAAGCTGAAGCTGCATCATGCCGACCTCCAACGCAGCAACTCTTGCTTTGTTGCCGACCCTGATGTCAATCTCCCCTTGTGCCACACGCCTAGTTCTTATCAGCCCTTGCATCGAGTTGCAAATATGAACAACCGATCCGGTATCAAATACCCAAGAGCTACTAGGTATGTCAGCAAGGTAAATGTCTATAACATATGTAACAAGTGTACCTTTGTCTGATGAAGCATTTCCGGCCTTCTTGCCATGCTCAGCAAGCCACTTGCTACAGTTCCTCTTCCAGTGACCAGTTTCCTTGTAATGAAAGCACACGGTCTTTGAGTCCGGTCCCGGCTTCGGCGCAGCGGTGGAGACAACCTTCCCCGTGCCCTTTGCCTTACCCTTTTTCTTGGACCAACTCTTCTTGAACTTAGCCGAGTTCTGCACCATCAACACTTGATGTGTGCCTTTCTTAATATCTTGCTCTGCCACCTTAAGCATCCCATGCAATTCAGTGAGCTTCTTATCCATGCCATGCATATGATAGTTCGAGACGAACGTCCCATAGCTAGGTGGAAGAGAACCCAGAATTGCATCCGTGGACAGCTCGTCCCCAAGTGGGAAGCCTAACCGATCCAAAGCTTGCACGTACCCGATCATCTTGATCACATGCGGGCTCAGTGGATCACCCTCCTTCAGCTTACAATCCATCAAGGATTGCCAGACGTTGAACCTTTCGGTCCTAGGCTGCACCTGAAACATGCTCTTAAGACTCTCGATCATACCGAAAGCATCAACGTTTT
This sequence comes from Elymus sibiricus, assembly GCA_039707655.1. Classification (NCBI taxonomy): domain Eukaryota; kingdom Viridiplantae; phylum Streptophyta; class Magnoliopsida; order Poales; family Poaceae; genus Elymus; species Elymus sibiricus. The sequence goes on along the minus strand of CM077671.1, from coordinate 153,570,696 downwards.
TGAAATGCTGTTGCAAATCAGGCTCCATACAAGCCAGCATGAGGCAGCTGATCTTGTTTGATTCATCAATGAGTTTCTGATGGGCATTCTTGGTTGTGGCACTAGCATTCTCGACAGGTTCCTCTGGAAGTGGATCCTATAGAACATGTTCCTTCTTATCGTGCTTGAGAACAATTCTCAGATTTCTATACCAGGTGGTAAAGTTTGTTCCATTCAGTTTATCCTTTTCCAGAATTGATTTCAATGCAAAGTTGGGTTGAGCAGATGGTGCCATTGATCTACAACAGAAAATATGCAATCACTAAGCAATGTGTTTATGTAGAGTAATTCAAGCCTTAAACAGAACTACTCCCACTGAAGTCAGCATCCCTTCGCAAACTCTCAGTGATTCAGGACCCGTCTAGCATGAGCGACTAGTGAGCTTTAGCATCACTGCTAGCCAACTTGCCTATTCGGTATGCAACTCCTTGCTAATCGTATCTCTATACGACTCATGTCGGTCGGGTAGGTATATTATACCCCGGCTCCCAACCTTCTTTGCCACAAGGCCCAAAACCGTTTTGATAACCTTGTCAAGTTAACCTGATGCAGTGCATGTCCGTGTCCGACACGAACCCTCCAGTTCTAGGACACCTAGTAGCACCTCAATTTTATGAGCCCACCACTAGACGTACTTGACGTGCGAAGGTGCAACATCCGGAATGGCAACGTGCTTGGTATTAACGAGGGATCTTTCTACCATACTATCATGCATAGAAACAAGAAGCAATAACAATCACATATAAACATAAATATGTGAAATAGTATGGCTCCTTCATCGATGTCCTTCCAGGCCGGCTCCAACTCCGATGACCAGGGCGGAACTCCATCTTGTTCGTCACACCGGGACGCCAAAGCCTCGAACTTGATCTCTGTTCTCCAACTACTACAACTAGTAATGAATTTATAGAGAATCACAAGTTGACACGCAGGTCATTATACAATATAATGACAGCACTTTGGCTCCTACCGGCTGACAATCATGGCACGCAGGTCTAGTTAAATTACACACATACATCACATACATATGAGCCATACTATTCACATCAAACCTGCAAAATAAAGTTATGCATAGAATCGCATTCTACCGTTTTGTGTGACCGCGTATGAAATACAAGACGCTACGCATACGTTTTCGGAAATCACAGATCGAATCTGTATTCCGATCATGCCGGATTTTCTGATTTGACCGATCTCATCGATCATCGCGAATTCGATTCGGATTTACGTTTCACAGTTAACCCCGATGGCGGATACCGACTGATAGGGGTAGGTTGTGTCACAACCTCGTCGATTCCGATTGACAGAAAAACATAGCCATATCGATCCCCATGTGCAGTTGATCTCATCAACCGTGCACATAGCCAATCTCATAAACGACGATAGATCTCATCTGCCGCCTCCACATATCATATATGCATCCGATCTGAATCCAAATCCTATAGCAGAGGCTCTGATACCACTGTTGGGTTTCGCCGTAGGTGCATCGCATGCCAATTAAAATTTTCCTACGCGCAGAACATCCAAGAACATGCTACGGAGATGGATCACAGTTCGTTACCACTAGACGCGTAGTGCCGTGCAGCGGAAGTAGAGTTGGGGCAGCGCGTTCGCGTGGTCCGTCTCCTCCTTGTCCAATCTCCCTTGAACGACCGGTCCGATCTCCCTCGAACAACGGGTCGCCGGATCCCACGTGCAGGTTCGCCGGAGCGGCGCAAGCGCACCGCCTCTAATGGTATCCGCGCGTGCAGGAGGAACACCGTGCGGCGGACGGCTAGGTCCGATCACACAGTCGGCGGTGACGGGTGGAGGTGGCTAGTTGCAACACATGCAAAGCCCTAATGCCAGCGCCGAAGCGATCAACCAGATAGGTGTGCCGCACCTCCACTATATATAGGCATCCGGCGCGGGCTCAACACTTGGGCCTCGCACGGATCCTAAAGCCCACGTTTAGTTCCTTCCCTTAAGCGCGAGACCCCTTAGGTTCTCGTTCACTTGGTCGCGAGTCAGATTACATCTGACTCGACTGGTCGGCATCGGCCTCTAGCAAAGCGTGCCGACTCCAAGTGTCCGATGAAGCTGGTTAGGCGAACCTGTACATCACACTTCCGTTCCCTTTGCCACACGATATATGTTGTCGGGCTCAAGGCGAGTCTATCATCCTTGTGCTAGCCCGACCTCTTTCTCATTCCAGTGATACCGACCACAAACTGGATTATCTCATAATCCTTGTCGCATGGCCATGCTTATCTTGGTCGTATCACCCGAGGGGACAAAAGCATATCTCTCCTAACCGGAGGGGCAAATCCCATCTTGCTCGACCATGTCTCGCAGCATGGGTCTGGACAAGCCCGAAACCTACCTTTGTAACTACCCAGTCATGGAGTAGCATTTGGTCGTCCCAAAGCAAGTCTGTCACCATCCCGAGTACATGTGCTAGCTCAGGTCTTAGGACATAGAACGTATGTTGTACTAGAGACTCACAGATGACCTATCGCTGCGTCTCATAGTTGGGTCTGTCCAACTCAGACCTTATCTCGACTCGGATCCAACTACGTCGAATCCGACCAGATCTTTCTGAGTCCATATTATCTGGCTAGCATCCAATGCTACATGGTCAGTGAGACCGAACCATTCACCGTGTCATATGCTAGTCTAACTGGCTGAGCGTCCACACAGCTCTTTCGACTAGGGACCATTTAGGACAGTCATCATACAATGTATAGTCTCACAAACAAGTCACGTACTTGTTAATACATATCAATGATAATGTCCAAGGACTATCTTTATTCATAAACACATAGGAAATATCATCATACATGATTGCCTCTAGGGCATATCTCCAACACGCTGAGCTTCGGCCATGGCGGCCGCCGGCTCATACAGGTGACTACGGCGACGGATCAAGAGCTGGGTGAGGGGGAGATGGAAGAGGAGCTCACCATGGTCCCAACGAGGCGACGGGGAGGCCGGAGGTGGACCGGAGACGAAGCAATCGACGGTGGCGGCCGGCGATGTACGCGGGGAAGACGAGCCCGATGGCGAGCTTGCAGTCTGCCTCGGCTCGATTCGATGCTCTGAATGGACAAAGCTGAGGGTGGCAGTCCTCCTGGACGTATACACGGGCGCCGGGGAGCACGGTGACCACGACGACGACGACGGCCATGGTGACGGCGGCGGCGGTTTGTGCGGGGAGAAGAGAGCAATGAGGGAGTGGGGCGAGCGGAACGCAGCTAGGGCTCGAGGGGGGCTTGAGGACGGCCTTATAGGTCGTAGGGGTGTCACTCGATGGCCGGCACCTGGCCATCAGCGCCATGGACGCCCGCCCTTCGTCCAGGGGGGATCCTATGAACAGAGGAAGAAGGAGCTGGGGAGATGGGCCGGTCGGGAGGGAAAAGAGGGCCCAAGTCCCAGGCGGAAGGGTGATACGTCTCCAACGTATCTATAATTTATGAAGTATTCATGCCATGTTTACAATAATTTTATATGATTTTGGAATGATTTTATTAGAACTAACCCGGACTGACGCTGTTTTCAGCAGAACTACCATGGTGTCGTTTTTTGTGCAGAAATAAAAGTTCTCGGAATGGGCTGAAAGTTTACGGAGAATATTTTAAAATATAAAAAATATTGGAGCAAAAATATACCGGAGAGGAGTCCCGAGGCAGCCACAAGCCTAGCCCCCCCCCCCAGGGCACGCCCCCCTGGCTTGTGGGTCCCTCGGGAGTCCCCTTGACATGAGACCGACGCCAAAAATTCCTATAAATACCAAAACCACCAGAAAGAAACCTAGATCGGGAATTCCGTCACCGTAAGCCTATGTACCCACGAAAAACCAATCGGGAGCCCGTTCCGGTACCCTGCCGGAGGGGGAAACCATCACCGGAGGCCATCTTCATCATCCCGGCGGTCTCCATGACGAGGAGGGAGTAGTTCACCCTCGGGGCTGAGGGTATGTACCAGTAGCTATGTGTTTGATCTCTCTCTCTCTCTCGTGTTCTTGAGATGACACGATCTTGATGTACCGCGAGCTTTATTAATATAGATGAATCATATGGAGTTTTCCCCTCTCTATCTTCTTGTGATGCATTGAGTTTTCCCTTTGAAGTTTTCTTATTGGATTGAGTCTTTAAAGGATTTGAAAACACTTGATGTATGTCTTGCGATGGGATATCCGTGGTGACAATGGGATGTTCTATTGATCCACTTGATGTATGTTTTGGTGATCAACTTGCGGGTTCCATGACCTTGGGAATCTATGCATAGGGGTTGGCACATGTTTTCGCCTTGACTCTCCAGTAGAAACTTTGGGACACTCTTTGAAGTTCTTTGTGTTGGATTGAACATGATGAATCTGAAATTGTGTGATGCATATCGTATAATCAAGCCCATGGGTACTCGTGATAACATTGGAGTATCTAGGTGACATTAGGGTTTTGGTTGATGTGTATCTTAAGGTGTTATTTTAGTACGAACTCTAGGGCTGTTCGTGACACTTATAGGGATAGCTCATAAGATTGATCGGAAAAGATAACTTTGACGTGGTTTCGTACCCTACAATAATTTCTTCGTTTGTTCTCCGCTATATGTGACTTTGGAGTGAACTCTTTGTCGCACGTGAGGGATTTACATATGATTCAACTATGTCAATATTGTTGAGAGAACTTGCACTAGTGAAAGTATGAACCCTAGGCCTTGTTTTCAAGCATTGCAATACCGTTTTTGCTCACTTTTGTTACTTGCTACCTTGCTGTTTTTATATTTTCAGATTACAAAAACCTATATCTACCATCCATATTACACTTGTATCACCATCTCTTCGCCGAACTAGTGCACCTATACAATTTATCATTGTATTGGGTGTGTTGGGGACACAAGAGACTCTTTGTTATTTGGTTGCAGGGTTGTTTGAGAGAGACCATCTTCACCCTATGCCTCCCACGGATTGATAAACCTTAGGTCATCCACTTGAGGGAAATTTGCTACTGTCCTACAAAACTCTGCGCTTGGAGGCCCAACACGAGTCTACAAGAAGAAGGTTGCGTAGTAGACATCAAGCTCTTTTCTGGCGCCGTTGCCGGGGAGGTGAGTGCTTGAAGGTGTATCTTTAGATCTTGCAATTAAATCTTTTAGTTTCTTGTTTTTCACTAGTTTGGTCTATAAAAGAAAACTACAAAAAAATATGGAATTGAGGTTGCCTCATATGCTTCATCTTTTTAATGTCTTTCATGAAAATGATGGAAAGGAAAATTGTGCTCAAGTGTTAGAGGGAGAAATTATTAAAATGCTTGGCACTAAATCTTTGAGTGATGAGCATGATTGCAATGTTGTTAGTACGAATTCTTTGAATATCCATAGTACTAATGATGATTGCACTAGTCATGATAAAAATATTTGTTATAAGCATGTCAATTTTTGTGGAGTGCATAGAATTTGTGAAGACAAGACTAAAAGGGACGATATATTTTGTAAGAAGCATAAGTATTTAGAAACTAAATGGTTGCAAGAGAGGCTATATGTTTGTGCTGAAAGACTTAATATTTCTCGCCGTCCTTGTGAACTTTGCAATGAAAGTGGTCATTTTAATTTCCAATGTGAATTATTTCATGATCGAATTGTGTCCAAAAATTGTGATAACCTCATTACCCTTGAGCATCATAATGAACTTAGTCTATTTTTGGGGTATGAAGAAATGAAACATAAAACTAAGGATGTTCTAGCTTGGGTTCTCATGAAAATGATTGATTTTCATCTAAATGAAATCTATATGTATTGCGTGGTAAATTGCATTGAGAATCCTTATATTGCCAATTACTTAAAGACAAGAAAACAAATAGAAGATGAAGAGAATACTAATGAAGGGGAAGAGGTTTCCCAATATCCTCCTATTTTTTCTTATGATGAATCAGGTAACGAGGAGGAGCTTTTTATTCAACCAACCTCTTCAAAAAGAAGCTTGGAGGAATTAAATAAACCCACACATAATGTGGTGAAGATGAATAAAAGAAGGAAAAGTAAAGGTTGTCCTAATTTTTCAGAATTTTCAGAGACAGGGAAGTATGGCTACACTACAGATCTTCACAGACTGTTCTGTTTTTGACAGATCATGTTTTGCATGCATAGTTTAGTTGTTTTAGTGTTTCTATAACTTATATTGAGTGATATAAATTATGGGAATGATAGAATAAAGTAGGTATGATGTGTGAACAATTATGAATCTTGTCTTGACAGTACCTAAGTGAATTATCTTTATTTATTATACTAACCCATCTCATGAAGTTCCGTTAAGTTTTGTGTGATTGAAGTTTTCAAGTTTTGGGTGAGACACCGATATGAGGAGAATAAGGAGTGACAAGAACCTAAGCTTGGGGATGCCAAAGGCACCGCCAAGGTAATATCCATGGAAGACTCAAGCGCCTAAGCTTGGGGATGCCCCGGAAGGCATCCCCTCTTTCGCCTTCAACATTATCGGTATATCTTACTTAGAGCTATATTTTTATTCATCACATAATATGTGCTTTGCTTGGATCGTCATTATATTTTGTTATTTTCTGTTAGGTGTTATTAATAATCTTGTTTTTCAATAAAAAGTTCCAAGAATTGTCTTAGGATGCTTGCATTGCATGTTTTGATATGTGCTGTGTAAAAAACAGAAACTTTTGCTGTAGTATTTGAATTTTCATATTTTACTGGAACGTGTAAAGTTTCTGAAATTTTTACACAGTATTATCATATAAATTATTTAGCATGTCCTAAAGTTTCATAATTTTTTGAGTTACAGAAGTACACTGTTTTCATAAATTTCTACAGACTGTTCTGTTTGGACAGATTGCTGTCATAGTTTCATTATCTACTTATCCTATAGTTTCCATAGCCTATATTGTTAGATATAAATTGTGGAGATGATAGTAAACAGTATATTATGTTTGAAAATTATTATGCAACTTGTCTTGGCAGTACATGAAGAGTTGATTTATTATTATGTGCACTAACCTATCTCACGAGTTCTTTTCAAGTTTTGTGTGGATGAAGTTTTTGAGAATAGGTGAAACCATGATATGAGAGGATTGAACGAGATACAAAAGCTCAAGCTTGGGGATGCCCAAGGCACCCCAATTAAATATTTCAAGAAGTCTCAAGCATCTAAGCTTGGGTATGATACGCATCCCACCTCTCTTCATCAACAATTATCGGTTAGCCTATGTTGAGCCTAAATTTTTATTCGTTCACATGATGCGTGCTATTCTTGGAGTGCTATTTTTATTTTGCTTGCTGCTTAATAAAATGCTTAAGATATGAAATTCTTAGATGAGAGAGTCTTCACATAGTTATTTAATTGTTGACTACTCATTGATCTTCACTTATATCTTTTTGGAGTAGTTTGTCATTCACTCTCGTGCTTCACTTATATCCTATGAGTAAATGGTTGAATGAATTGAATATCATAAATCTGAAATTAAATATGCTTCCTATACTTATCCCATGGGGAGTAATGACTTCACACATAATAAGTATAGGTGGTAAAATTTATTGAAAGTTAGCAAACACCGCATTGGTCACTTGAACAATTCATGAAAGAATATTGAAGGAAGAGAGATTCCACATATAAATATACTATCTTGGACATCTTCTATGATTGTGAGCTCATTAATTATTTTCAAACTTGAGCAAATTAGTTAAAATTGGACAAGGAAGACAACTTAATGAGTTATGTTTGGGTATATTTGTATAGAAGTTATATTGTTATGGATCCTCCAACATGTGGTGCTTGCTTCCACTTCATACTAGCCAAAACTTCCACACCAAGTAGAAATACTACTTGTGCATCCAAACACCCTTAAACCAGTTTTGCCATGAGAGTCCACTATACCTACATATGGATTGAGTAAGATCCTTCAAGTAAGTTGTCATCGGTGCAAAAAGCAATAAAAATTCCTCCTAAATATGTATGATCTTTTATTATAAGGGAAAATAAGTGTTGTACGAACTTGTGATGGTAAAGAAATAAAAGCGACGGACTGCATAATAAAGGTTGCTATCACAAAGGGCAATACAACGTGACGTTCCTTTGCATTAAGGGTTTGTACATCCAAAAACAAAAAGCACATGACAACCTCTGCTTCCCTCTGCGAAGGGCCTATCTTTTACTTTCTAGTACTTACCTTTATGCAAGAGTCATGTTGATCTTCATCACTTCCTATATTTCGTCTTTTTCTCTTGGCAAGCGTCATGTGTTGGGGAATGATCTATACATATATATCCACACAAATATATTTGATCATGAATTATTATTGTTGACAATTATCTATATGATAAATAAGTTGGGAGACGAAACATTAAGCCCCTATCTTTCTCTGCGTTCGATGGATGCTATTTGTTCTAAAAATATGCTTTGAGTGTCAATAATCATGGAAGACTATATGATAGTTGAGTATGTGGAATTTGCTAAATCAAAGCTCTTTCATATACCCTTCCTGAAAATAAGATAAATTGCAATTGTTCGATGACTAGGAATATGGTTTGTTAGTTTTCAAGAAACTTTCTGGTCTATACTTTAACATGTGAATAGCTTGTTACTTGATCATGAGAAGTTTTATGAGATGAGCTACTATTTATGGTTTATAGTGATGCTAGAAAAAGTGATTGGAATTATCATTGATCAAACTTGTGCACTTGCTAGCATTCACACTTCATAAATTATTTCTTTTATCATTTACCTACTCGAGGACGAGCAGGAATTAAGCTTGGGGATGCTGATACGTCTCCAACGTATCTATAATTTATGAAGTATTCATGCCATGTTTACAATAATTTTATATGATTTTGGTATGATTATATTAGAACTAACCCGGACTGACGCTGTTTTCAGCAGAACTACCATGGTGTCATTTTTTGTGCAGAAATAAAAGTTCTCGGAATGGGCTGAAAATTTACGGAGAATATTTTTGGAAAATATAAAAGACACTGGAGCAAAAAGATACCGGAGAGGAGTCCCGAGGCAGCCACAAGCCTAGGGGGCGCCCCCCAGGGCGTGCCCCCCTGGCTTGTGGGTCCCTCACGAGTCCCCTTGACGTGAGACCGATGCCAAAAATTCCTATAAATACCAAAAAACCCAGAAAGAAACCTAGATCGGGAGTTCCGCCGCCGCAAGCCTCTGTAGCCACGAAAAACCAATCGGGAGCCCGTTCCGGCACCCTGCCGGAGGGGGAAACCATCACCGGAGGCCATCTTCATCATCCCGGCGGTCTCCATGACGAGGAGGGAGTAGTTCACCCTCGTGGCTGAGGGTATGTACCAGTAGCTATGTGTTTGATCTCTCTTTTTCTCGTGTTCTTGAGATGACACGATCTTGATGTACCGCGAGCTTTATTAATATAGATGAATCATATGGAGTTTTCCCCTCTCTATCTTCTTGTGATGAATTGAGTTTTCCCTTTGAAGTTATCTTATCGGATTGAGTCTTTAAAGGATTTGAAAACACTTGATGTATGTCTTGCGATGGGATATCCGTGGTGACAATGGGATGTTCTATTGATCCACTTGATGTATGTTTTGGTGATCAACTTGCGGGTTCCGTGACCTTGGGAATCTATGCATAGGGTTGGCACACGTTTTCGTCTTGACTCTCCGGTAGAAACTTTGGGGCACTCTTTGAAGTTCTTTGTGTTGGATTGAACATGATGAATCTGAAATTGTGTGATGCATATCGTATAATCAAGCCCATGAGTACTCGTGGTGACATTGGAGTATCTAGGTGACATTAGGGTTTTGGTTGATGTGTATCTTAAGGTGTTATTTTAGTACGAACTCTAGGGATGTTTGTGACACTTATAGGGATAGCTCATAAGATTGATCGAAAAAGATAACTTTGAGGTGGTTTCGTACCCTACAATAACGAAAATCCAACTCTGAGCTCGGGCTCAGCTGCTCCCGCTAACGAAAAAAATCAAAAAAATACTAGAAAAATTCAAAAACTTCCAATTTATTTTTGTGTGGTAGATATTTTGATGCGTGAGGTTCGCTCCGAATTTCAAGTTATTTGGACATCTGTGGAGCTCTCGGCAAAAAAGACAAATCGGGTCAGAAAAGTTCGTGAACAGTAAACCTTTTTTACAGACCCCGATTTGTCTTTTTTGCCGAGAGCTGGTCAGATCTCCAAATAAGTTGGATTTTGGAGCGCTCCTCACGCATCAACTTACCTACCACACAAAAAAAATTGGAATTTTTTGAATTTTTTTAGTATTTTTTTGATTTTTTTTCGTCGGCGCGGGTGCAGATGCACCCGAGAGCCGAAATGCCGCTCTCCTACAATAATTTCTTCGTTTGTTCTCCGCTATTTGTGACTTTGGAGTGAACTCTTTGTCGCACGTGAGGGATTTACATATGATTCAACTATCTCAGTATTGTTGAGAGAACTTGCACTAGTGAAAGTATGAACCCTAGGCCTTGTTTTCAAGCATTGCAATACCGTTTTTGCTCACTTTTGTTACTTGCTACCTTGTTGTTTTTATATTTTCAGATTACAAAAACCTATATCTACCATCCATATTACACTTGTATCACCATCTCTTCGCCGAACTAGTGCACCTATACAATTTACCATTCTATTGGGTGTGTTAGGGACACAAGAGACTCTTTGTTATTTGGTTGCAGGGTTGTTTGAGAGAGACCATCTTCATCCTACGCCTCCCACGGATTGATAAACCCTAGGTCATCCACTTGAGGGAAATTTGCTACTGTCCTACAAAACTCTGCGCTTGGAGGCCCAACACGAGTCTACAAGAAGAAGGTTGCGTAGTAGACATCAAAGGGGGGCTTTTTTCATATTCTTTTGGATTTCTAAAACTTTTCTGGTTTTCTTTTTAAAATGGTTTTTGTTTGTTTTAAAATCACAAACCATATGACTCTAGAAAAATAAGGCATTGGGTCCAATAATCCTAATGCTTTTTATACACTGCCTCAAAAAGTTTGAGGATCAAAAGAAAAGGTTTGGAATTTTTATAATTTGAAAAGGCAATTAATTAAAAGAATTGTCCTCTCTTAAATTGCTTTAGAGGCACTAAATTACCTTATAAAATGTTGGTTTCAATTTTATAAATACTTAGGGAATAGCTATAACCCAACCATGATTTTAATTTTCTGGTTGGCAAAAATATTTAACCCACCTTTTAAAACAATTTTGAAAATCATTACGGAATTCAAATATGATTTGACTCCATTGTGATCAAGCATGGCTTGTAAAAAGGATTAGCTTAAACTCATGGGTTACTATAGCTTAAACACAAGCATTACTGTAGCATGAATCCAGGGGTGTCACATGCACTGCCACGGCCACCGCCGTGGCCGCCACGGTTCAACGGAGCCGTCTGACTACCACGACCTCCGTGGGCTAACGGAGCCGCCTGTCCACGGCCCACGGACGATGACCAACCGCGGGAGCTAGGCCCAAGCCCCGCCATCGTCACCATGATCCGCATTGGGCTTTGCAGAGCGCCCCTTGCAACGCCGCCCGATCCGCGAGTACGACCGCGCCGCCTTGCCATTTCGAGGGGAACGAGTCGGAGGAGGTGGCGAAAGGTGACAGAAAGAGAAGACGATGGAAGAAGAGCTGAGAGCAGGAAGACGCGAATGAGTAGCACCTCCCCTCAGTCCCTCCACCCCTCTTTATAGGGCCAGGGAAGGGGAAGGGGCCCAGTTCTCGCGACCTGGGCTGGACACGCACTAGCCCTCAGCCAATGCCCGCGACCTCCCCTCTCATCCAATACCAGATGTCGTGTGTGACACGCGTCGCGCGGGACACGTCGGATCAGGCGGACACACTCGAGCGCCACTGGAGCGCTTGGGAGTCGACTGTTCATTACCAAGCGCGCTGCTGGGCGACCGTTTCCCTTCCCATAGGTGACCCCATGTGAGAACACGTGGCGCCAGGGAAGCGTTACTCCTTGTCCAGCACGGTGCGGCTTTTGGGCGCGCCTCCTTGGGCGACCGCCCCGCTCCACCACTTCCTCGACCAGCAGTTACTGCGCATCGGGGGAAAGGTAAGTAGAAGTCACCATAGCCATAGAAGATTCCCGCCGCGGGCGGATGTGCATTGTTTTTGGGCCTAGCCGAACAAACATCGTAGACGCGTGTGTGGCCCATGCCCGGGGGCTCCTGTCGCTGTACTAAGAAACGGGGTCCTTAGCACCCAGTGTCGGGGTTGCGATTCACGACGATCTATGGGACCAGCGGGGTCCCTTTATGGTTCGGCAGGGGGTGTCGAGTACACGAAGAGCATCAGTCGGCCATGACTACGCGCAGGGTTTATATAGGTTCGGGCCGCTCGGGAGCGTAAAACCCTACGTCATGTCTGTGTTGTTTGTATATCTGGGTCCAAATAGAGGAGCGCAGCCACCCGGCAAGGATCCTCAAGGATTGCAGCTACGTGTGCAAATGGACAGGGTGTCGACCTTTGTCAAGGTAGCCATGGGCCTCCTTTTATAGTTCAAGGGGTTTCCACAAAGGCTACAATGGTCATTTACTAGGTGTATAGTGCGCTCTTACAGCTATAGGGGTTGTCGTCAGAGTGGTAGTGGGAAATACCTAACTCTGACGGACTAGGACAGGCACATTGAATGCGCCGTGAGGTGGCGCGCTGGCGACGTCTCTCGGCAAGGATTGCCTCTCCTTCTGTGTCATCTGCCCAGCTACCTCTTATTCTTCTGCCATGCCACGGGACGGGTGGCATTAAAGCTGCAATAGGCCCGCCGTTGTAGCCACGTGCCCGGGCCAGCTTCGCCTGCCCGCCTGCACGCTCGACACCTTATCCGATGTAGACAATCGTCCTTGGTGAGGTGGAGCGGCGGCCTGGCGGGTTGGAATCTTGTCGGGGATGCCCGTGGGCAGGCTACTCTGCCTGGTGAAGGGCCTGGTCGCCTCGCTTCGGTCTTGGCTTCGGTTTTCCTCTGAGGCTGGTGCGAGCCCGGCAAGAAGTTGTCGGTCTGAGGTGGTCGCCTGCGCATAAGTCTGGGTACTATGGACCCCCAGTTCTTAGTGCACCGACAGTAGCCCCCAAGCCTGGGCCATACACGCGTGCGCGTCGTTGTTGGGCTAGGCCCAAAACAGTGCACGGGCATGCGTGGCCGCGTTTTCCTGTGGTTATGATGACCTTTACTGACCTTTCCCACGATGCGCATTTACCGCAGGTAACGGCATTGGTGGGGAGGAGTGGTCGCCCAAGCAACACGCTTGACAGTGAGCCATCATGTCGGTACACAGGCGGCCAGCCCCCTGGCCTTCCTTGGGGTAAGCAGCGGAGAAAATGATGCGGCGCCCACCCGCCCTTCGCCATTTAATTGGTGTCGCTCCTCCTTCCGCCTTGGCTACGCCTTGGGTGATGCGTGGCACGCGTAGTGCTCGCCTTTGGCCGGGGAGGGCGGTTGCTGAAGTCGTGGGCGTATGAGCATGCACTCGTTATAGTCCAAGGAGAGTCGGCCCCTCTTCTTCCCCTTTGGCTTGGCCCCTATAAATAGGGAGGGGTTGAAGATGGTGCCGCTCATCCGCGACTCCGTGCTCTTCCCCAGCTGCTTGGTGCTCCTTCCTTCTTCCTTTCGCCACCGCTTCCAACGCGCTCCCTCTGCGATGGCGAGGGGTCACGGTCACGCTCGAGGTCCTAGGGCCACCGGGAGGGGCAGCCCCGGAGACCGATGCGCATTGTGGTGACGGCGGCGGAGGTTGGGTCCAGCTCCCGTGGTCGGTCGGCGTCCGCGGGTCGCGTGCTGGCGGCTCCTTCGGCTCGTGGCGGTCGTGGGGGTCAAGCAACCCCGCCGAACCACGGCGGCATCCGCGGTGGTGTACCTCTCCCTCAACCCCACACAGGCATCCACGCGGGAGAGGAGATGCAGGAATTTGTTGTGGCGGTCCCCCGCCGTCCTCGGAGCTGGCTGCGCCTCCCTGACCCGTTCGCCCGGGCCATGGAGGGCGACCCGCCCCAGGGGTTATGGCTGCAGGCGGATGGCTATTGCAATGGCGCCGCCTAGGTGGCCGTCGACCTCTCCGTCAGCAGCGCCATGTTTCTGACGCAGGGGTGGAAATTGTTCGCCCACTCCCGTGGCTTAGGCCCCGGGCATCTCCTCCACTTCAGGTTCAATGGCGCTGCCACGCTTTTCGTGAAGATCTTCGGGGCGTCCGACGCCCGTTTGGAGTACTGCACGGAGAGCTCGAGCGGGAGAGACTACGACTCCTCCAGTGACAGCGACAACGACGGCAGCAAATTCAGTATCAAGCGGGAGGAGTCCGACTACATGCGCATGGCATCGTAGCTGGGGTTTTAGGGATCCAAGAATGAGGCTCCATCTGTGAGGCCTCATTTCTGGATCAACTGCAACATCATAGTGGCAGATCCTGTCGACGGCCGATGGGGTCATAGATGAAGTCGTACTCCGACCTGACACCGTCGCCGCCGCCACCGAGCTGATACGCCTTCCTCCTCGAAGGCCGGCGGGGACGTTATAGGAAGTCGTACTCCGACTTGTCCCCGACGCCGCTGTTATTGGGTTTGGCACACTCCTTTTGTATTTAGGTTGTACACGACAAAATCCTGAAAGAAAATCAAAGAAAGACGTTGGGTACTACTGATATATCAAGGATTTTCCTTGTATGTTTGTGCGTCAATCCCTCTTTTCTTCTCCCCCATTTTTTTGCGAAAACTGTATTGCGGTGCCCTTCCGACCTTTACGCTTGTCGGGGACCTTTGCCGATATGGGTCATCTTATCGAGGGGCGCTTCTAAGGATATATCCCGAGCACCCTCCCATAGCGCCACTCTCGGCAAGGTTACCTCATCGTCCTCACCGTGACTATCCGAGGTCCTGGGCATGCTTCCAACCCCCAGCGCGCAACGATTCCGATAAGGGTCCACCCGCGCGCAGGTCTTTCCTTAGGCTGCAGTTTCTAGCAGGGAAAGAGTTTTACTTATCTTTTCCTTCCTCTGTCACCCTTCTTGCCGTGAGGTTGTTGCTCCGAATGCATCCGCCCTTGCCGCCCCTTCTTACCACCGGGATGACTTGCGCGTGGGGGGGAGGAATCCTGCTTCCTTTTGAGAAAAAGAAAGAAGATAAAAATCGGGTGCGCTATGGGCTTTTAGCGATTCGATAATGACCTTATGCTGGCAATGAGAAACCGCAATAACCTGCATAATGAAACATAATGCAAATATGTATCTAGGCAGGAGAAAAGTTGCGGGATATCTAGTTTTACTAACTACGCACAGGGTCATCACCTGGCTTTGTACAAAGGATTACATGCATTGCTGCGAGACTTGTACAAAAGTGGTTGCCGGGGAGCCCGACAACCGTGCCTTACGGGTAGAACTTGTGAAGATGCTCGATATTCCATGAGTTTAGCACCGGGGTGCCATCTTTGGTCTCCAGGTGGACTGCGCCAGGCCTGGTGACTCGTACCACCCGGTAAGGGCCTTCCCACTTGGGCGTCAACTTGTTTGATCCCTTCGCGGACTGAATCCATCGAAGGACAAGGTCGCATTCCTCAACAATCATGATGCGCACTTTGCAGCTATGGTAGCGGCACAAGGCCTGCTGGTACCTAGCGGCACGCAGTGCGGCCTGGAGACGATCTTCCTCGAGGAGCGTGGCATCATCATGCCATAGCCACCCTTGCTGGTCCTCATCAAAGGCCCGCACTCTCGGTGACCGTATGTGAGTTCCATGGGGAGAACTGCCTCCGCCCCGTAGACCAGGGCAAAGGGTGTTTCGCCGGTGGCTCGATTGGCATCGTTCTGATCGACCAAAGAACTGCCGGCAGCTCATCAATCCAGCGCCTTCCGTGCTTGCGCAGCTTGTCGAAAGTCCTCATCTTGAGACCCCACAGCACTTCAGCATTCGCCCTATCCACTTGCCCGTTGCTCTTGGGGTGAGCAACCGAGGCAAAGCAGATCCGGGAGCCAATATCTTGACAGTATTGCATAAAAGTGCTGCTGGTGAACTACGTGTCGTTATCGATGATGATCCTGTTTGGGACCCCGAAATGGCAAGCAATCCCTCTGAGGAACTTGACCGCCGCCTGCGCCGTTACTTTTCTCACTGGCTCAACTTTGGTCCACTTTGTGAACTTGTCAATAGCGACGAACAAGAACTCGAAGCCCCTGGTAGCACGGGGGAGGGGACCGACGATGTCGAGCCCCCAGACCGAGAATGGCCAGGAGAGTGGTACGGTTTGAAGGGCTTGTGTTGGTTGGTGTATTAGCTTGGCGTGGTATTGGCATGCTTCACATGTAGTTACCACCACCAAGGCTTGTTGAAGGGTCGTGGGCCACTAGAAGCCTTGCCGGAACGCCTTCCCGACAAGGGCTCTTGATCCTACGTGGGAGCCACAAATCCCCTCGTGTATCTCTACCAGCAGCCGTTGTCCTTCCTCCCGAGCGATGCACCTCAATTTCACCCCGTTCGGTCTCCTCCTCTACAGGTCATTGTCCATGAACTGATACATGCTCGACTGTCGGGCTACTTTCTCGGCTTCTTCTTGCTCTTCGGGGAGGTCTCCTTTCTAGAGGTATTGGACAATCTATTGCGCCCATGTCGGAGCCCGTGGCTCGATGACAAGGACTAAAGGCATCTCTTCTGCCATGGGAGCGCTAGCCTCGACGACGGGGACCGCCTGTCCCGTCGGGGCTTGGTGCTCACCGTCGAGCATTTTGTCACTCCCGACAACCTTCTTGGTAGCCACAAGTGGCTCTGCCGGGAAATAGTCGCCGGAACTAACTTTTCTATTCTTGGTTTGCCGTCCCGATGGTGTAACTAATGGTTGAGTGATTCGAAGCACAAAGGTGCCTGGTTCCACAGGCGACTTCTGAGTTGCCGGTTTCGACAGGTCATCGGCGACGTCATTCTCCGCCCTGGGGAAGTGCTCCATCTATAGACCATCGAAACACGCTTCCAAATTCCTCACTTCATCAACATATGCTTCCATCAGGGGGCTTTGGTAATCCTTATTGACTTGGCACACAACCAACTGTGAGTCTCCCCGGACTATCAACTTCCTGATTCCCAACTCTGCCGCTATCCGTAGCCCAACAAGTAAACCCTCATACTCAGTTGTGTTGTTGGTCGACACCTCCCGAAGGAAGTGCATTTGGACCACATAATTGAGGTGCTCTCCGGTGGGTGCTATGAGAAGCACTCCGGCACCGGCGCCTTGAAGCGAGAAAGCTCCATCAAAGTACATGATCCATACCTGAGGTGTTTCCTTACCGTGAAGAGTTGTCTCCGGGGTTTCCTCGTATGGGGTTAGCATCCATTCAGCAACGAACTCTGCCAATGCTCGTCTTTTGATGGTCGCCGTGCTTTCAAAGCTCAGATTGAAACTAGCCAGTTCCAAGGACCATTCAACAATTCTGCTGGTTGCCTCCGAATTCCTCGGGATCCGCTGCAGCGGGAAGCTGGTGACAACTATAATGCAGTGTGCTTGGAAGTAGTGGCGCAGCTTGCGGGAGGCCATGAGGAGGCCGAAGAGCAGTTTCTGAATCCCAGAGTACCTTGACCGAGCCCCCTGCAGGAGGGAGCTGACAAAGTATACCGGTCGCTGCACCACCCTTGTCTTCTGCAGTGCTTGCTATTCCGCTTCCCGTGTCATCTTCATGTCGACTTCTTGGCTCACCCGGGTCGGCTTAGGTTCGCTGGCTGTCGGTTTGGAGGCCGTTGGTTCACCGTCCTCGGCTTCCCTCTCTGCCCCTAGCGCGGCGCTGACCACCTGGTTCGTTGCTGCCAAGTATAACAACAACGGTTCCTTAGGCTTGGGCGCAACAAGGACTGGGGCTGAGGACAGGTACTTCTTCAGGTCTTGCAACGCTACCTCCGCTTCTGGAGTCCACGTCATCGGGCCTGCCTTCTTCAGGATCTTGAAAAATGGCAGGGCACGCTCTGCGGATTTGGAGATGAATCTGCTGTGGGCGGCAATGCAGCCCGCCAGCCGTCGTGCGTCCTTGACGTGCTTCGGTGCTTCTAGTTGTTCCATTGCTTTGATCTTGGCGGGGTTGGCTTCTATCCCGCGCTGAGATACAAAGAAACCGAGGAGCTTGCCAGATGGGACCCCGAACATGCACTTCTCCAGGTTGAGCTTCAAGTTGATCTTGCACAAATTCGCGAAGGTCTCCTCTAGATCTTGGACTAGTGTGGCCTTGTCCTTGGTCTTGACTACAATGTTGTCCATGTAGGCCTCCACATTTCTGTGCAGCTATGGTCCGAAGGCCAATCCGGACGGCCCTTGCGAACGTTGAACCCGCGCTCTTCAGACCAAACGGCATACGCTTGAAACAGTACGTGCGCAGGGAGTGATGAACGCTATTTTCTCTTCGTCTTCCTCGGCCATGAAGATCAGATGATAACCAAAGTAGGCGTCGAGGAATGACAACAGGTCACGGCCGGCGGTCGAATCCATTATTTGGTCGATGTGTGGCAAGGGAAAGGGGTCTTTTGGGCAGGCCCTGTTGACGTCTGTGAAGTCGATACAGAGTCTCCACTTCCCGCTTTCTTTACGCACCACCACGGGATTCGCTAGCCATGTCGGGGGTCTTTTTGATCTCTTCAGCAATAAACTCTTGCCGCTCTAGTGCTTGTTTTCGGACCTTGTGCTTGACGGGGAGTGCATGAGGATAGACAGCAAGGTGGTTCTCGATCACCTCCCTGGGAACACCAGGGATGTCGGACGGTTGCTAGGCAAACACGTCGACATTCGCCCGCAGGAAGGAGACGAGCGCGCTTTCCTATTTGCTGCCGAGGGTGGCACTTGTAGTAAAAGCGCCGCCCTCGCCATCCTCCCGCGCAGCCACTTGCTTCGTCTTGGGTTTGGTCACTTTACCCTTCTTGCTCCTGTCGGTAGAGGTCTCTGGTAAGTCCTCGACGGGCGTGCCGCACTCTGATGTGCGCTTCCCGGAGTTCTTACGAGACTCGCCAAAACTCTTATCCGTGTTCTTCCCCCCGGGAGCTTTACTGGCAAGAGCGAGTGCCTCATCAGCAGACGCTGCCACTGCCTCCCGGTAGAGCTTGTCGAAGCAGAGGACCGCGTATTTCTTGTCGGCATGGACAGTGATGATGCTCATCGGCCTCGGCATTTTGAGTGTGTTGTAGGCGTGGTGAGACGCCGCCATGAACTTCGCCAATGCCAGGCGGCCCAGGATCCCATTATACGGCAGCGACATCTTGGCGACGTCGAAGACGACCCTCTTTGTCCTGAAATTGAGTTCGCTGCCAAATGTGACCGGGAGGGTTATCTTTCCCTTTGGCTGAGATCTCCCCCCGCCCACTCCTTGGAAGGAGGTTGTTGGTTTGAGGTCTAAATCGGGGATCTGCAGCCGCTTGATCACATCGGGCGAAATCAGGTTCAGGCCGACCCCACTATCGACCAACATCTTTGTGAGTCTGAGGTTGTGAATCGTTGGTGAGACTAACAACGGCATGCACCCGACCGCGGTGATGCGATCAGGGTGGTCCTCAGCGTCGAAGATGATGGGAGTGTTGGACCACTTGAGGGGCTTCCTTGCCTTTGCCGCTGGCTCTGCCGCGTTGACTTCGCAGGCCCACTGCTTGAGCTGCATGTAGGAGGAGTGCAAAGATGTGCCTCCGTCAACACACATAGCATCCATGGCCTTCTGGAACTCTTGCTTGTCAGATCCCTCTTCATCTTCGTCATTGTCATCACCATCGTCAGATTTGTCGCCTCGGCCTCTAGTAGTCTTTTCTTTCTGCTGTTTGGCTTTGCCACGGTGGTCGCCTCGACCGTTGCGGTTCTTCTTGTTGGGTCCACCGGCACCATCTCGGCCCTTCTCCTTGTCGCACCTTTCGTACTCTTGCTTCTGCTTCTCAGCAAGTTGTTCTACTTGGCGGCATTCATTGATGTCGTGGCCTTTGGTGAGGTGGATCTTGCAGTACAGCTTGCTAGAGCTCTCGCCTGCCGCGGCCTCGTCGTCTCCGGAGCAAACGGCAGCGTCTTTGTCGGGCTCCTTGGATTTGGCCTTCTTGCCGGTGTTAGGCTTGCCAGAGCTCTCGACAGCCATCACTGCCTTGCCCTTGCGCTTCTTGTTGCGCTTGCGCCCCTTTTTCGAGGAGGCGGGCGCGTTCTCGTCATCGTCGGAGTCGACCTCCGTGCTAGCATCCTCCCCTGGGAGCCTTCTTCCTTCCTCAGCCCGCGCGCACTTGTCGGCCAGAGCGTAGCTCGGCGATGTCCCGCACCTTGTTGATGCTCATCTCCTCGTGCATGCGGCGATTGCGTACGTTCGTGTGGAACACAGCGATCACCACGGCGGGGTGAATGTCCGGGATGTTGTGGTGCACGCGGCTAAATCTCCGGATGTACTTGCGGAGGGTCTCGCCGTCTCGCTAGGGGAGTATGTGCAGATCGCTGCGTTGCCCCGGGAGCTTGTGGCCCTCATGGTAAGCCCCGAGGAACTGATTGCACAGGTCCGCCCAGGAAGAGATGGACCCCTCCGGCAAGTTCATTAGCCAACTCCTCACGTTGGGCTTGAGCGCTAGCAGGAAGTAGTTCGCTAGCACCTTCTTGTGTCGTCCCCCGGCAGCCTGCACCGCGATGGTGTAGATGCCTAGGAACTTCGACGGACTAACCGCGTCGTCGTATTTGTCCGGCAACTCCGGCTTGAAGGCTCTACTGGAGGGCCAGCGGAATTGCCGTAGTTCGTGAGTGAACACCGGGCATCCGACCTCATAAGGTAGGCTGTCGGGCGCCCCGGGCGTGGGCTCGTCGATGGCTGGATCTGCACGACCATCGGATTGGCAATGCGCTTCCCGCCGTCTTTCGATGGCAGTGCGTGCGTCTTCCTTGCGCCTGTCCTTCAAGACTTGGCGTTGGTCTTGCTTCAGCCGCAGGACCGTCGACGCTTGAGACACCTCGTCTTGTACGTCGGTCCAGCGGGAAGTCCGCTGCTGTCGTGAGGGCGACTGCATCGTGTGTGCCCCGCCGGCGTTGCATCCGACGGTGGGTTCTATGGGAGCCATGCGCCGTGTGCGCGAGGAACCCGTCGCATTTGGTTTGTCGTTGTTGGCGAAGCTCAGCAGGCTTTGTATGGTCGCCCTCCACTCCTCCATCATCTCTGGTGCGGGCAGAAAGTTCAACAGCAGCTGGGCCTATGCCAGAGCTTTTCCCGTGGTTTTTGGGACCAGATGGGGCGAGGCGTAGGTAGCGCTCTTACTCCTGGCAATGCTAGAAGGAGCGATTTCCCACGCCGTTGCCCAATGTCTGCCCTCACCGGGAGGGGTCGTGGAATTCGGCCTTGCGCTCCTGGGGAGTGGCGCATGAGGGCCCCGTCTGCACGACACTCCAGTTCGTCACCTCGCGGACGTGGGCCGCGGTCGTCTTGCGAGGGGCGCGGCGGAAGTCTGGTCGCAGCCCCCGCAGCCGCTGTGACCGTGGCTGTTGTCTCGGCCGCTACAGCGGCGTCGCCCCCGGTCACCGTGGGCGCATTTCGCATTATCGCGGCGGCGGCGTCCAGGTCATGGTTCATGAAACTCCGTGCAGTGCTATGGCTGCGCTAACCAACGGGGTGAGCATGGTGGTAGGTGCCATCGGTTGACTGGGATGGCAACTTGGACGTGGTCGCGGCGGGCGTCGCCGCGCCCTGGCCTTCTTGGGCGCCATGGGCATCGACGAAGGCACGCAGAAACGCCGGTGAAGATTCGCCGCACAGGAGGCTCCCCTACCTGGCGCGCCAAAGATGTCGGGGGTGTGATTCACGATGATCTATGGGACCAGCGGGGTCCCTTTATGGTTCGGCGGGGGGCGTTGAGTACATGAAGAGCATCAGTCGGCCATGACTACGTGCAGGGTTTATAGAGGTTCGGGCCGCTCGGGAGCGTAAAACCCTACGTCTTGTCTGTGTTGTTTGTATATCTGGGTCTAAATACAGAAGCGCGGCCACCCGGCAAGGATGCTCGAGGAGTGCAACTACGCGTGCAAATGGACAGGGTGTCGACCTTTGTCAAGGTAGCCATGGGCCTCCTTTTATAGTTCAAGGGGTTTCCACAAAGGCTACAATGGTCATTTACTAGGTGTACAGTGCGCTCTTACAGCTACAGGGGTTGTCGTCAGAGTGGTAGTGGGAAATACCTAACTCTGACGGACTAGGACAAGCGCATTGAATGCGCAGTGAGGTGGCGCGCTGGCGACGTTTCCCGGCAAGGATTGCCTCTCCGTCGGTGCCGTCCACCCATCTACCTCTTATTCTTCTGCAACGCCGCACGACGGGTGGCATTAAAGTTGCAACAGGCCCGCCGTTGTAGCCACGTGCCTCGGCCAGCTTCGCCTGCCCACCTGCCTGCTCGACACCTCAGCCGATGTAGACAATCGTCCTTGGTGAGGTGGAGCGGCGGCCTGGCGGGTTGGAATCTTGCCCGGGATGCCCGTGGGCGGGCTACTCCGCCTGGTGAAGGGCCTGGTCGCCTCGCTTTGGTCTTCACATTGGTTTTCCTCGGAGGATGGTGCGAGCCCGGCAAGAAGTTCCCGGTCTGAGGTGGTTGCCCTTGCATAAGTCTGGGTACTAGGGACCCCGAGTACTTAGTGCACCGACACCCGGACTTGTGCACCGGACGCCACAGCCTCCATCCCGACAAGATCTTGCCATGCATGAGCATTCCTCCAACTACAACGAGCAGAGGCCAAGTAAACCCGGCAAGACGCCTTGCCGTGGGATTAAGGACGCACGCACCCGCCGAGGACTCCACCCACCAAGGCCCAGCTCCACATCGCTAGGCTGGTTGTCTACATCGACCAGGTGGTGAGTGGGCAGGCGGATAGGTGGAACCGGCCGGGGCGTGTGGCGGCATGGAGGGATTTACATCAGCTTTAACAACACCCGTCCTGTGGCATGGCAAAAGTATAGAAGGTAGCTGGGCGAACATCACAGAAGGAGATGCAATCCTTACCGAGAGACGCCGCCAGCTTGACACCTCACGGCGCATTCAATGTGCCTGTCCTAGTCCGTCAGAGTTAGGTATTTCCCACTACCACCTCTGCTGACACTCTGGCAGAAGATAGTAACCACTTTTCGCCAGATGGAAAGACCATTTTGCCACTGTGGTAACCCCTTGTCTATAAAAGGAGGCCCATGGCTACCTTTACAAAGGTCGACACTCTGTTCATTTTACATGCGTAGCTGCACTCCCGAGGCACCTCTTACCGGGGTTGTGGCGCCCTGTACTGTGAACACCCATAAACCACAAGAACACATGACGTAGAGTTTTATGCTCCGGCGGCCCGAACCTATCTAAACCCCCACGTGCGCAAGAATCAGTGATGCTCTTTGTGTTAGAGACCTACTCACCTGATTACAAAGGGTTCTTGTCGGACCCATAGATCGTCGTTTCCCCGACAACATGTGCGTAGTTGGAGCTGTGAACCCAAAGGTCACGGTACCAACACCGACGGATCAATCTATCTCGCTGTCATCCTCGCCCCCGCCCCCACATACGCACCTACGTTGGAGTATCGCCGTTGTCTTTGCTGTCAGTCTGCGTGCCAGGCCGTTGTAGTCGTCACCCATACGTTTGGCACGCTTCCTGGCACATCCCTTTGTACATGCATGCACAATATATGTAGCTAGGTTTGGTTGTATTATATTGATTAGTTAGTTTATTTGTATTGATGAAAAGAGATAAATAGAAGAGAGAGAGAGAGAGAGAGAGAGAGAGAGAGAGAGAGGGAGAGAGATAAGAGAATATAGAAAGAAAAGAGAGAAGAGAGAAAATGAGAAGATATCAGATATAAGATAGAAGAGAGAAGAGAAAAGAGAGAAGATAGAAGAGAGATGAGAAAAAAATGATAAAATGAGAAAACATAATAGAGAAGAGAAAAGAGAGAAGACATGAAATGGGAAAACATAACAGAGAAGAGAGAATTAAAAGTAAGAGAAAAAGAGAGAAGAGAGAAAAGAGAGAAAGAGATAAAAGAGATGTATGTACTTAATAAGTTACATATTTGTATATTGTAGGTTAGGATAGTTATATATTATTTAAATATTTGTATTTTTGAGTATATTCTCTGTATTGAATTAGTTAGAAGAGAAGAGAAAAGATATGAAAAACAACACCCGAAAGAGATAAAAGTAAGGGGAAAAGAGAGAAGAGAGAAAAGAGAAAAGAGGGAAAGAGAGAAGAGAAAAGGAGAAAGGAGAGAAGAGATAAGTTGTCAAAAAAGAGAAGAGAGAAAATAGAGAAGAGAGAAGCTAGGCTAGAAGAGAGAAAAAGGAAACAAAACATAGAAGAGAGAAAAACAAAAAAAGAAAGAAGAGAGAAAATAGAGAAAGAGAGATGAGAGAAGATAAGATAGAATGGAAAATAGAGAGAGAGAGAGAAGAAGAAAAGAGAGAAAGGAGAAAACAGAGAATAGAAAAGAGAAGCTAAATAGACAAGAGAGAGAGAAAAAGAGATAGAGAAGAGAGAAAAGAGAGAAAGATAAAGGTAGATAAGGGAGAGATATATACCATATATGTGTTAATTAGTAAAGTTTTCTTGTACGCCTAGATATATTGATAATGAGATACCCCATATATGTAATTTTCCAAATTATTTAATCTGTCATTATTTAATATGGCCAGCTAGATTGTTAATGTGTTGAAGTTCTTTATTTTTACCATCATTTAATATGTATCATTTGAACAATGTGATTGCAGCTATGGCCCTAGGGTTCTCTAGGTGTGGCGATAGATGTGGACAGTGCACCAAGGTTCAAGGGATTAATAATAATAGGTTCTCCCTTAGGCTTGGACAGTAGTTCCAGCGGAACACGACATGGATGATGTCAAAACCTAAACCCTTCATTATATGCATATATAGCTAGGAGTATGTCCAACAAGCTATGATTTAATTTTGTTTCCCTTTAACGTTTATTAGATGATTCCTTGCTTTGCAAGACGTGAAGTCCTTCGAATTGTGTAGATTCCTATCGATCGTAATATGATGGTTGAGGGCCATGTAGAAACCTGTGAAGGATTTAACTTCCCTCTTTTGTTCAAGAATGAACAAGACCACACCTTTTTGGGTAACCCTTGTTCGATAGGATTGGGTAGGACATATAGTCTTCAGCCAGGGTCAAAGATCGAGATGTACATTCTCGGTCAGCCTGAACTTGACATCATGGTGCACTGTCTCAATTATCCAGTACTTCCCCCATGTGATTTAGAATGGCAATAGAAATATTTCATGGGTAACCTCTATATTTGTTGGAAATATTCCCTAGAGGCAATAATATTGTATTATTATATTTCCATAATAATTAAGAGTTTATATTCTATGCTATAACTATTATGATTCTAGAATATGTGATTTAGTGGAAAACTCGTATGCATGTGTGGAATGATAAACGGTAAAATAAAGGTTCCTAGTGCCTCTAAGACTGGCTCAAGTGTTGTTAGTGATCATATTTTCTGGATCTTAGGATATCATTGAGTGTAAATATAGTCCTAAAATAGCACTCAGAGTATGACGTTAGAAGAACGATCATATTGAATCGACCCAAAACTTGTTTGTTATACTTTGAGATATTATCGTCTGAAATCAATTGTTATAACATAGAGTGTTAACATGTGTTTTATGTTCCTTAGAACAAGAGAGTATCATAGCCACTTCTTACCGTACAATGAGCTTTGGGTTTTCTCAAACGTCATTTGTAACTAGGTGATCATAACGACAACTTACAAGTTCATCGAAAAGTTTGCCTCGGGACTAGATAGCTCGAGAGTGGATATGCTCCTCTGATGATGGAGAGACATTCTTAGGGCCTTCTCAATGTGACGGCATCCATCATCGTCTGGCCAGACAAAGGTGACTATGTCACGGGGATGCCAGAACACATCAACAAGAAAGAACAAAACTGGTAACGAGAATAACTGTATAGTGAGCATGTCACATGGTAACCGGAAGAGAATATCGCATGGTAACCAATGGTTCCCTCAAATATCATTCATGTACTCATTGGGATCGATATGGACGTCCACGGTTCCGCTATCGGTCATTGAACAAAGGAGTTTCGTTCATGTCTATGAGTTACCGAACCTAAGGGGTCACAAGATTATGGTAATCACGATCTACTGAGTGTTAGTAGTGAGGTAGTGATCAGAACATATTTGTGCAATTGTTTCATTAATGTTTGAAATAGTTTTGAGAGGATTCGAAAGCGTTTCGGGGTCACCGGAAGGGTTTCGAAGACTATCAGGCAATACTGGATATTACCGATAAATAAATATATAGGTGGAAAATGTTTCTCTTGGTGTTAAATTAGTAATAAAAGGCTCTAGTAATTGTTAGGAGGCTTTTATATTCAATTTAATATCAACGGGCCTTAAAAGGCCAAGTAGTGGAAATGGAATTGGGCCACCATGGCCCAATAGGGAAGGCTCCCCACTTTTCCAAGTGGGGTGGCCGAATTGGTGTGGGGGGGACTCCTCCTCCCCCTCTTGTCCAGCGCACCAAGGAGAGGCTTTCCCTCCTTGGTGGCAGCCCCTCCTTCCCTCTCCCACCTATATATCCTAGAGGATTTCGGCCCTTTTACACACAACTTTTGAAGTATCCTATAGTCCTCTAGTTCTAGTTCTAGGGTTGTTTGGTTGCCTGTATTACGCCCAACCAGGACCGTGCAAGAAGAAACTGGGTTGTTTGTTTTCCTGTGCACGTTGTTGGGCCTCCATCCCACGGAACTTACAACACCTCTAGGCATGGCTCACTGGGGACACTCAGATCGACAGATTCTTGCGAGCCAGGCTGAGCTGAGCTACAATGAGCGCACATGGGTGGGCCCCTTGCACGAGAGGATGGTCGAGGGATGCGATCTCTATACATGCTTCTTATTCTACCTCCACTAAGCTACTCCCTAATCTCCTTTGTCCCATCTTCCCTCCAATCTACACAACGGTGCTTCGATTCGAGAGAAACTCTACCCGAAAAAGATGCACATCGATGTTACGGTTCCATTTTTGTGATCGATACGTAGTTTCGTTAACCGTAAATGCTCAATTTTGTGTTCATGTTTGGAGCAATTTTGGACAAATTTTGTCAAATTCGTCGTGTATTGTCGACCATTTGAAATTTCCTTTGACCGGCAGCTTCATCACGCAGTTCCACACGACATTCGTGTTGCAAGTTTTCAGTTTCGACGATCCTACTGCACCAACGCCACAATTACACACACACTGTATTTCTCCTCCTCTATCTTCTGTCTCAGAGCTCTCCTATTTTTCCCTTAAGACGCCGACGTCGTTCCTCTTGACCTCCTTGCCCCCATCCTACTAGCCCGGAGTCTTTTTCTGTCGGTCATTATGGCCCCTCTCTCTCATCCAAATACACTGACACTGTCATGGCATGAGCACTACATTTTCCTCCTCTGTCCACTGTGTCGGTGTACTAAACAACGGGTCCTTTAGCACCCTGACTTGTGCACAAATGGCAGCAGCCTCTGGTCCGGCAAGCCTTGTCGGATGGATACTGCGTTCAAGACAGCACCAAGCAAAGACCAAGCCACCAGCCTCTTTGCCGGTGGAGAAGACCCGACCGCGTGTGCACCCGGCAAGACCCCACCACCAAGCCACCACTCCACCTCATCGGGTTGACTGTCTACATTAGTCAGGTGTCGAGCGGGCAAGCAGTTAGGTAGGGCTTGTTGGGACGCGTGGCACTGCCAAATGATTACAACAACTTTAATGACACCCGTCCTATTGGCGTGGCAGCCCAAACCTGTCTAAACTCCGAGCGTGCTTCGGTTGGTGATGCTCTTTGCACGTAGATCCCCATAGTTGAACCGCAAAGGGGCCTTGTAGGTCCCATATATTTCTGTGCGTCGTCATCAGCATCTTCACTGACAGCCATGGCTCCCAAGAAGGCCAAGGGCGCGTCGGCAGCCACCCCGTCCACATCCAAGTTGCCTTCGCATGCGGCTTTAGGTGACGATGACAGAGGTGCGCACCGCACTCACCGTGCTGGTGAACGTAGCCACAACACTGCGCGGAGCTCTGCGAGCTGTGACCCGGACCCTGCCGTTGTGACGTCCGCAGACACATTGATGGCGTCCGGGGACAACGCTACAGCGACGGCGGCGGCGAGACCTCCACCGCGTCCTTCTCAAGACAACCGCGACCAGCACTCGCGAAACAACAACGATCCTGGGCGATGTGCGGACAAGACCCCCGTGCGTCATTCTCATGATGCGCAGGGCCAAATCCATCATCGACCTCCTGGCGAGAACAGGCAACGTGAATCATGGCGGGACAAAGCTCCTCCTGACTCTGTGAGGATCAAGAGTGCGACCCACGCCTCGCACCGTACCATGTCGAATACCACAGAGGAAGCTCTGGCGCAAGCCCAGATGTTGCTGGACTTTCCTCTCGTGCCGAAGAAGATGGAAGAATGGAGGGCCCCCATCCAGAGCCTGTTGAGCTTCGCCAACCGTGACAAGCCGGAGGCAGCGGGTCCCTCATGAACGCGCCATGCGGAGCCAACACGGCCTACCGCTGGGCGTAGTGCTTGCAGGATACCTACGGTCAAGGACCAGGCGATACAACAGCTTAAGACCTTCTTGAAGGGAGCAACCCGTGGGGAATCACCCCAGGGCGGTAGTTGCACCAGAAGTACTGGTGCTACCGGTACAACCGCTCCGGCTGGCGGTACAACCACTAGTGTGTAAAAACATGACTTTGGCAGATTTATGAAACGCTCTCTCTCGAATGGAAGGGATAGGTGGGTGCAATATGAGTATATACATGTATTGATTCACCCAGTACCTTCCAATGTGAATTTCCTCTTAATAGTACGGGTTTCCTACGACCAGAGAAATAAAAGCGAAGGAAACACCGTCATCAGACTTTTCTGTCTGTAGGGAAAGCCTAACCGTCTTGTGCCATGAATATGACTTGAAAACTTAAGCACCCGATTAGTCAGCAAGTCGTATTGTCATCAACATCAAAACACTTAGGGCAGGAGATGCCCTTTCAGCGGTCCACAATAACAAATATTGAGTCTTTGCCATTTTTAGTACTAGGCAAACCAAGGACAAAATCCATGCTTATGGCCTCCCAAGGTGGATATGGTATAGGTAAAGGCATGTATAATGCATGGGATTGAGGTTTTGACTTAGCTTTGTGTCATGTGGAGCAACGGTTGGTGAAGCGGCTCACATATCAAAACATCTTGGGCCAGTACTACTTGTTGGCAAGAGTGGTGAAGGTCTTGTCGCGGCCGAAATGTCCCATGAGGCCTCCGTCGTGTGAGTCTTGCAAAAGCAACAAATGCAAGGAGCTCGCGGGCATACAAAGCTTGTTAGCACATATAAGATATCCATCTTTCAAATAGTAATGCTCACATTAATCGTTATGTTGACATTTTGCATAAGGAAGCGCAAAGAAGTTGAGATCCTCAAAACCAATGACATTAAGCTCTAGTTGAGTAACCAACATGCAGTTGCAAGAAAGAGCATCTGCCACAACATTTTCTTTACCCTTAATGTATTTGATCACATAAGGAAAAGACTAAATTCACTCCATTTAGCATGTCATTTATTCAACTTAGTTTGGCCTTTTAGGTACATGAGTTTCATGATCGGTATGAATAACAAATTCCCTAGGCCTAAGGTAATGCTCCCAAACATGCAACACACGCACTAAGGCATGCATTTCCTTATCATATATGGGGTAGTTCAATTGAGCTCCGAATAGTTTCTCACTAAAATAAGAAATGGGTCGCCGCTCTTGCATTAACACACCACCTATGTCATTACCACTAGCATCACAATGCACTTCAAAAGTTTTATCAAAGTTGGATAGGGCGAGCAAAGGTGCATTAGTTAGCAAGTTCTTAAGCTCATTGAACGCTTTATCTTGTGAATGTCCCCATATGAAAGGTGTATTTCTCTTACTCAAAGCATGCAAAGGCGAAGTAATCGTGATAAAGTCTTTCACAAATTATGGTAAAAACGGCTAGTCCAAGGAAACTACGCAAGTTTGTAGGTTGGGGCCAAGTTCTAATTGCATCAATTGTAGATTCATCCACTTCAATGCCCTCAGAGGAGACTACAAATCCTAAGAAAATGAGATTGACTATACTGAAGGCGCACTTAAGCACATGATGCATCAAGTGGATAAAAGTACGCGGAATATTTCGTTATCTGTGTTGTGATCCCGACTGTCCCGCCACACAGTGTGCACATTTTCAACGTGTATGTTGTGTAAAGGTAGGCATCTTAGGATCGATATTATGTGGAGGCCAGAGGAGTATGCAGCCTGAGTGCTACATGTAGTGCATTTATTTATTTAGACCTTTATTTGTCTATAACTTATCTCACCCTAACCCAAAGCATTTGGACCCAATAGATGGTTTGTGCAGAAGAACTCATCCTACTAGGTCGATGACTCAATTGGAGGCGGAACAAAGGATTCAAGCATAGCACATCACATGAAGGATACTAGTTTTGAAGCCACTACATGGTATTAGGCGATGAACGTAAGATGCTACTCGGACAAATATGACACATCTGAGGAACATCATGATGGATCCCCCTATTGTGAATAAGTCACTTGGCTGAAAAATGTCCAACTACTCGAGTCATGTGAAGGAACTAAGAGCATATCTAGCAGACCCCGTAAAACGCCAACCCGTAAAACTCGTTTACAGTTCACGAAAAAACAGTTTTGCGGGCCAACGAGGGTTGCGGCCGAGTAGGCCCCGCGTAGCCGACCCGTAAAACAACATATTTTTACGGGTCGGCTACGCGGGGTCTGCTCGGCCGCAGCCCTCGTCGGCCCGCAAACCGAAAACCTGAGATTAGCCATTTTGACAGTGATTCGAACGATTGAGTTCAAATTCGAAGAATAAAACATAGTTCGCGCGCAAATAAAAGCATAGTTTTCTACGACAAACGCAAAAGGACTTCACGCAAAAGCAACGACCACGTCCATCATCATCTTGGTCGCTTTTCACCCGTCGTCATGATTTTCACTCCGTACCACCGCCATCAATGCCATCACCGCCTCCGAGTCCATCACCGGCACTTGTTCCAACTCCGGCACCGAAAGCATCGTCAGGTGCACTGAAAGCATCAGCGGCACTGGTTCCATCTCCTGATGGGAAAACATCACCGGCACCGAAACATCCACCGGCCGCCGCTAGTATCCTCCTCTTCAAGATGTCTCTCCTTGCCATATCATGTCATTCTTTGGTGATGTCGTCCATGTCATCGCGGTTCAATGTCATGATCCTCTTCTCCTCGGCAAGAAGCTTGGCCATGGCTTTGGTCTCATCGGCAAAGACTCTTCTCTCCTCAATGGCCGCCTTGCGCAACCCCTCGTCCTTGAGCAATTGCCACTTCTCTTGCTTCTCTCGTGCCTTCTTCTCCGCCAACTCTTTCTTTGCCTTCAATGTCTTCGTCAACATCAACTCATTTGATTGCACCATGGCATCTATCTTGTCCCGCAAGCTCGATGCCTCGTGTTCCCTCTTGATCTTCTCCTTTGTCTTCTTGTCTCCATCGGGCTTGTTCAAGTTTCGTGGACCATCGTCATCGTCATCATCATCCATGTTCGTACGTGAACCTCTCTTCGATGGGATTCTTTCTCAATCAACCTCCACTTATCACAATTTTTTAGCAATTCCCAACAATGCTCTAGTTCAAAATATTTGCCTTCGGAAGCTTCCATGTATTTGTATCTTTGTTGGGCAATTTTGTCCCACACAATTCAAACAATGTCAAATGATGCAATCACTTCAAATGCTACAAATGATTTGCACAACTTGGGAAGTGAAAACGAACTCACATAGTCGGATTCCACGGTTCCACTGGGAGGTTCATTGCGAACTTGTTCCAAGCAAGCAGCCCAACGGCTACAAATCGGCTTGATCACGTCCCAACGACCTTGGAGTGACCGAAAGGTGCGTGGAGTCCTATTGGGATACCTTGCCATCATGCGGAAGTATTAATCTTCGATCCTTTGCCAATACCTCTTGGCGGTTTGAGATGTGCCGGTGCACGCATCAAGAGACACCGCACTCCAAGCCTTGATCAAGATTTGGTCTTCGAACAGCGTGTAGTTCTTCGATCTCGTGCCTTTTTTTGCTTGCGCTCCCTCGTCTATCTCCTCCACCTCATCTTCACCACCGTGACCGTCCACGCCACCATCCATTTCATTGTAATCGAAATCAGCCATCGGGGCTTGATCGATGTCGACGGTGCCGGATTTCCGCCCTGCACGACGACGTTGCCCTGCCACTTGCGGACAGGCGCGGTGGTGCCTTGAGCGACGGCGGGGGCGACATGGCCGGCGACGAGATCTGCCGGAGGGAATTGCGCGTGCGGGACATCCACGGTGATGGGGGACGGCCAGGGAAGAATGGTCGGGGAAGATGGACCGAAGAGGGCGGAGGCGGGGCAATGGCGGCGAAGAGGGTGGAAGCGGGAACGGCCGCACGAAATTTCCCTCACGCTAAATCTCGCTGTGGATAGGGGGCGAGCTCGGATCAGCCTCCCACCCCATGAATCTAAAGATTGAGGACGAACTTTTGCCGCGCCCCATAAATTTTTTTACAGGTCACAACCCGATACGGGGTCTGATCAGGCAGCTTTTCTCGCGCAGATCCGTATTTAGACGGTTATTTTGCGGGTCGAAGCATTATACGTCTGCTAGAGATGCTCTAACAACTGTTCCGGCACCAGTGATCCAGCAATAGAAGAGAAAATGATTGCCATGTTATGTGTTCTAGCCATGTGTCACATACTATCGTGTTTTTACTTCTAGAATTCAAGACACTGTACCAATGTATATGTCATGTTGTAGCAAACACTTCGGAGATGTTGGATTGAAAAATGAAAGTGACTAGGATCTCTTTGACCATACCTATAGGTTCTTCTTATGTAACCTTTGGTAGGTGGTTTGAGTGACGTGATTTGCAAATAAAATTACATATTTCATACCCCTATCTCTCTAGGGTGCTACAAGACTCAAAAGAAATGACTTGGCTGCAAAGATTATGAGCAGTTGAGGCATATGAGACGAGATGACAAGAGATTATGAGAAAATTGCACTCATCTTATTGCCGCATTCCACCAGTCTATTCCGCAAAAATAACATGGAAGAATAAAATGGTAAAAGACTTCAAAAGATCTTCCAGTTAAATCCAATGTAAGCAAGATGACATTTTAACAGGGCAACGGCCAAAGCTGACCATACAAAAAACAATACTATAAACATCAAATAGTTGGTGTCTGTTTAAACTCCCACTCCTCACTGCACATTCTTTGCAGTAACTTGTTGCAATGATTCTGGAAGATCTCGGCCATTTCCCAACGAATGTCAAGAACCTCCTAGTAGTGACTAAGGCTGAAGCTTCACGTTGCCAGCTAGTGGGGATCTAGCAGGCTGTGGAACAAGCACACATTCCCACTTGCCTATTGCAACTCCCGTACTATCTGTACAAATACCCAACAGCGAATACACAAGTGCGGGAATGACTGATTAACCAAATCCAAACCCTTCATTTGCCTCATGAATAGCCAATAGCAACCTCTCCTGCAGCTGGTCTTTGGATGTGTACTCAGGCAAGTCCAGTTGGTTAAAGCTGCAGCAAGCAGAAGTAGAATAGCAAATCAGTATATATACACCTAAAGGAAACAATTATGGTTGCTGACAAGCCACATAATGGACTAGTGAAGATTGGTTACCAAGTATGAGCTGAGGGCAGATGGTTGGTGCTGCCGTACGCCTTGTGTATCTGGAACCTTTGTGGCCCAGATATTCCTTGGAGCGCACTGAAACCCTCCAGAGGTACCTGCAGTACAGTTCAAAGCATAAAACACCACATACACTAAAAGAATCAATTGACAGTAGAATGGATGCTGCAGCAAAGATACATAAATTCTCTATAAAAATGTTTCAAGAAATCACTCAAAGGAAAGGATCAGGAGTTAACACGTGAAATAGCCACCTAGAACAGTATTCATATATAGCTTCAAAATTTAAAAATGTTATATGTGCTTTCACGGTTTCACCAAATTCCTTTTAACACGTGCAATAGCAACCTATAAAAAAAATCATAAACGATAATAATTTCACCAAATACCTTTGAAGTGCCAGTAACGAACTGGAGGAATCGAGCTTTGTCCTCCTTGCTGAAACCTTGGACAATTTCCCAGAACCATTGAATAACTGGAGAAGCTATGCTGTAGCCAGAATACTCAGTATTTGCCTTTAGGTCGTCCACTGAAAGCAGATGTAAAAAAAATAAGTAGAGCACATGCAAGATCTAAACAGATCATTATAGAACTGAACTAACTCTTTCAACTCACAGTCAATATCTGGGAGTCCACTGATTAGCAGTTCAAACTCTTTGTCGTTAAAAATGGATATTAGCTCGCGAGGAATGAGCTCATTAAATCCTTCCATGAAAGCATTAATCTGAGGCCTAATTGCAGTGGTTAAACGATGCTCTGCTACCCTATCCACATATTCATGCTTGTTCTCCTCAGTGACCCTAATGTTACGCCCTCCAGGAATCAACTCACAATCAGTAACCTGCATAGAGTTGGTACTTACAGTCACCACATTAACCAAAGAGAGAGGAGTGAGAAAGAGAGGGGGGGGAGAGCGTACCTCAGCTTTCTCATACAATATCAGCTTCTCTTCATCTGCATCCATGCTAAATGTAAGGTCCAGGACATCACTTATGTCATTCTGCACAAAAGAAAAGGATAATATGTCACATCTGGACTGTCAACGGTCGACATAAACGTACACACACAAAAATACATACCTCAAGCATCCACTTAAGGTTTCTGTAGTAAGCAGGATCAATGGCTTCAATATCATGGTAAGTAACCTTGGCACCAAGTATGTGCTTGTAGAAAGATCTAGTGAAATGGACATCCAAAAGTTGGGCATCAAAGAGAGCTTTTCCAACCTGGGGAGAGAAAATTGTTAGTGGTGGTTGTGGTAGTGGTAGTAATAATAATATCATTAGTCCATTACTCACCACTCGTCCAACAAATTTGAAGTATGAGAGGTGTTCAGTCTGATACACGGAGTTAGGGTTTGGTTGAAATGTCAAGTCATTTCCAACAGTCGTGAATAGAAGGGCGCCCTTGTCAAAAATCACTCGTGATAGCAACTGATACCACTCTCTTGTGAGTCCACCAGCATCAATGCCTTCTTCTCCTTGGAAATGAACAGTGAGTCTACCCTTTAAGTCTTGTGGTGAGCGCATCCTAAGCTGATTATATGAGTCTTCCAAAATGTATGCCCGTCGGACAGAAATTCTAACAGGACTGTGATGATGGTCATGCTGATGCTTAATTTTAGACCGGAAATATGCACGTTTGTTGTCAAAATCAATCAGGCGAGGGACCTTCAACATCAGAGAGAATGATTTTTCTAGCAACCCAGAGTTTTGTCGGATAAAAGCATTTAACAATCTTCTGTGTTTCTCTGAGAATTTAACAAAAGCAGTGTGCTTCTCGTCAAGACTGGTATGGCTTGCAGATGTTTTTTGCCCATTACTAGATGTTGAAGCATCCTCCATATCAGATGTTGAAGGCTCTTGAACAGCATCAGGTTGTCCTGGACGTAACTTCTCGCATGTCACAAAGAAGGATTCTATGTACGGTAATATATTCTGGGTTCCAGCTGGCAAGGGAGGTGCTACACCAGTTGATACTCTAGTTGCATTTGCAGAAGCTGGACTCAAATTTGATGTATATTCTGAAGAGCTCTCTATTTTGCTTATGCAGTTGCTTAGCTCCAACCACAACGCATCCAATGCTATGTTAATTTCAGAAATCTGGGACAGCGCATCTGAATGGTCCTTCTCTGCAAGGAGCTCTGGATCTTTTCTCTCTTGCAGAGATGTGACAAGAGAACTCAAGGCCTGCACAACTCTTAGAACTGCCATGCCGTTGGCCGATGATGTGCTCAGAATTGCCTTTTCAGAATCTTCATACAAGTGAAGCTCATTCATGGCACAAACAGTCAAATTTTGCATCGAACGCGCAAGCTCATTTATGAAATGGCAACAGATGAAAGGAGCCAAAGCTACAATCTTTTTCAGAACTTCTGCTACAAGGAGATATGCATTGTCTGATAACCTGCAACACAAATAAGGACCAGCATCGCTTATGTTAGTTGGTCATATAAGAATATTATAGGCAAGTGATAACTGATACAAGAACATCCAACACAAAAACTATCAATCAAATAAAATAAAACTGAGCAAAACAATAGCGTGTATGATTTCTAAACAGGACAATTGATAGCAAAATGTCAATGCCGCAGCCAGCCAATAGGGAAAACGAGTTGTATAAATTACTGAAGCAGTTCATGGAAGTTAGAAGTTCATACCCATCATGCGCAAGCAATGAACATAGCAACCGAAGCTCGGCTTGAGGAAGACTATGCAAAACAGCTTGCAGGCCACTTGTATTATCTGCAGATGGTTTACCACTATCCTCGGCATTGGGCTTCGCTCCAGATGATCCAGCAACACTGGCATCCTCTTGGACATCTTGTGTTACATTCTCAGGTCCAGACGGTCTCTCAGATGAACGTTCCAACTTAGCTTGATTTATTTCATTCTCAGCATTAAGCATGACAACTTCCAGAAGATTGAGTAACTACAAATATTCAAATGATTAAGAAAACTCAACTGAGAAAAAAAAATCTATATTGAAAATGGTGAAAACAAATTGTGAACCTGTTCAAGATGAGCTACACTTCTCATATAAAGAGGCTGATTTAATAGAGTTAAAAGTAGAACGAGTGCAAAAGCATTCTGGTGTTCCCCGTCTTCCACAAGGACAGCCTTTCCACTCCTCTGATCAAGTGTTTCAGTATGGCAGGTGGGCGGGCAGGGGAACTGAAGAAAAAGTAAGAGCTTAGCCACATTTGGATGATTTCTTGCCAGGTATGTCAGAGTTTCCAGCACACGACGGGAAACCAATGGTGGCACACCTGTTTATGGGAACAAAGAAATCACTTAGCGCACAACTCAGATACAATTCTCAGCAAATATATATACCAATGGAACAATCAAACTGACAACAATAACAAGATCAAAATTATTTACCATCTGAGGATTGAGGGCGTGAATATGTGATATTTGCATGGCACCCATACAGCCGAAATGATGGCTCAGTTGCATCAATTGATTTCTTAGAAGAGCCCTGCAGATCAAGCATAAGCATGTCCACCAGAATTTGAACCAGCGTCTTTCTGCTTTCCCGGTGAGCACAAAGGTTCAAGAGAAGCCTCTGCAGCTGGCCCTTGTATATAGGCTGTACATAATAGAGGCAAAAGTTATTATCACTGTGCATGCTTTCGACACCGCCAGAAACAGTAGAACCACCAGACGAAGAAAGGGAATTACCTGAACAACTCGAAGTAATCGAATAAGAGCATTGAGAGCATCCTTGTCAACAAGAGGAGTCCCTGCAGTTTCAATTAGCTTGCTGGCCGTTTGACGGGAGGAATCACCAGTGTTTCTATCAAGGCCTGAACCAATGATATCACCACGACGAGAGGACTCTCCCCTCCTGTTCCTGGAGTTCATGCCAAAAAGTGAGCCGCTATGATAGCGATGAGCAAATCTCTCCCGCAACATGTTGGCTTCAGCAACTAGTGCAGGTGTCAATGTAGCTAGTAGGGTATCAGGAGACGTCAAAAGCACCTGGAATCAACAACCAAGACCTCTTAGTCAATTCATAGCAAATCAAATAATTGTAACTGAAGATACAATCATAGAACAGATTATGTCAAAAAACAACTTCAAAATGAGACAAATCAAATAACATGATTATACCTCCTCCCGTATTTCCGAAGGGAAGGTTGCAATAATTGATACAGCGTCCATTTCAACAGGTTGTCCTTCAAGCTCTTGAGACTGTTGTTGCAACCGTTGGGCACGTTGTTGAGCTAGAACCTCTTCACGTATATCAGGTGGCAGTGCAGCAAGGAATTCAGGATCAATGTCCGCATCATGCTGAGGCTGCTCACTGGAAGTCTGAGTCACTTGATTTTGACGTGAAGAAAGAACCTCAGCCCGTAAATCCTCAGGAAGAGCTTCCAAAAATGTAGGATCAATTAAGTCAGTGCCAGTAGCCCTGTTAGGCTCCTGAATCCCCTCACTGGCATTTTGATCAGATTCCTGGACTGTGTTTTGGGGGATCTCCCGAACACTCTCCAATGATATGTCCCTGCTACTAACTGGTACTGCATTTCCAGAAGGTCTCCGCGATCGGGTAGCTGCCTGTACATCACCCAAAGGTGTCCTGTCTGAAGCCCCATGCCGGTCACCATCATCATGTCCTTCAACACTTCCAATTTCCACATCTAAACTTCTGAGGCTTTCCCCTAGAGTAGCACCACTGCCACTGCTTGCTTGGCTTACTGCTTCCACATCACGGACAGCAGCGTCACTACGTTCATATTGCATATCCGCGACATGCTCACTTGCATTGGATGCATCTCTTTGAAGTTCATCGCTGTGAGGAGGTGCAGGACCAGCACTTGCAGAGCCATCCACCTCAGACCTTACTGCAGAAATATCATCGTTTTCATTGTTTTCATTTTGTTCTGCTGGTGCTTCCCTTGCATCCGTTTCTGGTCTGTGCAAATTACTGGGAGGATCATTTACTTGAGCACCAACAGCAGGTGTGCTCTGCTCATCAGGATGTTCAACCATAGGCCTTCTCAACTGAGAGAGCAGAAGTTCTTCAATGCCTTCAGGTACAGCAGGGGCAGCAGATCCATTGCGTTGGGGGCCATCATCCAGCCACATATTAAATCGGTGTCCATTCCGTCCACTTCGCAAGCTTCTGAATATAGCATCCAATCGGGAAGAACTATTTTCAGGATTCCGATCGGAGAAAGCCATCTCAACTAAATTTTCTGAAAAGAGATAATAATTTGGATAAGTTACGCATGATGTACCCCAGGCTGGACACACTATGTCAGTAACAATTTAAGAAGGTTAACTGCTTAAGCCCGTTTGGAAGCAAAGTATTTTAGAAGTTCTTTAAAAACAATGGTTTCTCACAAAAAAACCAAGGTTAACAATCATTTGAGGTGCTTGGCTTCAAGAAATACTATAGCTTTGTAAACCGTAGTATTGTTGATACCACAGTTTTTTTGGAGTATTATAAAAAATCCACTCTTGACTTCTTTTTAAAACCGAGAAAGCAACACTGCATCTTCCAGTCTGGCTAAGTCTACAGAACTGGAGCAAAATGATGCGAAGAAATTTATCATACCAAAATTATCACGGCACATGCCAACTGGATAACAGATTTACAAATGGGAGCAAGCAACAGACCAATATAAAGTAGTTATAAGTATTCACGTATACTTAGGTGAGCAGATAAACTTTGGTGCTTCACATGCATACTGTGCAATTTGTGTTGAACTTTCTCAATCTCAATAATAATATGTACAAAAAATTACCCTATGAAATAGTGCTGGTGCCAAACACCTAGTAGTAGCTTTAAAAATACTGCAAGAAACTGTGATCTCGTATTTTGCAACTAGGGCTTCAAAAACTGTGGTTTTGAAATACTCTGCATCCAAACAGAGCCTAAATTGTGTAAATAATAACAAATTTACGAGGATACCTGGTTGCCTCTGTTGTGTAAGTAACAGAGAAGGTTCCTCCAAGAGTGGGTGGTCCAGTACACCTTGGTCGCTTGCTCTCCCAAGAAGATTGTATAAAGATGTACTACGGCCTTGCCGTCTTGTGCCAAAAATGTCCAATGGCATTACACGCAGTGTATCCCCAGAAACATTGTTGCTCCCTCCAAAAACCTCAATATGGTCAAACACATTAATTCCATTGATCCCCTCCTCTAGGCGAAGGATTACTCCCTCCTCATCCTCGTCATCATCATCTTCTTCTTCTAGCAGATCTTCATCAAATTCTTCTTCATCAATCTCACGGTCATCCTGATCCGTATCAGCATGAGATATCTGATGGGCATCGTCTTCCTCCAGGTTGTTATTTTCTTCATCTTCATCATCTTCATCAACCTCCTCACCATCATCTGCTGACATATCTTCATCACTGTCATCTTCATCTTCAGCCATATCATCCTCTCTATTGTGCGGAATATCAAACCGAATATCCATAGTGGACTCATTTCCAGTTCTGTCTTCACCAATCTCATGCATAAAATCATCTTCACCATCATGGGCAAAACCTCCATCTATATCACGGTCATGATCCATCTCATCTGCCACCGAATCTGAACTTCTTGAAGCATGAACAACATTGAAAGTTTCCCTGTGATCAGTTACCATTGCAGTTGGTTGAGAAGTTGTGTCAAGAACCTGGAATCTATTTGATGATGAATCTACATTGTTCTGCTCCGAAACAGTCTTTGATGTGTTCTCCCCTTTAGCATTAAAATCTGCTAGATGAACGTGCTCCTTAGTAACCACTTCAAGAGCCTTGACAATACCAGTTACAATCTTTGCTGAATCAGGATGATCCAAATCAAGAACTTGAAGGGTTTTCGTTAGACACTGGACAAGGCCAACCTCAACAAATGTAACTACAGATTCTGCTGAAAGTGAGGCGCCCGTTGGCGAGCGAGCTGACAGAATATCGTTGAGCAAATCAACATAAGCATTCATCCTCAACATTGGAGGTTTGCAACCAGTAGAATTGTCTGTGAAATCAACAAATATACTGCAGATTTCAGAACAGATCCTTTTTCGTCCTTCTGGAGAACGAATAGATGAAGCCACTAAAAATTGATTACCCCTTGTTGCCAATTTGTACCTCCAATCACCATCAGGCTTTCTTTCTTTCTTTTGCTTTGTAGCATGTGGAAGGAAATGCTGTAATATATGATTAAATATTCCACCACTGGTCCGGGTAGGACCTCGCATGCTGCTCAACTCAGCATCATGGCGTAGAACAACTTGAACGGATGAAGCATAAGTTAATAGCACATCTGTGAGCAGCTTTAGGACAAATGCGTTTTTAGCCAGAGATGCAGTAGCATCTTGGATTGCTTGCTTGGATTCTTCATGTGTGACAGCAATAGCCTTCCCTTTACCTTTTGCTGAACTAGAGTCAATATCCATGTCAATGGATGACGAACCATCAGATAGGTCCTCAGCTCTTGGTGGTGGGACAAAGGACATTACTAGATCTAATAGATGCTCAATAACAGTGACAAAGGTTTGTGGTGGCTTGCGATGAGATTTCATACTCCTTGCACTCAAATCAGATTGTTTCCCTTTGGCACTTACAGGAGATGCCATAACCATGTCCCCTGATGTTATCTTTGTGGGAATACCTGATGATTTATCCTTATCAACCAACTTATCCTTATCTTTTTCCTTGCTCTTTTCCTTCTCACGGTCCTTCAATAGAACAACATACGGTCTATCTCCAACCATCTCAATCTGGCACGCAGCTTGGGCGGCCTTCATAAATATCACTGGGTCCCTGTATACAACAAACGCCAAATTTTGAACAAAATTACGTGGCGTGACCCTAGGATTTGCATGCCGATTAGCAGCTGTGACAAGACTATGGCGTATCTCTAATTCCATAGCTTGCTGAAGGGTATG
This sequence comes from Elymus sibiricus, assembly GCA_039707655.1. NCBI lineage: Eukaryota > Viridiplantae > Streptophyta > Magnoliopsida > Poales > Poaceae > Elymus > Elymus sibiricus. The sequence continues at coordinate 153,529,068 of CM077671.1, read as the reverse complement.
GGGATCTTCCAAAATATGACGGATAATTGTAGAAACCACACTGTTGAATCCAGAAAACAAGCTACTTGTCGGCAAACTTAGCAACGCATGTAGGCCACCAGACTCAAGAAAACTGATAGCAGCCACATGGACTTTCGTCAGTGTAGCACACAACTGAAGAATAGCATGCATTGTACCAGAAGGCAACTGCTTCTGAATGCATTTACAGCAGATCCTCAAAAGTTGCTCCCGGTCCTCCAAGTCCAATAACCCTACACTTGAGGAAGATTCTGAATCCTTCTTCTTGCTGTCATCAATCACAACAGATGTTTGTGTAGGTGAATGATCCTTTTTGAGAACATCAAACTCGGTAACATCTGGCAACTTGGGTTCCAACTGGAGCATTCTATCAACAGAAAGGAAACAGGAAGTGACCCAATTAGGAACCTTGGTTGTTTGACCTTCCCTTGGTTCCGACTCCCAGCTACACAGCAGACTCAAAACAACCTTGACAAGACCAGCCTTTGAGGAAACTTCACGAGCAGCGGTATCTCCATGAAGAATCAAAGCAAGAACATGGAAAAGAGCAGATAATGCAGTGTTCTTCAAAGGATCAGATGCCAAAAGACATTGCTTCAGATGATCAATCAAATATGTAAGCACCTTCACACGGTTTTGGCCGTCATTCTGTGAGCTGATAGTCAAAAGCATATCCCGGACAGGAAAAGCTAACGTTTCCTTTGCCTGCAGCAGCCTAAGACATGAAGATAATACTTCATCCATGGGAGGGAGCTGAACATTTACTTCTTCGAGCTCAAGATCATTAGTTCTGTCATCTTCCTCTTGAACAGGTGTATCAGAATTCCCTAGAGACATAGCAAGAGCTCGAGCAAGTTCATCATCCTCTGGTGGTTCCTCCGGGTGTGAAAACAACCAATCAGTCGCGATCTCAACGCTATTTGTTCCAACCTGTCTTAATGCTTCTTCAGCTCTGGCACGAGAAAAGCCCATCTCTATAATCAGGGAAATTGCATTCTCGTCAGGGGGTGGACCAGCCAAACGAGCAGCAATGTTGCTAACAGTGTTTTTTACTTCTACCCCAGAGTAAACATGCCTCATGATCGATGTGACTGAACTGATTAACTCAAGATTGCATTCTGGAAACTGTGGATGGGCCCAGATGGGAAGAACAGTCTTCAAGACTTTAGACTGAAGCAACTTCATGAATCTCTCTGCATCTTGTGGAAACCTGACAGTTCCACTAAAAATAGGCTGCTCAAGTAGTTGTCTTGTCGATGAAGAGAGAATAAATGATGACGTTACAAGATGGTCCATGGCTGCACCATAGCTGGAAAGGGGGCCATAAATCCATGAACAATCAGTATCCTTCTCTTCCTTCCCAGTTTTACTATCAGTCTCCATAGGTGACGAAGGTGGCCTGTTCATTGCGAAAAGTAACTCACTGGTAGCTTCAAATGTGGTTAAGATAGCCTGAATGACACCACGGCAATAAAAAGAATTCACCATGACTGGATTACATGATTCTGGTCTGTCCAACAATATCCCATCAATGAACTCAACAACCTTTCCAAGGTATCGGCACTTTGTAGCAACAGTAATCTCCCTCTCTGGACTGATTGTATGCCCCTCAAAATTGAGGTGCTCTAACACGATAGAAGCAATATTGCTAGCAACAGACACAACAGATGGAGATAGATTTATAGGACTGTTCTCACGGCGAGATGTAAGCAGCATTGCTTTCCCAAGCTCCATAAACAGATGGTTAATATGGTAAGAAAGTGACCTCATCATGTCACAGCAGGACGAATGCTCAGACCTTTTCTTGTCCTCTTCTGACTTCGCATTTGCATCAGATGAACTGGATGGCTGATCCTGGGAACTTGAGGGCAACCCTGTACTAGGGTATCTATCAGCACCAACTCTGTGAGAGTCAGTAGCTGCACGGCCCATATCACGATAGATATTGATAAGGTCAGACACCTGAGACTCTATGTTCCACCCAGAGCCCCGTCGCCTCAAAAGAGGATCAAGATATTGGCGAAAGGAGGTGTATCTGTTATCATCAGTGTCGCCCACAGCAGCATCAACTTGCTGGGTCTCATTTGCTGAAGGAGAACTAGCTTCAGGCTCTATTTTCTTCTCATCAAAAAGTGAAATTTGCCAAAGCACTTCCCGGTGAACTCTTCCAATATCTTCCAGCACATCCCTGCTGATGTCTCCAAATTCTGAGAGTAGAGCGTTCATCCAGCGGTTGTCTTTCGATGCCGCAAGGAAGAGCAGAAATTCAACAATAAAAAGTGATGGAATGGCTCCTTTTTCCAACTTAATCACTTCACATGACCTAAAACCTGTATCAAGTTCCTGTAGGGCATTCTTCAAGTGCTCCTTTAAAGAGGAGCAAAATGCACGCGCAAGAGGAGTAGAGTGCTGTTGAGTAAAGCCCTTGAATACCATAGTGCTGTGCAAAGCAATAGGCATCCCACCAGAAGATTGGGTGATGGTAGGTCGCAGCAAGAGTGTCAACAGAGTCTGTAGACCTCCCTTTTCTACAAACAGCCTGCAAGTTTCTGAATTTTCCATTGTCCTGTGCACCAATACCATAACATGGAAAATGCTCAAATGAGAAAACTGCTCATCATTAGCTCCATCTGTGCCAGAATCCATGGCACTTACTAAATCACGCCCTTCAACATCTGTTTCCATATCTGTTTTTTCTTCAGCGCTGGCTGCTTCAGTGATTTTATCGCCACGAGGTGAAGAAAGTTTATTGATTATTTCAATGATGATGTCAACACCAGTACTTCTAAGGGACTGCACATGACGAAGAAGCTCTTCCACTGCATTGGCTAAAAGAACAACACCTTCATTCATTGGTATCAGATATTTCCTACTAGTGAATGTCTCTACAAGAAAACGCAGCGCCGAAGTTTCCCTGACAGACTCAAGTCCTTGGTTATTAAGGCAGATTGCGCCCAGGCCATTGGGTACACATATAAGAGCTTTACAAGATGGTATCACCCCAGCAGTCACTGATGACAGGAAAGCATCGGGAAGACCAAGTTCCTTCAAAGCAGGAAAGCATGTAGGATCCTTATGTATTATCTCACTCATAACAGTAACTGAAGAGAAGTATATATCGCCACCAAACTTTCCAACATTCTGGAATATAAGGGAAAGTGACATGGGCAAAGAGTTATCATTGGAGCTTTGAGAGCGAGCAGGATTTGCAGGAGAATATGTAGCAGAACCTAATGCCTTGAGCAAAGCCTTAATCAGTCGCTTCTGTGAGTAGAGATGGTCATCTTCTGATTTCGATGTACCACTAGCAACCACTGAAGTAATGTCAGCAACACCAATAACACGCTGCACCTCCACATGTAACCTCTGAGACAAAAGTTCGACACCACCCAAATCTTTAAACAGGGAAACAGCAGGGCTGCTGTACTCCATCAGCTTCTGAAGGGTCTTTACTGCTAAACAGACAAGATGCATGTGGGAAGGATCCTTATCTTGCAGGAGAGGCAGGAGAGGTGGCACCATCCCTGATCCCCTAACGGTGGTCCCAGAACTCGAAGATGACAGCACATGAAGCAAAAAGAACTGCAGAAGGGCATCAACAATTAAAGGAGATGAAGTATCATTAGGGCTACTGAGGGACGATATTGCTTTCTGCAGAACACTAAGCAAGACCATGCGGTTTCCACCAGCAGAGATGATACTTGAGCCGCTCAGTATCCTAGCTCGCTCATGAGATGATGCATAGGCTGCTAACTGTGCTCCCAGTGCAAGCATAGCCAATGCACGGATGGGCCCAGGAACAATATCTTCTGACCGAACAAGCCGGATTAACTCATTTATGTACTCTGGCTCATTTGTGAAGAACGATGTCAGTTCATCATGGGCATCACTGGATTGCACGAGAACAATGAAAGAAAGGAGACTTATGCGACTATATAGCCTGCATGTCCTCGGGGAATTAAAAGCATGTGCATATCTTATCCTTGTAAACAAGGCAAACCGGTGCTCTGGAGGCACATTAAACTTGTCGATACATTGCTTCAATATGCTCAAGTCATCCTCCTTCCGAAGGTGCAGGTCTGGCATATGTATCACACAGAGATTAGATGACTTGGTGTCACTTGTTTGGTCAGAATCTTGGACAGGTGCCAAATTATACTCAAAATGAAGAGTGGACCCAAGACGATGTTGTGTGCCATCATATTTGTTCTCCATGTCTGCTGGAAATAAGCACAAACCCTCCAGCTGATTTCGCTCATTTGCCACAACACAGGAATACAAGCCTAGACCTTCCTCCTTGCTACCCCATCCTTGGGCCAATGATAGAAGATGGCTATTTATAGCTCCACAGTTGATCAGTTTTCCATTCATATGCAATTTTGAAGGATTTATTTTCACCACTGAAGCAAGAGTTTCCAAAGCCGCAACAACTACCTCAGGATCTGATGATGCCAACAGATTCTTAAAATGCTGATACAAGGAATAGAGGACAATGATCAGTTTAAGTGGAATAAAAACAAGGGTCTGAAATTCCCATCTTTGGGACATTAGTAAAGAGTTCAAAAGCACATAAAAAAGAACACCAGCTTACCTCAAGGCCAGCAAAAGATGTTTTGTTCTGGCAATTTTCCAACACAATTTGCATAACTCTCAAAATTTGTAAGATGGTATTTTTTGTCAACGGTTCACCCTCAGACACATCATCAGACAAGAGAAGATCCTTCCTAGAAGAGATGTATGTCTTGAAATACGTAGCAAAATGCATAAACAGAGGCTTCCAGTGGTGAAAATTTCCCTGCAACCAATTGTTAACAGTAAGTGGGTAATGAATTTAAGTGTAAACATAATGGAAATCAAATTCAGAAGAAGTAAAACTGTCACCTTATTGAACTCCCAATGGAAGCCTGATAGTGGTATGGCAATGTCATGTAGTGGAATATTGATTACACGGTCAATAAATGCTTTAACTTTTGCTGGCTGCAAAAAATAGAACGTGATTTATAATCAATTTATAACAGGTATTCCCATGATACAAGACAAATGAATTATGTATATAAACACAGAGGTGCACATATCGCAAAAAATCACAACTCATTCAAAAAAGTATTCAAGAACCAAGTATACTTACCATGATGTCACGCAAAGAACACCTTCCTATCATACCTAACAACTTAATCCTGAAAATGTGAGGCAACTATCGCACCTTTCCCAGAGTATGATATCCACTAACTAAACATTTGTGTTCTATTCTAATAGTATAAGAGCACAGTTGACCATTGCTAGCTACAAGCTGAACAGGCCATTGAAGTCCAACGAAATACTCCATTTCGTAACAAGTGGCCCTCAGATATTAAAGCATGGTATTGAACCGACATCAGAGCACATGTTACCTCATAATCTAATTCAAGCAAGGTCCCTAGTATTTATAGCATCAGAAATTCTGGCTACACCCTAAAAATATATAAACTTTTTAGATTTGAAATGAAGTACTGATACTAAAAATTACAGGGCACTGATGTATCTGCACATATGTCTTTTAATCAACTGCCCAATCTAGAAACAAGAGAAAAATTAGCAAACATATTACCTTTAGAGCCATTATTATTATAACCTAAACTACCTCTGAAACACATGTGTAACCTCCGAGAGTAATAAGTCATTGTATTATATTTGAAACAAATGTGTAACCTCGACTGAAATGCTGATAACATGTACAGAGAACCAAATATTATAAAAGCAAGTCGATAAGTGGACTAGTAGTATTAAGACATCAATATGGAAGCTGCTATCTAATGTCAAGCTAGTTAATAATACCATTAACACATATTAGGTGTACAAACCACAAGCACAAATAGCCATGTTACACAATAGTGCTATAGCACTACAGTGGCAAAAAAAGGATGAGAAACTCCACATAAACAATACAACAACCACCACAAGTATTGTCCTTTAACGGGCACATAAAGACAAAACCATAACACAAAATCCAGAAAGCTGGAGGGCATCCAGTTGCGACCCATAAATTCTCAATAAGGAAGAACTACATTCATAAGCACAAACAGCATGGAAAACGAACCCTTCTACGTAGAACACATAAGCTGGGAACAAATGCATCCATCAAAACTAGTTTGGTGCTTCTCAACATGGTATGAAGCTCATGCAGGGACATGAAGCCACAGATAGAATAAGATACTATGCGCACATGGTATGAACATTTAAATCTAGTATTGCACTTGATGTACCAACAAAAAACACCACATTAACTAGGTGGCGCACTTAGAAAGGTGCATGTAGCGGTAAAAGAATAGCACCACAACAGTGCAAGCATAGACATATGCTTCAGTGGCAAAACGTTATAACGTTTACTAAGATCACCCAATCACAAACACCTAAACATGAGATCGCCTTAAACACTAAGTAGTAACCGCAGCACCACTTCCCGCGCTTTGCACCTATCCCCGAGCGAGGCTCATCCACCGGAACACTGCCACCACAGCAACGACGGCGTCAAATCAAAACCCTAGCCTAAGACCTAGTGAGGATTCAGCCAGACTAAGCGTGTTTGCACCTACAACCACCCCGATCAAAACCCTAAATAAATAAAGAACGCGAACGGAATCGGGGAAAAGGAGACTCACCGGCTCGGACTCGACTTTGATCGCCGGCGACACGGCGCGGCTGCCAGACAGGATCTGCTGCAGCCGCAGCGGGAAGCTGGCCCTGTGCGCTGACATCGCCGCCGCTGCCATCTCCGATCGGGATTTCTCACTTGTGCCTCACCTTCGCAACAAACACACCGCCAAAACAATCAGCGCAACGAAAAAAATACCCTAAATATTTCTCGAAAACCCTAGGCCCGATCGCGGTAGCAGGGGGGTGGGGCGGGGTCGGGTACCTTCAGGGTTTTCGACCGACGAGGAGAGCACATCGGCCGCAGAAGAGGAGGCCGCGGGGATTGCGAAGGGAGGCGGCTAGGCGGGATTCGGAGATGGCTAAGGGAGGAGAGAGAAGAGGAGTTGAGGTGTTTGGGTATGAAGAGAGGGGAGAAAACCTGGGGAAGCGGTGCTTTTGTGAAGGGCGAGGTGGGGGACGAGAGAAGAGGAGGCCCAATGTAGGTCACGGGCGCGGCGCGTTTGGCTAGGTTTTCCAGCTGCGCTTCGCCACGACTTTTCCTTTTTCGAGAAATACCTTCCTTTTCTTTTTTTTCTTTCTTTTTTTTTAACACAGTATACAGACGCAAGCGCTCATATACACGCGCATACACTCACCCCTATGAACGCACACACGCACACCCTACCCCTATGAGCACCTCTGAGAGACTGAGCCGGCATATCATCTTGAAATTTACGAAGTCACCGTAGGCACCTCGTCGTCGACAGAAACGTCTCCTCACACTGAATGCGCATCGCTGGAAATCCTGAAATAAATCCAGGAATAAATGCGAGCACCAGGATTTGAAACCTGGTGGACCGGGGATACCACAGTCCCTCTAACCATCCAACCACAGGGTTGGATGCCCTTTTCTTTTCTTTCTTTATCGTAAAACTCCTTTATTTTTTTCATGTTGATATTTTGGTTTTTTATTATTGCTTACCACAATATACCATGCGCTCGTATTTCATTGGTAGCGAGTGTTACATCATGTACAAGAATATGAACTATGGAAGCTGGAGCATCTTCCATCTAAACAATAGGACTAGAGAATCTAGCTAATTCATGTGTCTATGGCAATGATCAAATATAAGACATGAAAAATTCACACGACATGTGATAACAGTCATAAAAAATAGTAGCAACGCCACCCGCGAAGTTTGGCTTCGTTCTCATTATCTCGATCGCCTCCATATTGTCCGAGTAAATGACCAAGCGGTTGCATCCAGTGTGTTGTGTCAATTGTTGTCCATACTTGAGAGTCATAATCTCAGTTGTGGTAACATCAGAACAAAAATCAATTCGGTCATCCACTGTTGCAAGAAATCTCCTGAGTTGTCACGGATAACAGCTCCACGGCAGCTACGAAGTTCGACAATGTTGCTCTGCTTGACACTGCAATGCGTGTGCCAGATTGGATATGTTCATCGTGTATGAGCTTACATCTCTCCCACCACAAATACACCAACTACAGGTCAATGTTTCCTTGTCCCAAAACCGAGGCAGATGGGTGTGTGGTAAGGATATATTCTAATACCGGCTCGCCCGTATGGTCTGTCGAGCAAGCCTCCAAAATCATACCCTTGAGACTTGGCCTTGTCCAAACATCTTTTGCTCTAGAGCACACTAATAACATATGTTTCAAAGTTTCAACTCCTTCACTACAAGCTGGGCATTGCGGCTGGACTTTGACGTGTCAATCGGTCAAAATAGTCTGGCAAGGTATTATGGCCCGTAATAATCTTCAAAAGAAGTGTTAACTTTTGCTAGACAGCTCAAGTTCCATGCCTTTTTCCAAAATTTGTTCGTTCAAGTGGAACCCAAACCATCGTTATGCCTTGTCTTGCTACCACTGGTTCCTCCATTCTTCATAATATGCTAAATGCATCAGAAAACTTCCATTTTTATGGATTCCATGCTAACAAATCAGACATGTCACGTGTTGGGAAGAGATTGGCAATATACGTCGTGGGTCCATTGCTCAAAAAGTCTGTGAGATTAACGGTTCATCCCATTGTCCCGTGATTGGGTCAATAAGATCCGACACTTTTGAAAGTAGCTGGTTCGTACGCCTTGTGATCACTTTTCTTGACGTCGATGACGGGATTCAGGCATCATCCGAGATATTAATATATTGGCCATCTCCCACACGCCAAATGTGCCCATGTTTGACAGTTCCAAATTTTAATACCCTCAAGGATATTTTGCCAAGGGTAAGATGAACCGTTCTTTGGTTCTACATTGAGAAAATCCCCGTCAGGATAATGCTTTGCTCTAAGAACACTTGCACGTAAGGAATATGGACTTTTAGTTGGGTGCCAAGCTTGTTTTTGCTAACAAAGCTAGATTGAAACATTTAATATCCCGGAATCCCATACCACCTTACTTTTTTGGAACGCACAATTTTTACCACGCACAATAATTCATTTTCTTATGGTTAGCATCATCACCCCACCAATATTGTGACATCGCATATGTTGGTATTGTTTGTGCCACCGACTTAACTAAATTCTCTTTGCCTCCAAAGGAAAGCAATCTCTCCTTACAATCATAGATTTTCTGTAAAATTCTATCAACTAGATGTTGAAAACTATTGATGACCCACAAGTATAAGGGATCACAACAGTCTTTGAGGGTAGTATTTCAACCAAATCTATTGACTCGGCACAAGGGGAGCTGATGACCCACAAGTATAGAGGATCAATCTTAGTCTTTTCGATAAGTAATGATGCGGAGCATCCCTCCATCATCCCCATGAAGTCTACACCACCAAGCCAACCCCCAAGTGGTCCCATGACAAGAGCCCATGCACGCTCTATGGAAACCGAGGTGACATCTCTCCTTGCTCAACCACCGTCTGATCCACTGTTCAAAAAATCTTCTGATTTGGCGATTTATCGCTACTCATGGGGTGACCGATAAGATTATGCCTTATCTTTACCGTTTATCATTTTATCTGATTTTTCGCTATGACGAGCAGTTTATCAGGAATCTACTGATAAATCGAGCCTATTCATCGCACTATGTTTGCAAAAACTATGTTTATTTGCGTTTTGTGGACCTTGTTACACAATATGTATTGTTGTCCTTTTTTATCATTATACGAGGATTCAAAGGCTAGGTATCAAGGTAACACTTCTTTCCAAAAATAATTGGTGTTGAATATAGCATATTTTACTAGTCGAAACCTAGGATTTGCAAAAAATGGCCGATTAATAGTCGACCGATAAAATCGATTAATCGATCGATTTTCGATTAATCTCTAATCCCCAGCTGGCCGATACGCTAACGATAAGCGATATCCTCAACATTGGTTCGATCCACTTGAGACATGGTCACTACCTCAGACGAAAGTTCTTTGTATACTCAGGTGCTCGGATGTGAGACATGGAAGCAAACACGGAGGACGTCAAGCTTGGAAGGACAAGGAAGGAGCTGAGGACAAGCCCCAGCTCATGGACGACTGGCCCCCTACGGACGACCGTAAGGTCCCGGACGTCCGGCGCCTGGAGTCGACCCACCCGAAGGCCAGCAGGACCTTACAGCACACGGACGACCGACCCAGCCCAGACGACCGACCCAGCCCAGACGACCGGCCCGCTCCAGCGCACAGACGTCCGAGCCGTCTCGCAAATCCGAAGCCAGGTCTCCCGCTCCAGAACCTACGGACGACCGGAGCCTCCGGACGACCGAGCCTCCGGACGTCCGACGCGTCCTGGAATTCCGACCACCCCAACCCAGAGCCGAATCTTCGGACGGCCGGACCCCTACGGATGTCCGGACCACCGTGAAGCCTCGGACGTCCGGACCCCTACGGACGTCCGACACCTGTTGAGCGCAGCCGCTCGGGCCTTGGCCCATGTATCCCCCTCTTTCCGCCTAGGACTATATAAACTCCTCTCCCCCCTATCTCTAGGGTTAGCTTTGTTTTAGCAAATACCTTTTTGTTGAGCATTGCTCCATTACTTCCTTCTCCCACGGAGATTGCGCTCCATTGAGAGAAGATCCAAGTGATGCCAAGGCCCCTCTAAGGGAAGATCCTAAGGGATTCAAGACCTCCTCCTTTGGAGTGAGGAGACTACCGGTTACGTGTATCCTTTTGTTGATTGTGGATCTTGTGTCTCGTGTACTCATGTGTTTCTAGTGGATGTGTAATCGAAGATTATCATTGAGTTTGTGATTTCCTCTCATGTTCTTCGTGTTCTTCGTGAAATCCCCCTCCAGTTCGTGAAAGATCGATGCACACGGGCGTGCCCCGTATCAAGTAAGAGCGTCGAACCCAACGATGAGTAGAAGGAATCAATAAGCGGTTTCTTCAACAAGGTATTCTCTGTAAGTGTTGTAAGATAGTTTTCATAGATAGTTTGATCGTAAGATAATTGATAACAGGTAAAAAATATCCAAAGTAACAAGGTGCAACAAGGTGGCCTGGTCCTTATTAGTGATAAGGACAAGACGGAGTAACTTCTTATAGTGATTAAAACGCTCCTGAGGACACACGGGAATTTCATATAGTTACTTTCACTATGATTCATTGACTCAAGTTCATTGCTTTGATAAGTTGTTATGTGGGTGAACCGGTTCTAAGGTGTTGTTCTTACTTGAACAAACAACCTACTTATGATTAACCTATCCATGCAAGCATCCGCAACTACAAGAGAAGTATTAAGATAAATCCAACCATAGCATTAAACATGCATATGGATCCGAATTAGCCCCTTGCAGAATAGATCATAAACTAGGGTTTAGGTTTCAGTCACTCTCGCAACCCATCATCTCCAAACTAATTCCACAATGCCTTCCCCTAGGCCCAGACACGGTGAAGTATCATGTAGTCGATGTTCACATGACACCACTAGAGGAAGATCAACACAACACATCATCAAAACATTGAACGAAAACCAACTTCACATGATTATTTATAACAAGTTCTTCGTGAAATCCACCTCCAATTCATGAAAGATCGACGCACACGGGCGTGCCCCGTATCATATTTGTATCAAGAGCCAAGGTTTCTCACGAATTTGGAGTCTTCCCCTTCGTTTCTAGCCAATTTTGTTTCGTTTTGACCTAATTTCGAAAATCCCCACAAAAATAGCCATACCAAATTTCTTGGATTCGCTTGATTTGAGGAGATTTTGTTGATTTTGATCCGTGGATTTCGTAGTGGACTAGTGGATCTACCTTTTCCCCACCATCCCCATCGGTTTCATCTGCAAAATCGTCGCAATTTTGCCCAAATTTTTCTTCCCTTTATCGAGTTCTTCACTCCCTGGTGAACTGGCCCAGCCCGTAGGCTACGGACATTCGGCCACCTACGGACATCCGGACTCCTACAGACGTCCGGCCACCTACGGACTCTGTCGAAGCTGAATTTTCCTCGGAAATTTTTGTTTCTCCGCCATTTCTTCCGCATTGTTCCTCCACCATTTCTTCTGCAACCCTTGCATTTGAAATTTTGAGTCGCGAGACTCTCCACTTCCTAAGGTGTTTCGGCTAATTAGGAGTGGTTCTTCACCGACATCTCCGCTCATCATCGCCCCGGATCATCGCTCCCACCTCTTCGTTCATACCACACCGTAAGCAAGGACGGTAACAGCGATGACTCTCTCCGGTTATATACCCTTGCCATTGCATTGTTACCTCGAGCCTTTTTGCGTTACTTGCCTATCGAGACTAGCCATTGAGTATTGCCGGGCTACGCTACTTGTGCACTTTAGTGATACATACTCCGCATAGCTTCATTTGCGTGCATATATCTTAGTATCATCTTTTGTGTTGCAACATAGTACCCGCATACATAATTGCTATCTTGGTGTGCACGTCCCGCATTGTGACCATAGAAAACATCATTGCAAAAGAAAAGAGAAGCAAAGCTTTTAAGCAAGAGCAAAAGTGCAATAGCATCGCAAGATTCGCATAGCATACTTGATCATCTTGGATCACTTGAGCGAGTGACATGTGCCACATACACATATAGCAAGTCGGGAATAGGAAGACGACACGTTTGGTTCCTTTTAGGTTGTGCACAAGTGCGTATCACGCCCGTTGGAGCAATCATGCTAGCTTCTCTCTAGTGTTGTGCAACGAGAGCATTTTCCGTGGATTCCACATTTTGGCTCATCCTTGGTTGCACGACCCCGATTTTCTTCCGTGTGTGTGTTTCCGTGTATACCCATTGCTATTGATCTACATTGTCTCATTTACAAATTTTTCGAATCTCTATCAACTTTATTGAATCTTATCTTTCAGATTGCTTGAAATTTGTGTCACTATCCTAACCAAGCTACTGCATAAGCCTTATTTGTGTAGGTGTGACAAGGACGACCTTCGGTACCAATTCTACTATTTCCATACTTGCACATTGAGTGATCTTGATCCACTTTCAACTTTTGGAACGGTAATTGGTATTGTCTTCTCACTCTTCCACTTATATCTTCTTGAGTGCTATGGATAGGAACATCATGTCAAACCCGGCTTTCGAGGAGCATGACGACGACGCGAACAACCACGTCACCAAGTTGCACTTCTTCGGCGCGCACAAGGCAATTACTCAAGCTCAAGATGTATTGCTTGACCGCATCGACCAACTCGCCTCCAACTTATGTGAATCCGAAATACGCACAAGGGAATACCTCGACACCAAGCTATCAAGACAAATGGAGGAGCTCCGGTCCTTGATGGTCAACCGCGCGCCTTCCACATCTACATCGACAAGGAGTTGTCACACAAGTCACAACTCAATGACGTACTCTACCGACGCAAGTTCACAAGCGCGTCATCACCATCGCAACGACCACTCTGACCCAAGTTCTCCACAAGGTCGTCACTGTCAAGACAATCCATTTCATGGCAATGGATTGCAAGATCGCATCCGCGCTTGAGACCATCGCCGCCAACAAGATCAAGATGCGTTGGAGCAAGAACACCAACGCCGAGAACAAGAACAACGACGCCGAGAAGAAGAAGAACAATGCTGCGACGAAGAACAACATCACCGTCATGAACGAGCGCTTGAAGCACATCGCACTTTGCAAGAAGCTACTCGCGCCTTGGAGGAGCGCAACCACCAAGCTCACCACGAGCAAGAAGCCCTTCGCCAAGAATAACAAGAAGAACTTCGTCGACAACGACAAGAAGAAGCCAGTCGCCAAGAGGAGCACCAAGAAAGGCGCAACCGAGTGTGTCCACCTCGTCGCCGTCCTCAAGATCATCGCGACGAACCCGACCATGATGATGAGCAAGGACAAGATCAACGTCAACACGCTCAAGGCATTGACGAGGATCCACATCCAAGACAAGGATTTCGACATCACCACCACAATGATGAACAACGCTTCAGCAAGCTCAAGTTCACAATGCCAGAGTTTTTCGGAAGCAATGATCCCGAAGACTACTTATCATGGGCCCTCAAGGTTGACAAGATCTTTTGCCTCCACAACTATGATGAAGAGAAGAAGATAGCCATGGCTTCCCTTGAGTTCCAAGACTATGTCCTTATTTGGTGGGAACAAGTGATTGAGCGAAGAAGAGAGAGAGGCGAACCTCCTATCAACACTTGGGCCCAAATGAAGGATCTCATGCGAGCTCGTTTTGTGCCTACACACTACAACTGGTATCTCTTCAAGAAACTACAACAACTCAAGCAAGGCACCAAGTCGGTAGAAGAGTACTACCAAGAGATGGAAATCGCTATGATCCGAGCCAATGTCAAGGAAGATGACAAGCAAACAATGGCACGCTTCTTGAATGGCCTCAACTACCAAGTCAAGAAGATAGCCGACTTCCAACCATACTCCAACCTTCTCGAACTTGTGCATCAAGCAACAAAGGCGGAACAGCAAGTGCAAGATGACTACAAGTACTCCAAGTTCCCCTCCAAGACCTACGGCTCAAGTGCTCAAGCTACTATGACAACAACACCTTCGAATACGAAATCTACAACACCTACCGGCGACAAGTCAAGCTACAAGGACAAGATGACTTCATCAAGCCGACCAACCTCAAGCACCTACAAGCCGAGAGCTTCATCCTCTACCCCAACAACGGATGCTACCGCCAAGACAAGCTCCATCAAGTGTTTCACATGCCAAGGCCGAGGCCACAAGACCTTCGAATGTCCAACCAAACGCAATATGGTTCTCCTCGATGATGGTACCTATGACTCTATGAGTGACGATGAGATGCAAGCTTTGGAGCAAGTGGCCATACACCGCCAAGTGAATGAAGATGAAGATTCGCAAATCTTTTGCGACAACGATTCGAGCCCCGCTCTCGTTGTCTCCAAGGTCTTGATGCTCCAACAACATGAAGACGAGGACCAACGTTGCCACATCTTCCACACCAAGGCGGGCGTCCAAGGAAAATCAGTCAAGGTCATCATCGACAGCGGGAGTTGCCACAACTTGGCAAGTGAGGACCTTTGTTCCAACCTACAATTGGTCAAGAAAAAGCACACTCGCCCCTACAAGGTCGAATGGCTAAGTGATTCCGGCACCCTCCAAGTGGACCATACCGTTGAAGTTTCCTTCAAGATAGGCGCTTATGAAGACACTTTGGAGTGTGATGTGGTTTCAATGTCTGTTTGCCACCTCCTACTTGGTAGTCCTTGGCAATTTGACCATGGCATCACACACAACGGTCGGACAATCAATATAGTTTCAAGATGAAGGGCACACAATATGTCCTTCGACCGATGTCTCCAAGTCAAGTCATCGCCGACAAACAAACTTCATCCCATCGTGGAGACAGAGAGAGTGATCCACCTCAAAGAGAGTGAGTGCCACAAGCCAAAAATGAATGACTCCACGATGAGATACATGAGAGATATAGTTCTTTTAGCCACCAAAAGAGATTTGAGGGATGTGAGTGAGAGCCCATCGACCGTTCTTCACTACGTGCTTGTGTGCAAAGATGACGTCGTTCGGACTAACCCTTCACAACATCTTCCTCTTGTGTTATCTAAGTTATTGCAGGAATTCCAAGATGTTTTCCTGATGAGCTACCTCCGAAACTACCACCAAAACGAGGGATCCAACACCGCATCGACCTCATCCCCGGAGCACCGCTTCCTAACAAGGCTCCCTACCGCGTCAACCCCGAAGAAACAAAGGAAATACAAAGGCAAGTCCAAAAACTCCTAGATAAAGGGCATGTACGTGAGAGTTTGAGTCATTGTGCAGTTCCGGTGATACTAGTGCCTAATCAAGATGGTAGTATGCGCATGTGTTCCGATTGCCGTCCTATCAATGCTATCACCATTCGATACCCTCATCCCATTCCTCGTTTAGATGATATGCTAGATGAACTTAGTGGTGCCACTATATTTTCTAAGATTGACTTAAAAAGTGGTTACTACCAAATTCGCATACAAGAGGGTGACGAGTGGAAAACTGCTTTCAAGACTAAATTTGGTCTCTATGAATGGTTGGTTATACCCATGGGCTTATCCGAAGCACCGGGTACTTTCATGCATGTCATGCATTATGTTTTGCGACCCTTCATATGATATCGTGTTGTGGTCTATTTTGATGACATTCTTGTCTTTAGCAAGTCTCTTGAGGAGCATGCTACCCATGTTCGTGATGTTTTGCAAATCCTTAGGCAAGAACAACTCTATGCAAACATGGAGAAATGCACCTTTGGTGTTGAGAAGGTAGTTTTCCTAGGCTTTGCAGTATCTTCTAAGGGCGTTCATGTAGATGAAACTAAGATTGATGCTATTAAAATTTGGCCCACACCAACGAATTTGCAACAAGTGCGTAGTTTCCTAGGACTAGCCGGTTTCTATCGCCATTTTGTCAAAGACTTTAGCACTATTGCATCTCCTCTTCATCCTTTGAGCAAGAAGAATGCACCATTCATTTGGGGTCCTACCCAAGACACCGCATTCCATGAACTTAAAAATTTGCTCACCCATGCACCTTTGCTTGTTTTGCCCAACTTTGATAAAACATTTGAAGTGCATTGTGATGCTAGTGGGAATGGAATAGGTGGTGTACTTATGCAAGAAAAGAGGCGCATTGCGTACTTTAGCGAGAAACTATCCGAAGCTCAACTTAACTACCCCATATATGACAAAGAATTGTATGCTTTGGTGAGAGTTTTACACGTGTGGGAACATTATTTGAGACCTCATGAGTTTGTTATCCATACCGACCATGAAACGCTAAAGTACTTAAAGGGTCAAACTAAGTTGAACAAACAACATGCTAAATGGAGTGAATTTATTGAGTCTTTCCCTTATGTCATCAAATACATTAAGGGGAAGAAAAACGTTGTGGCGGATGCCCTTTCCCGCAAATGCATGCTAGTTACTCAACTTGAGTTGAATGTTGTTGGTTTTGAGCACATCAAAGGCTTGTATGAGCATGATGTGTCTTTTGCTACTCCATATGCTAAATGTCAAGTGAAAACTTGTTGGGAGAACTACATGAAAGATGGCTATCTTATGCATGCTAACAAACTTTGTATACCCGAGTCTTCTCTTCGTTTGTTGCTTTTGCAAGAGGCTCACAGTGGAGGACTTATGGGTCATTTTGGACGCGACAAGACGTACGCCACACTATCCAACAAGTACTTTTGGCCCAAGATGTTTCGTGATGTTGCACGCTTCACCAATCGATGTTCTACATGCCACAAAGCTAAGTCAAAAGCTCAATCCCATGGTCTTTACATGCCTCTCCCTATACCTTTCCAACCATGGGAAGACATTAGTATGGATTTTGTACTTGGTTTGCCAAGAACTAAAAATGGCCATGATTCCGTTTTTGTCGTTGTGGACCGCTTTTCCAAGATGGCTCATTTCATTCCATGTCACAAGATAGACGATGCTTCACATATTGCAAATCTCTTTTGTAGGGACATCTTGCGACTACATGGCGTCCCCAAGACCATTGTCTCGGATTGCGACGTCAAGTTCTTGAGATACTTTTGGAATACCCTATGCGCCAAGCTCGGAATCAAGCTTCCATTCTCTTCGGCATATCACCCTCAAACCGATGGACAAACGGAGGTGACCAACCGGACGCTATCTACTCTACTCCGCGTGTTGATCAAGAAGAACATCAAGGAATGGGAAGAATGCCTCCCCATCGCCGAGTACGCCTACAATCACGCAAGCCACTCCACCACCGACAAGTCTCTGTTCGAAGTGGTCTACGGCTTCAACCCTTTGTCCCCATTGGACATCCTTCCTCTACCACTCCAAGAGCGCGTCAACATGGACGCAAGTGCAAGGGCTAGCTACATCAAGAAAATGCATGAAGATACAAGGCGCACTATCAAACGTCAAGTGGAACGCGTCACCAAGAAGCGCAACCTCAACAAGCACCCCGTGGTGTTCAAGCTCGATGATCTTGTGTGGCTACACCTCCGCAAGGACCGCTTCCCCAACGAACGCAAGTCCAAGATACTCCATCGAGCCGACGGCACCTTCAAGGTGTTGGCACGCTACAACAACAATGCCTACAAGATCGACATCCAACGCGGCAAGTACAACATGAGTGATACCTTCAATGTCATGGATCTATCCCCTTTTCATGGTGATGAAGATCTTGATCCGAGGACGGATCTTCCCCAAGGGGGGGGGGATGATGCGGAGCATCCCTCCATCATCCCCATGAAGTCTACACCACCAAGCCAACCCCCAAGTGGTCCCATGACAAGATACCGTGCACGCGCTACGGAAACCGAGGTGACATCTCTCCTTGTTCAACCACCGTTTGATCCACTTGAGACATGGTCACTACCTCAGACGAAAGTTCTCTATATACTCAGGTGCTCGGATGTGAGACATGGAAGCAAACACAGAGGACGTCAAGCTTGGAAGGACAAGGAAGGAGCTGAGGACAAGCCCCAGCTCACGGACACCGGCCCCCTACGGATGACCGTAAGGTCCCGGACGTCTGGCGCCTGGAGTCGTCCCACCTGAAGGCCAGCAGGACCTTACAGCACACGGACGACCGACCTAGCCCGGACGACCGGCCCGCTCCAGCACACGGACGTCCGAGCCGTCCCGAAAATCCGGAGCCAGGGCTCCCGCTCCAGAACCTACGGACGACCGGAGCCTCCGGACGTCCGACGCGTCCCGAAATTCCGACCACCCCGACCCAGAGCCGAATCTTCGGACGGCCGGACCGCCGTGAAGCCTCGGACGTTCGGACCCCTACGGACGTCCGGCACCCGTTGAGCGCAGCCGCTCGGGCCCATGTATCCCCCTCTTTCCGCCTAGGACTATATAAACTCCTCTCCCCCCTATCTCTAGGGTTAGCTTTGTTTTAGCAAATACCTTTTTGTTGAGCATTGCTCCATTACTTCCTTCTCCCACGGAGATTGCCCTCCATTGAGAGAAGATCCAAGTGATGCCAAGGCCCCTCTAAGGGAAGATCCTAAGGGATTCAAGACCTCCTCCTTTGGAGTGAGGAGACTACCGGTTACGTGTATCCTTTTGTTGATTGTGGATCTTGTGTCTCGTGTACTCATGTGTTTCTAGTGGATGTGTAATCGAAGATTATCATTGAGTTTGTGATTTCCTCTCATGTTCTTCGTGTTCTTCGTGAAACCCCCCTCCAGTTCGTGAAAGATCGATGCACACGGGCGTGCCCCGTATCAAGTAAGAGCGTCGAACCCAACGATGAGTAGAAGGAATCAATAAGCGGTTTCTTCAACAAGGTATTCTCTGTAAGTGTTGTAAGATAGTTTTCATAGATAGTTTGATCGTAAGATAATTGATAACAGGTAAAAAATATCCAAAGTAACAAGGTGCAACAAGGTGGCCTGGTCCTTATTAGTGATAAGGACAAGACGGAGTAACTTCTTATAGTGATTAAAACGCTCCTGAGGACACACGGGAATTTCATATAGTTACTTTCACTATGATTCATTGACTCAAGTTCATTGCTTTGATAAGTTGTTATGTGGGTGAACCGGTTCTAAGGTGTTGTTCTTACTTGAACAAACAACCTACTTATGATTAACCTATCCATGCAAGCATCCGCAACTACAAGAGAAGTATTAAGATAAATCCAACCATAGCATTAAACATGCATATGGATCCGAATTAGCCCCTTGGGGAATAGATCATAAACTAGGGTTTAGGTTTCAGTCACTCTCGCAACCCATCATCTCAAACTAATTCCACAATGCCTTCCCCTATGCCCAGACACGGTGAAGTATCATGTAGTCGATGTTCACATGAAACCACTAGAGGAAGATCAACACAACACATCATCAAAACATTGAACGAAAACCAACTTCACATGATTATTTATAACAAGTTCTTCATGAAATCCACCTCCAATTCATGAAAGATCGACGCACACGGGCGTGCCCCGTATCATATTTGTATCAAGAGCCAAGGTTTCTCACGAATTTGGAGTCTTCCCCTTCGTTTCTAGCCAATTTTGTTTCGTTTTGACCTAATTTCGAAAATCCCCACAAAAATAGCCATACCAAATTTCTTGGATTTGTTTGATTTGAGGAGATTTTGTTGATTTTGATCCGTGGATTTCGTAGTGGACTAGTGGATCTACCTTTTCCCCACCATCCTCATCAGTTTCATCTGCAAAATTGCCGCAATTTTGCACAATATGGGCATCCAGGTCCCGCTATTGGTTATTGATCGTAGAGGTGTCTCGGTCATGTCTACATAGTTCTCGAACCCACAGGGTCTGCACACTTAACGTTCGGTGACATTTCAGTAGTATTGAGTTATGTATGGTGGTGACCGAAGGTTGTTCGGAGTCCCGGATGAGATCCCGGACGTCATGAGGAGCTCAGGAATGGTCCGGAGGTAAAGATTGATATATAGGAAGTCGCATTTTGACCATCGAAAAAGTTTCAGGTGTTTCCGGTAGTGTACCGGGAGTGCCGGAGGGCCATCGGGAGGGGCCACCCACGCCGGGAGGCCACATGGGCTTGAGGGGTGTTGCACCAGCCCTTAGTGGGCTGGGCAAACCAGCCCCACAAGGCCCATGCGGCTAGGGGGTGGGAAAAGGCAAAAGCCTAAGAGGGAGGAAGGCTTTCCAAGTAGGATTGGAATCCTACTTGGAGTAGGATTGGAGGTGGACTCCTCCACCTCTACCTTGGTTCGGCCAACCCCTAGGGGGAGCCCTAGGCCGGCTACCTCCTCCCCCCCCCTCCTATATATACTAGAGGAATAGAGCCCCCAAAGACACAAGTCCACGTGCTAGTTCTCTATTCCCTAGTTCCTCCACCAAATAGATTCCGACGGTGCTTAGGCGAAGCCCTGCCGGAATAGTTCCACCACCACCGCCGCCACGCTGTCGCGCTGCCGGAGAACTCATCTACCTCTCCGCTCCCTCTTGCTAGGTCAAGAAGGCGGAGATCGTCATTGAGCTGTACATGTGCTGAACGCGGAGGTGTCGTCCGTTCGGCGCTAAATCGTGATTGGATCGCGGGACGGCTAGCGATTTGGATCGCGAAGACGTTCGACTACATCAACCGCGTTTCTTAATGCTTCTCGCTTAGCGATCTACAAGGGTATGTAGATCCACTCTCCCTCTCGTAGATGCTCGTCACCATGGATAGATCTTGTGTGTGCGTAGGAAATTTTTTGTTTCCCATGCAACGTTCCCCTACAGTGGCATCATGAGCTAGGTCTATGTGTAGATGAGATCACGAGTAGAACAGAAAGGAGTTTGTGGGCGTTGATGCTCAGATTGCTTCCTCCCTTGGTCTTTTCTTGATTCAGCGGTATTGTGGGATGAAGCGTCCCGGACCAACCTTACTGGTACACTTACGAGAGACCGGTTCCATCAACTGACATGTAACCTTGTTGCATAAAGATGGCTGGCGGGTGTCTGTCTCTCCCACTTTAGTTGGATCGGATTCGACAAAGGTGGTCCTTGATAAGGTTGAATAGCAATTTGTGTATCACCGTTGTGGTTTTTGCATAGGTAAGAATCGTTCTTGTTAGATACCCGTAGCAGCCACGTAAAACATGCAACAACAATTAGAGGACGTCTAACTTGTTTTTGCAGGGTATGTTGTGATGTGATATGGCCAATTACATGATGAGATATATGTGATGTATGAGATGATCATGTATTGTATAGAATATCACGACTTGCATGTCGATGAGTACGGCAACCGGCAGGAGCCATAGGGTTGTCTTTAATTTATTTTCGCCGTTTTGCTTTACTTTATCGCTATGAGTTAGCAATAGTCGTAGAAGCAACAGTTGGCGCGACAACCTCATGGCGACACGTTGATGGAGATCATGGTGTCATGCCGGTGACGATGAAGATCATGTCGGTGCTTTGGAGATGGAGATCAAAAGCACAGGTTCATGGCCATATCATGTCACTTATGATTTGCATGTGATGTTAATCCTTTTATGCATCTTATTTTGCTTAGGATGACGGTAGCATTATAAGGTGATCCCTCACTAAAATTTCAAGATAAAATTGTGTTCTCCCCGAGTGTGCACCGTTGCGAAAGTTCATCGTTTCGAGACACCACGTGATGATCGGGTGTGATAGACTCTACGTTCACATACAATGGGTGCAAGCCAGTGTTGCACATGCGGAACACTCGGGTTAAACTTAACGAGCCTAGCATGTACATACATGGCCTCGGAACACAAGAGACCGAAAGGTCGAACATGAGTCATATGGTAGATATGATTAACATGAAGATGTTCACCATTGAAACCACCTCATCTCACGTGATGATCGGACTTGAGTTGGTGAATTTGGATCATGTGACACTCGAATGACCAGAGGGATGTCAATTTGAGTGGGAGTTTTTTAAGTAATATGATTAACTAAACTCATTATCTTGAACAATAGTCTAAAGTTGTCTTTGCAAAATTTATGTTGTAGATCAATGGCTCGCGCAGTAGCACCCCTGAATTTTAATGCGTTCCTAGAGAAAGCTGAGTTGAAAGATGATGGAAGTAACTTTGTGGACTGGGCCCGTAATCTAAGGATTATCCTTACGGCTTCCCAAAAGGCTTATGTCCTTGATGCACCGCTTGGTGAACCACCCGCTCCAGTAGAGTCTCCAGACGTTGCGAACGCCTGGCAGGCATGTTCTGATGATTACTCAATGGTTCAATGTGCAATGTTGTATGGCTTAGAACCAGGACTTCAAAGACGTTGAACGTCATGGAGCATATGATATGTTCCAGGAGTAGAAGTTTATCTTTCAGAAGAATGCCCGGATCGAGAGGTATGAGACCTCCGACAAGTTCTATGCGTGCAAGATGGAGGAGAACGGGTCTGTCAGTGAACACATACTCAGAATGTCTAGGAATTCCACCCGTCTGGCTGAATTGGGGATGCCCCTTCTGCCAGAGGCGATCACTGACAGAGTTCTTCAATCATTGCCACCTAGCTACAAGAGCTTCATGTTGAACTATAACATGCATGGGATGAACAAGTCAGTCGCCGAGCTGTTTGCAATGTTGAAGGTCGCTGAGTCTGAGATTCATAAGGAGCATCAAGTGTTGATGGTCAATAAAACCACTAGTTTCAAGAAGAATGGCAAGGGTAAGAAGGGTAACTCCAAGAAGAGTGGCAAAGCAGTTGCCCCTCTCGTGAAGAAACCCAAGGCTGGACCCAAGCAAGAAACTGAGTGCTTTCATTGCAAGGGAACTGGTCACTAGAAGCGGAACTGCCCCAAGTATCTGGCTGACAAGAAGGCGGCCAACAACAAACAAGGTATATATGATACCCATGTTATTGATGTGTACCTTACCAACTCTCGTTGTAGTGCCTGGGTATTTGATACCAGTGCGGTTGCTCACATTTGCAACTCAAAACAGGAACTGCGGAATAGACGAAGACTAGCAAAGGACAAAGTGACGATGCGCATGGAAATGGTTCCAAGGTTGATGTGATCGCCGTCGGCACGCTCGCTCTTCGATTACCATCGGGATTAGTGATGAACCTGAATAATTGTTATTTAGTGCCTGCGTTAAGCATGAACATTATATCTGGATCTTGTTTATTGCGAGACGGTTACTCATTTAAATCAGAGAATAATGGTTGTTCTATTTATATGAGTAATATCTTTTATGGTCATGCACCCAATGTGAGGGGCTTATTCTTGTTGAATCTCATAGTGATGATACACATGTTCAAAAATTTGATGCCAAAAGATGTAGAGTTGATAATGATAGCACCACTTTCTTGTGGCACTGCCGCTTAGGTCATATTGGTGTAAAACGCATGAAGAAGCTCCATGCTGATGGACTTTTGGAGTCACTTGATTTTGAATCACTTGACACATGTGAACCATGCCTCATGGGCAAGATGACTAAGACCCCGTTCTCTGGAACAATGGAACGGGCAAGTGACTTATTGGAAATCATACATACTGATGTGTGCGATCCAATGAGCATTGAGGCACGCGGTGGATATCGTTATTTTCTCACCTTCACTAATGACTTAAGTAGATATGGGTATATTTACTTAATGAAACACAAGTCTGAAACGTTTGAAAAGTTCAAGCAATTTCAGAGTGAAGTTGAGAATCATCGTAACAAGAAGATTAAATTCCTACGATCTGATCGAGGAGGAGAATATCCGAGTTATGAGTTTGGCAGTCACTTAAGATAGTGTGGAATTGTTTCACAATTGACACCGCCTGGAATACCACAGCGTAATGGTGTGTCCGAACATCGTAATCGAACCTTATTGGATATGGTGCGATCTATGATGTCTCTTGCCGATTTGCCACTATCGTTTTGGGGTTATGCATTAGAGACAACTGCATTCACTTTAAATAGGGCACCATTGAAATCCGTTGAGACGACGCCATATGAACTATGGTTTGGCAAGAAGCCAAAGTTGTCATTTCTTAAAGTTTGGGGATGTGATGCTTATGTCAAAAAGCTTCAGCCTGAAAAGCTGGAACCCAAAGCGGAGAAATGCGTCTTCATAGGATACCCAAAAGAGACAGTTGGGTATACCTTCTATCTCAGATCCGAAGGGAAAGTGTTTGTCGCTAAAAACGGAACATTTCTTGAGAAAGAGTTTCTCTCAAAAGAATTGAGTGGGAGGAAGATAGAACTTGATGAGGTTGTTGAACCTTTACTTCAACCAGAGAGTAGCGCAGCACAGAAAGATATTTCTATAGAGCCTACACCAGTTGAAGAGGAAGTTAATGATGATGATCATGAAGCTTCAGATCAAGTTGCTATCGAACCTCGTAGGTCGACAAGGACGCGTACTGATCCTGAGTGGTACGGCAACCCTGTCTTAGAGGTCGTGTTGTTGGACAACGATGAACCTACGAGCTATGGAGAAGCGATGATGGGCCTGGATTCCGAGAAATGGTTAGAGGCCATGAAATCCGATATGGGATCCATGTATGAAAACAAAGTATGGGCTTTGGAAGTATTACCTGAAGGGCAAAAAGCCATTCAGAACAAATGGATCTTTAAGAGGAAGACAGACGCGGACGGTAATGTCACCATCTATAAAGCTCGACTTGTGGCAAAGGGTTTTTCACAAGTTCAAGGAGTTGACTACGATGAGACCTTCTCACCCGTAGCGATGCTTAAGCCCGTCAGAATCATGTTAGGAATAGCTTCCTTTTTCGATTATGAAATTTGGCAGATGGATGTCAAAACAGTGTTCCTTAATGGTTTCCTTAAGGAAGAGTTGTATATGATGCAACCAGAAGGTTTTGTCGATCCAGAGAATGCTGACAAAGTTTGCAAACTCCAGCGATCCATTTATGGACTGGTGCAAGCATCTCGGAGTTGGAATCTTCGCTTTGATGAGGTGATCAAATCAATCGAGTTTATACAAGTTTACGGAGAAGCTTGTATTTACAAGAAAGTGAGTGGGAGCTCTATAGCATTTCTAATATTATATGTGGATGACATATTACTAATTGGAAACAATATAGAACTTTTGGAGAGCGTGAAGGAATATTTGAACAAGAGTTTTTCAATGAAGGACCTAGGAGAAGCTGCTTTCATATTAGGCATCAAGATCTATAGAGATAGATTGAGACGCTTAATAGGACTTTCACAGAGCACATACCTTGACAAAGTTTTGAAGAAGTTCAATATGGACCAGTCCAAGAAGGGGTTCTTGCATGTATCGCAAGGTGTGAAGTTGAGTAAGACTCAATGCCCAGTGATTGCAGAAGATAGAGAAAAGATGAGTGTCGTCCCCTATGCTTCACCCATAGGCCCTATCATGTATGCAATGTTGTGCACAAGACCCGATGTCAGCCTTGCCATAAGTATGGCCGGAAGGTTTCAAAGTTATCCAGGAATGGAACACTGGACGTCGGTCAAGAATATCCTTAAGTACCTGAAAAGGACTAAGTTCATGTTTCTCGTTTATGGAAGTGATCAAGAGCTCGTCGTAAAGGGTTACGTCGATGCAAGCTTTTACACTGATCTGGATGACTCTAAGTCTCAAACCAGATACGTATTTATTCTCAATGGGGGTGCGGTAAGCTGGTGCAGTTCCAAGAAGAGCGTGGTAGCTGATTCTACCTGCGAAGCGGAGTACATCGCTGACTCGGAGGCGGCGAAGGAAGGTGTCAGGATGAAGGAGTTCATGACAGATCTTGGAGTAGTGCCTAGTGCACTAAACCCAATGACTCTGTTCTGTGACAACACTGGTGCCATTGCTCTAGCCAAGGAACCAAGGTTTCACAAGAGTACCAGACACATAAAGCGACGTTTCAATTCCATACGCGATTACATCAAGGAGGATGCCATAAATATTTGCAAAGTGCACACGGATTTGAATGTTGCAGATCTGATGACTAAACCTCTTCCAAGGGCTAAACATGATCAACACCAGAACTGTATGGGTGTTAGATTCATTACAATGTAAATCACATAGTGATATGAGCTAGATTATTGACTCTAGTGCAAGTGGGAGACTGTTGGAAATATGCCCTAGAGGCAATAATAAAAGTAGTTATTATTATATTTCCTTGTTCATGATAATCGTTTATTATCCATGCTATAATTGTATTGATTGGAAACATTGATACATGTGTGGATACATAGACAACACTGTGTCCCTAGTATGCCTCTAGTAGACTAGCTTGTTGATCAAAGATGGTCAAGGTTTCCTAGCCATAGACATGAGATGTCATTTGATAACAGGATCACATCATTAGGAGAATGATGTGATGGACAAGACCCAAACTATGAATGTAGCATATGTGTAAGTGCATCTAGTGCCCCTTAGTGATTTTGGTGTATTGAAGACGTATAGGTTAAGAGACTAATGCGTTTGTAAGTGTACACAGGCTCTATAAGTCGCTGAGGAGTTTGATACATTCGGAGATAATCGACCCCTAAAAATGTATGTCTTCAACTGAAGACTTTGGTGAAGACTTTGGTATTCCCTGAAGACTTTGAAAAAGAAGAAGTTGGTGTGACCTTGAAGATATGAACGAGGACTATGAAGCGTGAAGACTTTTGTTTTTATAGTTTCATTTCCTTTCTTTGAGTCATAGGAAACACCGTACTGTTAAAGGGGGCCGAGGTAATACTAAGGAAAATTTCCAACTGATGCTCAACTCTAAAGCCTCAACCTATCCAATCCTTCGAGTGAAGCCTTTGGAAATCTCTTGCAGTTCAGTCAAGTTCTTCAGTGACAGAGACGATGATCTTCTGGTCTCTGAGGAAATTGGTCTGACTGAGGAGTTAGGATTTCGCCAGTGCGAATTGCCTACAAGTGAGGAATATGATAAGCCTGAGGACTTTCATAGTTCGAAATTCTGACCGTTGCTGTGCTAAGCGCCAGTTGTCCCCAATCATCCTATCCACATAACGGTCATATCATTGGGGGCATTTATGTCTTATCATGTCAGGTTGCACTCTGGCTATAAATAGCCATCCCCCACAACCACTAGTTGGTTGGCTGCTCCGAGAGAGAACTGACACTTGTCATTTGAGAGCAACCCATCCTCCGAGGACTTTGAGAGAAAATCATCAGTGAGAGAAAAACCCCAAATCCAAACCACCAAACCCAAAGTGATTGAGCATCACTGAAGAGATTGTTCCTGTGTGGAACCGACACTTGTTACCTTTGAAGGTTGTGTATCTTCCAGACGGTTAGGCGTCATGGTCTAGTGCATCCTGCAGTCAATTGGGGATCATGAAGTGACCTTGGTCTAAGCATCCAGCAGTCAATTGTGGATCGCCGGGTGACCAGTTTGTGAGGGTTTTGGAAGTCTACCCCAAAGACTTACCACGAGTGTTGGGCGAGGACTGTGTGACCTTAGCTCAAGGAGAATACGGTAAGGACTGTGTGTCCTGGGACTGTGTGTCCTCTGGTTTAAATACCAGGCCGCTCCAAACCAGACGTACGACTGTCACAGCAGTTGGAACTGGGTCATCAAACCATTGTCTTCATCAAGCTACCTGGTTCCATTTCCTCAACCCTATCATTTCCTCGTATACTTGTTGTTGAAATTGATCGTTACTGTTTGAAGAATTTGACTGAAGACTTTCTCAATTTCCTCACCTCAAATTCTTCAAGCTACCTTGTTCCTCACCTGCTTATCCTGTAACACGCTACCTATAATCTGTGCATGCTTTATTTCATCATGATGACTATGCTACTGCTATGTTTCTCATGCACTTGAGTATTTATTCCGCTGCTTGTTATTCCTCACATTTCAAATTCCTCAAGTTGAAATTCCTCAGTGATGAATTTGTAAAAATCACCTATTCACCCCCCTCTAGTCGATATAACGCACTTTCAATTGGTATCAGAGCCAGGTACTCCCTTGTTCTGTGTGATTTTGGTTTAACCACCTGTAGTTCTAGTTATGTCGACTGCAGGTATGATCAAGGTTTCCGCAGGATGTCCTACCTTCGATGGGTCGGACTATCCCTACTGGAAGAACAAGATGCGCAAGCATCTTGAGGCTATTGACAATGATCTCTGGTACATTGTGGAAAATGGTGTTCCCTCAGTTACTCCCACGATCAACACTGCTGATGTGAAGAGATTCAAGCAACTTGATTCACAAGCGAAGAATATCATCTGTGGCCATCTGAGCAAAGGTCAGTATGGCAGAGTGAGTGCTTTGGAGTCTACTAAGCTTATCTGGGATAGGCTGTCCAAAGTCAACGAAGGTGTTTCCACTCAACGTGACTCCCGTGTTGATGTCCTTCGCAATCTCTTCAACCACTTCAAAAGACTCGACAATGAAAATGTTCAGCAAACTTTTGATCGTCTCACTGATATCTCCAACGAGCTTCAAGCTCTGGGTGCCACTGACATCACCGACCACAAAGTGGTGAAGAAACTGCTAAGATCTCTTGATTCCTCATTCGACACACTGGCTTTGATGATTCAAGAACGTGGAGACTACAAGTCACTTGATCCTGCTGATATACTTGAGAGACTCAATACTCATGAATTCCAACAAGCTGAGAAGAGAGACCTCTACGGACCGAGCTATGGAAGATCTCGTGCTCTGAAGGCAAAAGCAATTTCCTCATCCGAAGACGAAGACTCTGATAGTAGCCTTGGTGATCCTGAAGAACTGAGTCACGAGCTGACAATGCTCGTGAGGAAATTCCAGAAGTTCTCAAGGAGAGGCCGATTTGGAAAGTCATCAAAAAGTGGTTTGAGGAAATCAGATTCCTCAAGCGACTCCAAGAAGAGAACTTGTCACAAATGCAAGAAGTCTGGTCACTTTATCTCTGACTGTCCTCTCTGGGAAAAAGAATCAAAGAAGAAGAAGTACAAGGATGACAGTTCTGATGACTCGAAGAAAAAGAAGAAATCTTCAAAGTCTTCATCTGCAAAGTCCTCATTGCACAAGAAGAAAGGTTCCAGAAAGGCTCGGGCTTTCATTGGCAAGGAAATGGACTCTGAAGAAGAATCTGAAGAATATGAAGAAGAGGAAGAATCTGAGGAGGAGTCTGACTCTGGTGTTGCCAGCCTTGCTCTCGCCACTGCTTTCGTCTGCAAGTCCATCTTTAACGATGAAGAAAATGACCACTCCAACGACTCTGACATCAGCAATGATGAACATGCTCCCACTTACTGCTTCATGACGAAAGGCATCAAGTCACTCACAGAATGTCCCAATCTTGATGACATTGAATATCCTAGGTGGAAGGTTCTGATGAAGAAGCTTCTCAAATCAATGAACAGTGAGCTATGGACTGTTACTGAACTTGGACTGACTGAACTCTGCAAGATGGCAAATGCTGAGGAAATTCGAAAGTACACTCAACTTGATGCTCAGGCGAGGAACATCATCTGCTCAAGCCTATCAATCGTCATGTTCAAGGGCATCTGTCATCTTCAAAACGCCAAGCTCATCTGGGATAGGATGATGGATGTCAATGAAGGCTATCGCACTCGTCAAGACCCCATGTTCATCGAACTCAAGAAAATCCTCAAAACCCAGGAATCAGATCCTGGTTCATCTTCTTCACTTTGTCTTATGGAAAAAGGTTCCAAGGTACACAAGCATCACTCTTCTTCTGAATCAAGTGAAGGTGAATCTGATGAATATGTGAAACCTAGCTATGCCAAACTTGCTAATATTGCCACTAAGCAACAAAGTGCACTTGAAAAGCTTCAGAAACTGCTAGACAAAAGCGATGATCTGTTGAATGAGGAAGTGGATCGGACTCAAACTCTGTCTGATGATCTCAAAAGTCTCCAGACAAAGTATGATAACCTTCAGAGTCATCATAATGCTCTCTTAGTTGATCATGAGAAGCTTTCTTATGAATTTCTTCAAAGAAAGCAAGATCTTGAGAAACTAAGAGTGTCTCATGAGGATCTCCAAAGGGAAAATGATTCCTTACTGGCTCAACAGATCAGTACCGCTCAGGAAGAATTTGTTCCACCATGTTTGAAATGCATCGAACGTGAAACTGCTAATTCTTCACCTGAATGTTCAAATGTTTCTATTGCTGCAAATTCTTCAACTATCCCCGTGGTCACAAATTCCTCATCTAAGGATACCACAAGTATCACTGATGAAAATGCAGGGTTGAAGGAATTGTATGTGACAGGCATGTACAAAAGTCTCAAAGGGCATCAAACCCTTTGCGAGGTGCTCAAAAAGCAGATTGTGAACAGGAACACTAGGAAAGAGGGTATTGCATTTGAGAGGAAACTCAATGCTGATGGATCCTACTGGACACCTGAGCAGTACCCCAAAACCTCATGGGTTGCTGCAAAAGGACCTCCTGTGGATCCATCCACTTTATCTGGCTTTACTTGTAAAACTTCATATTCCTCTGATGAGTCACTTGACTCCAACTACAAATTCTTCAAAAATCAGAAAGGTGAAGTATTTGCCAGATTTGTTGGAACTAACTGCAGGAACGGTTCACCTATGAGGAAAATCTGGGTTCCTAAGAGTTGCTTGGAAAATCTTTAAGTGAATGTCCTCACGACACCACCCATGAAGAAAAGGAACCCCAGATCAAATTCCTCATATGGACAAAAGTCTTCACTTGGACCAAATTCCTCAAATGGTCAAAAGTATCATTCTCGTGCTAATGCATCTGTTTCGCAGGGAAAATCTAAGAGTTCTGAATACGTGCATTATTCTTCAAATCATTATGTTCATAAGTCCTCGAAGAATTTCTCTGCTTATTCATATGAGTACTCTAACCCTAGTCCTGTGAAACGAAGTGCACTAGCTTCAATGCCTCCCTTCTCATATGGAGCTCACAGAATGATGAACTCTTTGCCACCCCTCGAGATGTGGGTGGTGAAGAAATTGAACTAACTTCTTATGCAGGGTCAGGTCTCCAGACGAACTTGAATGTCTGATGAATTTGCTGGAGACCTGAGGAAATGCTTGAAAGGATGCAAGCTAATCATGCATAAATGAATTCCTCATTTCTCACGTCCTCACACTGCTTTACTTACTATGTTGTGTGATGAAATTCTGCCTGATGAATTTGGTGTCATATTCTTCACACTGAAGGATATGAGTTCGTAAGTTGTACTAATTCATCTGTAGGATGAAACTCCAAAAGCTACTGAGTGGGTCCTCGATACTGGATGCACCAACCACATGACTGGTGACAAGAGTCTACTGATGAATATGCCACTTGCCCCATCTCATCTGAAGCATATCACCTACGTTGACAAAGGAAAAATCAAGGTATTGGGTCTAGGTAAGGTTGCAATCTTCAAGGACCGACACATGGACAAGGTGATGCTTGTCGAATCCCTCGGGTTCAACCTCATGTCTGTCTCAATGCTTTGTGATCTTGATATGGTTGTCATCTTTGGAAAATATCGTTGTGTTGTCATCATGGAATCTGACCATTCCAAAGTCTTCAAAGGCTTTAGGAGAGGAGACTTGTATATTGTTGATTTCTCTACAAGTCCTCAGCCTGCCACGTGCCTACTTGAAAAGTCCTCAGAAGGCTGGCTGTGGCATCGACGACTTGGACATGCTGGTATGAGGAACTTGCACACGCTTGTGAAGGAAAAGCACGTCATTGGCATTGAAGGTGTCAAATTCCTCAAGGATCACCTCTGTGGTGCTTGTGAGTCTGGGAAGATTACCAGATCCAAGCATCCCTCGAAGACAATCATGACCACGACTCGACCTTTTGAATTGCTTCACATGGACCTCTTTGGCCCCACTCATTATTTCACACTAACAAAATCTTCAAGTTTGTATGGCTTTGTCATTGTTGATGATTACTCTCGTTACACTTGGGTGCATATTATTCTGTACAAGTCTGAAGTGCAGGATGTCTTCAGACGATTTGCTTCAAGGGCCTCAACAAACTTCGGCGTCAAGATCAAGCATATCAGGAGTGATAATGGGACTAAGTTCAAGAACACCAATCTTGATGAATATCTTGATGAACTTGGTATTACTCATGAGCTATCTGCCCCATATACTCCTCAGCAGAACGGCGTCGTGGAGCACAAGAACAGGACTCTTGTTGAGATGGCTCGCACCATGCTTGATGAATACAAGACTCCTCGTCGCTTTTGGCCTGAGGCAATTGATACAGCATGCCACATCATCAACAGGGTATATCTTCACAAATTCTTCAAGAAGACATCATATGAACTCATGACTGGCAAGAAACCCAATGTAAGTTATCTCAAAGTCTTCGGTGCAAAATGCTGGATAAGAGATCCTCACCACAGTTCTAAATTTGCACCGAAAGCACATGAAGGTTTTATGCTTGGTTACGGAAAGGACTCGCACACCTACAGAGTCTTCAACACCTACCATCAAAAGGTTATTGAAACTGTAGATGTGCGGTTCGATGAAACTAACGGCTCACAAAGAGAGCACCTGCCTTCTGTGCTAGATGAAAAGTCTCCTGAGGAATCCATTAAGTTGAAGGCTACTAAGGATGTCGTACCCACTGAAGAAAATCCTCAACCCACTGAGGAAGTCATTCTAACCAATGAAGACATTCATGCTGATACACCTGAAGAAAATGGTGCTGAAGAAAATCCTCAGCCACGTCAACCTGCTCATCCGAGAGTTGCAAATGAAGTGCAGATTGACAAAATCATCGACGACATCAATGCACCAGGTCCTCTCACTCTCTCAAGAGCTTCACATTTGACTAACTTTTGTGGGCATTTTGCCTTTGTCTCTATCATAGAGCCCACCAAAGTTGATGAAGCTTTCAAAGAGCCTGAGTGGATTCAAGCTATGCAAGAGGAATTGCATCAATTCAAGCTCAACAACGTGTGGGAACTTGTCAAGTGGCCAGATCCTCACAAGCATAACATCATAGGTACCAAGTGGATCTACCGCAACAAGCAAGATGAAAATG
Organism: Elymus sibiricus; assembly: GCA_039707655.1. Classification (NCBI taxonomy): domain Eukaryota; kingdom Viridiplantae; phylum Streptophyta; class Magnoliopsida; order Poales; family Poaceae; genus Elymus; species Elymus sibiricus. The sequence goes on along the minus strand of CM077671.1, from coordinate 153,495,641 downwards.
GCCTTGTGGTAAGGAATAAGGCTCGTATTGTAGCTCAAGGCTACACACATGTTGAAGGAATTGACTTTGATGAAACTTTTGCACCTGTTGCTAGACTTGAAGCTATTCGCATATTGCTTGCTTATGCTAACCATCATGATATCATTTTATATCAAATGGTTGTGAAAAGTGCATTCCTCAATGGTAAGCTTGAGGAAGAAGTATATGTTGCTCAACCCCCAGGTTTTGAAGACCCAAAGCATCCTGACAAAGTCTTCAGACTCAACAAGGCCCTCTACGGCCTCAAGCAGGCCCCTCGGGCATGGTATGACACTCTGAAGGAATTCCTCATGAAGAAAGGCTTCAAACCCAGTTCACTCGACCCAACTCTTTTCACTAAATCCTATGACAATGAACTGTTCATATGCCAAATATATGTAGACGATATTATCTTTGGTTGTACTGACAAACGTTACAGTGATGAATGTGCCTATATGATGAGTGAAGAATATCAAATGTCTATGATGGGAGAGTTGAAATTCTTCTTAGGTCTTCAAATTCGTCAGCAAGACAATGGCATCTTCATCTCACAAGAGAAATACCTCAAGGATGTTCTGAGGAAATTCAACATGCAAGACTGCAAAGGCGTCTAAACTCCAATGCCTTCAAAAGGCCACCTCTGCACTGACGAAAATGGTAAAGATTTCGATCAGAAGGTATACTGCTCCATGATTGGCTCTTTATTGTATCTATGTGCATCTAGGCCTGATATTATGTTGAGTGTTTGCATGTGTGCCCGATGAGGGAGTCCTGGTTTAAGGGGTCCTCGGATAGCCGACCTGTATCTCGTGGGCCGGACTATGCGGGCCACTGGGCGAGCATTAGGAGATCAGGGGCCCAGTCGCCAAGGTGGAAGATTGAAGGAACCATGGTGTACTCTCCAAGATATCAACAGTAGATAGGCATGTTTTTTCCCTTTTGATGTGCAACCGACTATGTGTAAACCCTAGGGACCCCTGGCGTCTATATAAGCCGGAGGGTTTTAGGTTGTAGGACAAGAGAACTCATCTAGGGTTTAGCTACTTGATCTCGAGGTAGATCAACTCTGTAATCCTCATATCATCAATATAATCTAGCAGGACGTAGGGTATTACCTCCATAGGAGGGCCCGAACCTGGGTAAAACCTTGTCCCCTTCGTCTCTTGTTACCATCGATCCAAGTCTCACAGCTCGAGACCCCCTACCCGAGATCTGCCGGTTTTGACACCGACATTGGTGCTTTCATTGAGAGTTCCGCTGTGATCGCCAGAAGGAATCGATGGCTCGCCTTGTCACCAACAGCGAGATCTGTGCCCGGGGGGTTCTCGCCCCGGGCCAGATCCTCTCGAGCGACGACATCTCGTCGCGCGCTTGCCCGATCGGCCATCCATGCCAGATCGGAAACTTTCCCCCCGACCTAGGGATCAGGTTCGGAACCCTAGAGTTCTCAGCTGATTCCCGGGGAGAACTTGTACTGATGGAATCCTTGACCCCTACGGAGAAGCCCGTAGATCCCGACGCCTCGGCGCCGAAGACATCGGGCCTCGTCTCCGGAGATGAAGTTGCTATCTCCGGACCGTCTGGACTACCCGGTCCGGTCATCGCTACCGGATCTACCATGGTTGAACAGAATCCGAGAACGCTCTCGCGCGACTCTGGAACTGCGACGCCGCATACCGACCTCACTCGCTTCAGCAACACGCATCCCACCATCGCCTCGTTTCTCAAGATTTGTTTGATCGGATGGAGGCTATGCGAATGGCCGATGACCAGACCCCGGTCTATGACCGGCTCGGGCTTAAACCCGACGACAGGGAGATTCACTCCCCCACGGTCACCCACCTTGTCGCCACCGTCGAGTGTCCGGCTGGGGGCTCGACCTCCCAGCTACCGGAATTAAAAACGGTTTATACTCCAATCTCCGATTACCGAGACCTTGCTTGCAACCCAGATTCCGGCGTTCGCTCCGGAAACAGTCCGGTATCGGTCCCTGATCTATCACACAGTTCGGAATTCGCGATTCCGAACTCCCACCGTGGCGTGGAGTCAAACCTTCTCCCACCCACCTCCCAAGCCGATGACTCGAGCATCGCATCAGAGCCCAAGTCTTTGGACTCACCGGACATTGTACATTTATCAGGGGAGTCGGTCCACCATTACTGGGCCAGACTACTACTCGCCCGAAACAAAGTATGGGGCCTTAGTGATCAAGATGTAATGGCAACCTTCAAATGTAACTGCCATGACAAAGGGATTCTCAATGCCCTGGCGTGGCGGCACATTATTGACTTTACCGAGCTGTCAATCTTGGTACAGAAGTATTGTGCCATGGAAAGTGCTTGGCAAGCTGAGCGATTATTTTTGAAACCAACCTTTACCGAATACCCTAGAGGAGATCGGCACAAGAGGATACCTCCGACCTGGACAGCCAAACTTGAGCCCGCCAAAAAGAGGAATAGGCCCCTTTCAGGGGTCAGTACTGTCCTGAATGGACTACTGGATAAACCTTGCCCTATACACTCCGTATTGATAAACACAGCTCCGACTCACAGCCTTAGAGCTTGCTGGGTCATCAGGTAGATCACAAAAAGTGGTGAAGCCATTCTTGAGGCATCACCGTCTAACCGGCGCTCTACAACGCCATCGGAATATAAGACCGAAGTCCTGACGATCTACGAAACGTTCCCTTCGAGGAACAGGAGGAAAAGAGCTCTTAAAGAACTCGAACAGGTATATCACGTGGCAGCAACGAGTGCATGGGCAGACATACCCATTACCTTCGGAGATGTTGACCGACCAGCCATTCTTCCCGGTCATTCACCAGCCGCACTAGTCCTGAACCCCATCATTGATGGCTTCAGGTTACACAAGGTGCTAATGGACGGCGTCTGTGGTTTAAACCTAATCTACGAGGATACTCTAGAAAAAATGCAGTTCGACCGATCTCGCATCGAGCATAGCAACACAACTTTCCGGGGAATAATCCCGGGGAAGGAGGCGCGCTGTTCAGGATGTATCACCCTGGACGTAGTGTTCGGCACGCCCGACAACTACCGATCCGAAGAACTTCTCTTCCACATCGTGCCCTTCCCTAGTGGCTACCACGCCCTGTTGGGATGTGACGCCTTCACAAAATTCCAGGCTATACCACATTACGGGTATATGAAACTTAAGATGCCAGGACCAAACGGAGTAATCACAACCGCTAGCGATCCGAATATAGCCCTACGGGCCAAAAACAAAACAGCGGCGCTCGCCCTCGAGGCTCTAGCTAAGACCTTTGCCGCAGAAGAGCTGACCGCACTTTGGTCCACAGTAGACAAAGACGACGTGATCCTCAGCAAGAGGCCCAAATCCACGTCCTTTAAACCGGCAAAGGAAATCGTTAAATTTCAGGTACACCCGACGGACCCCAACAAGACAGCGTCCATCGGAGCCCAGCTCGATCCCGTAGTGGACGAAGCGCTGCGAGCTTTCTTACAGGAAAACTGGGACATCTTCACCTGGCATCCTTCCGATATGCCCAGCATCCCACGACGGCTGGCAGAACATAGTCTGAACATCATCGCAGGCTTTAAGCCCGTCAAGCAGACTCTGCGCCGCTTCTCCGAACCCAAACGACAAGCTATGGGTGAAGAACTGACTAAATTGCTGGAGGCCGCATTCATTCGGGACATTAAGCACCCCGAATGGTTGGCAAACCTGGTTATGGTACCAAAGAAAGATAAATCCTGGCGGCTGTGTGTCGACTTTAAAGACCTCAACAAGGCCTGCCCTAAGGACCCTTTCCCTCTACCGCGAATAGACCAGATTATTGATGCCACAGCCGGACCCGACTCGCTGTGTTTCCTGGATGCTTATTCCGGATACCATCAGATTAAAATGAAGGAATCCGATCAAGCGGCAACCGCCTTCATCACCCCTTATGGGCCGTTTTGCTTCAACACCATGCCTTTCGGGCTAAAGAACGCTGGGGCTACATACCAGCGCATGATCCAGACCTGTCTCGAAAAACCGGTTGGCAAAACAGTTGAGGCGTACGTGGACGATGTGGTCATTAAAACCAAATACGTCGGCAATTTGATCGACGATTTAAGGCAAACCTTTGCCAGCCTACGCGAATACGATATTCGGCTCAATCCGGAGAAGTGTGTATTCGGAGTTCCCACTGGTAAACTGCTCGGATTCATCATTTCCCATAGAGGAATAGAAGCGAATCCGGCCAAGATCAGTGCCTTATCAGAACTTGCAGTTCCTACAGAGCTAAATCATGTACAAAAGTTGATGGGTTGCGTGGCGGCGTTAAGTCGCTTTATCTCCCGCCTCGGTGAAAAAGCTTTACCGCTGTATAAGTTGCTGAAACGGACCAAGAATTTCGAATGGACCGACGAAGCAAAGGATGCGTTAGAAGAAATTAAAACACTCCTGGCAAGTAACCCCATACTCACAGCACCAGGCGCGGGTGAGCCCATGTTATTATACATATCGGCCACCAACCAGGTCGTTAGCGCGGTGCTCGTCGTCGAATGAGAGGAGGAGGGACACAAATTCCGGATACAGAAGCCGGTCTATTATGTGTCAGAAGTACTAATGCAATGCAAGTCCAGATACCCGCACTACCAGAAGATAGCCTATACAGTATTTATGGCATCACGGAAACTAAGACACTACTTCCAAGAGTGTTCGGTCACAGTGGCATCCGAAGTACCCCCGAATGACATAATCAATAACAGGGACGCCACCGGCCGCATAGCCAAATGGGCCATTGAGCTCCTTCCTTTTGAGATTACCTACAAACCACGCCAAGCTATTAAATCTCAGGTGTTGGTAGATTTCCTCGCCGAATGGACAGAAGCCGAGCTCCCCAGGGAATATAGTACATACTCCCATTGGACGATGTACTTCGATGGATCCAAAACTTTGGCCGGACTGGGGGCTGGAGTTGTTCTCACATCCCCCACAGGTGACAACATTCGATACGTGTTGCAGATCATGTATGCCGACTCCAACAATGCAGCCGAATACGAAGCCCTCTTGCATGGTCTTTGGATGGCAGCCTCAATGGGCATACATCGGTTGGAGGTACGGGGAGATTCGAATCTGGCCATCTCTCAAGTCAATGGTGAGTTCGATGCCAAGAATCCAAAGATGGCGGCATATAGAAACGCTATCCTAAAGATATCCGCACGGTTCGAGGGGCTGGAGTTTCACCACGTCGCTAGAGACGACAACCAAGCTGCCGATATACTGGCTCGCATAGGAGCCAAACGCGACCCTGTCCCACCAAACACTTTTCTGGAACGGCTCTTTAAGCCATCCGTGGTTTGGCTAGACGATCAAGAGGGCGCCGACCTATCCAGTGCAGATAAGATTGTTCCCCCTGAAAGCGAACCAGACGATCAAATCATCGGCGCCTCCATAATGGATGAAATGCCCTCGGCTCATGAGGTCATGGCAGTAATCGTGCCATCGACCGAGCCCTTCCTCGCCTACCTTCTTTGCAAAGAACTCCCCGACGATCAGACGGAGGCGCGGCACATAGTCTGGCATTCGAAAGCCTTCAAGGTACACGAAGGTGAGTTGTACAAGAAGAGCACCACTGGAATACTACAACGGTGCATATCTGAGGAAGAAGGGCGGCAACTTTTAGCCGAAGTCCACGTAGGGATGGGCGGTCATCATGCCGCAACAAGAGCCTTAGTAAGCAAGGCCTTCCGGGCCGGGTTCTTTTGGCCCACAGCTTGGGCGGACGCCCAGTCACTTGTCAAATATTGCGTGGGGTGCCAACTTTTTGCAAATCAGAGTCACATGCCCCTGATAGCTCTTCGGACTATTCCGATCACCTGGCCCTTCGTGGTCTGGGGGCTGGACATGGTCGGACCCCTTAAAGGGGGGGACCAAGAAGAATAAATACTTACTGGTCATGGTCGACAAGTTCACCAAATGGATAGAGGCAAAACCTGTCAAATCAGCCAAATCCGGACCAGTAATCGACTTTATATCCGGCGTGGTACACCGTTACGGTGTCCCGCACAGTATAATAACTGACAATGGATCCAATTTCACGGCCCAAGAGGTCAAAGACTGGTGCGCAAAGATGGGCATCAAGCTCGATTACGCATCGGTTTATCACCCGCAGACTAATGGACAAGTCGAACGAGCAAACAGCCTCATAATGAGCGGCATTACGCCACGTTTGGTCCGGTCTCTGCAAGAGTCCAATTGTCATTGGGTAGAGGAGCTTGACTCCGTTCTATGGGGCTTACGCACCACCCCGAATAGATCAACGGGATACATACCGTTCTTCATGGTCTATGGGGCCGAAGCGGTCCTTCCTTGTGATATCATTCACGATGCACCAAGGGTGCGCATGTACGAGGAAAGAGAGGCCGAGTTAGATCGGCAGGACGACTTGGACGCCTTGGAAGAGGAGCGTGACATAGCTCGGGCCCGTTCTACCTTTTATCAACAGCAGGCCCGGCATTACCAGAGAAGCAGAAGCATAAACTCAAGCCCAAATGGGAAGGCCCCTTCATCATCGACGAAGTACTCACAGGAGGGGCTTACCGTCTTCGGAACCCGTAGGACAACCACCTTGAACCAAACCCATGGAACGCAGCTCGTCTTCGGCGCTTCTTCGGCTAGACCGGTGTCGTCATGCTTTTTACCCTTCTCTTTTACTTCTTTCTTTTGTTTTTTCTTTTCCCTCCCACCTTGATTTTTGGCAGGTTTGAATTCTTTTCCTTCCCAACTCTATGTTCGGTTCGACCGACCTTGTACTAATGATTTTCGGCCTACACCTTTAAGTGTTAAATCCGAACACAGTACTCGGGGGCTTCTTTTCTGAAGCTAATGCTTTTATGTTATAAGCACTTATTCACATTTATTGTGTACGCATACTTTCCTTGTCATTTTTACACCATCTTATGCATCAATTCGAACTAAGAATTTGCCAAGCTAGGTTGCCTTGCTCCTGTGCTTACCCTCTACGTTCCCGATTGTTCGGCTAGAGGGTAAAGGGAGCACCTCTGCGATTGCTACGACCGGGTCATCCGGATACATACCTCAGACGGGTGAAGCCAAAAGCTAGCTATCTTAAGTAGACAATTGATCGGCTATGACGGAGTCAACTATGGTCGTCAGGACCATTATTCGGGCTTTTTTCCCCAACACAAGCCCTTAGCCGCATACTAACAGTATACGGCCCCCCTTTTTTTCCCTATGATTTACGTAGAACCCTGAAGAAAGGTATCGATAGGGGTACTATTTTCTTCAGAAGATGTTTCTTACGCTAAGCAGTAATATAACATATCCCCCTGTGTGCTTTCTGTCTGTTCGCACCACATGGTCAGATTGCCTGGTTCCCCGAACATAATTCCCTCTCCTAGGGTGATAGTTTACAAGGAACACTCCCAAGCTCTTAGTGCGGGAGGCTGAAGCCGATGGCCGGTTAAGACAAAGTTTACAACACAGACGGAGCAACCCTTCGATCATTAAGTACACAGCTACATATGATCATACATCTGGCTGTTGATCGAGATTATCGATTATGGTGTCCAGGGAGCAATCTTCTTGTGAGAGACGGGCGGCAGGCATCACCTGGTCCTAAACCAGGTGGAGCGACACTTCTTGTCCGTCTGACCCTACTGGCCCAACCTGAGCCATACGCTCGGGGTCAAGTCCGGTATAGCGGGTCTTGATCATCGCCCACGCCTCTCGTGCTCCCTCCCGACGAGCCGATGTCTTCCACAGCTCGAACCTAGCTCGGGATCCTTTGAAGCGATCGACCAGTTCGGTCATCCCTTTCGGAGGTTGCTTGGCAGGCCACAGTGCTTTCACCATGCTCTTCATGGCCTTCCAAGCCCGCTCATGAAGGGCAGACAGCTCCTTCAGAATATTCCCCTGGTAGGATCCGATTTCCTCTTCGGATCGCCCACAGTAAACCTGCACATGAGATACGGCATGCGTAGCACACCTCATTTATAAAAGATACTTTCTGATTTTAAAATCACACTTACCGAACATGCCTCTTTGTAATTTTTGGTTTTCTCCTTGGGCCTGGGCTAATTGAGCCTTTAAGCTCTGAATCTCTTCGGATTGCTTTTTGTTCTCCTCTGTCAGGCGATTCTTGTTGGGGAACGTTGCATGGGAAACAAAAATTTTCCTACGCACACGCAAGATCTATCCATGGTGATGAGCATCTACGAGAGGGAGAGTGAATCTACATACCCTTGTAGATCGCTAAGCGGAAGCGTTAATAAACGCGGTTGATGTAGTCGAACGTCTTCGCGATCCAAATCGCCGAGCGTCCCGCGATCCAATCACGATCCTTCCGATCTAGTGCCGAACGGACGGCACCTCCGCGTTCAACACACGTACGGCTTGATGACGCCTTCACCTCCTCGATCCAGCGAGCGATGGTGAAGTAGTGGTTGAGTTCCAGCAGCACGACGGCGTGGTGATGGTGGTGAGGAACAATCTCTGCAGGGCTTCGCCAAGCACTACGGAGATTATGACGGAGGAACTAGAGGGCTAGGGTTGCCGGCACACGGCTTGGGAAATCCTGATGTGTCCCGTGTGCTAGCCCTGCCCCTCTATTTATATGTTGAGCCTTGGGGTCTAAACTTGGAGTAAAAGCCTCCTCCGGGTCGGTTTTGCCCGCACAAGGTCGGTTTGGCCCGCAGGGAAAGAGTCCAACTCGGATCCCTGCCGAACCGTGCACAGCCGCGCACAAGCGGTAGTACCGCTTCACACAAGCGGTAGTACCGCTTGGGCGGTAGTACCGCTTCACACAAGCGGTAGTACCGCTCCGGCGGTAGTACCGCTTCACCAAGCGGTAGTACCGCTTACGCGGCAGCAAAACTACTTTTGCACTTTCCAATACCTTGTGGGCTTTATCCCTTTGGCTCATATAAAGTGTTGCTGCACCCGAACACTTCGGTAAACATCCGGAACCCCTTCCGGTGAACTTCGGAACTCTTCCGGAGATCAAAACACTATTATCACATATATCAATCTTTACCTCCGGACTATTCCGGAGATCCTCGTCACGTCCGGGATCTTATCCGGGACTCCGAACAACTTTCGGTCACCAACATAATAACTCAATTATACTAATCGTCACCAAACGTTAAGTGTGTAGACCCTGCGGGTTCGAGAACTATGTAGACATGACCGAGACACCTCTACGGCCAATAACCAATAGCGGGACCTGGATGCCCATATTGGCTCCTACATATTCTACGAAGATCTTTATCGGTCGAACCTCTATGTCAAGGATTCAGTTAATCCCGTATGCTGTTCCCTTTGTTCTTCGGTATGTTACTTGCCCGAGATTCGATCGTCGGTATCACTATACCTAGTTCAATCTCGTTACCGGCAAGTCTCTTTACTCGTTCCATAATACAAGATCCTGTGGCTAACACTTTAGTCACATTGCTTGCAAGGCTCATTGTGATGTTGTATTACCGAGTGGGCCCTGAGATACCTCTCCGTCATACGGAGTAACAAATCCCAGTCTTGATCCATGCCAACCCAACAGACACCCTCGGAGATACCTGTAGAGCACCTTTATAGTCACCCAGTTACGTTGCGACGTTTGATACACACAAGGTATTCCTCCGGTGTCAGTGAGTTGCATGATCTCATGGTCAAAGGAACAGATACTTGACATGCAGAAAACAATAGCAATAAACTGACACGATCAAATGCTACGTTTACAGTTTGGGTCTTGTCCATCACATCATTCTCCTAATGATGTGATCCCGTTATCAAATGACATCTCATGTCTATGGCTAGGAAACCTTAACCATCTTTGATCAACGAGCTAGTCAACTAGAGGCTTACTAGGGACACAGTGTTGTCTATGTACCCACACATGTATTTGAGTTTCCAATCAATACAATTATAGCATGGATAATAAACGATTATCATGAACAAGGAAATATAATAATAACCAATTTATTATTGCCTCTAGGGCATATTTCCAACAATTCTTCTCTTCAAGGTGCCGTTGTAAAACACGATAGCCAGCCTCCTGCTGGGACTCAGCATATTGCTGAGATTCTCGGGCTACATCCAAATCTTTTTGTAATTGCCCTATCGATTCAGCTGCTACATAGTACCCTTGCGTAAGCATGGGGATATACTAAAGAACAGCAGAGTAGATATACTTACCGTGTGCCTCCCGAGTAAAGCTCTTCACCTGCTCCAATTCGGCTTTCACAGATTCGACCTGTCTTCGGCTGGCCTCTAGTTCCTTGGCCAGCTGCTCGCACTGTTGCTTAGAGGCCTGCACTACCAGCGAATTAATACAGGGATCCTTAATTCGGTCGTACCGACCGATTTAAGGCTCGGGGGCTACTGGGTCTACACGAGTGTTTGGATTTTAATAATTGACTACTTACCTGCAGGCTAGACGATATCAATTTCACGGCCTCCCTGAACCCAGCTCGGGCGGCTCCGAGATGTGCATCCGCTGTGCGCAGTGCACCAAACTCTTGTTCGGAAAAGGCCAGATGGCGCAGGGCTTCTCGTCGCTGCCAATGATGCATAGCACTCCCAACCTCTGATTTGGTGACGGATATGGCATCACCAGAATCGGTTGGGGCAAGATTGACGGTGGGGGCTCCCGTAGCAGGATTAGCATGGGCTGAAGGCCTGGAATCTTGGACACCGCCAGACGTCCTGGCGACGTCCTCGGCGGGTGATGGCCGAACCCTTTGCCTGAATATTTTGACAAAAGGGTCTCTCGTCAGACTTTGTCAAATCATGATATTAAATCCAGCGATCGAGCGAAATACCTTTGGGATGAACTCGTAGGCACACTCGCCCCTGTGACCGGCTCATTTGCCGGATCCTTGTTGCTTTCCAATCCCGGCGTTGCTGCCGCTGCCGGTGTATGCCGCGCAGATCTTCGACGCTTGGGTGAAGGAGCCGACGCGTTGGGGATAGTAGAGGACACTTGCCTCTTGTGGGATGTTTTCTTCTTCTTGCTTGTCACAGGAGAAGGGAAGGATCTGGGGTAATCGGCAATAATGGCCACCTTGGAGCCATCAAGGCCCTCTTGGTAGAAAACCCCGTCTTCGAGTTTGATTGACAGGTCTGGGTCTTCATGATAGCCTGGATCATCATCACGAGAATAGTCCTCAGGCTGAGGGGCCGGACAGTTGACTGTCTCGATGAAGCTCCTCCATTCCTGTTCACATAAAGATAAAAGACTTCGGTCAGGTAGGGACAAATTGAGAATCTGAACTGTGGTCACGGGATTGAAAGTCTCACCCATTTGATGGGATTATGGCTTGAGTATCCTTCCTTGGTCGATCGCTGAATGAAATCTTCTTGCTCCCCATTGTATAGATCGGCAAGTGCGGCGGCCAATGCCGTTTGATCGGCAGGACCTAGTCTTCGGGAGCGAGTAGTGTCGCTGGTCCCGTTGTAACACCACAAGGGGTGCATCCTCTGTTGGAGGGGTTGGACGCACCGGGAGATGGTGGCAGCCATGACGTCTATCATGGTCAGCTTATGATGGGCTAGTATTCTCAGACGGGTCGCTAAGCGCTGCACCTCCACACTGTCCTCTTGGGACAGGCTCTTCGGGCGCCAGTTGTACCTCTTCTTCAAAAGGGCATCGGAGTATTCGGGCAGACCCCTCCGAGCTGGATCAAATAAAGGGACATCCTCGATATAAAACCATTCTGAAGTCCATAGTTCGGATTCCTTCGGTGTCCCCACGGGGTATCCCGTCCCTGCTATGCGGCATACTTCAGCCCCGCCGACCTCAAAAATTGTCTTATCTCGAGTGTGAGGGACGAGGCAAAAGTATTTCCTCCACAACTCGAAGTGTGCCTCGCAGCCCAGGAACATCTCGCAAAGGGCGACAAAACCCGAGATGTGCAGACTGGACCCTGGGGTGAGGTGGTGAAGCTGGATCCCATAAAACGCCAATAACCCTCTCAGGAACGGATGAATGGGAAACCCGAGGCCTCGCAGGAGGAATGGCACACAGCACACATGCTCCCCCTTCTGTGGATGGGGGAAATTCTCCGCAAGGGCCTCGCCGTTGAAAGACGTCAGACCGGCGCGGACGGCTGCCAGATCTGAGGAAGGAAGGTACCCTTGGGTCTAGAGGTCACGAAGTCGAAGGAGCGACACAGAACAGCTAGTCCAGTCCCCGGGACGGGATCCGTAGGGATTCGAGGAGGAACTGGGGGCGCTCGCCATCTTTGGTGTAGACCTGCAGCCGGAGGTTTTTTCCGATGGGGGAGAAGAAGATGTGACTTGGGCCACGACTCAGTTTGTTTAAATGGGTGGTATCTCATTTGTGTCAAGGGTAGTTTTGCAAAAAAAACTACTGAACCGCTCGTCTCCCACGATGCGCGAAGTCCAAGAAGCACTATTGCTGTGGACCCAGCAATCCCGCGACGTTTGGGATTTCACCGATGATAGGATGGTTGCCGAACAAGAAGGATGGAGGGACTCGCCTCGCAAGCCGAAGACATGCAAGACTGTCCGACTATACCTCGGCGTTGGAGGCTAGTCCGGGGGCTACCGAGGGAGTCCTGGTTTAAGGGGTCCTCGGATAGCCGACCTGTATCTCGTGGGCCGGACTATGCGGGCCACTGGGCGAGCATTAGGAGATCAGGGGCCCAGTCGCCAAGGTGGAAGATTGAAGGAACCATGGCGTACTCTCCAAGATATCAACAGTAGATAGGCATGTTTTTTCCCTTTTGATGTGCAACCGACTATGTGTAAACCCTAGGGACCCCTGGCGTCTATATAAGCCGGAGGGTTTTAGGTTGTAGGACAAGAGAACTCATCTAGGGTTTAGCTACTTGATCTCGAGGTAGATCAACTCTGTAATCCTCATATCATCAATATAATCAAGCAGGACGTAGGGTATTACCTCCATAGGAGGGCCCGAACTTGGCTAAAACCTTGTCCCCTTCGTCTCTTGTTACCATCGATCCAAGTCTCACAGCTCGGGACCCCCTACCCGAGATCTGCCGGTTTTGACACCGACACCCGATTCCAAGCAACACCAAAGGAATCACACCATAAGGTTGTGAAACATATTCTTCGATACTTAGCTCACACACCAACGCTTGGATTATGGTATCCCAAGGGCTCAAATCTTCACCTCGTCGGATACTCAGATGTTGACTATGCTAGAGATCATGTGGATCGCAAGTCAACCTCAGGCACATGTCATTTCGTCGGACGATCCTTAGTCTGTTGGTCCTCGAAGAAGCATAACTGCGTGTCACTTTCTACTGCTAAAGCTGAGTACATTGCTGCTGGTTCATGCTGCGCTCAGTTGCTGTGGATGAAGCAAACCCTCAAGGACTATGGCATCAAGGTGAAGAATGTGCATCTCTACTGCGACAATGAGAGCACTATCAAGATTGCTTACAACCCAGTTCAGCACTCCAAGACCAAGCACATCTAGATTCGTCATCATTTTCTTCGAGATCATGTACTCAAGGGCGACATCTTCATCGACCACATCCCCACTGAAGAACAACTGGCCGATATCTTCACTAAGCCCTTGGATGAAAAGAGATTTTGCAAGTTGCGGTGTGAGCTAAATATCTTAGAATCTTCGAATGTTCTTTGAAAAGACACACATCCTAACACTCATGCAAAATTGATGACTTTGATGTGCAACACACGAAGTAACGTTTTTCTTCAATCAATGAAGAATAACTCTCTAAGTGTGAAGAAATTAATGAAGAACTTGATTCTTAGAACCCTACGACAATTGTACGCGGTGTTTGAAATCACCATTCTTATACGGTGGGTCACGCCACCAACAATAGTTGAAATTCTTCAGAGTTGAGTTTTTCATCATTTTGCAAATTCTTCAAATTTTCAAATTCCTCAAGTTTGCAAATTCCTCAACTTTTCAAATTCTTCAAACTGTGAAACTGATGTTCTTCATTGACTATATATATATACATATATTTGAGTTTTCAATGTCCTCAACAGCATTCACTTATTGCTAATTCTTCAAGTTGATTTTCATCTAAGTGAATGTGATCGGACCTGTTCCCCCTCTATGCTAAACTCAACCCAGTCTGTTCACAAATTCTTCATATGCGTTCTACTTTGAAACTCGTTCAAAGTCTTCACTGTATCCTTGACAGCTGAAGAATTTGCGAACGGAAACTTTAAAATTTTCACTATCAAATTTTTTCGGCGCTTCCCGCTCAAACCGTTCCGATTCCCATGACTGGATAAGCCACGATCCCCCACTATCTCCACTTCTCAGAACGTGCGTGACACATGTCGCATGGAGAGCAAGGGTCAGGGGCAATCTGGTCCAAAATCTTCGGGCCGATTCTTTTTTTACTGCCACTATATATACCCCCCTTCCCTTCACTGTGCTCGAGTTACTCCTCACTCCCATCGCTCCCGAGCTCAAACCTAGCGCCGCCACTAAAATCATCGCCGCCGGAGAGGAAGAGCTTCACTGCCTCGACCTCGCCGTCGCCGTACTCGCATCGGCCGCGGAAGTCTTCACCCCGCCGCCGCTGTAGCTGTCTCCCTCTGCCAAGCTAGGGCGTGGGAGATCTGGACGGACGAACTTCCCCGATTTCATCTCTCTGTTCGTCGTGTTCTTCATCAGGGTAAATAAAATCTAATTTTACTGCCCTTGTTTGATCTTCATGTCTTCCACAAAATCCTCAAAAGTGTTTATTCTTCAAGAATTATCTTCTTAAGCACCTTACATGTCTCAATCCCTTGAATTTTTTCGAAGTTATGATTTTCCTCAATTGTGTGGATCAACATATTCGCACAACTCTGGAACCTAAGACAAAGAACACTTAGTGAAATTCCTCAAGACATCTATGGTCAAAATCCTCAACTTGATGTATTTTGAAAAATTTCTGAGAACGCATATGACCTCTTCAAATTCCTCGCACCTATACTCTGTTCACATGTACAAAATGTCTGCTGATGAATCACTAGGTTCTCATCAACTTAACTCATTTGTAGCGTTTCTTGAGGAAAAATTTTATACATCTTCAGAATCATGAAGAGTTCAAAGTCATCAAGTGAAGAAAATGGTAGATGGTAAAAGACCTCAGAAGGGTGGAAAGAAGGCTGAACAGAACACTGCTTTTGAGATACCTGAGCCTCTGCATGCCGGTTACTGTACTCCTGATGAGGCCATTCACGGCAAAGAGACAAAAGAGCAGAGAAAAATCAGGATTCCGAGGATTGAACGGAGGTGGGTGAAGGAGTGGAGAGACTATCGCTATGTCACTCCCAAGTACATGAAGAAATTTGCCCTCAAACCTCCTTGCAAAAGGGCTCCTCCTGCTGATGATCAAGAAGTCGATCCCACTAGCGTTGATCGTGGTGAAGACTTTCCAGCTGAATGGGCAAAGCATCAACGAAAACTTCAGAGAACTGCCAAAGCTGCTGTGAAGCAATTCAATGAAGATTCTGCTGCAGCTGCTGCCTCTGCCGGAGCCTCTGCTAGTGCTCTGAAGAAATCGATGGTGAAGAAGTCTGCAGTGAAGTAAAAAACCTCAACTTCAAAGTCCTCACTGCAAAATCCTCATGCAAGTTCTTCAAAGGTCACTGCAATGACTTCAGTAGCTGAACAATCATTAGTTGCTACCACAAAGTCCTCAACACCTGTACATCTTGCAACATGTTAGAGGACTACTGGCTTCTCAATTGCTTCAGGGGTCTCTGCAAGTTCCTCTGCCCAAGCACAGTCTTCAACAAGCCCTACTCTGATGAAGATAAAGAGAACTGCTGGACAAGGTCAGAGACCAAGTCCTCACAATAGCCAAGCTATTGTGAATGTACCCTCAGAATCTGAGGATGATGATGAGGCTGATAATGAAGAATTGGAAGAAATCATCAGAAATAGTCAGCAGAGAGCTGCAATAGCCGAGGGCAGCTATGTTCCTCTCATGCTAGATCCTAAGATGATCCTCAACTTCATCGACATATGGCATGAGGATCCCAGCACTCCACTTTCCTCACTGAACCTACTTCTTGGTGTGGACCATGTCCTCACACACTTCATAGCTGAGGAAAAATGGAAGAGAGATCAAGCTCAGAGAGCTAAGAGAAGCAGGGCCAAAAAAGAAAAGTTCCTGAGGAACAATGTGATGAATTTGACTCCCAATCAACTCATCACAGTTCAGTCTGAGATTCGCTGCCTTACTGAAGAACAAGAAAAGTATGATGCTGAATGGAAGGGCACCAAAGTAAGATTTGTCAGGGCAGCCCAAGCTATAGTTAAGGAACACAACTCAAGGGTTGCAGCTCAATTGCAACCGCAAATTCCTCAGGCTGAAGAATCTGCTCAGCCTGCTGAAGAAACTGCATGCGCAGCTAAAGAAATTCTGGCTGCTGAAGAACCTGTCAGGGCAACCTCCACTGTTGTGCCTAAAGAAACTGCCAGGCCAGCTGAAACTTTTGCTGCGCCTGATGAAATTGAGACCACTAGGAAAACTGCATCAGTCGTGCCTGAAGAAACTGCTCCCCCTTCACCCTCTGCTGAAACTGCAAAATCCTCAAGGGTGAAGAACATCAACCTTCCTTCTGCATCAAATGTGAAGAAAACTAAGGCTGCGGAGAAGAAGGCTGCACACAAGAGAAAAGCATCAACTTCAGATTCCTCAGCGGTGAAGAAATTGATGACACTGCCAAGTTCTTCAACTGACCCGATCGATGCAACTCCCATTACCTCCGTGCCAGCCTATGAATTAGTGCCATTTGGTATTGACTACGTCATCCCAAATGATGAACAAGAAGAACATCATTCTGCTGCTTCCTCAGAGCAGATTGATGAAGAAATTAATGTTGAAGCAAATACTTCAACCCCACTGGTATCATCGCCCCAGCCTCCGTTGACTGCTGAAGAGGCCGGCGTTGAAGAAATGGAAGAGGATGTGGACATTGGAAACACAACTCCTCTTATCAATGATGAATATTGGGAAGCTGCACACCCAAATTCACCAATGATCACTCCCCTCACTCAAATTCCTCAGTCTCCAGCCCAGACTGAAGAAATTCATACAGGATCTGATGACTTGGCTGCACCTGTCCCTGATGATATTCCAGCTACACCAGCTAAACAAATTGCTGCTCCAACTGCAACTAAGGAAACTGCTGTTCAAATTCCTCAGTCTGAAGAAGTTCCTCCTATGCCGAAGGAAATTGTGGGCCGCTTCAAGCCAAACCTTCAGCCGAAGCCCAAGATGCCCTTCAAAAGCTCAAAGCACCCCAAATTCATCAATACCAATTTCTTCAACGAGCACATCTTCTTCAATGGGCCAAATCCTTATGACTCTGCAAGGGCCGGTCGCACCGGATTCTGGACACCCACACAGATGAACTATTATGCATCAGTGCTATTTGACAAGGAGAAAGTCTTCGAGCATCAGCAAATTCCTCATGCGGACATGGAAACTATCCCATGCTTCACACCGGTGCTCGCAGTCCTTCATGATGCAGGAATTCTTCCATTCTGTGTGGACATATGCGATTGGAATGAAGAGCCGATTCTTCAATTCTATGCCACCTTGCACATCACAGGTGATGCCTCTGATGTCAATTCTTGGGTCTTGGACTGGATGACTGGATCCACTCACTACACTGCTCCAGCCTCTGAACTACTTCGATCAGTCCCAATACCAATTCCCTTAGAAGGAGCAAGATGCCTGTTTGATGAACCTGCTCTGACCAATCACATGATGCAAGTGCTGATGAAGTCTTTGGCTCCTGGACAACCTCAAAGGACTTCCTTCCTTGTGAAGGATTTGCTCTATGTGCCCAGGATAGTCTATCGCATTCTGACCAAAACCCTCTATCCTCAGAAGGGCCACAACTCTTAAGAAGAAGAAGTGGAGGGAATCATGAAGAACATGCTATTCAACATCATTCATGGGATTCCCATCAACTTTCATGATATCTTCTTGAGGACTTTGGCAAATGCTGCATCAGCCCCATTTGAATTGAAGCCTTACGCTCCCTGGATTATGAATTTCATCAGATCAAGGTCTTCACTCCCATTCAAGGCTGACTTTTAGAATCACTTTGGCTTTCTGCCTCCAATTGAAGTCCTCAAGAACTCATTTTCTTCAGTTGAGGGTAAAGGCAAAGCTGTCATTGATGAAGGTACTCGTCCATTGGATGGTCAGTTTCGCAAAGCTGCATCTTATTCCACCAATGATGACACTGCTACCCAAGACTCTACTGCAAAAGCCTCAGCGCAAAGACTTCAAGAGACTGCCCCTCGTGTGATGACTGATCGAGAGCTTCTTCTAAGTCTTCATCAGAAGATTGATCGCAATCACAAGTGGGTAAAGCGTCAGTTTGGTTCACTTCTTCGAGACATGACTGTCACGCACAATTCTGTGAGGAAGAACCACTATTATCTTCATGAAGTCTTTGACCGCACATGGGCCATCCTGTCTCACCTCAAGACTCCTGAAGAACTCAAGGAGATGGAATTTCAGCAGGACTTTGATTGGTCCATCCCTCCAAGGAATAAATGGAAGAAAGTTCAAGTTCCTCAGCTGGTTACAAGTTCATATTCTTCATCACGCCAGGCGGATGAAGCTGAGGATATTGACGACACTGATGCGGGCCCTACATCAATGAACGACCCCGACTACGCTGGCGCTCCTCCATCACCTTCACGATGAATTTCTTCAGGGGCGTTAGTCCTCACTTTTTCATCCCTTTTGGTCTTCGATGACAAAGGGGGAGAAATTTTGAGTTAGTCTTCAAGCGGGTCTATATATATGGTCTGTTTTTGTTTAAGTTACAACTCTCGCTCTTCTGAAGCTCTTGTTGGTTGAGTTGTAAACTTAAGTTCTATGGTGGTCTGACGTTTTTGAACTGCTTTCCGCATGCTTATTTCCTCAAGTACCTTAATGAATTTTGTCAGACACCATTTTCATTATGCATTTCAAATTCTTCATAACATATGTTAAATGCGTGTATGAATTACAAGATATAGGGGGAGTTCTCCATGTTTTTAACCTGCTGTGTGCATTTGCAGTCCAAAGCAAATTCCTCAAATATGCACATCTTCAGGGGGAGTTCTTCTATATCTTGCAATCAAATTCCTCAAACTCAGTACTTACACTTCATATTATTATCCCCGTTGAAAACTTAACCTATTTGTCATCAATCACCAAAAAGGAGGAGATTGTAAGTGCATCTAGTGCCCCTTAGTGATTTTGGTGTATTGAAGACGTATAGGTTAAGAGACTAATGCATTTGTAAGTGTACACATGCTCTATAAGTCGCTGAGGAGTTTGATACATTCAGAGATAATCGACCCCTAAAATTGTATGTCTTCAACTGAAGACTTTGGTATTCCCTGAAGACTTTGAAAAAGAAGAAGTTGGTGTGACCTTGAAGATATGAACGAGGACTATGAAGCGTGAAGACTTTTGTTTTTATAGTTTCATTTCCTTTCTTTGAGTCATAGGAAACACCGTACTGTTAAAGGGGGCCGAGGTAATACTAAGGAAAATTTCCAATTGATGCTCAACTCTAAAGCCTCAACCTATCCAATCCTTCGAGTTAAGCCTTTGGAAATCTCTTGCAGTTCAGTCAAGTTCTTCAGTGACAAAGACGATGATCTTCTGGTCTCTGAGGAAATTTGTTTGACTGAGGAGTTAGGATTTCGCCAGTGCGAATTGCCTACAAGTGAGGAATATGATAAGCCTGAGGACTTTCATAGTTCGAAATTCTGACCGTTGCTGTGCTAAGCGCCAGTTGTCCCCAATCATCCTATCCACATAACGGTCATATCATTGGGGACATTTATGTCTTATCATGCCAGGTTGCACCCTGGCTATAAATAGCCACCCCCCACAACCACTAGTTGGTTGGCTGCTCCGAGAGAGAACTGACACTTGTCATTTGAGAGTAGCCCATCCTCTGAGGACTTTGAGAGAAAATCATCAGTGAGAGAAAAACCCCAAATCCAAACCACCAAACCCAAAGTGATTGAGCATCACTGAAGAGATTGTTCCTGTGTGGAACCGACGCTTGTTACCTTTGAAGGCTGTGTATCTTCCAGACGGTTAGGCGTCATGGTCTAGTGCATCCTGTAGTCAATTGGGGATCACGAAGTGACCTTGGTCTAGAGCATCCAGCAGTCAATTGTGGATCGCCGGGTGACCAGTTTGTGAGGGTTTTGGAAGTCTACCCTGAAGACTTACCACGAGTGTTGGGCGAGGACTGTGTGACCTTAGCTCAAGGAGAATACGGTAAGGACTGTGTGTCCTGGGACTGTGTGTCCTCTGGTTTAAATACCAGGCCGCTCCAAACCAGACGTACGACTGTTACAACAGTTGGAACTGGATCATCAAACCATTGTCTTCATCAAGCTACCTGGTTCCATTTCCTCAACCCTATCATTTCCTCGTATACTTGTTGATGAAATTGATCGTTACTATTTGAAGAATTTGACTGAAGAATTTCTCAATTTCCTCACCTCAAATTCTTCAAGCTACCTTGTTCCTCACCTACTTATCCTGTAACACGCTACCTGTAATCTATGCATGCTTTATTTCATCATGATGACTATGCTACTGCTATGTTTCTCATGCACTTGAGTATTTATTCCGCTGCTTGTTATTCATCACATTTCAAATTCCTCAAGTTGAAATTCCTCAGTGATGAATTTGTAAAAATCACCTATTCACCCCCCCTCTAGTCGATATAACGCACTTTCAATATGACCGTGTCAGTTTATTGCTATTGTTTTCTGCATGTCAAGTATCTGTTCCTATAACCATGAGATCATGCAACTCACTGACACCGAAGGAATACCTTGTGTGTATCAAACGTCACAATGTAACTGGGTGACTATGAAGATTCTCTACAGGTATCTCCGAAGGTGTCTGTTGAGCTGGAACGGATCGAGACTGGGATTTGTTACTCCGTATGACGGAGAGGTATTTCAGGGCCCACTCAGTAATACAACATCACAATAAGCCTTGCAAGCAATGTGACTAAGTGTTAGCCATGGGATCTTGTATTACGGAACGAGTAAAGAGACTTGCCGGTAATGAGATTGAACTAGGTATAGAGATACCGACGATCGAATCTCGGGCAAGTAACATACCGAAGAACAAAGAGAACAACGTACGGGATTAATTGAATCCTTGACATAGAGGTTCAACCGATAAAGATCTTCATAGAATATGTAGGAACCAATATGGGCATCTAGGTCCCGCTATTGGTTATTTACCATAGAGGTGTCTCGGTCATGTCTACATAGTTCTCGAACCCGCAGGGTCTGCACACTTAACGTTCAGAGACATTTCGGTAGTATTGAGTTATGTATGGTGGTGACCGAAGGTTGTTCGGAGTCCCGGATGAGATCCCGGACGTCACGAGGAGCTCCGGAATGGTCCGGAGGTAAAGATTGATATATAGGAAGTCCCGTTTTGGCCACCGAAAAAGTTTCATGTGTTTCCTGTAGTGTACCGGGAGTGCCGGAGGGCCATCGGGAGGGGCCACCCATGCCGGGAGGCCACATGGGCTTGAGGGGTGTTGCACAAGCCCTTAGTGGGCTAGTCAAAGCAGCCCCACAAGGCCCATGCGGCTCGGGGGTGGGAAAAGGCAAAAGCCCAAGAGGGAGGAAGGCTTTCCAAGTAGGATTGGAATCCTACTTGGAGTAGGATTGGAGGTGGACTCCTCCACCTCCACCTTGGTTCGGCTGACCCCTAGGGGGAGCCCTAGGCCGGCTGCCTCCTCCCCCTCCCTCCTATATATACTAGAGGAATAGAGCCCCCAAAGACACAAGTTCACGTGCTAGTTCTCTATTCCCTAGTTCCTCCACCAAATAGATTCCGACGGTGCTTAGGCGAAGCCCTGCCAGAATAGTTCCACCGCCGCCGCCGTCGCGCTGCCGGAGAACTCATCTACCTCTCCTCTCCCTCTTGCTGGATCAATAAGGCGGAGATCGTCATCGAGCTGTACGTGTGCTGAACGTGGAGGTGTCGTCCGTTCGGCGCTAGATCGTGATTGGATCGCGGGACGGCTAGCGATTTGGATCGCGAAGACGTTCGACTACATCAACCGTGTTTCTTAACGCTTCCCGCTTAGCGATCTACAAGGGTATGTAGATCCACTCTCCCTCTCGTAGATGCTCATCACCATGGATAGATCATGTGTGTGCGTAGGAATTTTTTTGTTTCCCATGCAACGTTCCCCTACATGCACTAGCGAAAGTGCGGACCTTAGGCCTTGTTTTCAAGCATTGCAATACCGTTTGTGCTCACTTTTGTTACTTGCTACCTTGCTATTTTTATATTTTCGGATTACGAAAACCTTTATCTACCATCCATATTGCACTTGTATTACCATCTCTTCACCGAACTAGTGCACCTATACAATTTGCCATTGTATTGGGTGTGTTGGGGACACAAGAGATTTCTTGTATTTGATTGCATGGTTGTTTGAGAGAGACCATCTTCATCCTACACCTCCCACGGATTGATAAACCTTAGGTCATCCACTTGAGGGAAAATTGCTACTGTCCTACAAAACTCTGCGCTTGGAGGCCAACAAGAGTCTACAAGAATAAAGTTGCGTAGTAGACATCAGGGCCCGAGTGCCATGATTTAAGATCTAAAACTATTACGTTTCTATGAATATGAGAGTGTTTTGGATCCTATCTTGCAAGTTGTATGCACCTATTATGTGTTATGATCCGTAAAGCCCAAAGTAACAGAAATTGGGATCATCTCCAGTGATGGCCGTAGTATGAGGAGTTCATGTATTCACTTTTTGTTGATGCTTTGTTCCGGTTCTCTATTAAAAGGAGGCCTTAATATCCCTTAGTTTCCCTTTGGACCCCGTTGCCACGGGAGGGTAGGACAAAAGATGTCATGCAAGTTCTTATTATAAGGATGCATGACTATATACAGAATACATGCCTACATTATATTGATGAATTGGAGATAGTTCTATATCGCTCTAGGTTGTAACCGTTACATGATGAATGTCATCCAAATCAAATATCCATAACCGATCAGATGCCTATGCTTTGTACATATTGATCTTTGTTAAGTTACTTTCGCTACTGCTACTGTTACAATTACTACAATCTGCTACTTTCTGTTGTTTCCATTACTATTGTTAGTGTGCTACTAAACACTTTGCTACAGAAAAGATATCTCCAGGTGTGGTTGAAATGACAACTCAACTGCTAAGGCTCATAAATATTCTTTGGCTCCCCTTGTGTTGAATCAACAAATTTGGGTGAAATACTATTCTCGAAGACTGTCGTGATCCCCTATACTTGTGGGTTATCAAGACCTTTTTCTGGCGCTGTGGCCAGGGAGCATAACTCTGTTTATTGAGTTCACTTGGGATATCTTTTGATCACTACGAATAATCTGAAACATACTAAGAACAAGATCGTACCCTCTAGGACGAGGGCAGGTAAGGAATTGCCATCTAGTTGTGCACTTGATTCACCTTCTGTTTTGAGTAAGCTTGCGACACCGTCACATGCTATTCAATCTGATATTTCGCAATTAATTGATGATGATACTTCTGTTTTAAATGGAACTCGTGACGATGCTAGTACTTTGCTTGATGAAACTGTGCCACCGGGTGAATTTCTTAATCAACAAATTGCTAAGTCTAGAGAACTTGAGGATGCTAAAATTGATGAAAGCTGCGATTCACTTACCATGTCTAGATCTACCGGTAGAATTGAAATTCTTGATGTACCTTATGGCTATGTCATGGATGGGGAGATAGCTAGAGACTTTCTTGCTTGTAATGATAGATATGATCTTAAGAAACTATTGGGTAAACTTAAAGAAAAATCTATGAGGGAGAAAATGAAATATGATCTTAAGTTTGCTACTTCTCCTATATGTGTTACCGATAAGGACTATGAATTCTCTGTTGATCCTGAATTAATTACTTTGGTAGAATCTGATCCTATTCATGGTTATGAATCTGAAGCTGCTATGGCACACCTTACCAAGTTAAATGATATTGTCATCCTATTTGCCAATGAGGAAAAAAATCACTACTACTATATCCTTAAGACGTTTCCTTTCTCACCGAAGGGTGATGCTAGGAAGTGGTTTCATACTCTTGCTCCTGGTTGTGTGCGTAGTTCCCGTGATATGATATATTACTTCGCTGAAAAATATTTTCCTGCTCGTAAGAAACAAGCTGCTTTACAGGAAATATTTAACTTTGTGCAAATTGAAGAAGAGAATCTCCCTCAAGCTTGGGGGAGGATTATCCAATTATTTAAAGCTTTGCCTGATCATCCTCTTAAGAAAAATGAAACACTTGATATCTTTTATAATGGACTAACTGATTATTCTAGGGACTACCTAGATAGTTGTGCTGGTTGTGTTTTCAACGAACGAATTATTGGACAAGTTGAAGAACTATGGAATAATATTTTGAAGAATGCCAATGATTGGACACTTCCTGAACCACCTCATGAACCAATTCCAAAGAAGAGAGGTATTCTATTCTTAAGTCGAGAGGATATGCAAGAAGCCAAGAAATCTATGAAAAAAGGGTATTAAAACTGAAGACGTCAAGAATTTACCACCTATTGAAGAAATACATGGACTCGATATCCCTACACAGGTAGTAGAGGTAAATACTCTTCGTAGATTTGATGAGGGTGATATACCTTACAATAAAACTGCTAGTCAATGCATGGATAAATTTGTTAATTATGTTGTTAAGCAAGAACATTTCAATATGTATGTCAAAGATTAATTAAAACAAAATGCCATGATGATTGATCGTTTGAGTGACTTGATGTTTAGCATTGCTAATGATGTTAGAGGTTTGGGTAAACATTCATCCACGGTTCATACTCAGTTAGAACAAGTTGCTAAGTCACAAAAATGATTTGCTTACTGAAATGAATAATAAATTGAATGATCATGTTGTTAGAGTTATGACTAGAGGGGGTAGAATGACACAGGAACCCCTATACCCCGAGGGACATCCTAAAAGGATTGAGTATGTTTATCAGAATATTAATAATGGTACACCTAGTTCATCTAAGAAGAAAAAGAAATATGATAGAACTATGCATGCTTCTAGTGTACCTATGGTAGAAAACCCTTCTGAGAATCATAATGATGTTTCTATTTCTAATGCTGAGACACAATCTGGTAGTGAAACACACCTAGTGATAGTGAAAATGAAGATGTTCATGTTGATGCTCAACCAGATAATGATAAAGAACCCGGTAATGATGTAGAAATAGAACCTCTTGTTGATCTTGATAACCCACCTCCTAATAATAAACCTTATGATAAGAGGGATTTCATTGCTAGACAACATGGTAGAGAAAGAGATCCATGGGTTCAAAAACCTATGCCATTCCCTCGTAAGCCTTCTGAAAATAAGGACGAGGAGGATTTTGAGCGCTTTGTTGAAATGATTAGGCCAGTCTTTTTGCGAACACGTTTAACTGATATTCTGAAGATGGCTCCTTATGCAAAATATATGAAAGATATTGTCACTAATAAAAGAAATATACCTGAAGCTAAAATTTCCACCATGCATGCTAATTACTCTTTTGATGGTGGAGTACCTAAGAAATTGGGAGACCCAGGCATACCTACTATACCTTGCTCCATTAAACAAAGTTATGTCAAAACTTCTTTATGTGATCTAGGAGCTGGAGTTAGTGTGTTTTGCCTTTCTCTTTATATAGGAGACTTGATTTGAATAAGCTTATACCTATGGAGATATCTTTGCAAATGCCTGATAAATCCACTGTTACACGGATTGTGATTTGTGAGGATGTCCCCATTGTGGTTGCAAATGTTACTATCTTAACGGATTTTGTTATTCTTGATATGCCCGAGGACGACAACATGTCGATTATCCTTGGTAGACCCTTTTTGGATACTGAAGGGGCCGTTATTGATTGCAACAAGAGCAAGGTTACTTTTCATGTCAATGGTAATCAGCACCCGGTATATTTTCCTAAGAAACAAATTATGGTGAATAATATCAATTCTATGGAGCAAATTGCCACTATTGGAGAGTTCAAAATTCCTCTCCGTGCTATCAAGAGATATGATATTCTTATTGTTGGGGAAATGCATATCCCCGTTGAGGTAACCTAGTGTTATACAAAAAAAATTTGGTTTCATGTCACTCGAAAATGGTTCGTTAATAAGACTCGATCAACCTTATTAATGGATTCTTTTTTAGGAGCATGTGGTCAATGCATTTAGTAAGCACAACCTACTATACCCATATTTTTATTCCCTATTATTTAAATATTTAATAACAAAATTATCACATTTTTTTGATTTTTTGAAATTCCCATGGAATAAAAAAATGACCCAGAAATAAAATTTCCGAGAATGCCCTGAGAATTTAGTATGATTTTTTTAGAATAAATTAGAATTTTTGGCACTGAACACAGCCCAGGGGGTGCACCACCTGGCCATGAGCCAGGGGGCGCGCCTAGCCCCTGGGCGCACCATGCTAGCTCGTGGGCCCCACATTGACCCACTCACTTAACACCCTATGTGCACCGGATCTAAGTGTTTTCAAAAGTATGGTACTGAGAGATAGAAAATTTAATATAGGATCTATTATTGTGCGTCGCTTTAATAAAAATGCTCTAGATGGTGATCTTTATGGTGGGATTTATACTACTCACCTAGCCAATTATTTGGGCATTCCCATTAAGGATGATGACCCCTAGTTCCCACCTTGTTGTCTTGATTATGATGCTATGGAGCGCCACCAGTTTCTCGAAAGAGATGAGACACCCATTTTGATATAGACTAATCTTTAACAAGAACAAGGTCTACCATATTACATTACCTGCTCCTTCCTTCTTTAACTTTCAGGAGAAACAGGGATATTATATACTTCAGGGGTAGGCCGAGGCAAACCGGACGATAGAGGAAACTGCTCGTCTCACTGAGGCAGTCAACCAGGCGCTTGCGGCTGCGATGGAGTACAACTCAAACTATCTCCAGGATTTCTATTCAGGCCAGCAGTTGTCATAGACCAAGTTAGGCCAAAAGCCTAAGCTTGGGGGAGTACGTATTTCTCATTGACATTACATTCATGTACCACACATTCGTTTCAGTTGTCGGTGCTCATCCTCTTTCATTGTACAATCCATTAGTAGTTTTATTTTTGCTTTCTTTTGTGTGTTTAAAAAACTTTCAAAACCCCAAAAATATTTCGCGCTTCTTTTCGGTTCTTCTTTCTTGTTTAATTAGATTAAGAAAACCCAAAGAGATCTCTCATTCTTCTTCTGACTTTTTGGGAGCTTTCCTGTATGAATAGTTTTTCTTGCTTTTCGTTTTCCTTTGTTCATTTGCTTTCTTTAGAAAAACTAAAAACTCCAAAAATATTTCAGTGTGTTTCTTTGAAATTCTTTTCTTTGAGTTGTCGTAAGGAGAAGACTATGCTATATTGTTGATGTGACAAAGAGCCACTGTTACCTTTTCTTCTCCTTTGAATAAATGTTTTGCATATTCCAGCTTAGTCCACAACATATTTGCACTATTATTATTTTCACATCATTCGGCCGTACAAGTGAAAGGCAATAATGACGATAATTTGATGAAATGATTGCGGTGAAGGAAGCTGGTATGAACTCTTCTTGTTTTTCCATTTTTGTAAATAAGTTTAGCTCAGTCGCTCTTGATTCAGCACATTATGAGTAAACATTTTTGTGATGACAATTAGATATTATAGTTGCTCATGCCATGCTTAAATAGCTAGGAATGGATAATGTTTTATCTTGTGTGTGAACATGCATTAAATGATTATGATGTAGTATGTTAGCATGTTATCCTCCTCTGAGTAATTCGAATAGCTTGACTTGGCACATGTGCAAACATGTAGTTGATTCAAAACCAATGCATCCTTCATGATATTTATGTCCAGAGTGTTTATATCCTACTCATGCTATTGTTCAAAGTTAATTATTCCCAATGCATGACTATGACCGTTGTCGCTCTCTAGCTGGTCGCTTCCCAGTCTATTTGCTAGCCTTCACCTGTACTAAACGGGAATGCTGCTTGTGCATCCAAAATCATTAAACCAAAGTTGTTCTAGATGAGTCCACCATATCTACATATATGCGGCATTACCCTACCATTCCAAGTAAATTTGCATGTGCCACCTCTAATCATTCAAATAAACATCTGTTTTGTGTACTCATACTGCTCATGAAGCGGTGGGGCGGTCAATATCTTCCTTGCTAAGCGGATTATTCTCAAGATGGACGTTTATTCGCCTATCATTGCACGAGAGAGGCTGGTAAAAGGGATGCCCGGTCCTGCATAATCAAAAATAAATAAGTAAAACTCCTCTAGAAAGTTTAAAGTTGGAGGGTACCCGTGGATTCGGTCAGCCATGGCTTGTGTATGTATGGTGGAGGGGGATAAACTTTACAGTTCTGCTTGGGAACTGCTACTTGTAAACTGCGTTGGGATTTTCCCCGAAGAGGAGAGGAGATGCACACATTAGAGATAAGTATTTCCCTCAATGAGAACCAAGGTTATCGAACCAATAGGAGGACCACACAAATTCCTGTCTTGAACATCTACACACAAAAGAGCACGCACTTGCACCCAATGCGGGCAAGAGGGTTGTCAAGCCCCTTGAACTCGCTACTTGCAAGCGATAAGTAGTGATAGATATATAATATAAATATAAAATAAAATAACAGTAATTAAATGGCAGCAATATTTTTTTGGTGTTTTTGTAATAATATATTTTGTGAAGACCTCAGGGCCATAGTTTTCGCTAGAGGCTTCTCTCTCGAAGAATGCATACGGTGGGTAAACAAGTTACTGTTGGGCAATTGATAGAAAAGCGCAGAGTTATGCAATATTTATTCGCGACAATGATCATGTATATAGGCATGACGTCCATAAATAAGTAGACCGACTCCTGCATACATCTACTACTATTACTCCACCCATCAACTGCTATCCAACATGCATCTAGAGTATTAAGTAAAAACATAGTAATGCTTGGAGCAAGATGACATGATGTAGAGAAAGTAAATCTAATCAATATGAATAAACCCCATTGTTTCCCCCTTAATGGCAGTAATACAATACGTGTCATGTTCCCTTCTATCACGAGGATTGAGCACCACAAGATTAAACCCATCACAACACACCACTCCCGCTGAAGATAAATCAATCTAGTTGGCCAAACCAAACCGATATATCGGAGAGCAATATGAATCTATAACAATCATGCATATAAGAATTCAGTAAAGACTCAATATATTTTCATGAATAATCTGAACATAAACCCACAATTCATTGGATCCCAACAAACACACCGGAAAGAAGGATTACATCGGATAGATCGCCGCGGGAATCACGGTTAAATTTGTATTGAAGATCATCGAGAGAGAGAGAGAGCCATCTAGGTACTAGCTATGGACCTGTAGGTTTGTGGTAAACTACTCACACATCATCATGGAGGCAACAAGGTTGATGTAGAGGCCCTCCATGATCGATCCCCCTCCGACAGGTCACCGGAACATGGCTCCATATGGCCTCCCATCGGAATAGAGACTTGCGGCGACGAAAAAAGTATTTTGGCTGGCTCTCAAGTGGTTTCCCTATTTTAGAGAATATATAGAGTTGGAATTAGGTCAGGAGGCTGCGGGAGGTGGTCCCAAGCCATTAGGGCGCGACCAGCCCCTCGAGCGCTCCCCGTTGGCTTGGCACCACCCCGTGTGGCCTCGGGTCTCCCTCCGAAGCTTCCAGGTATTATTTTTGTCCAGAAAAAATCATCAAAAAGTTTCGGGGCATTTGGACTTCGTTTGGTACAATATTCCACAAAGGCAAAAAACACGCAGAAAACAACAACTGGCACTGGGCACTAGGTTAATAGGTTAGTTCACAAAAAGGATATAAAATAGCATATAAATGCATATAAAGTATCCAAGAATGATAATATAGTAGCATGGAACAATAAAAAATTATAGATACGTTGGAGACGTATCAGCATCCCCAAGTTCAATTCCCGCTCGTCCTCGAGTAGGTAAATGATAAAAACAGAATTTTTGATGCGACATGCTACCCAACATGTAATATCTTTTAGGTATGATCTTTGAGAAATGATGAACTAGTAAACATCAATATAGTAATATCCATAAACATAAGCAACATAATCATTAACTTTCAAAATATACGATCCTTAAAGAACGTTACTCCCCACTCATTTTATCATATTAGCATGGCATGACTCCGTCTTCACAACATAAGTACAAATCATGAGCACCACAGTGTCAAGTCAGGCAATTGGATCGTACTTCTAACGCGCTTTAGCATTTTTAACCTCACTCAATACATGAGCTTCAACCATGGATATAGCATATAGGTGGAATAGAATATGGTGATAGATATCAAGAGGGGTCAAAGTGGAAAGAAAGTCTTGCATCAACTAGGTGTATCAACGGGCTATGGAGATGCCCATCAATAGATATCAATGCGAGGAGTAGGGATTGCCATGCAACGGATGCAATAGAGCTATAAGTGTATGAAAGCTCAACGGAAGCTAAGTGGGTGTGCATCCAACTTGCTTCCTCATGAAGACCTCGGGCATTTGAGGAAGCCCGTCATCGGAATATACAAGCCAAGTTCTATAATTCCCACTAGCATATGAAAACGACAACTCAGGAGACTCTCTATATGAAGAACATGGTTCCACTTTGAGACACAAGTGTGGTAAAGGATAGTAGCAAAGTCCCTTCTCTATTTTTCTCTCATTTATTCTTTTTCCTTTTTCTTTTTCTCTCTTTTTTTCTTTTTATTTTCTCTATTATTTTCTTGTTTTTCTTGTTTTTTCTTTTTTCCTTTTTTCTTGGTGGGCTCATTTGGCCTCCCCCATTTTTTATTTTCGTTCGGAGCTCATCCTGACTTGTGGGGGAATCATTACTCCATCATCCTTTCCTCACTGGGACAATGCTCTAATAATGATGATCAACACACTTTTCTTTACTTACAACTCGATATGACAACTCAATGATGAAAAATAAATGACTCTATATGAATGCCTCTGGCAGTGTACCAGGATGTGCAATGATCTAGTGTAACATGTAAACAATGATGAACGGTGTCTGAATACTATGTGAGCTACATGATCATGCAAAGCAATATAATGGCGAACACACAAGTCATGTGATGTAACTGTGGAAGTTGCATGGCAATATATCTCAAAATGGCTATGGAAATGCCATAATAGGTAGGTATGGTGGCTGTTTTGAGGAAGATATAAGGATGCTTATGTGTGATAGAGAGTATTATATCACGGGGTTTTGATGCACCGGCGAAAGCTGCACCGATCCTCGAGATGAGAATGGGCAATGTACGGTACCGAAGAGGTTAACGGAAAGGTGAGTGTGCATACATCCATGGATTCACATTAAAAAACAAACAAAAAACAGCAACTGGCACTTGGCACTATGTCAATAGGTTAGTCCCAAAAAATGATATAAAGTTGCTATAAAATGATTGTAAAACATCCAAGAATGATAATATAACAGCATGGAACAAGCAAAAATTATAGATACGTTGGAGACGTATCAGCATCCCCGAGCTAAATTCCTACTCGTCCTCGAGTAGGCAAATGATAAAAACAGAATTTTTGATGTGGAATGCTGCCTGACATGTTCATGACATATTCTTTTCTTTTGTAGCAAGGACATTTGGACTTTTAGATGGTTCAAAGCAAATGTGGTGCTCGAGAGTTAAGGTTGTTTCATTAATCATGAGAGATGGTGAACCCACTAAACTTCCCATAGCATTAAAAGCGTCCAAAGATGGACACATCAAGAAATTCCCACCGATAATCGTATCAAGGACGAATCTATACCAAGTGGTGATGCCCACATAAAAACCGCGAAGAAGAACAATGGTAGATTGCTTATGAATAGATCTATTATGAGCATTGAAAATCCTATACCAAGCATCTTTTAGGTTCTCCCCTCCCATTTGCTTAAAATTTAGAACTTCATTCTCGGGAGTACACACAATAAAAGAAGAACTAGCCATAACAACAAGGTAGGCAAATAGGAGATCTGACGAGAAAAAGGCAAACGAAAAAGAGGGCGAATAAAATGGCAAATTTGGTGAAGTGAGGGAGAGGAAAAAGAGAGGCAAATGGCAAATAATGTAATTACAAGGAGATGAGATTTGTGATTAGGAACCTGATAGATGTTGATGATGTCTCCTCGGTGCTAGAGATTGGCACGTTGAAGAGACTGCTTCCTCCCCGGCAACGGCGCCAGAAATTCCTTTGACGTGGCTTGAGACTACGTCGGTGTTTCCCCAAAGAGGAAGGGATGATGCAGCACAACGAAGGTAAGTATTTCCCTCAGTTATGAAACCAAGGTACCGAACCAGTAGGAGGATCACGCAACACTATGTAAACGGTACATGCACACAAAGAACAAATACTTGCAACCCGACGCGAAAGAGAGGTTGTCAATCTCGCCACGGTAAAAAGATAGATTAGATTGTAGATTGGATAAATAGATCTCACAAGAACACAAAATAAAAGAGGCAAATAAAAAGTGCAGTAAGGTATTTTTGGGTTTTTGGAATATTAGATCTGAAAACAAAAGCGACAAAAAGATAGATCGAAAAGCAATATGTTGGAAAAGTAGACCCCGGGGCCGTAGGTTTCACTAGTGGCTTCTCTCATGAGTATAGCACACGGTGGGTGAACAAATTACCGTGGGCAATTGATAGAAGATCAAATAATCATGACGATATCCAAGGCGATGATCATTATATAGGCATCACGGCCAAGATTAGTAGACCGAAACGATTATGCATCTACTACTATTACTCCACACATCGACCGCTATCCAGCATGCATCTAGTGTATTAAGTTCATGGAAAAATGGAGTAATGCAATAAGAACAGTGACATGATGTAGACAAGATCTATTCATGTAGGAATAGACCCCATCTTTTTATCCGTAATAGCAATGATACATGCGTGCCTCGCTGCCCCTTCTGTCACTGGAAGAGGACACCGCAAGATCAAACCCATCACAAAGCACCTCTTCCCATGGAAAGAAAAATCGATCTAGTTGGCCTAACTAAACCAAAGATTCGAATAAGAAATACAAGGCTATAAGTAATAATGCATATAAGAGATCAAAGAAGACTCAAATAGTATTCATGGATAGAAACTGATCATGAACTCAAAATTCATCGGGTCCCAACAAACACACCGCAAAAAGACATTACATCAAATAGATCTCCAAGAGACCATTGTATTGAGAATCAAAAGAGAGAGAGGAAGCCATCTAGCTACTGCCTACGGACCCGTAGTTCTATGGTGGAGTACTCACGCATCATGGGAGAGGCACCAATGAGGATGATGAACCCCTCCGTGATGGTGTTAGATTGGATCTCGCGGTTCTGGAACTTGCGGCGGCTGGAAGTATTTTTCGTCGACTCCTCTAGGGTTTCTGGAATATTTGGGTATTTATAGAGCTCAGAGGCAGTGGAGAAGGTTCCCGAGGCGGCCACAACCCACCAGGGCCCGCCCGGGGCCCCTGGCATGCCCTGGTGTCTTGTGGGCGGCCTGTGTTCCCTCCTGGTTACTTCTTTGGCCCACTGGCCTTCTTCTGGTCCAAAACAAATCTCCAAAAAGTTTCGTCTCGATTGGACTCCGTTTGGTACTGATATTCTATGAAGTAAAAAACAAGCAAAAAACAGCAAGTGGCACTTGGCACTATGTCAATAGGTTAGTCCCAAAAAATGATATAAAGTTGCTATAAAATGATTGTAAAACATCCAAGAATGATAATATAACAGCATGGAACAAGCAAAAATTAAAGATACGTTGGAGACGTATCAGTCCTCGGGAGCACTTGCTTTATATAAGAGTACTTTCTGGCCCGTCTTTTGCTATAAAAAGGATTGGGCTATCTTGCTGCAAACTGATACGTCTCCAACGTATCTACTTTCCCAAACACTTTTGCTTTGGTTTTGTCCTCTAATTTACATGATTTGAATGGAACTAACCCGAACTGACGCTGTTTTCAGCAGAACTACCTTGGTGTTATTTTTGTGTAGAAATAAAAGTTCTCGGAATTGGACGAAACATTTTGTGGATTATTTCTGAGAATTATAATGAATTATGGAGCGAAGACCTGCCGGAGGGAGGCCACCTGTGGGGCACAAGCAAACAGGGCGCGCCCCCTAGGTCGCACCTTGATGGCTTGTGGGGCCCATGTGTCTCCTCCGACCCTAATTCCAGTCCTATAAAATCACATATTTGGAGAAAAAATCAGAGAGAAGTTTTCATCGCATTTCACGAGATGGAGCCGCCGCCACCTCCTGTTCTTCCCCGGGAGGGCTGATCTGGAGTCCGTTTGGGGCTCCGGAGAGGGGAAATCATCGCCGTCGTCATCACCAACCCTTTTCCATCAACACCGCCATGATGCTCACCACCGGGAGTGAGTAATTCCTTTGTAGGCTTGCTGGACGGTGGTGGGATTGGATGGGATTGATCATGTAATCGAGTTAAGTTTGATAGGGCTTGATCCCTAGTATCCACTATGTTCTGAGATTGATGTTGCTATGACTTTGCTGTGCTTAATGCTTGTCACTAGGGCCCGAGTGCCATGATTTCAGATCTGAACATATTATATTACATCTGAATATAAGATTGATTTGGATCCTATCTTGCAAGTTGTATGCACCTATTACGTGTCTTGATCCGCATACCCCAAGGTGACAATAATTGGGATTCTTTCCGATGATTGCCATAGTTTGAGGAGTTCATGTATTCACCATGTGTTAATGCTTTGTTCCGGTTCTCTATTAATAGGAGGCCTTAATATCCCTTAGTTTCTAGTAGGACCCCGCTGCCACGGAAGGGTAGGACAAAAGATGTTATGCAAGTTCTTATCGCAAGCACGCATGACTATATATGGAATACATGCCTACATTATATTGATGAATTGGAGCTAGTTTTGTGTTGCCCTAGTGTGTAAGTGTTACATGATTGATGTCAACTAAATCATTATCCACCACCGATCCACGTGCCTACGCTTACATATACTGAATCTTGCTAAGTTGCTTTTTGTAAGTGCATCTAGTGCCACCCCTTGTTTGGTTTTGGAGTATTGAAGACAAACGTGGTTGAGGGACTAATGTGTTTGTGAGAGTTCATAGGATAACACAGATAGAAGTCCTTGGAGATTCAGTTTATCCATCGAAGACGACCCCTAAAAATGTCCAAAGACATTGATGATGGCCGAAGCCATTGGTGGTACGCGAAGATAATCGCTTGAAGATAATGAAATGCGAAGACGAAGTCTTTTGGTTGTTTTTTTTCTTCTTTCCTGGGTCATAGGAACCACCGTACTGTTAAGTGGGGTTGATGTGATCGAAGTCAGACGCTGACGTGATGCTCAACCCATACCTATGTTTTCGAGTGAAGACAATGAGAGGAAATCTCTTCCAGAGTTGGTTGAGTCAGCTTTACTTGTAGCCCAAGTAAAGTTGTTGCGTGTGTTTGAAATCAGACCGTTGTGACACGTGTCGGTTGGCCATTGACCCAGGGTCATTTTGGTCATATCAGGTCGGGTTACCTGTTGCTATAAATAGCTCCCCCCTCCACCATAAGCAGGTGGCTACTCAAAGAGAGATACGACTGTTGTCGTTTTGGAGCAACCGACCTCGAAGACATTGGGAGAGAGAAATATCCTACGAGGATAAACCAAAAACACCTAGAGCTAGAGTGTTTGAGCATCACCGAAGTCGTTCTGTTCTGAGTGAAGTGAAGAGTTATTACACTTGAAGACTGTGATCTTCCAGACGGTTAGGCGTCTGGGTCTAGAGCATCCAAGAGTCATTGTGGATTGCCGGGGGACCAAGTTTGTACGGGTTTCGGAAGTCTTCCCTGAAGACTTACCTGAGTGATTGGGCGCTGTCTAAGTGACTTCGGATCAAGGGGAACAAGGTGAAGACGAGGTCTTCTGAGTTGAATCTCAACCTCCCTAACCAGTGTACAGTTTTCACAGCAACTGGAACTGGTCCAACAAATCCTGTGTCTTCATCGAGCTACTGGTTCTATCCTTCACTCTTTTACATTATGTTCTGAATCGTGAAGCCATTGCCTGAATACTACTGTTTGAAGACATACCCCAAAGCCATTCATATCTGTTGTTTATCTTCATACTGTCTAAGTTTGTCTTCGACTCATCTTAGTGTGTACGATGATAATGCTCAACTTGCTTGTATATCATCATTGTTTTGCATGCACTGCTTAGATCCTTGATATCTATCCCTACCTGATCCTGTTCCGCTTTCGCATATTTTGAATACGTTCATTGTTTTGAAGCCTTTCATAAAAATCGCCTATTCACCCCCCTCTAGTCGATAACTAGCACTTTCAATTGGTATCAGAGCAAGGTACTCCCTTGTTTTGTGTTTTGGTTTAACCACCTGGAGTTTTAGCTATGTCGACTGCATGTATTATCAAGGTCTCCGCTGCATGCCCTATCTTCGATGGCACCGACTACCCCTACTGGAAGAAAAAGATGCGCATGCATCTCGAAGCCATTGACAACAACCTATGGTATGTCGTCATGGTGGGCATTCCTGAGGTTGGCGAAGGTGTTACTGTTGCTGATGTGAAGAGGTTCGCACAACTGGACTCCACCGCCAAGAACATCATCTGTGGTCACCTGACCAAAGAACAGTATAGCCGTGTGAGTGCACCAAACACTACAAAGCAAATCTGGGAATGGCTGTCAAAAGTGAACGAAGGCGTCTCATCTCAAAGAGACTCTCGTGTTGATGTGCTTCGCTATCTATTCAACTGCTTCAAGAGACTTGACAACGAAAATGTCCACCTCACGTTCGATCGACTCACTGACATCTCAAATGAGCTGAATGCACTTGGCGCCACTGATATCACAAAACATGAAGTTGTGAAGAAGCTATTCAGATCACTTGACAGTTCCTTTGACACTCTTGCACTCATGATCCAAGAACGCCCTGACTTCAAGAGTTTGGATCCTGCCGATATCCTCGAGAGGTTGAACACACATGAATTCCAACAAGCCGAGAAGAGGGATATCTATGGTCCTAGTTACAGTCGCTCTCATGCCCTAAAGGCCAAGGCTGTGTCCTCATCTGAAGACGGCTCTGAATGCAGTTCTGATGGTCCTGAAGACTTTGGAAAAGAACTTTCTCTGCTTGTCAGGAAATTCCGGAAGTTTGCCAAGTCAAAACGCTATGCAAAGTCTTCAAAGCGTGATTCCAAGAGATCCAGTGAAATGTCTTCACGGGACAACAAGAAGCAAACCTGTCACAAGTGCAAGAAAGTTGGCCACTTCATTGCTGATTGTCCTTGATGGGATAAGGAATCCAAGAAGAAGATCAAGGACTGTGACTCAGATGACAAGAAGAAGAAGAAGAAGTATGCAAAGTCTTCATCACACAAGAAGAGTTTATCTGGCAAAGCACATGCTTTTATCGGAAAGGAGATGGATTCACAGTCTAAATCTGGTTCTGAGGCTGAGGAAGCATCTAAGGAGGAATCTGATGCTGAAGTAGCTGGACTGGCTATGGCTTCGGCATTCGTCTCCACATCTGTCTTCAAACCCGAAGACAATGGCTCCTTCCTCAACACCGAAGCCAGTGATGATGATACTACTCTTGCCTACTGCTTCATGGTGAAAGCCTCCAAGGTATCCCCAAAATCCTCACATCATGACTCTGAATCTGAAGCTAAATCTGATGATGACATGAAACCTAGCTATGCTAAACTAATAAAAATTTCCACCAAGCAACAAAGTGCCATGGAGAAAATGCAAACTACTCTAGAGAAAAGCGATGACCTGTTATGTGAAGAGATGAGTCTGAACGAAACTATGGCTGAAGACATGCGTAGTCTTCGTTCAAGGTTTGAGGATCTCCAAAGTCATCATGATGCCCTCTCAACTGAACATGATAAGCTTTCTCTCGAGTATCTTCATAGAAAGATTGATCATGAGAAGTTGAGAGAAGCTCATGATGACCTACAGAAGGAAAACGACTCACTCCTAGCAGAAGAGATCAGTACCACTCAGGATGAATTTGATGCTCCATGCTTAAAATGTCTTGCTCGTGAAGCTAATGATTCAACTGCTGAATGTTCAAATGCTTCTAAAAATACATTATCTTCAACTGTATCTATGGTGACCAACCCCTCATCTGAGGAAACCACTGCTATCACTAATGACAATGACAGGTTGAAGACATTGCTTGAAACAGGCATGTACAAGAGTCTGAAGGGACATCCGATTCTCTGTGATGTCCTTAAGAAGACAATCTTGAACAAAAACCCTAGGAAAGAGGGTTTGGGTTTCGACAGAAACATCAATGTTGATGGTTCTTACTGGACGCCTGAGCAGTATCCCAAAACCACATGGGTTGCTGCAAAAAGCCCTTTAGTGGATCCATCCACATTATCTGGCTTTAACCGTGATAACCCTGTCATCATTGATGAGTCATTTGACTCCAACTACAAGTTGTTTAAATCTATGAATGGTGAAGTGTTTGCTAGGTATATTGGAACTAACTGCAGGAATGGTTCACCAATGAAGACGATCTGGGTTCCCAAATGTCTTCTTGAGAAGCTTACAGTCAATGTCATGACACCACCAAGAAAGAAGAAAAACCCCAGATCAAAATCTTCATATGGACCCAAATCTTCATATGATCATTCTAACACCTATGTTTCGTAGGGTAGAGCTGAAAGGGCTCATGAATACGTGCACTATGGCATGAATCGATATGTTTATCCTACTAAGAATTTCTCTGCATATTCATTCGAGTATTCTAACCCTCCCATGAAACATACCATTAGGGCATCTTTGCCTAAGTTCTCTGATGCTGCCTTACGTCTTATTGCTTCTAAGCCACCCCTACGCGTGTGGGTGGTTAAGAAGAACTAATATCTTCATGCAGGATCGGGTCTCCAGATGGGATGAAGCCTATCTTGAAAATTATCTCTGGAGACCGAAAATGATCTTGTTTGGATGCAAGAAAATTAATGCAAATGGTGTTGCCATTTATATCGTCCAAAAGTTACTTATAATTGTGTACTACAATATTTTCATCAATGCATGTTGCAGTTGCATGCCTTGGTGAACTAGACTAATTCTCAATGCAGGAAGACAAATCTAATGCCACTGAATGGATTATGGACCATGGATGCACCAGTCATATGACTGGTGATCGAAGCCTATTGATGCAGCAAACTCTTCGACCTCCAACAAAAGACCACATCGTCTTTGCTAGCAAGAGCAGCAATAAAGTATTGGGGCTAGGTAGAGTTGCTATCTCAAGGGACCGACACATGGAAAATGTCATGCTTGTCGAATCCCTTGGTTAGAACTTAATGTCTGTCTCAATGCTCTGTGACTTAGATATGCTTGTCATATTCGGAAAATTTCGATGTGTTGTGCCAATGGCCTCTGATAAAACTAAAGTCTTCGAAGGTTTTTGAAGAGGTGATTTGTATATGGTATACTTCTTTGCAGGACCACAGGTTGCCTCATGTCTTTGAGCAAAGGCTTCGGAATGCTGGTTATGGCATAAAAGGCTAGGACATGCTGGGATGAGGAACTTGCACACACTCGCCAAGAAGAAGCTTATCATTAGCGTCGAGGGTGTCAAGTTCAAGAAGGACCACCTTTGTGGTGCCTGTGAAGTCGGGAAGATGACTAGGGCCAAACACCCCTCAAAGAATTATGACCACCACTCGTCCCTTCGAGCTGCTACATATGGACTTATTTGGCCCTACTCACTATTCCACCTTCTCTACCACTGCAAATCTATATGGCTTCGTAATTGTTGATGACTATTCTCGATTCACTTGGGTGCATATTATACTCTATAAAATAGAAGTGCAGGATGTCTTCAGGCGCTTTGCCAACAGGTGTATGAACAACTACAACATCAAGATCAAGCACATCAGGAGTGACAATGGCACTGAATTCAAGAACACTGGACTGGACATCTTTCTTGATACTCTTGGCATTACTCATGAGTTCTCTGCTCCATACACACCTCAGCAGAATGGCCTCATGGAGCGCAAGAACAGGACTCTCATCGAGATGGCTCGCACTATGCTTGATGAATAGAAGACACCACAGAAGCTATGGCCTGAAGCCATTGATACTGCATGCCACATCATCAACTGAGTATATCTTCACAAGTTCTTCAAGAAAACATCATATGAGCTTCTCACCAGTAAGCAACCCAATGTGAGTTATTTCAAAGTCTTCGGTGCAAGATGCTGGATAAGGGACCCACATCACACTTCTAAATTTACACTGAAAGCACATGAGGGTTTCATGTTTGGTTATGGAAAGGATTTGTACACCTACAAAGTCTTCAACACAATAAAGTTGTTGAAACTGTAGATGTGCGATTCGATGAAACTAATGGCTCGCAAAGAGAGCTCCTATCTCCTGTGCTAGATGAACTTCCACCTAACGAAGCTATCAGATTGATGGGCACTGGAGAAATCATGCCTGAAGAACCAGAGGTTGAGGAAGTCATCATTCCTCCATCCACTCAGCGGGAAGACAATGCTGAACCTGAAGACAATGCTGCCGACGAAGACAATGCTCAACAGCTGGAACAAAGTCTTCGTCCTGCTCATCCATGCGTTGCTAATGAAGTCCAAATTGAGAGAATGCTTGATAGCATGAATGCACCAGGTCCACTCACTCGCTCAATAGCTACTCAACTGGCTAACTTTTGTGGGCACTTTGCTTTTGTGTCTATCTCAGAGCCCACCAAAGTAGATGAAGCCTTCAAGGAATCAGAATGGATTCAAGCCATGCAAGAAGAGCTTCATCAGTTCGAGCTCATGGGAGCTCGTGAAGCGCCCTGATCTGAGGAAGCACAACATTATTGGCATGAAGTGGATCTTTTACAACAAGCAAGATGAATCGGGGCAAGTAGTCAGAAACAAGGCTCGACTTGTGGCTCAAGGCTGCTGCTAGGCTTGAAGCTACACACAGGTTGATGGTATTGACTTCGTTAAAACATTTGCACCTGCTGCTAGGCTTGAAGCTATACGTATACTGCTTGCTTATGCTAACCATCATGATATATGCTTATATCAAATGGATGTCAAAAGTGCATTCCTCAATGGTAAGATTGAGGAAGAAGTATATGTTGCTCAACCACCAGGGTTTGAAGACCCAAAGTGTCAGGCCTCTGGGACTGGGGGTACCCAGACCCGTCAGCCTGCGGCCCAGGACGCGAAGATTGCCTAGGCATTGAGTGGCCCCACCCATGGGCTTCACAAAACTGGTTCTCGCGAGGCCACGACTCGCGAGGTGAGGGGCGATGTCACCGTCAAGTGCTTTGCGAGGCTTCTCCGCGAGGCTGTCCATGACGCCCTCGGGGGCGGGTCTGTGTAGACCTGGGCTACCAGGGCCCCACAACCTTGCGTCCGCACATGGGTGATGCGCACCGCGCTAAGCTGTGCCAGGAGCGGTGCCAACAGGCACGGACAAAGAGACTTTCCTCTTTGGTGATAGAGAAACGACATCAGCTCACGGGCATTGAAAGCAACCCCCAAAGGTTTCCCTCCCCGAGCAAGAAGACCAAGACCGAGGGCTTGGCAGGACGGATGTCACCCCCGAGCCCATGAGCACGTCACGACTAAGAGCTTTCAGCAGGCGAAGACCACTTTTGTTAGGATAGGCTGTAGTCCTGTCCCCCTTCAAACCGGCCGTTGTGGCAACCCTTCCCGCCTTGTGTTTTCAGGGGAAGAGGACCAAGGCCAATATAAGAGCAGGGACCAGCCACCACAGAAAGGGAGAGCCCCGGGCAAGCGAGAACACACCTTGTACTCATCCCCATCCCCAAGCAATCCACCAAGCAGGAGTAGGGTTTTACACCGCAAGGTGGCCCGAACCTGGGTAAACCATGTGTCCCTTGTTCATCTTCCTTAGCTCGAGCCGCCGGAGAGTCGCGGTGAGGTTGCAAAGCGGAGTAGGGCAGGAGAGCGAGTGCACCCTAGTGTTCGAACCTTTTAGGGTCCCAGGAGCCCCGATTCTGACATTTGGCGCGCCAGGTAGGGGTGCGTCGCAGCTCTCCAGCTTCATCTCGTCTTCGCCCGCTCCGACCCGATGGTTGACACCCGCCGCGCACGCGCAGCGTGCTCAGCGCCGAACGAGCGCCACAGCCTCGCCCATGCTGCGGACGAAGCTGTCGACAGCTGCGCCGCCCGCGAGCGGCGAGATCGCTCGCGGCCCCCTGTGCGGCGGAACGGCCGCCCCGTCATGTCCCCCTCGGCCTGCGTTCATGCGGGAGACCTGAATGCGCAGGACGCGTTGCTCATGGCGAGCGAGTTGCTCCGCCACCGCCCGACAGACGGGGGCTACGATGCCTGGGCGGACCACATCGCCGAGCTCGTCACCGTCGCCAGGAGGGCTCTGGCGCCCTACATCCCACTCCGCCCCCCCGCGCCAGGAGGAGGGAGTGTGGGCGTCGGTCCTTCCCCACCACCGAGCGACGACCTGGTCGGGCCTTGGTCCGATGGGACTAAGCGGGGCCCACCTCGTGCCGTCCTCCTCCTCCTCCAGGTCCCGGTGACCGGCTTTGGCCAGCCAACCGGCCCCGGCGGCGATGCACTCGGGGGAGGC
This sequence comes from Elymus sibiricus, assembly GCA_039707655.1. NCBI lineage: Eukaryota > Viridiplantae > Streptophyta > Magnoliopsida > Poales > Poaceae > Elymus > Elymus sibiricus. The sequence continues at coordinate 153,452,936 of CM077671.1, read as the reverse complement.
GGCGGGATGTTCTGTGCTCACCACAACATGCGCACCGACAACACGGGAGATTGTCAGGTGTTTGGGCCGTCCCACAGAGAGAGCGCCGGCCAGCGCCCGGGCCGCAGTGTCCGTGGCGCTGGTCGTGGGGATGGCAGCGGTGGTAGCAGGAGGAACAACCGCAACAACAACCCTAACCAAGGCTGGCGTGAGCAGCCACGCAATGACGGCGAGCGTGGCTGGCCTCGGGAGGGCGCCCGGCAAGGACGGCCCCACGGGGCCCGCCCCCACGATGTCGCGGCCCTGCCGCCTCAACCGTCGTCGTCCATGGAGAGAAGCAGTGGCTCGTATGACGGAGGGGTTGGGGATGACCAGGAGCCCCACGTGGCGGCCTGCATCCTTGGCGGAGCCCTAGCCCTCCTGCCAAACCACCGGCTCGGACAGCTCCACCGCGCGACGAGTGGCACTCTCCGGGGGCCGGAAGTTGCGCGACCCCTCAGATGGTCCCAGTATGCCATCTCCTTCTACTCCGGGGACGGTCTCAAGTCCACAGCCACCGCGGGCACGCTCCCCCTGCTATGTACCCCCATCATCTGCAACATCGCCGTCACCAAGACCCTCGTCGACGGGGGCGCCGACCTCAACGTGCTTTCCGTGGAGACCTTCGAGACTCTCCGGGTGCTCTACAGCAAGCTGGCGCCCACCAAGCCATTCTTCGGTGCCGCTGGCAGTTCCGTCGTCCCCTTGGGGCAGGTCTGCCTCCCTGTAACCTTCAGCACGTGCGACAATCACCGCACCGAGCTCATCGACTTCGATGTAGCGTGCATTGGTCTCCCTTACAATGCGATCCTGGGATACCCGGCCCTGGCCAAGTTCATGGCAGTTACCCACCATGGTTACAACATCCTCAAGATGCCGGGCCCCGGCGGCATCATCACCATCACCTGCGATGAGACGGACGCGGTCCGTTCCCTTGAGTGGGCCTACAAGGCAGTCGCGACCGAGCGTCCCGACGATGAGGGGGGAGCTGCTACTTCTCGAGCATGCGTTGGTTTTCCCTTGAAGAGGAAAGGGTGATGCAGCAAAGTTGATAAGTATTTCCCTCAGTTGTTGAGAACCAAGGTATCAATCCAGTAGGAGATACAAGCAAGTCCCCAATAGATGTACCTACACAAAGAATCAAACACTTGCACCCAACGCTATAAAGGGGTTGTCAATCCCTTCATGGTTACTTGCAAGGATGAGATCTGATAGAGATAGATATGATAGATTGCTTGAACGAAAAGTAAAACAAAAGTAAAAATAATGCAGCAAGGTATTTTTGGTTTTAGATCTGAAAGTATAAGATGGAAAATAGACCCGGGGGCCATAGGTTTCACTAGAGGCTTCTCTCGTGATGGCAAATATCACGGTGGGTGAACAAATTACTGTCGAGCAATTGATAGAAAAGCGAATAATTATGAAGATATCCAAGGCAAATATTATGCATATAGGCATCACGTCCGTGTCAAGTAGACCGAAACGATTCTGCATCTACTACCATTACTCCACACATCGACCGACTCGTGCCTGGATCTAGAGTATTAAGTTCATGAAGAACAGAGTAACGCATTAGGTAAGATGACATGATGTAGAGGGATAAACTCAAGCAATATGATGAAAACCCCATCTTTTTATCCTCGATGGCAATAATACAATACGTGCCTCGCTACCCCTACTTTGTCACTGGGTGAGGACACCGCAAGATTGAACCCAACACTAAGCACTTCTCCCATTGCAAGAATTACCAATCTAGTTGGCCAAACCAAACCAATAACTCGAAGAGACTTGCAAAGATATGAAATCATGCATATAAGAATTCAGAAAAGACTCAAATAATATTCATAGATAATCTGAACATAAACCCACAATTCACCGGATCTCGACAAACACACCGCAAAAGAGTATTACATCGGATAGATCTCCATGAAGATCATGAAGAACATGGTATTGAAGAGCAAAGAGAGAGAAGAAGCCATCTAGCTACTAGCTATGGACCCGATGGTCTGTGGTAAACTACTCACGCATCATCGGAGGGGCAATGGAGTTGATGTAGATGCCCTCCGTGATCGAATCCCCCTCCGGCAGATTACCGGAAAAGGCTCCAAGATTGGATCTCACGGGAACAGAGGCTTCCGGCGGCGGAAAAGTATTTTCGTGGCTCTTTTTGGTATCCAGGGAATATTTGTGAATTTATAGGCCGAAGAATAGGGTTAGGGGGGCTGCCGTGGGGCCACAAGCCAGGGGGGCGCACCCCTGTGGCTTGTCGCCACACGGTGGCTCCCCTGCCTTCATCTCCAAGTCTTCTGGGTTGCTTCTGGTCCAAGAAAAATTATTCTGAAGATTTTATTCTATTTGGACTCCGTTTAATATTCCTTATCTGCAATACTCAAAAACAAGGAAAAACCATAAACTGGCACTAGGCTCTAGATTAGTAGGTTAGTCCCAAAAATAATATAAAATAGCATATTAATGCATATAAAACATCCAAAACAGATAATATAATAGCATGGAACAATAAAAAATTATTGATACGTTGGAGACGTATCAGGAGCTGGGCTTCACGTGGCCGCGCTCCCAAGGAAGAAGGAGTAGCTGCCAATCCCAGGCCTCGCCAAGATGAAGAACGTGACGCTCGACACCGATGATGCGAGCCCCGTGCCCGTTGTCGGCGTCGGCCTCACCTCGACATAGGGAAGCGCGCCCGGCGCCTCCCTCAGGCTAGGCTCGGGGGCTTCCGCCCGGGAAGCGCCTGACTTGGCTAGTATGACTAGGGAGGGGTTCAAGCACCACTTGGAGGCATGCCCCAGCGCGTGCCCCCGCGAGCGAGGAGCGCGGCGCCTGGCGCCGGTGTCATGGGAGCTCATCGACCAAGGAATCAGCAAGCAGCAGGAGGAGCGGCTTCCAGAACGCCGTTTAGAGCAGGCAACCACTCCTAGGAGGAGCGGCAGGGGGCGCCCGTACATCGACCTCACGGGCCTTAACAGGGCAGGACCCCAGGGCCTCTCCCAACTCTCGCGCATAACCACCAACTACGCCCGCGTGCTTTTTGGCCTAGTGAGCACTAGCGTCACCTTCCACAAACAGGTGAGGCTCACGACGACGCCTCGTCCCGTGCCAAGGCCTCGCGGGTCTTTGAAGCCTTAGGAGCCAGTACGCCCTTGAAGGGTGAACCCCTGCGGCACGCATCGTTAAACGGCTTGACGCTCCCACGGCGGCACGACCGCCAGGTTATTTTTGTGGCCTGTTCAAGGCAGGCGACCCCCCATTCTTTTTTTGTGTACTTTGCATTACCCTGAAGCTGGGACTTCCTCGTTATGTAACGAACCAGATTAACCCCTGTTGAGATTATGTCATTTGTTTCAAGCTTCAAGTATAGCACTTCGTCCTTACCCGGATCTTCGCTCCCCCCCCGCGCCCGTCCCCTCGATGGTTCCATGGGGGAGGGCTGGACACGGCGTCTGCACCAGGACTTGTCCTCGCAGCGCCGAGAAATCCAAATGACCAAGCTCTGGCTCACGGGCTGCCCCCCCCGTGCAAGTCATCTCACCAAGGTCTTTGGTGTCCCGCCCTCCCAGAGAACCATCACGGGTGGGTAATGGGGGCATGGCTCAGCTCGGGTCGCCGGGGCGCCTCGCCGCCCCCGGCGCTATGCCACGACGATCGCGCGGTGCGCCTCGTGCCCATGTTATGGGTCGCGGAGCGCACACCCGCGCCAGAAACTAGGCATAAAGCCACCTGAAGAACTGAGGAAAGAGCTCCTGAGCCTTGTGCCTGGGGTATCCGACACCTCTTTTAAATGGCCGCCCGTGACACTCTCACGTAATAATGAGTTTGGGGCTGTACACGCCCCGGAGCCTCCTGACCGGCCGGGCTACGGCCTCGGGGGGACTCCCGCACACGCCCAAGTTGAAGCCCCATGCTTCGCGCTGGCGGAATAACTGTCGAATCGTGACTATGCCCACGCCTAGTGGAAGCCCCATGTTCCGTGCTGGGCGAAGAAGCCAATGAAGAACCCCTTCGTCGAGGGCCGTAACGGCCTTAGGGCGAACGACCCTCACCCTGGCAACCATAGCCCTCCCTCGCGGCACGCGCCCACCGGCTCTCCCTTGGGCATCTCATGCGCGGGGGCTGGGCACGTGCCTGTGTTTGGGCTAGTCCTAGCGATGCTGGGACCCGAAGGACTGGGTTTTGGCTCGCGGACATGCCCACGCACACGTCACCTCACCAAGGCTCCTGGTGCCTGTCTTCCTCGCATGACGCCCAAGCATAAACTAGTAAGCGTGCACCATTCTAGAAGCAAAGGCTTTCACGCAGGACCTCTCCCCAGGGCGGCTCCCCCGAGAAGCCCCACGAGGCGGGCCCAGACGAATCCCTGAGCATCACGCGCCAGGACCTTTCATGCCGATGACGTTCGAAAGGTGCTCGGGGGCTGGGCCCCGGCGACGCGGGATGACGGGAAGATCCTAAAGAGGGAGGCAAGCCTAACAAGGGGCGCGAAGAGGAAACTCATTTTCAACCCAAAATAGTGTTTGGTTTAAGGCACGAAGGACATAACCCGTGTTTACACACCCCCACGGGGTGAGCATGGTTCATTGCAGGAAAGGAAAAACAACACAAAAAGAGGGGTTGCGCTCCCGCAGCGCCGCCTCCGGAGACCCTGACCCTGACGCCATCGCACCTAGTCGGAGTCCTCTTCCTTGATGCGGGCGCTTGGGGAGCCGTCAGAGTCATCGTCACTCCCGCTCCCCCCGGAGGAGGAGCTGCGGCTGTCGGCGCCGCCGCCGTCACTGCTGTCGCCCTCGATGCAGCAGTCCAGGCGATCTCCGGCCTCCCCGAAGATCTCCACGAAGAGCGTGGCAACCCCATCAAACTTAAAGTGGAGGACATGCCCTTCCCGCAAGCCGCGAGTGAGGGCGAACGACTTCCACCCGCGCCTCAAGAACATGAAGCCGAGAGGGTTGAACTCCGTCACCACCCAGGAAGATCCATTGCAGCAGCTGTCTGGCTACAACCACAGGCCCAGAGGTGCGCGCCCCCATCTCTCTCACAAAAGAGTCCGGGAGGGAGAGCCAAGTGCGGGGTTTGCTCTCCATCCTCACGAGGAACTCGTGGGCCGCGTAGGCGGAGTGGCCTCTCGGCCGGGGCGGCCGAGCCGCTACACCATACCTCTGGCCCCGTCCGCGGCCGCCTCACCCACCGCGCTCGTGCCCACGGACAGAGCTCCTCCTATGGCTGCTCGAGGTGACGTGGGTCGCCGACGGAGGCTGCCCCCGCCCCCGGAGAGGCACCGCGAGCGCGACGACGGGCACGCGAGGGCGACCGCCTCCCTTCACCAACCTCGAGGTGCCCGCCTCCTCCATCGCCGTTTTCTTCTTCTCAGCGGCGGAGAACTTCCTCACGGGCGCCATCGCTGCTACGGCGACAAGTGGCGATGGGGGCTGAGGACAGGGAGGATGGGCTAAGGAACTCCTCCCCTCTCCCTTATATGCGACCTGGGCTTTATGTCAGCCTGGGCGGTTACCGAGGCATCATGGGGAGTGGAGCCCCCCATGCCCCGTCGTGCGCCACGAGCTGCGCTTAACTCCCAGGCGGTTGGGGCCCGCACCGCTCCGACCTTCCCCCTGCTGGAGGAGCCGCGCCCGCCACGCGCACATGGATTGCATCGCCAGGCCCGCAGGACCAGGGGCATCCAGGGCCAGACGCCTGCGGCCCAAGGCGCAGCGTACGCCACGGGCTGAACTTGGCCCACCAATGAGCCCCACGAGCTGGATCCTCGTGAGGGTCCCGCCCCCGCGGCTCCTGCCAACGACCGTTGTCAGGGGCCTCTGCGGCGCCTCGCGCGGGGCCGTACCCTGAAGCTGTCTTAGAGACATTGCCTAGACGGACTCATCAAGGGGGGCACAACGCTCGTGCTCGACAGACCTCGCTAGCTCAAGCGTGGTTGGCCCTGTGGAGTGGGCCCGGGCCCGCGGCTCGTGTCTACACATGTTGCCTTGCCAACACCTCTGGTCGCCTCGCCAAGGCCTAGGGTGACGTCCCTCGCACGGAGCCCGAGAGCAAGTTGATGGTCGCGTGGAATCCCGGGTGGAGCGCCAGCGGAACATCTCCCTAAGGAAGACCCAACAAAGGCAACCTAACGAGGTAAGGGCTAGGTGCTAAGGACTCTCGGGGGCTGCCGCCCCGAGGCCGCGCCGCGCACCACAAGTGGGGGCCTCGCGCGCTAGGCGTCACGGGCGTTCGCCGGGCTCGCGAGCCCCAGCCAGGGCACGGGGGCTGCGCTAAGGGAAGCAAAGGGCCCCCCCAAGGGGAGCAAGGATGTCTCGATGCACGATAGGTAACTAATAGATTAACAAAGGTACATCGCAAATATCTTACGCCCCTCTGGGGCCGGATAGTTCATAGTGCAACAGGAAAGCGAACATAAAGCCTAAGCAGAGGAGGCGCTGCCTTTGTCGTGGCTGTTGGGGGTTGCGGCGCCAAGGCTCCCGCTCTCCTCAAAAGGGGCATCCTAGGCGAATCGCCCGACCAGCGACTCCACCTGCCGCGCACCTCGTCCCTGAGGGGGCCCGGAGCTCCTCGGGCACGGGCTCCATCACGCTGGAGAGATCGAAGGCAGGATCATGGCGGCGAAGGTTGCAGAAGACGCGCGTCAGCACGCAGTCCAGGAGATCGCACACGCTTGACTCGATGTCCTCCTCCACCTTGGAGACACCCGACTCCATCGCCTCCACCACCTTGAGGAAGAAGTAGAGGTAGCCCCGTCGCCATGCGCACGATGTAGCATCATGACGTCCCTGACGAAGCGACAGAGCGTGCCGCCCGCGCGTCGCGCGAGGTCCAGGAACTGCCCGGCACACTGCGCCTCCATCATGTGCGCCCACGCCACGTCGTCCTGGGCCATCTACACCGCATCGGCGGCCTCACTGACATGAGCCTGCAGCGACGCTAACTCCACCTCGACGCCCCCCTTGCTCGCGAGGGCGGCCTAGAGGTCGGCCTCAATGCCCTGCAGCTGGGCTCGGAGCGTGCCCACCTCCTCTTGGAGTGAGTCGCAGCGAAGCTGGATACAGACCTCCTACCGAGCAATCTCGCTGTGGTACTCCTCCAGGGCGGCCTCCCACTCCCGAGCCACCCTCGTGTCGGTGTCAGCACGGGACTCCTCGCGCGCCGTCGCGAGGGCAAGCTCGCGGCGAGGACCTGGCCTTCGAGGGTCTCCAACCGCTCGCGTTCCGCCTCCTGGTCGAAGGCGGTCCTAGCCGCCTCCCGCTCGCGGAGGGCCACGTCGGTTTCCCGCTCTATGATGGCTGCCTCCCGGCGGGCCAGCTCCGCCTCGCGCTTGGCACCCGGTGCGGTGCTCACGGTGCCGCGGGCCACGCGCCCCCCAGGCCCCGACGATCCGGGCGCGGGGGCGGAGGCCTCTCCGATAAACAACGCGTGGGAGGATGCCCCGGGCGAGCCGCCCCTCCGCCTCTTGTGCGCGAGCACCCTGAGAAGTTTGGTGATCAGTCTCATCAGCCAGGCTAGACGTGCAAGAAGGGATTAAGATGGCAGCACACTTACTCATCGTTGGCAGTCCAGCGTCGCCGTGTCGGAGCAGGCCCTAAGCGCTGGCCTCCACCGCCTCCGGGGGATGAGGGTGGCGCTGCAGGCCCCCCCGTGCTCCAGCGTTTGTAGCATCCCTCTTTGCCTCCATGACCAAGAAGAAAGGAGGAGGGCGAAGATTGGGCGAGGTTGCAAGAGGGGAGAAGCAGCGAGAGGATAAGGCATACCGAGGAAGCCAACCGGCGAGGGTTTTTATGCCTGGCGCGCCTGACGGTTTACCCAGGCGGAGGCGTGATACGTCCATTTTGCATCATGATTTCTTACTATTATTTATAATGTTTTGTTGAATAATAATGCTTTAGGGAATGATTCTAATGCCTTTTCTCTCATAATATGCTAGGTTTACACAAAGAGGGAGAATACCGGCAGCTGGAATTCGGGACCTGAAAAAGCACATCAAAGATACCTATTCTGCACATCTCCAAATAAGCTAAAACTTTACGGAGAATATTTTTGGATTATATTAAAAATACTGGAGCGAATAACTACCGGAGGGGGCCACCCTGGTGAGCACAAGACACCAAGGCGCGCCAGGCCCCCCAAGCACGCCCTGGTGGGTTGTGCCCACCTCCGCCGACCTCCGGTGCCCATCTTCTTGTATATAAGGTCTTCTGACCTAGAAAAAATAAAGAGAGGACTTTCGGGACGGAACGTCGCCGTCTCGAGACGGAACTTGGGTAGGAGCACTTTTGCCCTCCGGCGGAGCGATTCCGCCGGGGGAACTTCCCTCCCGGAGGGGGAAATCGAAGCCATCGTCATCACCAACACCCCTCTCATCTTTGGGAGGCCAATCTTCATCAACATCTTCAACAACACCATCTCCTCTCAAACCCTAGTTCATCTCTTATGTTCAATCTGTGTACCGGAACCTCAAATTGGTACCTGTGGGTGACTAGTAGCGTTGATTACATCTTGTAGTTGATTACTATATGGTTTATTTGGTGGAAGATTATATGTTAAGATCCATTATGCTATTTAATACCCCTCTGATCTTGAGCATGAATATTATTTGTGAGTAGTTCCCTTTGTTCTTGAGGTCAGGGGAGAAGTCATGTTGCAAGTAATCATGTGAATTTGATATGTGTTGGATATTTTGATGATATGTATGTTGTGATTCCCTTAGTGGTGTCATGTGAACATCGACTACATGACACTTCACCATCCTTGGTCCTAAGGGAATGCATTGTGGAGTAGTTATTAGATGATGGGTTGCTATAGTGCCAGAAGCTTAAACCCTAGTTTAAGCGCTACTTCGTAAGGGGCTGATTTGGATCCAAACGTTTAACTATGGTTAGATTTTATCTTAATACTTTTCTCGTAGTTGTGGATGCTTGCGAGGGGGTTAATCATAAGTGGGAGGTTGTTCAAGTAAGAACAGCACCCAAGCACTGGTCCACCCACATATCAAATTATCAAAGTAGCTAACACAAATCAAACCAACATGATAAAGGTGACTAGATGAAATTCCCGTGTACCCTCAAGAACACTTTGCCTATTACTAGAGACTGTTCAGGCCTGTCCTTTGCCACAAAAGGATTGGGCCACCTTGCGGCACTTTATTTACTGTTACTGTTACTTGCTTGTTACCAATTATCTTGCTATCAAACTATCTATTACCTGCAATTTCAGTGCTTGCAGAAATTACCTTGCTGAAAACCGCTTGTCATTTCCTTATGCTCCTCGTTGGGTTCGACACTCTTACTTATCGAAAGGACTACGATTGATCCCCTATACTTGTGGGTCATCAAGACTCTTTTCTGGCGCCGTTGTCGGGGAGTGAAGCGCTCTTGGTAAGTGGACATCGGTAAGGAAAAACTTATACTACGTGTTGAAATTTATTGTTACTTGCTACTATGGAAAACAATCCTTTGAGGGGTTTGTTCGGGGTATCTTCACCTCGATCGGAACCACAATTAGTTGCCCCTCAACCTACTACACCTACTGAAAATATTGGCTATGAAATTCCTTCAGGTATGGTAGAACAACTGCTCGCTAAACCTTATGCGGGAGATGGAACTGAGCATCCTGATATGCACCTATTATATGTGAACGAAATTTGTGGATTATTTAAGCTTGCAGGTTTACCTGGAGATGAAGCTAAGAAGAAGGTCTTTCCTTTATCTTTGAAGGGAAAAGCATTAACATGGTATAGGCTATGTGATGATATTGGTTCATGGAACTGGAATCGATTGCAATTGGAATTCCATCAAAAGTTTTATCCCATGCATCTAGTTCATCGTGATCGGAATTATATATATATATAATTTTTGGCCTCGTGAAGGAGAAAGCATCGCTCTAGCTTGGGGGAGGCTTAAGTAAATATTATATTCATGCCCCAATCATGACATCCCGAGAGAAGTTATTGTTCGGAATTTTTATGCTTGGTTTTCTCATAATGATCAATCCATGCTCGATACTTCTTGTGCTAGTTCTTTTATGAAGAAGACTATCGAATTCAAGTGGGATCTCTTAGAAAGAATTAAACACAACTCTGAAGATTGGGAACTCGATGAAGGTAATGAGTCAGGTATAAAGCTTGAGTTTGATTACGTTAAATCTTTTATGAACACCAATGTTTTTCACAAATTTAGCACTAAATATGGACTTGACTCTGAGATAGTAGCTTCTTTCTGTGAAGCATTTGCTACTCATGTTGATCTCCCTAAGGAGAAGTGGTTTAAATATCATCCCCCTATTAAAGGAGAAATTAAAGAACCGGTCATAGCTAAAGATGAAACCATCGTTTACAATGTTGATCCAGTTGTGCCTACCGCTTATATTGAAAAACCACCTTTTCCTGTTAGGATAAAGGAACATGCTAAGGTATCAACTATGGTTCCCAAGAGTAATATTAGAGCACCTAAGCCCCCTGAGCAAATTAAAGTTGAACCTAGTGTTGCTATGGTTAAAGATCTCTTGGTAGAAAATATTGATGGGCATGTTATTTACTTCTGCGATGAAGCTGCTAGAATTGCTAAACCCGATGAAAAAGATAAACATAGGCCCGTAGTGGGCATGCCTGTCGTCTCAGTCAAAATAGGAGATCATTGCTACCATGGTTTATGTGATTTGGGTGCTAGTGTGAGTGCTATCTGTCGGGGATATAACTCCACGATATAACCCGCCCTATTGGGCCGGGTCAACATATCAACGGTCTTTGTTTCCATTTGACGGTTGAGATAGAAGAACTCTCTGAACAGAGTTACGGACGCCTCAACCTGAAGGTACACTTAACATAACACTTGAAATTGGCAAATGTTTGTCATGGAATTCAGACTAATGTCTTGAGGCCTGAGCTTGAATAAGTGTAAGAGGTCTCTAAAGAATTTTGAGCCGGGAGGGCGGAAACCCCTGTGCAAATGATTAGTAAATACTACAACCTCCCCTAGTTGCGGTTGAGGGAACGACTCTTCTTCAGGAGCTCGCCATTTTATAGTCTTTCGATCCGGCAAGAGGCCCTGATCCACAAGGTTCTCCAAGGTAAGCTTGGACCCTTTGCTTTTTGCCCAGTTACAGACTTTGGAGTTTTTTGAAGCCATGGCGGGTTATGAAGTAGCTACAAGAGTAGTGAGAAGAATAAGCCGGAGCAGATTATAAGTCACCTATATTAAAGTACTATTATGAGCCGGCGAAATTTGAGAAGGTCAAAGGGATATCTTCAAACACTTAGCAGCGACATTGGGCCACGAACAGGTTTCTATGAAAGTTCCTCTCTGGACGGATCTAATTAAACAAAGAAAAACAAAGGTATATATGTTCTAGCCGATGGAACGACCAAAACTGCAACAGTTCAAAGGATAACCCTTGATGGTTTGTTTTAGATCTACTTTAAAGGAAAATGGAGCGGAGGACATTCTAAGAATACATTGCAATGAGTGAATGATATGTGGATCTACTAATGAAGTTCTAGATGAACACTATGAGGGCGGCAAGAACACCGAAAATACCAAAACCCTAAATGGCAGGGATTCATACCAGATGGCGTCGAAGCAGGGACAAAGATGATCGAGCTTGCTTCGGCGGTCGCGAGAGGGCTTGACGATGCCGGCAATGGAGTCGAAGAACGTCGAAGTCGCCCTGGGAGCTTTGATGGTGTTCAGTCAATGGAGAAGCAGGAGGAGGAAGACGATGAGGAAAGGTTCGAGTAGGGTCCAATGGGGCCTATTTATAAGAAGAAGTAAGTGAAGCGGCACCGCGAAAAACGAAGCAACCATGGTATATTTGTGGCTACAAGCGCGCCTCGATTTTTGCACCCACCTAGATTTGGCGTAGTCTTTGAGGGGATACGTTATGATGACTTTGAAGAACAACGGTCAGCAAAGATGATGTCATAATTAATGAACGTTGGAAAAATGACAAGTGTGGAAGCAGAACAAGCCGGCGTTATGAAATCTATGGAAGATACCAGTTCAAAGATGAGTCGCCGTAGGAAAAGATGAGCCGCCAAGAGAAGGAGAAGATCTATTGATATGAACGGATTCAAATCAATCTGGGGCCTAATGTCGGCGATATAACTCCACGATATAACCTGCCCTATTGGGCCGGGTCAACATATCAACGGTCCTGTGACGCAATCCAAGGTGGGCTGTGTCTTAAGTACAAGATAGGTAAGGTGGCGGCTCACCAAGACGCCGGGTGTCCCAATACCAGAAGATGGCGGCTCGTAGCCCATGATGCTAAGGACACCAATTGAAGTTTCCTTAAGATGCAAGATAGGTTAGAGATGTAGTAGATCACGGGTCATGATGTGACCCGGACTCTGTTGTAAACCCTAGTGCTTGACCTGTATATAAAGGCAGACCCCTAGGGCCGAAACTCTCAAGTTACAACCTCTCGATAGCTAGGTTAGCGATTCCGCACCCTTGTAATCGAGATCTATTCATCCAATACACAAAAAGTAGGATGTAGGCTATTACCTCCATAGGAGGGGCCGAACCTGGGTAAACCCGATTCTCTCTCGCTTAACCCCTTTGAGTCGCCACCAAGCGGCGATGGCCTCACACCTAAGTCCTGTTACGAGGACATCTGTCGGGTTGATAAAACCACAACAGTTGGCGCCCACCGTGGGGCCCTCGCACAGTGGAGTTGGGTTCTCGAAGGGAGCCCTTCTAGGGTTCGGGAGTTACATGGTCGGTCGTATGACCAAAAGCCGCCGCGACAAGATCTACATCGACGACTCTAGCTGGGGCCCCGACGCCGACTCAGTTGAGTATGGTTACCGGGTCCCTTTTGGCAAGATCCAAGTCTTCATCAGCAAGATCGGCATGACAGTTCCCGAGTCGGACATCTGCTCCAACATCGTCAAGCCGGCTCGGCATACTCAATCCAGCTGGCATCGAGCCAGCCGAAGTCACGACGCGGTCAGGCCTTCTCGGTGGGTCGGCCCTCTGGACAAGCCGACCGTCGAAGAAGCGATCGTCATCAACTCGGACTCTAAACTCGGGGTCTCGCTCGGAACGGAGACTTGCGAGGAACGTCGTGACCTCCTTCAGTAGGTCCCGGCTCATGCTATGGTAAGCACGGCGGCGCAGCCGCCACTCACATCTGGAGCCCCTGGCAGCTCTGATGAAACGCGTGGCGACTCAGAAAAGGAGCTCCAGCGGCATGATGGACAAGGTATCTTTCAGAAGAATCCGAGGGAGCTAAGTTGTGGTCAATACCACGTGTTCACCACCAATACCTGCAAGCGGGACAACAAGGTCAAGAGCAGGGCTGTCAATATGGCTGAGCCGACGGTCCCTAGGTACCTTAACTGGTCCGAACACGCGATCACCTGGAGCAGAGAGGATCATCCCCTCGGGTTGACAATCCAGGCGGTTTGGCGTTGGTGGTGGCACCGCAAGTTGGAGGATACACTCTGTCCAAGGTTCTCATGGATGGAGGCAGCAGCATAAACATATTGTACCACGAGACGATCCATCGAATGAATCTGTCAGAGAGCACGTTGCTTCCTTCAACTACAGTTTTTCATGGGATCGTCCCTGGAAAGTCGGCTTATCCAATCGGGCGAATTAAGCTCGATGTGGCCTTTGGAGACGAGTCCAACTACACGTGCGAGTCATTGATGTTTGAAGTGGTCAAGATAAAAAGCCGTTATCATGCTCTCTTTGGGCGGCGGACTTACGCTTGTTTCATGGCCCGCCCATGTTACGTCTATCTCAAGCTCAAGATGCCAGGACTTAAATGGACCATAATCGTGGACGGAAACTGGAAGATAGCCCAGGAGTGCGAGGAAGGAGACTCGGCCTACGCCGAGTCAGCTTGTGCCGCAGAGGAGTTGAAGTTCTACACTGCTAATGTTGACCCGGCTGATATGAGCCCGCTCAAGAAGCCCAATACTGAGTCAGAAACCGAGCTCAAGTTCAAGCCGGCCGAAGATACGAAGCAGATCGACTTCACTCCAGGCGACTCGTCCAAGCATTTCACCATTGGGACCGTCTTGGATCCCAAATAGGAAAGCGCGCTCATCAAGTTCATCCGTGAGAATCGGTACATCTTTGCATGGAAGCCATCTGACATGCCTGGAGTCCCGGGAGAACTTGCTGAGCACCACCTTAACATACATCCCAAGATGAAACCAGTGTGCCAGTACCTCCGTCGTTTTAATGAGGAGAGACGCAAGGCCATTGGAGAAGAAGTGGTCCGGCTCCTAGCTGCCGGGTTCATTCTGGAACTTTTTCATCCTGAGTGGTTGGCTAACCCGGTGCTGGTTTTGAAGAAGAATGGCACTTGGCGCATGTGTGTCGACTACACAGATCTCAACAAAGCCTGTCCCAAGGATCCTTTTTCCCTTCCGCGTATTGATCAGATCATTGATTCTACGACGGGTTGTGAGCGTTTATGATTTTTGGATGCATACTCTGGGTATCATCAGATCAAGATGGCTACTGAAGACTAAGAGAAGACGTCTTTTATCACTCCCTTTGGGGCTTTTTGCTATGTCTCCATGCCTTTTGGGCTCAAGAGCGCCGGGGCGACTTACCAGCGTTGTGTCCAGAATTGCCTCAAACCGTAGATCGGGCGTAATGTTCATGCATATGTTGATGACATCGTGGTGAAATCTCAGAAGAAAGAAACACTATTGGACGACATCAAGGAAACCTTTGACAATCTTTGAGTATACAAGATGAAGCTTAACCCGGCGAAGTGTGTTTTTGGCATTCCTGCAGGCAAGTTGTTAGGGTTTCTGGTCTCTGAGCGAGGCATCGAGGCCAACCCGGACAAGATAAGGGCCGTGACATCATTATCCGAGCCGGCGAATGTGAATCAAGTTCAGCGGCTCACAGGATGCATCGCAGCTTTAAGCCGGTTCATAAGCCACCTAGGGGAGAAGGCGACCCCTTTTTACCAGTTGTTAAAGAAATCAGGTGACTTCAAGTGGACAGACGAAGCCGGCAGAGCTTTTGAAGCACTCAAGCAGTAGCTTGTTAACCCACCTGTCTTGGCTGCTCCCATGGAAAAAGAGCCTATGCTCCTGTACATTGCTACCAACTCCAAGGTGGTAAGTGTTGTAGTTGTGGTTGAGCGGAAAGAAGAGGGAAAGGAATATCCGGTTTAGCATCCGATTTATTTCATTAGCGAAGTCTTAACCTTATCCAAACATCGGTACCCACACTGGCAGAAGCTGGTTTTTGGGATCTTCATGGCAAGCTGGAAGCTGAAGCATTATTTCTAGGAACACCCGATAACTATGGTTAGTTTGACACCTCTTGGTGATATCATACAAAACCGAGTGGCCACGGGCAGAATAGCTAAGTGGGCCATTGAGCTCGGTGACCACCACTTGAAGTACATGCCCCGAACCGCCATCAAATCTCAAGCATTGGTGGATTTCATCAACGACTGGACATAGATACAGGTTTCGGAGGATAGGCCAGATACCACGTATTGGACCATGTACTTTGACGGGTCTAGACAGCTGGAAGGCTCGAGGGCTGGAGTCGTGATATCTTCTCCAAAATGTGACAAATTTTGTTATGCCTTAAGGCTCATGTCCCCATGTACTAACAATGTAGCTGAGTATGAATCACTCCTACATGGACTTTGGCTAGCCAAAGAGATGAATCTTAGCCGGGTCAGGTGTCTGGGCGACTCAGATCTAGTGGCACAGCAAGTTTCAGGGACTTGGGACTCTAAGGATCCTCTTATGGCGGCTTACCGACGAGCGGTCTTTGATGTGGCGGGTCATTTCCAAGGTTATCAGGTCGATCATATAGATCGCCGGCTCAATGAGGCGGCTGATGCTTTGTCTAGACTTGGCTCCCAAAGAAAACCGGTGCCACCTAACGTCTTTTTGGACGTCCTTCACAATCCATCAGTCAAGTTACCGTTAGAGGAGGACATAGCTATCCCTGACATGGAGGCACAGCTGGTGGCGGCTCGGCGTGTCACCCCTGATTGGACTATGCCATATTTAGCTTATCTGACTCGAGGAGAGCTCCCAGAAGACAAACTCAACGCTCGCCAAATCATCCGGCGATCAAAGTCCATGACAATCGTCAATGGTGAGTTACATCGCCGAAGCAGCACTGGCGTGTTTCAACGGTGTGTTTCGCCTGAGGAAGGCCAGGAAATACTTAATGAAATCCATTCTGGCGATTGCGGACACCATGTCGGATCACGATCGTTGGTCGCCAAGGCTTTTCGGCATGGATTTTATTGGCTGACGGCTCATGCCAATGCTGAGGAGATTGTGCGCAAGTGTGATGGGTGCCAAAAATTTGGTCGACAGGCTCATGTACCGGCTCAGGAATTGCGTATGATACCAAGTACTTGGCCGTTTGTAGTCTGGGGCTAGATATGGTTGGTCCATTCAAGCCGTCCTCTGATAAAAAGACCCACTTACTAGTGGCGATTGATAAGTTTACCAAATGGGTTGATGCAGAGCCGGTCAGCAATTGCGACACGGAGACCGCGATCAAATTTCTAAAGAAGCTGATTTTCCATTTCGGTTACCCTCATAGCATCATTACTAACAATGGTACAAATCTACCCAAGGGATCCAAGGAGCAATTTTGCCAGCGGGAGCACATCCGGCTTGATTTAACAGCGGTAGCGCATCCACAGTCCAACGGGCAAGCTGAAAGAGCTAACCAAGAGATCTTGAGAGGAATCAAACCTCGGCTCATGGTGCCCCTCAAGCGAACGCCGGGTTGTTGGGTTGAAGAACTCCCCTCAGTACTTTGGAGTATTTGAACAACGCCCAACAGATCCACATGATACACTCCATTCTTCCTGGTTTACGGTGCTGAGGCAGTTCTCCCGAGCGATATTCGTCATCACTCGCCTCAGGTGACTGCTTATGTTGAGGTGGATAATGAGCAAGCACGCCAAGACTCCTTGGATGCCTTGGAAGAGGAACGTGACTTAGCAGCAGCCAGATCTGCGATATATCAGCAAGACCTACGTTGCTACCACAACCGTAGAGTCCGAAGCGTACCTTTCAAGAAGGTGACTTAGTTCTCCGTCTGATTTAAGACCAAACGGGGATGCACAAGCTCTCCCCGCCTTGGGAGGGTCCTTTCGTCATCAGTCGAAACCTCAACAATGGTTCGTATTACCTGGTCGACTTACGAGAGGTTTCATACACTTCTCAGGAGGAAACAACCGGCCCTGGAATATCGCACACCTATGGCCTTATTACACTTAGGAGCCACCGGCTCACCTTTTTGTAATCCCCCACCGTGCAAAATTCTGTATATACTTCTTTATGTTGAAATATAATGAAGCCGGCATCCCCGAAACTCAGGGCCTCTGCCGTTTCAGCCTATAAATTGAGCATGAGTCTTTATTGTTTGAAACATAGGTCACTTGGGGGCTTCCAACTCATCGAGTTTAGCTTTCTCACCCTCTTGACCCAGCAAAAACACCACTAAATATGGTTAAACCTGCCTGTATGTTTGATGTGACTCCGATCAGATGACCCCATGTACTCTTAAAAAGTTAATCCTTTTCTGGACCCTGAACTTTTAAGGTTAAAACATTGGCTTGAGTCATGTGAGAGCCGACATACAGAAAGCTAGGACAAACCATGGGTTATTGTGCCCGCTTCATGGAATCAAGACTTGAGCCTCGAAAGCCAGTCTCCCTTTTTCCAAGTCTCATTGAGCTGGATTATTAAAAAAGTAATATATACATATATACTTACGTTTTTTCAGGTACAATATTATCCTTGCCACCGGCTTATATTTGGACGGCCTGGTTACATAACTGAGTTCATATCATGACTAGTTTCCGGATCATCCATCTTCAATATTATTGAAGGAGAAAATCAATTGACTCAAGTTTCAAAAAATCAGGCTATGGTGCCGGCTTACTCCAGATCTGCTTTATGGAGAAAAATGGCTAGACATTAAGGAAGATTCGGGAATAAACAATGACATGAGCATATTAACAAGAAGCTTGTCAAATCAGAGTTCAGCACTGGCAAAAGACACCAAACATGCATGATGGCACGACAAAGCAAATTCAAAGATATGAAGAGTACTACTCCTATTACAGGCCCATAGTGGAGCCACATAATCCTTCACAAAAGTTTGTCTTACACCAAGGGGCTCATCTGACGAGGCGACTCATCCAGCTTCCAAGCCATCTTCAAGGTCTATCATTAGCCGTCTCTGGACCTGACCCTGCCGGCTCGTCATCATCTTCAACCTGCTGGCCTTTCAGTTGCCAACGAATTGAGAGCAAAGATTCAAAATTTGCGGTCCCTTCAACAAGAGCGGACGCGTCAATGTCAGGAGCAAAAGTTTTCTTACGGCGAGGCGGCACCAAGTCAGGCGGCTTGTCCTTGGGCGCGCTGATGCGTTCATTATCAGCATTGTAGGCTGGATGATATTTTGAAAGGTCTACATCATCGGCTATCAAAGACGCCAGTGTCCGGGTCTCCAAAAGACACTTGGCGTAATCTTCACGAGTGAAGGCTAACCCATCAAGCTTAAATTCTGGGAAGCCGCCTTTCAGCTGCTCCACATCCAATTCTGGCAGATAAGCCTTTGCCCGAGCAAGCGCCATGTTTGCTCCTACACGAGCCGCCAATTTTCGAGTTTCAGTCACCCATTGTGGCACCGTAGAGAGTTGTTTCAACATGTCTTTGATACTTCTCGGAGGATACTTCAAGTTTTTCACAGCCATGATGGAATATACGGAGCCTGTAAATAGCTGCTCTACGTAGCTGAAAATGGTCTTCAATTTTACAATTGGCAGCTCTACAAGGTTGTGGTTTTTTCGCCCTGCACATAAGAGAAAGCATAATAAGTCGCCACAAGGTTCAAAAACCGTCACTTTTACAAAGGCGGGTCAGAACACGTACCGAAGATTGCTGTCAACATATCATTGATCTGCTTTACGAGGGTGGCATATTTTTCTTTCATAGGGCCAAGGTTCTTTTTAGCTTTCTCTGCACGTTTGGTCAAGATAGTTTTTTCCGACTCGAACAATTTTATGGCATGTTCTAGACTTTCGTTGGCCTTGCGGGCAGAATTTTCAAAGTGAGCCACCATGGACTCGGCCTCGTTTTTCAATCTCCTTTCCTCCTTGATATTACAGGCTTTCAGTTATTCTATAAAACCGGCTTATCATAACAAGCTGGTCTTTGGAAGTTAATGGTAGTATGCAAGATAATGGTAAAAGGAGGAGATTACCTCATATTTTTCCTTCATAGCATTTATCATGCTCTTCTCAATTTCTCGGCTCTTAGACAGCCGGGTCAAGTACTCTTGATACAGGTCTTCAACACGAAGTATGGATAAATCCAGGAATTCTATTTTGGCCTTTCCCTTATCCAAAGTCGTTGATTCATCCTTTCTCACGATTTTAGCTAAGGAAGTGGAAGCAGTGGGGGCTTGCAAATTATCTTTAACAAACACAACGTCTGGAACATTGTGGTCAAATGACGCCAGAAGTTCATCTACGCAAGTTGATTTGGAAGGAAAGAGGGATGACTCAATCTCAGGAGCAGCATCCATAAAAACCGGCTCATTTATTCCGGGTATCTCAGTGGCAGCCTCCAGCTCTACCCTCACATCAAGTTCCTTTTCAACTGAAGAGTCAACCATTGGAGTCATCTTCAATAGAATTGGCGTCTCTTGGCTTGTTGGTCCAGAGGATGACCCGCCTTTCCGTTTGGACACAACAGCTTTGGCCCTGGATTATTGGTATAACAAAAGTTATCGTAAGATTGAGATCAAAACAGACGAAAAAAATACAACACGAACTTCACAAAAATGAAACCTTACCCGTGATTGACATTAAAAGGGGGAAGCTATGACGTGCTCGAGTCACCTGATGATGAAGGAGAATCTTGATAAAGGGAATTTGAAGGACTGAGAGGTTGTTTAAGCAAACCGGCTCTAGGGCGAGAATCGATTGGACTATGGGGCACCTCAAGGCGTGGTTTGCGAGCTGGCGGTGCATGAGATAAACTAGGGTCTTCATCATCCCGAGTCTTGCGTTTCGATGAGCCGGCAAACTGTGTGTTCTTCAAAAGAAAGGCAGGAGCCAAATGAGCTTCTGGGTGTGATAATTTAACTTTCTGAACGACTTGTCTTGGTTTCCGAGGAGCAAGCATTTCTGAAGGATTGAGGGAAATTGGAGTTACCTCAGTTTCGCCGGTTTGGCTACGTTCCGAGTCGTCCTGACAAGAAAGCGCGTCAACAAGTTCATTAAACAGGCAGCCGAGAGAATCAAGTTCTACCTCAGATTCCTCCTCTGAAGATGACACGGAGACTGGGGCGTTCTTTTTACCCTTAGCAGGAAAGAAGGTTTGAGGTGCAACTTTCCAAAAGTTAGAATCCGCCTGCAGATATACAAAATATAGAATAGATAAATGGCGAGTCAAGAGAAAAACAGGGACAAGAGACAATGGAAACAATCAATACCTGAGGCGGCGGGTTGAGAAGGTAAAAGGACTAAAGCCGGTAACACTGCACTGCTCTTTTGGGTCAGAGAAAAACTTCTTTGTTTCCTTTGTAAGAGCATTATTAGTGAGGTTTTCACGAGAAAACCGCTGAGGATCATTTGAGGCGCCAGTGTAAGTACACATCAAGCCGCCCCTCAAAATAACGGGTTGGATCCGCCACTTTAACCAACAATGAATCAGATCTATCCCGGTCAGGCCATGTGCGGTCAGGGCTCTCAGCTTTGCATGAAGAGGCGCTAAGGTTGCTTTCTCTTCGTTAGTTGGCCAACCCGGGAATTCCAGTTTCCCGCTAAGTCTTTCCAATCTGAAACCCGGCAAGGGATTTTCTCCTTCGGGTGAAGTATCCTTGCAATAGAACCAGGTTTTGTTCCACCCTTTGGGGTGACTCGCCAGCTTCAATTCCGGAAAGGTGCTTTTCTTTTTCTTCTGGATAGAAATACCACCAAGCTCGCAGGAAGAACCGTTCTTTGTTTCTGTTTGACGGTTGAGATAGAAGAACTCTCTGAACAGAGTCACAGACGGCTCAACCTGAAGGTACACTTAACATAACACTTGAAATTGGCAAATGTTTGTCGTGGAATTCAGACTAATGTCTTGAGGCCTGAGCTTGAAGAAGTGTAAGAGGTCTCTAAAGCATTTTGAGCCGGGAGGGCGGAAACACCTTCGCAAATGATCAGTAAATACTACAACCTCCCCTAGTTGCGGTTGAGGGAACGACTCTTCTTCAGGAGCTTGCCATTTTATAGTCTTTCGAGCCGGTAAGAGGCCCTCATCCACAGGTTTCTCCAAGGTGAGCTTGGACCCTTTGCTTTTTACCCAGTTACAAACTTTGGAGTTTTTCGAAGCCATGGCGGGTTATGCAGTAGCTACAAGAGTAGTGAGAAGAATAAGCCGGAGCAGATTATAAGTCGCCTATATTAAAGTACTGTTATGAGCCAGCGAAATTTGAGAAGGTCAAAGGGATATCTTCAAACACTTAGCAGCGACATTGGCTCATGAACAAGTTTCTATGAAAGTTCCTCTCTGGGCGGATCTAATTAAACGAAGAAAAATAGTGGTATATATGTTCTAGCCGACGGAACGACCGAAGCTGCAGCAGTCCAAAGGATAACCCTTGATGGTTTGTTTTAGATCTACTTTAAGGGAAAATGGAGCAGAGGACATTCTAAGAATACATTGCAATGAGCGGATGATATGTGGATCTACAAATGAAGTTTCAGGTGAACACTATGAGGGCGGCAAGAACACCGAAAATACCAAAACCCTAAATGGCAGGGATTCATACCAGATGGCGTCGGAGCAGGGACGAAGATGATCAAGCTCGCTTCGGCGGTCCCGAGAGGGCTTGGCGATGCCGGCAATGGAGTCGACGAACCTTGAAGTCGCCCTAGGAGCTTTGATGGTGTTCAGTCAATGGAGAAGCAGGAGGAGGAAGACAATGAGGAAATGTTCCAGTAGGGTCCAACGGGGCCTATTTATAAGAAGAAGTAAGTGAAGCGGCACCGCGAAAAATGAAGCGACCATGGTAAATTTGTGGCTACAAGCGCGCCTCAATTTTCGCACCCACCTAGATTTGGCGCAGTCTTCAAGGGGATACGTTATGATGACCTTGAAGAACAACGGTCAGCAAAGATGATGTCATAATTAATGAATGTTGGAAAAATGACAAGTGTGGAAGGAGAACAAGCCGGCGTTATGAAATCTGTGGAAGATACCAGTTCAAAGATGAGTCACCACAGGAAAAGATGAGCCGCCACGGGAAGGAAAAGATCTATTGATATGAACGGATTCAAATCAATCTGGGCCTAATGTCGGGGATATAACTCCACGATATAACCCGCCCTATTGGGCCGGGTCAACATATCAACGATCCTGTGATGCAGTCCAAGGTGGGCTGTGTCTTAAGTACAAGATAGGTAAGGTGGCGGCTCACCAAGACGCCGGGCGGCCCAATACCAGATGGCGGCAGCTTGTAGCCCATGAAGCTAAGGACGCCGATTAAAGTTTCCTTAAGATGCAAGATAAGTTAGAGATGTAGTAGATCATGGGTCATGATGTGACCCGGACTCTGTTGTAAACCCTAGGGCTTGACCTGTATATAAAGGCAGGCCCCTAGGGCCAAAACTCCCAAGTTACAACCTCTCGATAGCTAGGTTAGCGACTCCGCACCCTTGTAATCGAGATCTATCCATCCAATACACAAAAAGCAGGACATAGGCTATTACCTCCATAGGAGGGGCCGAACCTGGGTAAACCCGACTCTTTCTCGCTTAACCCCTTCGAGTCACCACCAAGCGGCGATGGCCTCACACCTAAGTCCTGTTACGAGGACATCTGCCGGGTTGATAAAAGCACGACACTATCCCTTTTACCCTATACCAAGAAATTATGAACGATATAGCACCCACTGAAATAGAAGATATTGATGTTACTATTAAACTTGCTAATAGAGACACCATCATACCACTTGGGATTGTTAGAGATGTTGAAGTCTTGTGTGGGAAAGTAAAATATCCTTCTGATTTTCTAGTTCTTGGTTGCCCACAAGATGACTTTTGTCCCATTATCTTTGGTAGACCTTTCTTGAGCACCGTCAATGCTAAGATAGATTGTGAAAAACAAACTGTTGGTGTCAGTTTTGGTAATGTGTCTCATGAGTTTAATTTCTCCAAGTTTAGTAGACAACCTCATGATAGAGAATTATCTAATAAGGATGAAATAATTGGTCTTGCTTCTATTGCCGTTCCTCCTACTGATCCACTAGAACAATATTTGCCTGACCATGAAAATGATATGCACTTTTGTGAAAGAAATGAAATAGATAAATTTTTCTTTGAACAACAACCTCTCCTGAAACACAATTTGCCTATTGAAACTCTTGGAGGTCCTCCTCCACCTAAAGGTGATCCTGTGTTCGAATTAAAACAATTGCCTGATACTTTGAAGTATGCTTATCTTGACTAGTAAAAAATATATACTGTTATTATTAGTGCTAACCTTTCAGAACATGAAGAAGAAAGATTATTAAAAATTCTGAGGAAGCACCAGGCTGCTATTGGATATACTCTTGATGATCTTAAGTGCATTAGTCCCACTCTATGTCAGCACAAGATTAATATGGAACCTGATGCTAAACCGGTTGTTGATCACCAACGATGATTTAATCCTAAGATGAAAGAAGTGGTAAGAACTGAAATATTAAAGCTTCTGGAAGTAGGTATAATCTATCCCATAGCCGATAGTAGATGGGTAAGTCCCGTTCATTGTGTCCCTAAGAAGGGAGGTATTACCATTGTTCCTAATGAAAAAAATGAACTCATTCCACAAAGAATCACTACTGCAGGATGCTGCTAACGTGACACATCAATCAGAACCCTTCGACGAAACTGTGTGCGATCCATCAATCGCAAACGGTATAGTTCAAGCTCCGCCTCCAATGACGAAAACCGTGCGCGATGAAGGAACGAGCAAATACGGTTCAAAAAAAAGTTGCGTGTGTGATGCGTTGCATACAGTTTGTTCTTATGAATTGTTTGTGATTATGGAAGATAACAGAAATGGTTAAGAAACTATATACGTGTGCATAGTGCGGCATACAGTTCACTCGGACAAACTGTTTGCGCTGATCCAGCAGAACACAAACGAGTTAGCCTAAGAAGGCATGTGTGATACCCGGCAAACAGTTCATTCATCAGAATTGTGTTTGAAGACCAATAATAACCCAAACGGTTCATCCTGACAACCGTTTGTCTTGTGGGTACCCGGAAAATAGTTCATTCATCAGACATGTGTGGGAAGACCAATAATAACCCAAACGATTCATCCTGGCTACCTGTGTGTGTTGTGGGCACACGATTGCTGCTAATAATTGCATGAGATGTGATTTTCTCTGTTTGCACAACATCTATATGCTCTGTCTACAGAACACCAAAATTATTGTTGCATAACCAACTTGAACATACAGTTCCATAAGTGACTACACAACACATGTACATTCCTCAATATAAATTTACAAGAAGTAGACGATCGCCAAATCATACTGTTCTTCTGAAGACGTTGCCGACACTGCTGCTCTGCTTGTGGCTATCCCTCACCGTCTGCAGGAAGGAGGCGCTTCCTCATGTCAATGATCCTCCTGTACATCTTGTAGCTGGTGTACATGTCCTTGGCCACGTACTTGATGCGTTCTTCATCCAGTTCGTCCACCCAGGCCGCGTGCCAGGCAGTCTTGTCCTTACGACACTCAGCCTTCATGTCTCTGTGGTAGGGGTCAATGATGGCCACGGCGAGGTTAACCAGGGAGTCCTTCTGCTTCTTCTTCTCACCCCCAGACCCTGTACTGACCTTGGATGTTGACAAGCTTCTGGCAGGACAAGCCCAAAGTCTTGAGCACCTTTAGATCGTTGGTGGTGTCCACCGTTGCGAACCTATAGTCGGGGCTGTTGACAAACCTGGCAAAATGCTCGCAAGGCCTTGTGTCCAGGTAGTAGTGGTAGATGAGCACGTGATGGCGCACACACAACTGGGCGACGACAACCTTCTGATCATGCTCGGCACGACCGTCGGTATACTCGAGGTCGAAGCCGACCACTTTGTACTTGTCATCCTCAGCAAGCAGCTGCTCCAACGTGTTGATGGAGTTGACCACCACGACCGGGTAGTTGGTGTACACCACCAAGAGGTCCGTCTTCCTATTGTGTGTGTCCACTTTGACAATAGTGACGAACTGCTGATCAGCGCCGACAGCCGCCATTGGATCCGCACGGGAAGGTTGAAGCGATGAAGAGATGTGCATCCTCTCAATATTATTTGCCATCGTGGGTGTGCTTCTTGGGTTGTGTGGAGCGATCGGAAGGTGGAAGAGACGAAGGTAAATGGCCGCATCAACCGCATGACAGTTTTTTGCAGTGCTTAACTGCATTGTGGCGCCGGGAGCGGCGCAACCGCTAGCATATGGCTCCCCGAACGTGCCTGATCATTCACGCGTGGACGCCAGCAGAACGGCCGGGTGCGCACGGACGCGAACACAGCGTGCTGAGGCCGCATCAACCGCCTCATGCGTACATTCATTCACGGCGGTGCATACAAAATGACCGTTTGCTTTGTAATAAAACACAAACGGTTGTTTATTATTAACCGTCTGCGTACTTGTCATTCTCCCACCTCTGTTCGGTCTTGTCACCGCGTTGCCGCACGAGGATTCCGGTGCACGCTTCGGGAGCGTTCAAGTTTCCCGCCTGGTGCGCTGAAATGCCCGTTCCCGCGATGCTTCGGGAGTGCACCTTTTGGGCTTCCCGTTCCTGCAAAACCGCATAGGAACGCGAGCAAGCTTCCCGTTCCCGCGCATGAACACGCGCAAGCTTCCCGCCCGGCTCGCCTTGGCCGCCTGCTTTATAAACCCTCACGGCCGGCCTCTCCACATCGCATTCATCCCCTCCCTACCCATAGCTTCCCAAGTTTGCTTCTCCCCCAATTGCCAATGACACCTGTCCGTCGTCATCGCTCCGCCACCCTGCCAGAGGGCAGCTGCAGCTGGGAGGCTGCACCACGTCGGCGGCGCAGTTACCGGAAGCGTGTAGTGCATGTGGCGTCCTTGTTGGCTGTGCGCACGGCACCCACCACACGCTCCTCCACATTTGCCCGAAGGCAGCTGCTGCCGGCGACCGCCGTCGCCCCCACCCTATCGCCGGCCGCCGTTTTCACCACCCCACCAGCTACCTCCTTGGCCGCCACCACACCAGCGTTCGCCTTGGCAGCCACCCCACGGTCAGCCGCCGGGGCCATCACCCGCTCCGCCACCACCGAAGCACAGCCGCTCGGCTTTTGCGTCAGTGGCCTAGCATGCTACATCAACTTTCTACATGAGGAGGAGGAGCGCCAGGTCGAGCACGCACAGAGGCTCACCGCCGCCATGGCCACAACAGACGCCGTAGCTATGGCACGGAATGAGGAGATCTACGCCGAGTCCCGCCGCTTCGAGGAGGCGCGTTAGGAGCGGCGGAGGGCAGCAGTGGCAGCCGACGAATTTGACTCCTCTAGCTTGTCGGTAGGCTTCTCCTCCTCTGCCTCTTACTGAACGCGCTCGACAGAGGAGAAGGCTGCTGGCAGTAGCATGAAGCCCCTCCGGAGTAGTATTTAGGGGCTATTTTGTTCAGTTCATCTAACTATAGATATGGTTGAACTGTACCACGTACTTTAAATTAGCTAGTATATATAGTTGAACTAGCTATTTCAGTACGTGGTTGGCAACAAATGGGGAAAAGTTTGTTCGATTCAGCTATCTATGAATGAAATCTATGTTTATTGAATTTCAGTTGCAAAATTGCACTGTAATAGTGATTTTGTTCCTGCAAAATTGGACAAATCTCAGTGTTTCCAATTTGACAAATGAAAATTTACCCAATATGACAGATTCGAATCTTACCTGACTCCTGCTGCCAACGCATTGATTGGTGCTTACATGGGGTGCTTAGTGTATTAAATGTCTTAGCAACTCAAGTCCACAATGCATTGTATCTAAGGTCCTTCATTTAATGATTTAGCAACTAAACTCTTGCATGGATTGGTGAGTTCCTTTCATTTAAGTGTTTTGCCAACGTTCACGCGCCTGGCATTGTTTCTTCATGTGGTCACCAAACTCATATCTCTCCTAAATTATCTCCCCACATCAGATTTTTTTTGCATACATGGCATGGCAGCCTCAGCAGTTAGAAACAGTAGAAGTTGTAGCACCGGGAAGGGCACACGGGTCATCATTCACAACCGTTTGCGATGACGCAATGAAAAAAATTCCTTCGCGCCAGATTTTCGCTTGGCTTCATAGGGAAGGAACAATTGCCCTCAGTTTGCATACGGGTATTCAGTCCAAAACATCTTTGACGACTGGCAAAGGACACGCCACCCCGATGAGCATGCGCAGGACACTGCTCGCACGCCACCCGTGTACTCAAACACCTGTCCGCACGCTACCGCCTTGTCAATACAGATAGCGACACGTGGCCCGCACGTAAGGTCTGTAGAACGTCCATGAATTATAAATAATACGCCCGTTTGCGATGGTAACGTGACATATTTTTTTTCCAAAATGCCTTTGTTGGCTATTAATAATGCTTGCTCTTTCTCTCAAAGTGGACACTAAAAATAGCACAACATATTTATGCTTTATATGATGAGGCCCTGCCCAACATAGACCTTGTGACTGTAGTTTATATTTGAATTATGTACATTAAATGCACATAAAACTCAATTAATGTATAAAAAAGCCATACAAACCGTTAATAATTTAATATGTTTGCATTACACATCTAGTGCTTTATGTTGTTTCTAGGAAAAAATCAAGGAGAGAAGAGGCATCGGATGTTATTTTTCACCCGTAGATGTGGCATGCATATATATGTGTTCCCTATCGGAACACTGGACGTAGCTTATTGTTGTATGAGAACCTCATGTTTGTAAGAGGCTTCTTACAAAACATGGCCAATTTGGTATTTTTTTACAACGGCATATGTGTGCCTTCACATGACACCATGCCATGTTTCATGAATTTCTGACAGAGTTTTGGATTTACGAGAATTTGGAAACCAAGTTTCTCGATATTTGTGGCCGAGCCAACATGCTTAGATGTTTGAAATTCGTTCTCATTTCTTGCATGTGACCTAACACATACATCCAAGGACGCATATATGATTTTCAACCCATTTTGCTGCCCCAGACCTTGTTATTGTCGATCAAATTTGAATTATGCACATTAAAGAATGCACCGAAAACTCAATTAATGTATTTAAAAGCCAGATGATCCCTTATTTAATCATATTTTTGCACTTCACACGTACATATGTCTATGTTGTTTATATAAAGAAAATCAAGGAGAGAAGAGGCATCAGATGTATTTTCGCCCGCATATGTCGCATGCATATATAATGTTCCCTATCAAAACCACAAAGCTTCTTTTGAGGAGCTCTGATTTGTAAGGGGGTTGTGCAAGAACATGTCCAATTTGGACATATTTTTTACCACGGCATGTGTGTGCCCTTGTCACGACACCATGCCAAGTTTCATGAATTTCTGACTAGTTCTGGATTTACGGGAATTTGAAAACCAAGCATCTCAATGGTTGCGGCTGAGCAAATAGTCAATGAGATGTTAGAAATTCATTTCCATTTCTTGTGTGGGACCTAATTAAACATGCATCCATGGAAAGGCATATTTTTTCCAACCTATTTTTCATGTGTTGGACCTTGTGATTGTAGTTCAAATTTGAATTATGCACATTAAACGACTAGAAAACTCAATTAATGTATTAAACAGGTCTCACGAACCCGGGAAAAATCCACAGTTTAGCATGACTCTGAGAAAGTTGCTCTGTGGGTGACTCCAGAAATAAATGTAGGCCACAAGAGACAACGGATGTTGTTTCGCACATAAAATGTGAACTTTCCCTATCGGAACACACGACTTTCTTGTGAGAACCTTCGGTTTGTAAGAGGCTTTGTGCCAAAAGTTGTCCAAAATGGGGCAAGTTTTATTACCACAACACACACAATAGGGCAATTGATGGCACCATGCCCAAATTTCATGAATTTCTATCGAGGTTTGCATTTACATGAATTTAAAAATTAAGTTTCCAAAAGTTTGCGGTCGAGCCTCGTGCCGTAGATATATACCTTCGAAATTCATTCCCATTTATTGTGTGGGACCTAAACATGCAGCCAGTGAAACGTATATGGTTTTTCGACATATTTTCATGAGCTGGACCGTGTTGTTATTGTAGTTCAAATTTGAATTATATATATGCACATTAATTGAATGCGTACAAAACTCAATTAATTAATGTACTTAAAAGGCCAAATGAACACTGTAAGACTCCATTGATTCGCACGACACATTCACGTTACTCTATGGAGACTCTAGAAATAAATTCAAGGCAAGAAGCGAGATCAGATGTTGTTTCGCACATGACATGTGAACTGTCCCTACCGGAACCACAAGACTTCTTGTGAGAATCTTCGGTTTGTAAGAGGTATGTGCCAAAACTTGTCCCGAACTAGGCATTGTTTTTACCACAGCACACATGCGCCATGACATCACACCATGCCAAGTTTCATGAATTTCTCATGATATTTGGAATTACTGGAATTTGAAAACACGGCTTATCAAAGTCTATGGCCGAGCCAAAATACCGTGAGGTTTGGAATTCATTTAATTTCCATTTCTTGCATGGGACCAAAACATGTATCCAGTGACAAATAGTTGATTTTCAACCCATTCAGGTGCCCTCTAGTATGTGCTTAATAAAGTGCAGTTCAAATTTGAACTATGCACATGAAATGTCCAAAAACCTCTTTAAATGTTTTAAAGGGCCTAAACATCCCTGAATTATTCCATATTTAAAACACAGTCCGATAGTTGCAAGTTCACTGCAGATAAATGTTATTGCCATCCAAACACCTTCAATTGCCAATGTAACTTCATTTTTAGTCTCAAAGCAGTTTGAAAATCAAATACATCGCAAACAGTTCTTGATCATGAAATGTGTGTGATGTGGTATGAAAATATCTTGGGCCAATCCTCATATATGGCTTAGGACGGAAGCTTCAGTCCACCTCCGGCGCGTCAACCACACAGTCACACTTGTTCTCCAAGACCACTGTACTGTTCAAGCGTCACCGGTGAAAGATGGGGACGTGGATCCGCGTCGTGAGGGCAACTTCGGCGACCCACTCCAGCCCGAACGCGGCTGCATCATCCATGAACGCGCTCACAACATCCTTGAGCATGGCCGCACTCTCCGACAGGGCGGCTGTGGCCACCGAAAGGGCAGCTGCTGCATGTGAGATGGCGGCAACAACATCCGCGACCAGGATAGCAAATGGCGAGAATGGCACAACAGCTGTCCGTTCCTCAGCGGCCGTCGTTGCCCTAATGGCGGCTTCCCACGCCTATGCCGATGCCACCCACACCCAGCTCATGGCGGTCACCGCACAAATAGCAGCGGCCTTCTCCGACAACGGTCGGCAACCTACATCCGAAGAGTTGGAAATCGCCGAGAGCGCTCGGGCAGCCGTCCGTTCGTCGGCAGCCTTCCTTGCTAAGATGGAGGCCATCAATGCCCGGACCGCGGCCGGCCATGCTAAACTCGTGGCGGCCTTTTCCAAAGAGATGGCGGACGCGGACGACGAGATGCTTGCAGAGCATGTGGCGATGGATGCCATGGAGGCCCTTCCCCTGGAGGTTGTCGAGCACGAGCTGGTCATGGAGGATGCGGCGGAGATCGGCGAGCGTCAGGCGGAACATTAGTCGTTGTTTAGAGCGCTGGTCTTTTGTTAGAGTAATGTTTAGGTCAACCAGCTCTGTTTAATTGCTCGATTAAGTAAGTGCGGGCTGTGGTGTAGGCTCTTTTGCGCAGTACCCAAATTAGCAATTGATGTTAAATTACGCGACGACGTGGATGACCACTATAACCAGGTAAATTCGGACCAAAAATTTGCCGCCATATCCCCATTCCACCTTCCAATTGAAAATGAAATTGAAGTTCATCACACACATTTTTTTGGAATGAACCGTGTGCAATGTAGTACCCAATCTTACGTCCGAAGCTTGGAGACAAACATTTGCACGTCCAAGTTCATCACACACGGGGTATATCACAGGCTTCGTTTGTGATGTGTTGATATCAAGAACTATTTTGAAAAATTTGCATGTTCAAGTTCATCACACACGGTGTATAAACCATGCTTCATTTGTGATGTTTTGATATCGCACATGGTTCCGAATAAGGGACTGTGTCCGATGGTGCTTTCCATGCCAGTTTTTCGCTGAACCAAATGAAAATTTTGGGCTGCCGCTGAAATATCTACCTCCCTCACCCCCCGGTACCAATCAAAAGCCACATTTCCCCCTTTTCCTCTACCTTTCCTAGTTAAAACCTTCATTGCTTGCTTGCAGCGCTGCCTCCTCGCCGGCGACGCTCCTTCCTGCTGCTCGGCCTCATCCATCTAGTCAGGTAATCCACACCTCCCAATACCTCCTCGTCCATCGAGGCCACCGTCGACGCCTCGCGCGCTGACGCCGCCATGCGGTTGGCTGCTATAAACGACAGCTCGTGGTCTTTTCTCGAGGGCACCGCCGATGCGTTTGACGAAGGCTTCGTTGTGTTTTCTCAGCGTGCCCATGCTTACCTCAACTCCAGAGCCGGAATGTTGGTGCCGGGGCAGGATCAGGCCACTCACCACTACGAGGGGTGCACCCATGGTGTGGAGGCCTCGCCCTCTTCCAAGTTGACGGAGCCCATCATCATTGATATCTCCAACGATGAGGAATAGCTTGTTTTTTCTTAGCTTTATCACTTAGGACCTATGTTCACCTAGCTACACCGGTTAAGCATGTTTCGTTTAGCTGTTGCCTGTGCCGCTACTGCCTTTCATTTAGAAATTCTAGTGAAATGTCCAATGTAATGCTACTGCAACCTGACCTTCTAGTATGTTCTATTGTGCAATGTGGTGCTTAATTAACTATTTCGTTCATTTGTTGTGGTGATCATTTAACTATTTAATTCAATTCTAAAATGTGATGTACGATTGTTGTTGGTACAATTTTGTATTGTTATGCATGTGACGAATAAATCAAATTTAGATGTATTAAATACATGTGCAACATATAGAATTGCTACATTTCCTAGTTCTTAGCGCATTGTTTAGATAACTGGATTTTCAATGTGGCTCGAACTAATCTGTTGGATCCGCAATGTGTTTATTTTCCATTAACATATTTCAGTGATAGTATGCCAAATATCACTTGTAACCTGATCAATATTTGTCTTAAATATGTTGCAGGGGGAAACAATGGGGGACACTGAAGTTTACCATCGAGTTTTGCACATCCATGGTCATTTGGCTAATAGCACATTATTGTGCAATTGCAGAAACCATTGTAATATGAATGTTTTTATTAATAATTTGTTCTTGCACATGTAGGTCCTGCTGTAAGAGGTTTAGACCCACTATTCGACCCTTTTTGCATGTGGGGAAATGAGGTGTCCTTGAATATCAGTCAAATCAAGAAACTCAGAAAGATCGTTAAGATAAAGAAACTAGCTACGAAAAACAACAAGATGTTTGTCTGCACAATGAAAAAGATATCAGTCAACTATAGGATGGTACCATCTCTTTCACCTTGTCCTTTTCCCTTTGCGCCATTTCAAAGTTTAGAAATGATATTTATGCGTATGTTTGTTTTCAATCCTTGTCAAGGCAGTTCATCGATGATTACGTCTCAAACCACCTGTATGATCAAGAGGCGATGAATGTATTCATACAGCACCCACGGTATAATCTTGAAGTCTTCCTTAAGAGGACGAAGGATGGGCGGGCAATCATCCACAGGCACTGGCCTAAAGTTGCCAGGACTTTCAACATCATTGAAGGCTCAGTATTCGCCTTTCGCTTTAACAATTTTCTAGATGAGATTCATCTGTCTATTTACCGTCTATGATGATACTTAATTTCTAAAGGTTTTAGATGTTGCATTTGAAACTTTGTCTTGTTGTGCAATTGCGTAGCTAGGCAGTATATGCCTATATGAGGTTGTACCCTGATGTAATTCAATTATGAAATCTTGGTTGCCGTACTACGAATAAGAAATATATTATGTGGTTGATATGAAATGTTAATTTTGATTACTAAATGGATTATAAATAATTGATCAATCAGGCTGATTATTGGGGTTCCCATTGGAGACGGTTTCTAAGACAAAACCGTGGGCGATGACATGAACAAACCCACACGGTTTCTAGAAAGTTGGCGTGTTGGATCGTTGAGCAATCACACACGAATTCTGGTCGACAACTGTGTGCGTTAGGACACCCAATCACAAACATTTTCACATAGCCTGTGTGTGTGATGGGCAGGCCAATGCCAAACAGTTTCTTCTAGACACCGTGAGTGATGTTCTGAGTAACGCAAATGACAGAATTATAACTATCGTGTGTGATGATCACACCTATCACAAACGATGTTATGCAGAAAATTGTGTGTGATCTGCAATAAAAATGGAAACGTACCCTTGGGATTCCCTGTGTGGGATGCTAAGTCATCTCACACGTCTTCCCCAATATGTCTGTTTGTGATGGTCCTTCCAATCGCAAACGATATATTTTTGCCCATCGTGTGCGACCAGGTGCAGGCATCGCCGACGGGTTTTGCGTGTCGTGTGAGATAGGCCCCCATATCGCCGACACATGCAAGGCGACGGTTTAAGACTACGTCACGGAAAGGGGTTAAAAACCGTTTGTATAGCACGCGGCTGCACTAGTGAATTGTTACTGGCTATAGAATGGTAATCAATTTTAGAAAATTAAATAAAGCTACTAGAAAAGATCATTACCCTCTGCCTTTTATTGATGAGAAGCTAGAAAGATTATCTAAGCACACACACTTCTGTTTTCTGGACGGATATTCTGGTTTCTCTCAAATACCTGTATCACAATCAGATCAAGAGAAAACCACCTTTACTTGTCCTTTTGGAACTTATGCTTATAGACGTATGCCTTTTGGTTTATGCAATGCACCTTCTACCTTTCAAAGATGTATGACTGCTATGGTCTCTGATTTTTGTGAAAAGATTGTGGAGGTTTTCATGGATGATTTTTCCATTTATGGAACTTCTTTTGATGATTGCTTAAGCAGCCTTGATTGAGTTTTGCAGAGATGTGAACAAACTAATCTCGTCTTGAATTGGGAGAAGTGCCACTTTATGGTGAATGAAGGCATTGTCTTGGGGCATAAAATATCTGAACGAGGTATTGAGGTGGATAAAGCTAAAGTTGATGAAATTGAGAAAATGCCATGTCCTAAAGATATTAAAGGTATTCGAGGTTTCCTTGGTCATGCTGGTTTCTATAGGAGGTTCATTAAAGAATTCTCTAAATTTCTAGGCCTCTTACTAATCTTTTGTAAAAGGATATCCCTTTTGTTTTTGATGATGATTGCGTAGAAGCCTTTGAAACACTCGAGAAAGCCTTAACTTCTGCACCTATAGTCCAACCACCTGATTGGAACTTGCCTTTTGAAATCATGTGTGATGCTAGTGATTATGCTGTTGGTGCTGTTCTAGGACAAAGAGTTGATAAGAAATTGAATGATATCCATTATGCTAGCAAAACTCTAGACAGTGCCCAACGAAATTATGCTACTACTGAAAAAGAATTTTTAGCAGTTGTGTTTGCTTGTGATAAATTTAGATCCTACATTGTTGATTCCAAGGTTATTGTTCACACTGATCATGCTGCTATAAAATATCTTATGGAAAAGAAAGATGCTAAACCTAGACTCATTAGGTGGGTTCTCTTGCTTCAAGAATTTGACTTACATATCACTCATAGGAAGGGAGCTGAGAACCCCATAGCTAACAACTTGTCTAGGTTAGAAAATATTCTTGATGACCCACTACCTATTAATGATAGTTTTCCCGATGAATAGTTAGCTACAATAAATGTTTATCAAAACACTCCTTGGTATGCTGATTATGCTAATTACATTGTTGCTAAATATATACCACCTAGCTTCACATACTAACAAAAGAAAAAATCTTCTATGATTTAAGACATTACTTTTGGGATGACCCACATCTTTATAAAGAAGGAGTAGACGGTATTATTAGGCATTGTGTACCTGAGCATGAACATGAACAAATCCTACGGAAATGTCATTCCGAAGCTTATGGAGGACATCATGCGGGAGATAGAACTGCTCACAAGGTATTGCAATCTGGTTTTTATTGGCCTACTCTCTTCAAGGATGCCCGTAAGTTTGTCTTGTCTTGTGATGAATGTTAAAGAATCGGTAATATCGGTGAGCGTGAGGAAATGCCTATAAATTATTCACTTGTTGTTGAACCATTTGATGTTTGGGGTTTTGATTATATGGGACCTTTTCCTTCCTCTAACGGGTACACTCATATTTTGGTTGCTGTTGATTATGTCACTAAGTGGGTAGAAGCTATTCCAACTAGTAGTGCTGATCACAACACCTCCATTAAAATGCTTAAAGAAGTTATCTTCCCGAGGTTTGGAGTCCCTAGATATTTAATGACTGATGGTGGTTCACACTTTATTCATGGTGCTTTCCGTAAGATGCTTGCTAAATATGATGTTAACCATAGAATTGCATCACCCTATCATCCTCAATCTAGTGGTCAAGTTGAACTTAGCAATAGAGAAATAAAATTAATATTACAAAAAACTGTCAATAGGTCTCGAAAGAATTGGTCTAAGAAATTAGATGATGCAATTTGGGCCTATAGAACAGCTTATAAAAATCCTATGGGTATGTCTCCATACAAAATGGTATATGGAAAAGCTTGTCATTTGCCTCTAGAGTTAGAACACAAAGCATTCTGGGCAATTAAAGAATTCAATTATGATTTTAAACTTGCCGATGAGAAGAGGCTATTTGATATTAGCTCACTAGATGAATGGAGAACCCAAGCCTATGAAAATGCCAAATTATTCAAAGAAAAAGTAAACATATGGCATGACAAAAGAATCCAAAAGCGAGAATTCAAAATAGGAGACTATGTTCTTTTGTACAACTCTTGTTTAAGTTTTTTTTGCAGGTAAGCTTCTCTCCTCATTCTGGAGCTATCAAGATCAATAATGCGGAAGGTACTAACCCGAAGGTGGTCAATGGACAAAGAATTAAACACTATATCTCAGGTACGCCTATTAATGTTGAAAGCAATGTTATTCAAACCATGACACCGGAGGAACACATAAAAGAAACCTTCCGGAACACTCCAGAATTCTGAAAAAGAGGAGGTACGTGATACGGTAAGTAAATGGACTCCGAAAAATCCGCAAAATATTTTCTGTCAATTTAGGAATATTAGAAAAATTAGGAAATAAGAAATAAACCGGAAGGCAACCGAGGTGAGCATGATACACCAGGGCGCGCCAGCCCTGCCAGGCGCGCCCTGGTGGGTTGTGCCCACATCGGACACCTTCCCGACTCCATTTTCCTTCCATATGCTTTCTTCCCAAGAATAAAAATTCTCTATATATACCCATACCCCCGACTGTTTTTGACCACCGCATCACAGAAACATCTTCTGTTCTTGTTTCGTGCTATTTTCTCGTCAGATCAAGATCTCCATGGCTCCACCAAGCTCCTCCAAGGACAAGTTCTTCGAGAAGGTCATCAACCCGTACTTGCCGGAGGTGATGAAGCACCCTCAAGCCATTGAGATTCGTGAGGGGGTGCTCCACATTCGCGATGTTCAGGGACCCAAGAGGACCGGGAGCGTGGAAGCTAGGCTCGAGGCGGTGGAACAAGACATCTTCAAGTGCCAAAGGATGGTGGAGCGTGGACTTAGTGCCAATCACTCCATGATCGCGGAATTCACCCATGATCAGATGGTGGATGGCTGGTCTGTGAAGGACACCATCTTCACCCTCAACGAGCAAATCAATTTTCCGCAAAGTCAAATTTATGATCTTCAAAACCAAGTTTTTGAGTATGAGGCAAGATTTAAAGGTATGAGTTTAGCTGCCAGTTGCAGGACTCAGGGGACTCTTGCATCAACTTTTGATGGTGAGCCCTTGCCCTGGAAGCTGGAGGACAAGCCTACTACAGCATCACCACCACCTTCATCGTCACCACTACCAAAGGAGACTTGAGCACACGGGTGTGGGCACTCCCCTCGGCTTGAGCCAAGCTTGGGGGAGGTGCCCCGGTATCGTATCACCATCACTTTTATTCGCCTTTACCAATTTTAGTTCGATCTTTAGCCTTTTTCTTGATTTAGTTGAATAAAAGTTTAGTATGATCTATTTTCGTGTGCTAGTTTCGTGATCTATCTATCCATGTAATCGAGTGAGAGTTATATAATAAAGTTTAGTTTGAGCTTTTGCTTCTTTATTTTCTTGTTGCAATCAAAATAAAAGGAAAAATAAATAAATGAAAAGAATCATATCCTAATCTATGGTAAGTAATGACATCACATAAGGAAAAGTATAAGTGGTAAAATTTATTGGAGATTGACAAACATAGCATTGGTCAATTATGCAATTCATGAAAGATTAATAAGGGAAGAGAAGATTCACATGCAAATACACTATCTTGGACATCTTTTATGATTGTGAGCCCCCATTAAATATTATATGTCAAAATTCTTAACGTTGGACAAGGAAGACAACGTAATGATTTATGTTTGTTCATATTCACATAAAAGTTATATTGTCATAGATCCTTCAACATGTGGTGCTTGCTCAATATCTTTGCTAGCCAAAAATTCCGCACCAAGTAGAGATACTACTTGTGCATCCAAAAACCCAGAACCCAAATTCATGCTTTGAGAGTCCACCATACCTACCTACGGATCGAGTAAGATCCTTCAAGTAAGTTTCATCGGTGCAATAAGGCAATAAAAATTGCTTCTAAACGTGTTTTGATCAATTAGTGTAAGAGAAAATTGAGCGCTATATGAACTTATGATGGCAAAGTAATAAAAGCGACGGACTGCATAATAAAGGTTGCTATCAGAGGGGGCAATATAGCGTGACATTCTTTTACATTAAGGGATTGGGCATACAAACCAAAAAGCGCATGACAACCTCTGCTTCCCTCTGCGAAGGGCCTATCTTTTACTTTTATGTATTTAATTTTATGCAAGAGTCAAAGTATTCTCCCCTATTCCTTTTTACTTTTTCATTTTGCAAGCATCATGTGGTGAGGAAAGATCTAGGCACATATATCCAGTTGGATGCGAGTGAGCATGAGTTATTATTGTTGACATCACCCTTGAGGTGAATACGTTGGGAGGCTAAACTATAAGCCCCTATCTTTCTATGTGTCCGGTTGAAACTTTTTGCTCATGGATATGCTGTGAGTGTTAGCAATCATAGAAGACTAAATGATGGTTGGGTAAGTGGACTTGCCAAAAGGCTCCGACACGAGACCCTTCCTGAAAATATGATGAATTGTAGTTGCAAAGTTGACTGAGAACATAGTTTGTTGGCTTTCAATAAGGTTTATGCTTTATACTTCTATGTTGTGATAAATTGTTACTTGTTCATGAGAAGTTATATGATGAGGTTATATGAATAAGCTCTATGATAAAGTGTGTTGCTATTATAATAATAAGCATGATGCTACTATGTCCATATTTTGTTTTTATCGACACCTCTCTCTCAAACCATGTGGACATGCTTTTCAATATCGGCTTTCGCTTGAGGACAAGCGAGGTGTAAGCTTGGGGGAGTTGATACGTCCGTTTTGCATCAGGATTTCTTACTATTATTTATAATGTTTTGTTGAATAATAATGCTTTAGGGAATGATTCTAATGCCTTTTCTCTCATAATATGCTAGGTTTACACAAACAGGGAGAATACCGATAGCTGGAATTCTGGACCTGAAAAAGCACATTA
The DNA here is from genome assembly GCA_039707655.1 of Elymus sibiricus. Lineage (NCBI taxonomy): Eukaryota > Viridiplantae > Streptophyta > Magnoliopsida > Poales > Poaceae > Elymus > Elymus sibiricus. Next base: position 153,413,974 of record CM077671.1, on the reverse strand, counting down.
GAGATACCTATTTTGCACATCTCCAATTAAGCCAAAACTTTACGGAGAATAATTTTGGATTATATTAAAAATACTGGAGCAAAAAACTACCGGAGGGGGCCACCCTGGTGAGCACAAGACACCAGGGAGCGCCAGGCCCCCCAGGCTTGCCCTGGTGGGTTGTGCCCACCTCGGCCCACCTCCGGTGCCCATCTTCTAGTATATAAGGTCTTTTAACCTAGAAAAAATAAAGAGAGGACTTTCGGGATGGAACACCGCCGTCTCGAGGCGGAACTTGGGCAGGAGCACTTTTGCCCTCCAACGGAGCGATTCCGCCGGGGGAACTTCCCTCCCGGAGGGGGAAATCGAAGCCATCGTCATCACCAACACCCCTGTCATCTTTGGGAGGCAAATCTTCATCAACATCTTCAACAGCACCATCTCCTCTCAAACCCTAGTTCATCTCTTGTGTTCAATCTTTGTACCGGAACCTCAGATTGGTACCTGTGGGTGACTAGTAGTGTTGATTACATCTTGGAGTTGATTACTATATGGTTTATTTGGTGGAAGATTATATGTTCAGATCCATTATGCTATTTAATACCCCTATGATCTTGAGCATGAATATTATTTGTGAGTAGTTCCCTTCGTTCTTGAGGTCACGGGAGAAGTCATGTTGCAAGTAATCATGTGAATTTGATATGTATTCGATATTTTGATGATATGTATGTTGTGATTCCCTTAGTGGTGTCATGTGAATGTCGACTACATGACACTTCACCATCCTTGGGCCTAAGGGAATGCATTGTGGGGTAGTTATTAGATGATGGGTTGCTAGTGTGTGAAAGCACAGTATGCTCCCTTGGTGGTTTTGATAATTCATGACAACATACATTGTCTCTTGGACTAATACTCTTATCTAGTGCATTTCAGATAAAGTCCACAGAGAGTGCTGGCTAAGGATTGTGAGGAGCATCCCCAAGAATAAGAAGGAGAAGGAATAGGATTGGCAAATCTTCAAGCAAGAAGACTCTACATTTTACTTTGTGAGAAATCACTTTGAGTCTATAGGAAAGCCAATACTATTAAAAGGGGGTAAGGTATTGATGGTGAACAAAATGCTCCACGTGCACAAGTGATAGTCACCAAAAACACCCACAAGCTCTTCCACAAAAGTCTGTCAAAAGCCTATCATGCAAATCAGTGCCACCAATATTCCCCACTCGGCCCTACCGTTTTTCACCTTAGACAGATCCCAGCCAAACCCTAGGTCTTCGATACAGCCGATTCTGCATCGGTGCCACCGAGTTTAGGTTGCCAACATTTTGTTGCCCCTTTTCTTCAATTCAGAATTTCCGAGTTGCTTGGATCGGTGCCACCGAGTTTTGCAATCTGACCGTTGGCACCTGATCGGTACTGTCGAGATTTATGTATCGGTCTCACCGAGATTCGAAAGTTGCTACCTTTTGAGCAACTCGGTACCACCAAGTTTTACACTTCGGTGTCACCGAGTTGGTCATTATAGGTGTAACGGTTGGATTTTTGGAGATGCCTATATATACCCCTTCACCACCACCCACTCGTAAGAGAAGCACTCAGAACTATTCCATACTTGCCCCATCCAGTTTTCTGAGAGAGAACCACCTACTCATGTGTTGAGATCAAGCCATTCCATTCCAACCTTATGAATCTTGATTTCTAGACTCCCCAAGTTGCTTTCCACCCAATCAATCTCTTCCACCAAAGCCAAATCTGTGAGAGAGTGATTGTGTGTTGAGGAGTCTATCATCTTGAAGCACAAGAGCAAGGAGTTCATCGTTACTATCGAGCCTATTACCTTTTGGAGGGTGGTGCCTCCTAGATTGGTTAGGTGTCGCTTGGGAACCTCCTACTTCGTGTTGTGGAGTTGAACCAAGAAGTTTGTACGGGCAAGGAGATCGCTTACTTCGTGAAGATCTACCCATAGTGAGGCTAGTCCTTTGTGGAGGGAAGCCGTTATGGAATAGTCAAGGTTGCTACTTCGTGGACCCTTATGGGTGGAGCCCTTCGTGGACTCTCGCGACCGTTACCCTCCATGGGTTGAAGACTCCATAAACGTGGATGTACGACAGCGCTACCTATCAGAACCACGGGAAAAATCCTTGCGTCTCCAAATTGCGTTTGATCTTCCTCTCCCTACTCTCTCTTACATGTGCTTGTCTTACTTTCCGCTGCCATACTTGTTGACTAGCATGTGTAGGGTGCATTAGACTTGCTATAATTGCTAAAACTGCCCACAAATTAACCTGGGAAAAGGTTAGGTTTTAATTCTTGTGAATAGTCTATTCACCCCCCCCTCTAGACACACACTTCTAGTGATCCTACAGAGTGACATAAGCTTAAACCCTAGTTTATGCGCTACTTCGTAAGTGGCTGATTTGGATCCAAACGTTTAATGCTATGGTTAGATTTCATCTTAATACTTTTCTCGTAGTTGCGGATGCTTACGAGGGGGTTAATCATAAGCGGGACGTTGTTCAAGTAAGAATAGTACCCAAGCACCGGTCCACCCACATATCAAATTATCAAAGTAGCGAACACAAATCAAACCAACATGATAAAAGTGACTAGATGAAATTCCCGTGTACCCTCAAGAACACTTTGCCTATTACTAGAGACTATTTTGGCCTGTCCTTTGCCACAAAAGGATTGGGCTACCTTGCGACACTTTATTTACCGTTACCGTCACTTGCTTGTACCAATTATTTTGCTATCAAACCATCTATTACCTATAATTTTAGTGCTTGCAGAAATTACCTTGCTGAAAACCGCTTGTCATTTCCTTCTGCTCCTCGTTGGATTCGACACTCTTACTTATCGAAAGGACTACGATTGATCCCCTATACTTGTGGGTCATCAAGGAGCAGTTCCCAGAGCATCGTGGGGGAGTGGAGGCGACGCACGCCTCACCGAATGCCACGCGTCGTGCCTGGCCCGCAGGCGGTGGGGGCCCGCATCGTTTCGACCCCTCCGACAGGCGGAGTCCTTCGCACCTCGGGCCCGGGGCTATTGTCGGGCCTCTGGGACTGGGGGTACCCAGGCCCGTCTGCCTGCGGCCCAGGACGCGAAGATTGCCTAGGCATTGAGTGGCCCCACCCACTGGCTTCACGGAGCTGGTTCTCGCGAGGGCCATGCCTCGCGAGGTGAGGGGTGATGTCACCGTCAAGTGCTTCGCGAGGCTTCTCCGCGAGGTTGTCCATGACGCCCTCGGGGGGCGGGTCTGTCTAGAGCTAGCCTAGCAGGGCCCCGCAGCCCTGCGTCCGCACATGGGTGACACACGCCGTGCCAAGCGGTGCCAGGAGTGGTGCCAGCAGGCACGGACAGAGAGGCTTTCCTCTTCGGTGATAGAGAAACGACATCAGCTCGCGGGCAACGAAAACCCCCAAAGGTTTCCCTCCCCGAGCAAGAAGACCAAGACCGAGTGCTCGGCAGGACGGATGTCACCCCCGTGCCCACGAGCACGTCATGACTAAGAGCTTTCAGTAGGCGAAGACCACTTTTTTCAGGATAGGCTACAGTCATGTCCCCCTTCAAACTGGCCGTTGTGGCAACCCTTCCCGCCTTGTGTTTTCAGGGGAAGAGGACCAAGGCTAATATAATAGCAGGGACCGGCCACCATACAAAGCGAGAGCCCCGGGCAAGCAAGAACACACCTTGTACTCATCCCAATCCCCAAGTAATCCACCAAGCAGGAGTAGGGTTTTACACTGCGAGGTGGCCCGAACCTGGGTAAACCGTGTGTCACTTGTTCATCTTCCTTAGCTCGAACCGCCGGAGAGTCGCCGTGAGGTTGCAAAGCGGAGTAGGGCAGGAGAGCGAGTGCACCCTAGTGTTCGAACCTTTTTGGGTCCTCGGAGCCCCGATTCCGACACAAAGCATCCCGACAAAGTCTACAAGCTCAACAAGGCACTGTATGGCCTCAAGCAAGCACCAAGAGCTTGGTATGACACATTCAAGGAGATTCTCAAGAAGAAAGGCTTAAAACCTGGTTCACTCGATCCCACTCTCTTTACTAAATCCTATGATGGTGAACTGTTTGTATGTCAAATCTATGTGGATGACATTATCTTTGGCTATACTAACAATCGATATAGTGGTGAGTTTGCTTTTATGATGCAAGAGAAATACCAAATGTCAATGATGGGAGAACTAAAATTCTTCCTAGGGCTTCAGATTCAACAACAACCCAATGGCATCTTTATATCTCAGGAGAAGTACCTTAAGGACTGCCTCAAGAAATTTGGTATGAATGAAGCCAAAGGCTACAAGATGCCAATGCCTACAAATGGTCACCTCCGCACTGACGAAAATGGTAAAAATTTCAATCAGAAGGTATATCGCTCCATGATTGGCTCTTTATTGTACCTATGTGCATCTAGGCCAGATATAATGCTTGGCGTTTGCATGTGCGCCCGATTTCAAGCGGCACCAGAGGAGTCGCATCACCTAGCGGTGAAGTGAATACTTATATATCTGGCTCACACCCAACACTAGGATTATGGTATCCAAAGGGTTCAAAGTTTGAGCTTATTGGCTATTCCGATTCTGATTTCGCTAGCGATAGAGTTGATCGCAAGTCTACATCAGGAACATGTCACTTTCTGGGACGATCTCTTGTATGTTGGTCTTCGAAGAAGCAGAACTGTGTATCACTCTCCATTACCGAAGCCGAATACATTCCTGTTGGCGCTTGCTACACTCAGCTTCTCTGGATGAAGCAGACCCTCAAGGACTATGACATCAACCTGAAGCATGTTCCTCTCTACTGCGATAATGAGAGTGTGATACGTCTCCAACGTATCTATAATTTTTGATTGTTCCATGCTGATATATTATCATTCTAGGATACTTTTTGGGTACTTATTTACCAATTTATAATATTTTTTGAGCACTAACCTATTGACCCAGTGCCCAGTGCTAGTTCTTGTTTTCTGTGTGTTTTTGCCTTTTCAGAGTTGCAATACCAAACGGAGTCCAATTGCCACGAAACTTTTTGGTGATTTGTTTTGGACCCATACAAGACCTAGAAGCTTCGGAGGAGGGCCAGGAGATGCACCAGGGGCCCACCACATATCCAGCCGCGCCCCCTAGGGGGGCACGGCCCGATATGTGGTGGCCCCCTGGAGCATCCCCCGACGTCGTTCTCTGGCCTATAAATTCACATCTACCCTAAAAACATCAGAAGCGCCCCTGAAACACTTTTTCTGCTGCCGCAAGCCTCTGTTCTGACGGGAGGCCATCTACACCTTCGTTCCGGCACCCTGTCGGAGGGGAGATCGATCACAGAGGGCCTCTTCATCAACCTTTCTGCCCTCACCATGATGTGTGAGTAGTTCACCACAGACCTACGGGTCCGTAGGTAGTACCTAGATGGCAATCTCTCTCTCCCTCAATCTTTAATACAATGTTCATCGCATCTTTGCCTTGATTTATCTGATGTAATCCCTTTGTTTGGTGTGTTTGTTGGGATCTGATGAATTGTGAGTTTATGTTCAGATTATTCATGAAAAGTATTTGAGTCAAACCTGATTACTATGATTCTTATTTGCATGATCATCATAGCTTCGTAATGATCTCCGATCTATTGAGATAGTTTGGCCAACTAGATTGATATTTCTTCGGTGGGAGTGGTGCTTTATAGTAGGTTCAACGTGACAAGTTTCTATATCCCAGTGACAGAAGGGGACAAGTTGCATCTTTGTGTTGTTGCTACTAAGGATAAAACGATGGGGTTTATTCATATTAGTTCAGTTTATTTTGTCTACATCATGTCATCGTTCTCCAAGCATTACTCCGTTTGTCATGAACTTAATACGTAGAGAGGCAAGCATAGAAGCGCTCTTGAAGTGGAGTAATAGTAGTAGGTGCAGGCAGGAGTCAGCCCATTTGCTTATGGACGTGATGCCTATATACACACGATCATTGCCGTGAACATCACATAATTATTCACTTTTCTATCAATTGCCCAACAGTAATTTGTTTACCCACCGTATGCTCTGCTTATGAGAGATACCACTAGAGAACTCTACGGCCCCCGGGTCTATTCACTTATAAATTCACAAACGCTATCATTACCTTTTATTTTATTTCGCACTTTACTATTATCTACAATTATCTACACAACTCACTTGCTTGCAAATAATGAGATCAAGGGGATTGACAACCCTCTTGCCGGCGTTGGGTGCAAGTTGTTTGTTCTTTTGTGTGCAGCCGCTGAAGACGATTGAGGATTGGTATTCCTATTGGTTCGATAAACCTTGGTTTCATAACTGAGGGAAATACTTACCCACTTTGTGCTGCGATTACCCGTTCCTCTTCACGAAAAACCAAACGCAGATCACGAGTATCAGGAAGGATTTCTGGCGCCGTTGACGGGGAATACCATCACCAACTATCAAGTAACTTCGCAAAAAAATTCATTCACTTGTTCTTTTTATTTGCTGTTATATTTAGTTTGTCTCAAAAAAATCAAAAATACAAAAATATTTACCTTTGCTAGTTACTAGTTTGCTTCTAGTTTGCTTTACTTGCTAGTTTACTTGTCTTGCTTGTTTTGCTAGTCCGGTCACCATGTCTCAAGATACTAATAAATTGTGTGATTTCTCAAATACTAACAATAATGATTTTATTAGTACTCCTGTACCACCCGCCACTAGTGCGGAGGCATTTGATATTAATGCTGCATTGCTCAATCTTGTCATGAAAGATCAATGTTCGAGAAGTCCTAATGAGGATCCCGCATCACATCTTAATACCTTTGGTGAATTATGTGATATGAAAAAGAAAAAGGATATGTATAATGATATTGTGAAATTGAAATTATTTCCTTTTTCACTAAGATACAAAGCTAAAGCTTGGTTTTCATCTTTACCTCGTAGTAGTATTGGAACGTGGGATAAGTGTAAAGATGCTTTTATTGCCAAGTATTTTCCTCCTGCTAAGATTATCTCCCTTAGAAATCAAATAATGAATTTTAATCAGCAAGTTCAAGAACATGTTACTCAATCTTGGGAGTGAATGAAATTTATGATAAGAAATTGTCCAACTCATGGCTTAAACTTGTGGATGATTATCCAAAATTTTCTATGCTGGACTAAACTTGTGTCTAGAAATCTTCTAGATTCCGCCGCAGGTGGTACCTTCATGGATGTGACCTTAGGAGAGGCCACAAAACTTCTGAACAACACTATGACAAATTATTCTCAATGGCATACCGAAAGAGCTCCAACTGGTAAGAAGGTAAATTCTGTTGAACAAATCGCTACTTTGAGTGAAAAAGTGGATGCTCTTATTAATATGGTTGCTAATAAAAATGCTAATGTTGATCCCAATGATATGCCTTTACCTACTTTGATTGAGCAAAATAATGATGCTATTGATGTGAACTTCATCTCGCGAAATAATTTCAACAACAATGCTTATAGAGGAAATTTCAATGCTAGACCGTATCCCGGTAATTCCTCTAACAACAATGGAAATTCTTATGGTAATTCATATGGAAATGCTTCTACAAATTCTAATAGGATACCTTCTGATCTTGAGAACACAATTAAACAATTTATTAATTCTCAAAAGGTTTTCAACACTACGGTAGAAGAAAAGTTGCATATGATTGATACTTTGGCTAAAAACATGGATAGAATTACTCTTGATGTTGAAACTCTTAAAAATAAGTCTTTGCCACCCAAGTCTGATTTTAATGAGACTATTAAATCTATCCAATTATCTATTAATGAAAGCAAGGAGAGGACCGCTAAGTTGGGAGCTAAGCGAGAATTCTTAGAAAAAGCTCTTCCTCCCGGTTTTTACCGGAATCATGATGAAGATTTTAAAAATGATTGGTGTTTATCTTATTGAATCTTTGTTTACATCTCTGAATATAAATGATAAAGGGACTGGAGATGAGTCAACTTTAGTTAAGGAGCGTCCCGTTTGCTTGGAGGGTGATGATTCTAATGCTAAAACTGAAAAAGTGGGTTTGGAGAGGTCAAAACTTTAACTAGTGATGTGCCCACTATCTTGGATTACAAGGACTTTAATTATGATAAATGCTCTTTAGTAGAATGTATTTCCTTGCTGCAATCCAATATTAGCTCACCCAATGCTTATGAACAAAACAAAGCTTTTACCGAACATATAGTAGAAGCTTCGTGAAAAGCTTATGATGAGAAACTTGAGCTTGAAATTTCTATTCCTAGAAAATTGCATGATGAGTGGGAACCTATTATCAAAATAAAGATAAATAAATATGAATGCAATGCTTTGTGTGACCTTGGTGCTAGTGTTCCAACCATACCAAAAACTTTATGTGATGTGCTTGGTCTCACTAATATTGACAACCCTCTTGCCGGCGTTGGGTGCAAGTTGTTTGTTCTTTTGTGTGCAGCCGCTGAAGACGGTTGAGGATTGGTATTCCTATTAGTTCGATAAACCTTGGTTTCATAACTGAGGGAAATACTTACCCACTTTGTGCTGCGATTACCCATTCCTCTTCACGGAAAACCCAACGCAGATCAAGAGGATTAGAGTGCAATCAAGATCTCCTACAACCCTGTACAACACTCGAAGACGAAGCATATACAGATACGACATCATTTTCTTTGGGATCATGTGATGAAAGGTGACATCAACATCAAGCATGCTGACACTGAAGATTAGTTGGCGGATATCTTCATGAAGCCTTTGGATGAGAAGAGATTTTGCAAGTTGCGGTGTGAGCTAAATATCTTAGAATCCTCAAATGTCCTTTGAATGGGAATACATCCTAACGCTTATGCATGTTGATGACTTTGATGCACAGCACACGAAGTAATGTATGTCTTCAATCTCATGAAGACTTACACTCTAAGTGTGAATACATTAACGAAGAATATGACTACAGAGTGCCACAATAATTGTGCACCATGTATGGGTCAAACATTCTTATACGCTGTGTAATGCCACCACCCAACCTGAAGACTCTGCTTTTATCTTTGCGTCCGTCTATGTCTTCAGGAAACCTTGTTTGTGTTCAAAGTAGATGATACGTCTCCAACATATCTATAATTTTTGCTTGTTCCGTGCTGTTATATTATCATTCTTGGATGTTTTACAATCATTTTATAACAACTTTATATCATTTTTTGGGACTAACCTATTGGCATAGTGCCAAAAGTGCTAGTTGCTGTTTTTTGCTTGTTTTTTACTTCACAGAATATCAGTACCAAATGGAGTCCAATAGCGATGAAACTTTTTGGAGTTTTTTTCTGGACTAGAAGACACCCAGTGGGCGAAAGAAGTACTAGAGAGGTGGGCTGTGGAAGCCACAACCCACATGGGCGCGCCAGGGGGCCCCCGGCGCGTCCTGGTGGGTTGTGCCCTCCACGGGGCCCCCCTCCACCGCCTTTGAAGCCTATAAATTCCCAAATATTTAGAAAACCCTAAGGGAGTCGACGAAACACAATTCCAGCCGCCGCAAGTTCCAGAACCTCAAGATCCAATCTAAACACCATCACGGAGGGGTTCATCTTCTTCATAGGTGCCTCTCCGATGATGCGTGAGTAGTCCACCATTGACCTACGGGGCCATAGGCAGTAGCTAGATGGCTTCCTCTCTCTCTTTTGATTCTCAATACAATGGTCTCTTGGATATCTATTTGATGTAAACTTTTGCGGTGTGTTTGTTGGGATCCGATGAATTTTGAGTTCATGATCAGCTTCTATCCATGAATATCATTTGAGTCTTCTTTGATCTCTTATATGCATGATTAATTATAGCCTCGTATTTCTTCTTCGAATCTTTGGTTTAGTTAGGCCAACTAGATCGATTTTTCTTGCCATGGTAAGAGGTGCTTTGTGATGGGTTCGATCTTGCGGTGTCCTTTCCCAGTGACAGAAGGGGCAGCAAGTCACGCATTTATCGTTGCCATTAAGGATAACAAGATGGGGTCTATTCCTACATGAATAGATCTTGTCTACATCATGTCATCGTTCTTGTTGCATTACTCCATTTTTTCATGAACTTAATACACTAGATGCATGCTAGATAGCGGTCGATGTGTGGAGTAATATTGGTAGATGCAGGCAGGAGTCGATCTACTTCTCTTGGATGTGATGCCTATATAATGATCATAGCCTTGGATATCGTCATGATTATTTGTTCTTCTATCAATTGCCCAACAGTAATTTGTCCACCCACCGTGTGCTATACTCATGAGAGAAGCCACTAGTGAATCCTATGGCCCCCGGGTCTACTTTTCCAACATATTGCTTTCCGATCTATCTTTTTGCATCTTTGTTTTCAGATCTACTAATCCAAAAATCCAAAAATATATTGCTGCACTTTTTATTTGCTCTTATTATTTTGTGTTCTTGAGAGATCTATCTCTCCTATCTATCACTACCTAATCTATCTTTTTACCGTAGAGAGATTGACAACCTCTCTTTCGCGTCGGGTTGCAAGTATTTGTTATTTGTGTGCAAGTGCTGCTTATTGGGTGGTGGTGATCCTCCTACTGGTTCGATAACCTTGGTTTCATAAGTGAGGTAAATATTTACCGTTGCTGTGCTACATCATCCCTTCCTCTTTGGGGAAATACCGACGCGGTCTCAAGCCACGTCAAAGGAATTTCCGGCGCCGTTGCCAGGGAGGATGCGGTCTCTTCTACGTGCCAATCTCAGGCTCCGAGGAGACTCCATCATCATCTACCAGGTTCCTAATCACAAATCTCATCTCCTTGCAATTACATTCTTTGCCATTTTCCTCTCATTTTCCTCTCCCCCACTTCACCAATTTGCCGTTTTATTCGCCCTCTTTTCCGTTTTCCTTTTTGCTTGTTTGCTATCTTTGCTTGTGTTGCCATATACCTTCTATTTGCTTGCATCTTCGCTTGCTAAAAATCTATTTGATATGGATCCTCATCCACTTGCTAATCTTTTCAAAAGGCCAAATTATGATGAACCAATTGCTAGAGTTGAGTGCACTTTATTATCTCTATGAAGTTTTGTTTGAAAATCATGAATCTGAAAATTTTGATGAAGTGTTGAAAGAAGAAATTTATAAGGTGATTCATGATTGTTCCTTGAATGATGAGCATGATTGCAACGTTGCTAGTATGAATTCTCTAAATATCCATGATGCTAATGATATGCAAAGCCACAAGCTTGGGGATGCTATGTTTGATGAAAATGATATTTCTAGTCCCCCAAGTTTTGATGAGCAAATTTATTGTGATGATTGCATGCCTCCTATTTATGATGAGGGTGATGGCACGTATGCTATAGTGAGTAATGATCACCATGAAACTTATCATCATGGATTTAATTTGCAATGTGGTTATGTCAATCAAGTGTCTCATGATAGTTATTTTGTTGAGTTTGCTCCCACTACCATGGATGGTAAGGAATTTGCTTATGTGAAGAGTAATGAAAACTCTATGCTTGTGCATCATGAAAGAATGATTTTTGTGATAGTTATATTGTTGAATTCCTTCATGATGATACTGAAATTTATTATGAGGGAGGAACATATGCTTGTAGGAATTGCAATAATATCAAGTTTCCTCTGTATGTGTTCAAAGTTTTGAAGTTATGCTTGTTTTGCGTTCCTATGCTAGTTGATTCTTGTTCCCATAAATTGTTTGATCACAAAATCCCTATTCATAGGAAGTGGGTTATACTTAAATGTGTTTATCATGCTATTCATGATGCTCTTTTGCATATTTCAATTACTACTTTTTATGTGAGCATCATTGAAATCATCATGCCTAGCTAGGGGTGTAAAACGATAGCGCTTGTTGGGAGGCAACCCAATGAATAAATTTAATTTTGCCTTTTCCTTTCTGTTTTTGTGTGTTGCCACAATTATGCCTCTGTTATGATTGTGTTTTTATGGTTTATTCAGTGTTTGTGCCAAGTAGAGCCTTTAGGATGATTCATGGGATGAGTAGAAGTGATGCTGAATCTGAAACCGAAACTTTGCGTCCAGTATATGAATTTTACTTTTTTGCTGGAACGTGATCTCGAGCTGAAATTTTAACACAGTGTTTCTATACAAATTACTTATGTTTTCATAATTTTTCAGAATTTTTAGAGTTACATAATTATGGTTAGCGTACAGATTACTACATACTGCTCTGTTTAAGACATATTCCGTTTTCGTGCATTGTGTGCTTGTTTTGATGAATCTATGGGTTATATTGAAAGGTATGAACCATGGTAAAGTTAAAATACAGTAGGTATAATGCAATAATAAAATATGAATGGGTTTGCAACAGTACCTAAAGTAGTGATTTGCTTTATTATACTAACGGATCTCACGAAGATTTTGTTGAGTTTTGTGTGATTGAAGTTTTCAAGTTTTGGGTGAGATCACGATGGATGAAGGAATAAGGAGTGAAAAGAGCCTAAGCTTGGGGATGCTACAGCACCCCCAAGATATATCCAAATAGGAACAAGCAACTAAGCTCGGGGATGCCCCCGAGTGGCATCCCCTCTTTCTTTTAACAACCATCGGTATTTTACTTGGAGCTATATTTTTACTCGCCACATATCATGAGTTTTGCTTGGAGCATAATGTATCATTTGAGTCTTTGCTTGATTTGCTTGTTAGTTTGTCACTTGTATCCTTGCTGGACACACCTATTTGAGAGAGGCAAAATTATGCTATCATTTGTTAGAACTGCTCTATATGCTTCACTTAAACTTTTTGAGCTATACAATTACTCTAGTCCTTCACTTATATCTTTTTCAGCATGGTGTGCTTGGAAACTTTTGTAGAAATAATCTCATGCTTCACTTAGATTAATTTGAGAGTTAGTAAATTTTGAAGAAATCCTCTCATGCTTCACTTATACCTTTTTGAGAGATGAAATCTTTATGCTCATGTGCTTCACTTCAATTTGTTTGAGCTTGCCAAAAAGCAATGGCAATATATGAAACTAGTCCCAAAGTGATAGATATCCAAGGAGGTTATAATAAAAACTTTCATGAAGATCATTGGACAAATTAAACTTGATTCCTTGTAATAGTTTTGAAACATGATGATAGTAATATGTGGGTCATGTTAGTGAGTAATTATGCTTTAGTAGGAATATTGATGTTAAGGTTTGTGATTCCCTATGCATGCACGAAAGTCAATAGTTATGCAATGAAATTACATCCTACTTATGGTGCATTATTCGTTGTTAGTTATGCTCAATGCTCACTTATGTGAATTTTCGTTTCTTGGTTTGGTTGCTTCTCAATCTATTTGCTAGCCTCCATTTGTACTAAGTAGAAATACTACTTGTGCATCCAAAATCCTTAAACCAAGTTTTGCCTTATGAGTCCACCATACCTACCTATATGTCATATTTCCATGCTGTTCCAAGCAAATTTGTATGTGCCATCTCTAAATTTTCAAAATAAATTTTCTCTTTTGTGTGCTCGTATCGCTCATGAAACGGTGGGGAGTGTCCAATATTTTTTCATGCTAGATGTGTTATTCTCAAGATGAGTGTTTATTCACTTGTCATTGCACGAGAGTGCGGCGGTAATAGGGATGCCCATTCCCGAAATGAAAAATAAAAAAATATATTTACTTTATGTTGTCAAATAATAAATTCCTTGAAAAGTGTTGGTATGGAAGGAAACCGTGGATACGGCCCGCCATGGAATGTGAAAGTTTGGTGGAAAAAGGAATAGACTTTATTTTCTGTTTGGGAACCTCCTATGATATATCTAGCATGGAAAGTATTGTGAACTACTTTGTTGTTTTCGTTGACAGGAAAGGCATGCCACCCAAAATATTTTTTCTCTCTCAATTTAAACCTTGAGCTCTGGCACCTCTACAAATCCCTACTTCCCTCTGCGAAGGGCCTATCTATTTACTTCATGCAATTTTATTTTAACTTGAGTCTCCATCTTCTCTTATAAAGCACCAACTAGGGGGCACTATGATCATACTTGAGCATTGGGTATAGCTAATATTTGAGTGTGTTTTATGAATGGATCAATGATTGAGCATGATGGGCTAGGGATAACTTTCTTTAGTGTTGATATTTTGAAAGACATGGTTGCTTGTTGGCATGCTTGAGTATTGAAGTCATTATGTTAAAAGTAGACTATTTCTTTGAATCATCTACAAGCCCAAATGTCCATGCTATATAAAAGAAAATAATATGAGATGAACATGTTAGGCAGCATTCCACATCAAAAATTCTGTTTTTATCATTTACCTACTCGAGGACGAGTAGGAATTAAGCTTGGGGATGCTGATACGTCTCCAACGTATATATAATTTTTTGCTTTTTCCATGGTGTTATATTATCATTCTTGGATGTTTTACAATCATTTTATAACAACTTTATATCATTTTTTGGGACTAACCTATTGACATAGTGCCAAAGTGCCAGTTGCTGTTTTTGCTTGTTTTTACTTCGCAGAATATCAGTACCAAACGGAGTCCAATCGCGACGAAACTTTTTGGAGATTTTTTATGGACGAGAAGACACCCAGTGGGCCAAAGAAGTACCAGAGAGGTGGGCTGTGGAGGCCACAACCGACATGGGTGTGCTAGGGGGCCCCCGGCGTGCCCTGGTGGATTGTGCCCTCCACAGGCCCCCCTCCACCGCCTCTGACACCTATAAATTCCCAAATATGCAGAAAACCCTAAGGGAGTCGACGAAATAGAATTCCAGCCGCTGCAAGTTCCAGAACCTCGATATCCAATCTAAACACCATCACAGAGGGGTTCATCTTCTTCATAGGTGCCTCTCCGATGATGCGTGAGTAGTCCACCATAGACCTACGGGTCCGTAGGCAGTAGCTAGATGGCTCTCTCTCTCTCTCTCTCTCTCTCTCTCTCTCTCTCTCTCTCTTTTGATTCTCAATACAATGGTCTCTTGGAGATCTATTTGATGTAAACTTTTGCGGTGTGTTTGTTGGGATCCGATGAATTTTGAGTTCATGATCAGTTTCTATCCATGAATATTATTTGAGTCTTCTTTGATCTCTTATATGCATGATTACTTATAGCCTCGTATTTCTTCTTTGAATCTTTGGTTTAGTTAGGCCAACTAGATCGATTTTTCTTGCCATGGGAAGAGGTGCTTTGTGATGGGTTCGATCTTGCGGTGTCCTTTCCCAGTGACAGAAGGGGCAGCAAGGCACGCATGTACCGTTGCCATTAAGGATAACAAGATGGGGTCTATTCCTACATGAATAGATCTTGTCTACATCATGTCATCGTTCTTATTGTATTACTCCATTTTTCCATGAACTTAATACACTAGATGCATGCTGGATAGCGGTCGATGTGTGGAGTAATAGTGGTAGATGCATGCAGGAGTCGGTCTACTTATCTTGGACGTGATGCCTATATAATGATCATCGCCTTGGATATCGTCAAGATTATTTGATCTTCTATCAATTGCCCAACAGTAATTTGTTCACCCACCGTGTGCTATACTCATGAGAGAAGCCACTAGTGAATCCTACGGCCCCCGGGTCTATTTTTCCAACATATTGCTTTCCGATCTATGTTTTTGCCTCTTTGTTTTCAGATTTACTAAACCAAAAATTGAAAAATATATTGCTGCACTTTTTATTTGTCTTTTTATTTTGTGTTCTTGAGATTAGCAACTAGATGCAACATATAGTAAACATAAATAATCAACGCAGTTTCATCGTACGCAAACTAATTAACTAGAGGTACGCAGGACATCGTACCCAAACTAACAAAGTAGCGTTACGCAAGTTTGGTAGGGACCGTGGACATCACAAAGTTTCATCGCTACAGAAAGTATACAATTTCAACCAACACATATCATCATCATCGGCATCATAAATCACTAGAACTTCCATCCTTTCAGATCATCGAGGATGCACCCTAGCTTCTTGAACGGCGTGAGGTCCTGACGTTGCATGCCTATGCAAGTTCGGACATCAGCTCGTGATATAGGGCCGTGGTGGAACATCCCCTTCTCTTCGACGACTTCTTTCATGATGATCATCGCAATGTCCCTCTGGATGCGAAAGAAGTCATCTCTAAGTTTATAATCCGCTTCTCCTTGAGATTCTACCCACTTGCGGATATCATCGTTTCTAGTTGTCATGCGAAGCTTTTGGTGATCCCTTCTGAACTCCATCATGAGATGGAGGAGGTAGAATCCATCGTTCCTACTTGATTTCGGGACATGGATGCAGCAGAAGTTGGTTTTATGCGAGAAACCCGTCTTGCGGTTCCTTTGTTTCCTGATCTGCATGTGGCCACCCCTCAAGCTGAAGCCTTGGAGAGCATCATCTAGAATATTCATTACGTGGGTGTAGTCCTTCTTCTCGTAGTTTCTGGTAGGGTCGAAATATACGGCGTGGGAGACTTGCGGGTAAAGAACGATAAGGATGGCGAGCCCGTTGCTGCGGGGAAAAGAACACCTCAAATTATTCTCCATATGAGCGAGAAGGAATGATTGAAATGTACGAAAGGGTTGTCCGGCACTGACTTACTTTGGATGATAAGGCAGGAGGACAATTTCCTGGTCCTTATTCTGTACCATGAAGTTTTCGAGGTACTCCCTAGCAGTTTTACGCTCAAAGTCGCCGAGACTCAAGAAGGACTCGTGCATGTAGTATGGATCCGCCACACTGATTTACGAGACAACTTCTCTCTTCATGACGGAGCTCATATGTAGCGCAAAAAGGCGGACAATTGTAAAATCGAGCCACCTTGTCGGAAACATCTCGAAGATATGGTCAAACCGCAGGAAGAACACCTCCGTGGGCCGTGTGTCGACGTAGCACTTCCCCTTGGTCACACGAGCCGCGTATGTCGGATATCCTGGATCCTTCGAGGCTAGTAGGCTTTTCTCAGTCGACAGCACATGGTCGTGCAGTCTCCTAAGATCCCCTGATATTGCCTCCAGCGGTTTTAGTGGTAGGATCGGCTCGCCCGTGACATGGATCATTGCCGCACCTTTGACGGGTACACGCTCTTCAAAATCCGCCGTCTGGCTGCTATGTGCTCTGGCTTCTTTGTAGGCAGCAGAGCCTTTCTTCGGTGGTCTCCTCCTCTCCTTTTTCTACTTGGGCTGACCATCCAGACTCTCCTTTTTCTTGGGCTGATCTTCTAGACCCTTGCTTAACCCCTGCCATAGTCTTGTCGGGCTAAGCACTGTACGACCCTTGGCTAGTTGAGCCTGTGTTGAGGCGGCATCTTCAGGCGTGTCCTGTGAGGATTGCATGAAGAGAGACTTCTTGCAATCAACCCTGCTAGGACGTTCCTGCCCAGGCAGATCATCCATCTCCTCATCAGCATGCTGATAGCCCGAGTCGTCATATGGCTGACTCATCAACAATTCCAAGTCATCGTCATAGGCACCTGTATTGAGGAACTGAAGAGGGTCCTCGTCCATCTCATCATCCATTCTTTGTTCTACGGGGGCGATTACATCAGCCACTATTGGACCCCCTTCCTCGCATCGTCCGCCGCTCTCACCCAACACTACTACAGGCGCTGGTAATTGTGTAGGCGGGGTGGTGGTATTCATACCTGCTTGCTGATGTGTGGTTATTAGTGTGCTCTCGGCCGGCTCCAGACGAAGAAGTTTCTTTGGCCATAGCAGCACCCAACCCTTGCAGTTTCCAAGCCGCGTCGGGGTCTCTTCGTCCTCTCCCCCTAGCTATACTAGAGGAGGCAAATCCTCATGCCTGATTTCACACTCGACAAGGTAACCCTGAAGTGCCCACCGGGCATCGGCTGACCATGGAACGTGAGTTCCAAGGGCTTCATTATCACCGCCTTTCCCACATCCACCTTCTGTCCTTTGATCAAGTAGAGTACGGTGCACGGGGTTTCGTCGGCCTGCTGAGACATGTCTGCGGCGTAAAACATCCGAAAGGCAACGAAAAACGGAATATTCTAGATATATGTTGGTGCGACATGTAATTACCGTGAGGGCGTCGAGCTCAACCAAAGACGAAGGCCCGCCTAGTGCGCCAGAGACTGAGGACGGGCTGCTATGAGCGGGTGCGGGTGCGGGTGCGGGAGCAGGCTCGATTGCGTGAGCAGGTGATGGTGCGGTTGTGTTGTTCACCGAGTTGCTCCCGACGAAGCTGGGCATGGGGAAATTATCTACCGTCTTGTCTGGATTTTCCTTCATCCAGTTGATGATAGCCGGCACCAAGTTAGTAGCAAAATCATTTCTGCAGGCATCCACAGCTGCAGTGACTGCCTGCTGTGGCAACTCATTTTTCTCCTCAGCTGCTTTTTTCGCATCCTCAGCTGCTTTTTTCTCGAACGCAAGCTTCACCTTCTCGTCGATGTCCTCCTGACTGAACTTCTTTTTCTGCTTCTTGGCCTCCGGGCCCTCATTGTAAAAGACCTTCCACGTGGCGCCGTCTCCGGTGCCGTGCACACGTCCATATTGTGGCCGCTGGTCCAAAGGGAGTCCCTTAAGTTCGTTCAAGGCCCGGTTGAGAGGGGTGTCCCACTTGGGCCTCATCGACGAAGACTGGCTTTCGGCTGCAAGCTTGTGTTGCTTGTCCTGCAGAAGGAACGTGAACCGTTTACGAATGTGTAGTCGACTTGATCAGAAGTTAAATGTAAGGTGGTAAAAGAATAATTACCAGTATTCTAATCAATTTCCTCGTGATCGGGTCCGTGTAAAAAACCTTCTTTTCCTTGTCCCACTTGTAGCGGGCTCTGATGAAGTCACACTCAAAGGGGTTGGTGAACTTTGTGAAGGGGTCTGGGAGACCCGCGGCTTCATGTTCCGCGTCCTCCTTATCCCATATGGGCCTTTTGCCAAGGTAGCCACGGCTTCCGAGGCGTTGGTTCCCCGTGTTCCTTTGCTGAAGGCTCTTGAATTTCGCAGCCTTAGCCTTGGTTGCCTCGGTAGCGCAAGTGTCCTTGAACTTTTGGAACTCCTCTTCCGTAAGTGTTGGATTTTCCTCCAGAATCTTGGACAGGGGTTCCTCAGCCTCAATAGCTCATTTCACCCTCCCTTTCAAGGAGGTCAAATCATTGCTAAACATGTCCAGGGCGTGATTGTTAATCTTTTTCATCTTCTTATCATCCCACGGGTGTTCTATGGCGTCATCCCGGTCGGGGAACTTGAATCTCTTGTGCAGCTTCATCAGAAGCAACTGCATCAAATGTTTTTTACCCCTTATGTCATCGTCGTTGATGCTCGCGCATTCCCGTAGGATGCATCCGACTTGGTTCCCGTAGCACTTGCGAGGTTCTTCCGGCTCTAATGGCTCAAACTTGCCAGGGGCCATCTTTGTGATCACAAGTCGTCCCATGCCGAGTTTGTTAGGTTTTCGTATCCTCTGCTTCTTCCGCTTCTTCTTTTCGGTAGCGGCTTCGGCGCCGGTACCTTCCCTGCCGGTATCTTCCCCGCCGGTACCTTCCCCACCGGTATCTTCCCAGCCGGTACCTTCCCCGCCGGTGTCAGCACCGCCATTGGTGCCGGCGCCGTCGGTGTCGATGTCGGCGTCAGTACCATCAACGAGGCCGTCCTGCAAACCTTGACTGTGCTTAGCAGACAAAAAGTCGAGGTACTGTTGCTCACCCTCATAATTCATCTCGTATGCATCGTGGTCAGAAGGCCATGTTTCTTCGTTGTTCGACATGTTTCCTAGGATTAAGTCTCCTTGTTTAATTCTTAAACTATAATAAAAATGAGTAATGACATAAAAAAAGGTCTATGGTTTGCCGAAATGCCGTTTCCCAGCAAATCCCGGCACTCGACGTGCCTACATTCTAGCACAAGTCATGCCAAAATTCACGGGAAATTTCGGCATGACCTTTGCTAAAAAGTGGACATACCGAGTGCCTGAAGTTCACCGGAATGGAAATGAATCAACATTCTGGTGAAACATAGGCCACCCGGATCATTTCCCTGCACATAACCATCATTGTCCAAATCACATGTCCAAATATCATATAGGGTTCATATAGCAACAATAGCTTTAACAAAAAAAAAAATCAAATAGCAACAATTCTATTTTTTCTTTAAATACCAATAAAAATTCCTTCAATAAAATTTGATACCTAGCAAGGGTTCATAACTAAATTCATCACCGCAAAAAAATAACTACCTAGGGTTCATAACTAAATGATACCTAGGGTTCATAACTAAGTAAATTAACCTAAGAACCTAATTAACCTACTGCCCTAACTAAATAGATAACCTAATTAACCTACTGTCCTAACTAAAACCTAACTAAATTAACCTAAGAACCCTAGCTAGAACCCTAATGGCAGAAACAGAGGAGTGGTGGGGGGCTTACAGATGGTGCAGGGCAAGGAGGCAGGCCCGACGACGGGGGAGGGAGGCGTGCCGCGTCGGGATCGGGGCCAGGAGACGGCAACGGAGGCGTGCGGCGTCGGGGTCGGGGCCGGGCGACGGCGAGGGAGGCATGCGACGTCAGGGTCGGCGTCGGCGCTTAGGCTCCGGCTCCGGCGAGGGCGAGGGCACGGGCTCCGGCGACGAGGGGGAGAAGAGAGTGGGGGAATTGCGGGAGGAAGCAGAGGAGGGAAGCCCGCGCGGGGGGTTATGTGGAAGTAGCAGTAGCGAGTTTTTGTAAAACGCACTATAGCTATATCAAGTAGCAGTAGCGCGTTTTACGGAAACGCGCTACTGCTACTTGATATAGCTATAGCGCGTTTTACAAAAACTCGCTACTGCTATCACTCCTCTATTTTCTTTTCTTTTCTTTTCCTGTTTGTTTCTTCTATCTCCTTTTCCTTTTCTTTTCTTTTCCTGTTTGTTTCTTCTATTTTCTTTTCCTTTTCTTTTCTTCTTTTTCTTTTTTTTCCGAGAGCAGGAACGAAGGGAAGGTGGTACAATGTATATAACTAAGGTGATATATATTGCATCATTTGACAGTTAAGTGTGTATACAATATAGGAACATATATATTACATAATTTGACCCATGCATAACAGTTAAGTGTGTACACAAAATAGGAACATATATATTACATCATTTGACCGATAACGGTTTCTCGATCAGCGTCGACGTTTTCGTTTTTGAGTGAGCTTCTTTCCCTTAAGCTTCTTGTTCGTTGACGAATAATTGAGCCCCTCATTGTGACTTTTCCTTTTCCATGGAGTACAATCTTTCTTAGGTAATGTAGTATTGATTCTTCTTTTGACATATACTCCATCGTCATAGTCATCTTCCCTCATCGGGTTGCCGTACTGGTCGTAGTCTTCCTTGTTGGTGACTCCATCCATTCCAGTGATGTTCCTTTTGCCTCTCCTCACGACAACATGGCTGGGATTTCTCGGGTCGGTTATGAAGAAGCATTGTGTCACATGCTTAGCGTGTACCCATGGCTCGTTTTTTGCGATGGTGTTCACGGTAGCACTCTTGGCGTCGGGTATAGTCATGGTACTGAAATACCGGTTTTCTCTTTCGACATTCTTAGCCCATCTGACACGAAACATCATCGCGCTGTGCAGTCCAGAGTAGTCAAGCTCCCAGATCTCCTTGACCCTTCCATAAAATCTCTCAGTTGCACCGTTGTCGCTGCCAGTCATGCATTCCATTGTCACCCTTGAGTTTTGCCAATCACTGTTCATATCTTTGGCCTCCGTGTAGAACGTGTATCCATTGATATCATATGCCTGATAGGTCACGAGGTTGGCCGAGGGGCCATGTGCTAAGGCATATATGAGCAATCCATCCTTAGAGCCCTGTTCCGGGGGATTAGCAAGAATATGCTCTTTGAACCAATGCAGGAAAGTGGAGTTGTGCTCTCTAGTAACTTCGGCGTCCATCCTGCATACCCCCCGGTCATGATACTTCTTTGCGATGGTTTCTTTGTGCAGTATCACGAAAGGATCTACCTGGTCTAGGTGTTGTAGCACTACTAGGTTTGCTCTGTCAAAGTCGTTGCGTCGATCTGAGTAGGCCACATGCACTTCCCTACGACCGTTGGAGTGACCTTCTCCTTCGAGCCTCCCAACGTGCTTCTTAAGGGGCAAACCAACACCAGGAAGGTCTCCGCCATATAGATAATTCTCGCAGAAAGAGATGCACTCTTGTGTCAGATAGCCCTGGACGATGCTTCCATCCGAACGGGACATGTTACGAATGAATCCTTTGATGACCGACGGCCCCAGGTCTATTATGTCATCCACAATATGGACACACAGATGCACCATGACGTCAAAGAACGCGGGCGGGAAGTACATCTCAATCTCATTTAGTATCACAACAATCTCTTCATGTAGCCTTCGAAGCTACTTCACACTGATCGACTTTCGAGAGATGACGTCGAAAAAGTTGCAGAGACCAATAAGTGTCTCACGGACGTGCTTGTCCATTATCCCTCTAAGGGCAACAGGTAGTATCTGCGTCATCATCACATGACAGTCATGGGACTTCATCGCGCTGAACCTTTTCTTCTTCGTGTCTAGAAATCTTCTTATCTTCCCACAGTAACCGGAACTAACTTTGATTCCGGTAAGGCACATGAAGAATTGATCGATCGGACTTAAGGTGAAGCAACAAGGGGGCAATAATCCTCTTCCTTCACTTTTTTGCCCTTCTTCTCCCGCGCCCCGTCTCCGTCTCTGTCTCCTCTCACTTTTTACGGGGCGGCATGTGCAGATCTGCCCTGATATTCAAATCTTGCAAGTCTCTTCTTGCCTTCGGCCCATCCTTGGTCTTATCCGACATGTTCATCAGTGTCACAAGCAAGCTCTCAAGGACATTCTTACAGATATGCATTTGATCAAGGCAATGTGGCGTGTCGAGTTTGTGCCAGTACTCCAAGTCCCAGAAAACAGACCTCCTCTTCCATACCTTCAGCAGCGGCTCCGGCTCCTTTTTCATCGTCTTTTCTGGCACGGGGCACTATTCCCAGTTTTTCAAGAGCTCGTCGATTTCGGCGCCGCTCCGCTTACGTGGAGGTCCTCGATGCTCAGCCTCACCATTGATTAGATCTCCACAGTCTCTCCACGGGTCATCCTTCTCGAGCCATCTTCGATGCCCCATGTACACGATTTTCCCAGACCCGCCATCTTTCGTTGACGTTAGCTGCTGAGACGTTGTATCATCCATGCACCGCATGCATCTACAATATCCGTGGCACACCTGGCCTGCGACATATCCGTAACCGAGATAGTCGTGCACCGTCGTCATTAGCGCGGCTCTCATATAGAAATACTCGCCTTTGCTGGCATCCCATGTCTTGGCCGGTGTTTTCCATAACGTGTCTAACTCCTCTTGAAGTAGCCCCAGATACAGATTAATATTATTTCCCGGTTGTTTCGGCCCTTGAATCAGCATGCTCATGTGTATGTACTTCGAGTTCATGCACAACCAGGGGGATGTTGTACATCCATACAAACACGGGCCATGTGCTATGGTTGGTGTTCTGGTTGCCAAACGGATTCATGCCATCGGTACACGCGCCAAGCACGATGTTCCTTGCATCACATGTGAAATATCGATATTCGCCGTTGAACGCTCTCCACTGGCTTCCATCCACGATGTGTCTTAGCTTCGGATCATCTCCATCGTCGGGCTTTGTCCTCT
Source organism: Elymus sibiricus (assembly GCA_039707655.1). Lineage (NCBI taxonomy): Eukaryota > Viridiplantae > Streptophyta > Magnoliopsida > Poales > Poaceae > Elymus > Elymus sibiricus. The sequence continues at coordinate 153,390,447 of CM077671.1, read as the reverse complement.
CCTCGTGCCAACGCATGAGCTTTGCTTCCTTGGGATCTACAAAATAACATTGCAGACGGGGAGTGATCGGTAAGTACCATACAACTTTCTGGGGAGATTTCTTCCCGGCCTTCTTGTATCGAGAAGCATTGCACACCGGACAGCTGGTTTTTTGCGCGTGCTCCTTCCGATAAATTATGCAATAGTTGATGCATGCATGGTATCTAACGTGCGGCAGATCAAGAGGGTACACGATCTTCTTGGCCTCATCCACACTAGTAGGACATAGATTCCCCACGGGAAGAACATCCTTTAGGTACTTGAGAAGCTCATCGAGGCTAGTGTCGGTCCATTTGTTTTTAGCCTTCGTCTTCAGAAGTTTGAGCATGAAACACAAGCGGGTCACCTCGGGATCACAACAATCATACAATGGAGTGTTCGAGTCAACCACCAGTTGTTGCAGCTTGGCCTCCTCTCTAGAAGCAGCTCTGTCAGTACTCGTCTCCTTGCGTAGCAGTTCTTCAACATGAGGGTCCCGCACGATTGAACTTAGTACCGACGAAGTGTGCGGCGTGGAGTCCACATTTTCTCCTCCGCCATGTCCGGCCTCTTCTCCGCCGCCATGTCCGGCCTCTTCTCCGCCGCCATTATCGGTCATCTCTTCGTCTTGCCCCGTGTCGTCATTGCCTGCCCCGTCGGCGTCCTCCTCCTCATCATCATCATCATCTTCAATTATCCACCGAGTATAGCCATCCATAAAACCAGTCATGAGCAAGTGCGCCATCACACGACCATCCTCATAGGGATCGAGTCAAACTCCTCCTTTGCATCTTCGACACGGACATATAATCTCTTTCCGGTTATTTTCATTCATGTCCTGCACCGCCGGCCACCACCACCTTTCCACCATCGTTCCACTGACCATCATGAACGCCTGCATGGTAATAATAAACAAATTGATTATAAAATGCATGCATGCATCAAAGTCATACAAAAATTCGGCATGACCTTCCCTAAAAATAGGACATATAGAGTTTGCCCAAAATTCGTCGAAACGAAAATAAATCGACATTTCGGCAAAACATAGGCAACTCAAGAACAATTCGGCGGCAACTCATGCCACACACACAATTTCAATCATATCGCCCGATTATGTCATATCGCACACATACACATATTTCCATTCTTGCAAAAGCACAATTTTTTAATCACCTATCTCGAGATCGAGCACGGTGATGATGATGTCGGTCTGTGTCGCCACACCACCTAGGGGAATGATCAAAAGTGGACAAAGCTTACTTCCATGACATGGCTAGATCTAGTTAGGGAGGTACATAGGTCACTTCATTAAATGCTATATCTACCTAGCTAGTTTGGGAAGGAGATGAGTTCAACTACCTAGTGGAGGGGGAAGGAAAAAGAGAAAGGAGATGCATTAATGGAGGTGGTATAGTTAGCTAGGAGCAATAAAGAGAGAGAGAGGGAGGTAGAAGGAGAGTAATGGGGGGGAGACGTAGTGAGGAAGAAGCAAAGTGAGGGAGAGAGGAGGTGGGAGCTAGGGGAAAGTGAAGGAAGAGAGGATGATGGGGAGGGGGGATGGGGGGAGGAAAAAGGTGGTGGCTTGGCAGAAAACGCGCTGCTACTAAAAAGATAGCAGTAGAGTGCCTCAGGGAGAGGTGCTACTGCTAAGTGGGGCCCGCCATGTGGCCAGGTACAAACATAGCAGTAGCGCCCTACCCTGAAAATGCGCTACTACTATTCTTTTAGCAGTAGCGCGTTTCTCCGGTGCGCGCTACTACTAAACCTAGCCTGGCGGCAACGGTGCGGGCAATATTAGTAGTAGCATGTTTTTGAAAAATGCGCTACTGATAACTCTTTAGTAGTAGCGCCTGTTCTGCACGCGCACTACGGCTAAGTAGCAGTAGCACCTCTTTTTAGCCCGCGCGACTGCTAAGTTTCTGTGTATAAGGTTTTCCCTAGTAGTGGTAAAACAAATCCAGCAAGACCGCCCGACGTGTTGACAAACCAGATAGGAGCCGCATATCTCGTTCTCAGGACACGACCGGACGAGCATAAGGTGAAGAAGGAATTAAGCAATTTTAAATGGAGAAGGAGAACATACATATAACAAAATAACTACTCTCTATATTAAGAGAAATCCAATTAATCTTCTTTAACTAAACAATCATTTTAAATGTTGTTAATCATGGCAAGAGGTGAAGCATGAATAAACTACACATCTAGGCAAGTTTAATGAGGCCAGAAACAACATATAGTACTTCCAAAACGACCCCATATGTTAATTTCAAAAAATTTCCAGATCTGAACTAACCATATTTTATTGTTGTTAAACAGCAATATTAAGTGTGCCATGAGATTCTACATGTTTTTCTTGTCAAGTTACATATGTGGATCAGTTTAATCGGAGCTACGATTATTTAGTTATGAAATAAATCATTTTAACATGGCATTTATGCAAATTAATGCAAACAACAAGTTTTAATACTTTTATCATGGATGAAAGTTGCGTATTGTTAAACTTCACAAAAGTCTGGACATTTTACATATATAAAGTTTTTACATGTGAGACACGGTTTGAGAGTTATTAAATGCATGATCAAAAGGTTTTTTTTTGCAAATCTGTAATTTACCGGATAATTGACTAAATTCGCAGACAAGGAAAAACACTAATGGGCCAAATATGGAATCCAGCCTAGGTCTGAAACTAAGCGCAACATAGCTAAATTACGCACTGGGGGAGACTTTGTGGGGCGGCGCTCACCATAGTGGGCCTGGCCCAGATCGATGGACCTAGCTGAGGTTGACTGGGTCGGCTCATGCTGGGCCGGCGGCGGGGCGCGGTCTGCCTTGGCTGGGCCTGGAAGCGTCTGTGATGGGCCGAGGTGGTTGGGCCTCGCTAGCGTGGCCATGGAGGAGGCCCACACAGGCGAGCGGGAGGCTCCAGCAGTTCGTCCTCCTCGGTCCCGAGCGGGATGAGGCAGGCGAGGCCATGGCGATGGGGCGATGGTGCAGCAGCACGACGAGCTTGGGCGGTGGGGATGGGCAGATCTGATCGGTCGCGAGTGGATCCGGCGAGGAGGAGGCCGAAGGAGCAAGATCCAACAGCGGGACTCCTCCATGGCTCTTGGTTGCAACGGGAGAGAGAGAGAGAGAGGGGGGTTGGAGAAAATGTAGGGAAGAGAGAGATCGAGAGAAGGTGGAGAGGTCGCGGGGGCACCGGTCTGGCCTCGCGTGGGCTTCGGCCCGGATGGGGACGGGCGGCGCTCCGACGAGGTGCGGCTCGGAGACGAGGAGACGAGGTGCAGGCAACGGCACGGTGGCGGGGCTATCTCCCTCGCCGCGGGAGGCGCTGCAGGAGCGGGATGTGCTGTGGACATGGCGTACAGGCGCTGTGGTCGCCCGAACAATGTCCGGCGGCCGCAGACAATGTCCGGTGTGGCTGTAGGGACGATTTGGACCCCTAATTTCGGATCTAAGAGCTGAAAATGATGGGGAAGGAATGGATTTCGGGATTTGGAGGGATGTGGGGCTAGAAGGCGGGGTTTTCTAGGGGGTGGCTGCAATTTGGCAAGGGGAAACCCTAGTGGAGTGAGAGGGGACTCTCCATGATGGGTTTTATATAGGGAATGGACTAGTGTGGGTTGGATCTCGTCTGCCCGATCGTGATTCGACGGCCACGGACAGAGGGGTAGGCTAGATGGACTTTGTGGGCTGTGTAGTTGGGCTTGGTTTAGAGAAGCGAGGGAATTATGCGGCCCGACAACATGTTTAAAACACCGAAACGTCCGACGTTTGACCGTCTATAGTGTCGAATGCGACCTTCGAATCGGTTGGGGTGTGAAACGACCTTCGAACGCGACGATATTTGGCCTGCGGTCTACCTACTATAAATTAAGACTGCACACCAACTTTCAATCCATTCCAAGAAAGTTTTATACGCACTTTAAAACGATATTTTACTGATGCCGCGGGCGCGTGCGTGTCTGGTTGGTCTCAAAACGGTGAACGATGAGGACGGGAAGAACCAACATCTACGAACGGACGCAAGTTTTCAAAAACGATGGCAACGGAGTGGCGATGCAATGCGGATGATGCGATGATGAGTGCTACAAACAAACGAATCACATGATGACGATGGAATAAAATGGGAATCCTTTGGAGCGTTGGTCTCGGGCTGTTACAACTCTCCTCCACTAACCAGAGATCTCGACCCAAGATCTTAGAATAAGAAGGGTAAGAGGAAGAGCTAAAACTTAGTTGATTCTTTGACAAACGAGTGAAACCAACGAATCTTTAAGGTTGCAAAGATATGAAGAATGGAATGAGGAGCAAGCAAGAATTTAAAAGAAATTTGGGCAGCACTTCGGTAGAAAAGAGAGGCAAAACTTGATAAGATGAAAAGAACTTGAAAATGATGGCACAACATTCCGGTTAAACGAATAAGCAAGGAAAGAACATGATGTTGATAAAACGAGATGATGGTTCGAAGAGAGAAGCATCACAACGCCTCCGGAACAAATATAGAAGCTACATCCATGGAAGGAAAGAATGGAGAAGAAAATGACAATTTATACCACAATTGAATTAGAAAAGCATCCTTACACGGAAGGATTGAACAAAGTTGTTGGAAAATCAACAACGAAAACAAAATCTTGTTGTGGGCTTATGCAAAACATCTCAAAGTTATGAGTTGACAACCAGCCACAAATGTAAAACAATTAATTGATTAAAATAACAGGAGAGATGAAAACTCCTTTCGCCGAGAGGATAAGAGAAAACTTGGATCCTTATGAGAACCGCAATTAGCAACAATCCTTAGTAAATGCTTTAGGTGACATACATACCAAGATAACTCCGAGAAAGAAATGATGGGTTCAAATATCTCATTATTGATAACTTCTCTTTGAAACTCCTCATGAATCAAGAAAGCTATAACGCCATCTCAAAGGATAAGAGAGAAAGAATTGCACTTTGAAATGCAAGATAAAGAATACTTGAGGTCCTACCACAAGAATCTTGAAGAATACTTTGAGAATGCATAAAATCCTTGATGAACCACCATGAAGAACCTCCATATACAAAATAATGATCAAAAAGAGCTGGAGGTTGAAAAGAATAAGATTATGACCGCAAAGATTTAGATGAAGCTTTGCAAAGAGATACTTGAGAAAACTTAACTCTGAAAAAGAAAAGATGAAGCACTTGGGATAACGAATTTGATATCATGAACAACTCCGGAAGAAGCATTGAAATCACTTTGATGAAACAAAAATAAGAATTATGTTATGCTTATCCTTCATCAAGTTAAATCGATGACACGCAACAAATTTGGCATACTACTAATTCTTCTGGAAAAGATTGGAGAGGGATAAAGGAACAAACTTGAAGAAGTCTTCAATGCAACACCGATAAGAATTTGAAATGAATGAGAATTATTTGAATGAATGGAGATACATGAGAACAAAGAGATCATGATCTGCCGAATAGAAGACTTGAACAAAGCACCGGAATAATTGAGATATGAATGAAGGGACACAAATTAAATGAACACCACACTTAAATGCTCCGGATAGATATGGGAGAAATTACACATGATAGAAAACAATTTAAGTGGATCACCACGAGCTGCGGTGACAAATCTTCAAAAGAACGGAGGAAGATTTAAGAGAAACTCTCTGTCGGTCTTCAACACTGAGAATGATGACAAGAAACACCACCATGAATTACTGAGTCACTCCGGAATAATGAAGAAAGAAAGGTTGAGCCAACTATGAAAATAATTTCAAGCGATCTTGGAGAAGTAATATGACTGATGGAATTCATTCTTACGTCATATTTAAAAAGAACTTGAGGACATCTCCAGAAAGATTAGAAGAGCCAGGTAAGATCCTGGGAAAACCTTTGGGTTATGTACCCACTCAAAGAAAACACCATTGAAACGATTGCTTTAAAGAAGAGATTGCACCGATACAAATTGAAAAATTTGATGATGTGAGACTTCAAATAATTGAAAGGATTTGAACAGAAACACGAATCTTCTGAGATATCTTCTGCAGGCCGGAAATGAATAGAGAGAGGTGAATCAACAAGAGAGGCTTGGGTAAGAGTTTCCAACATGGGAAATCATTCAATGAATGAAAAGGATATGATGAACACTGAGAGGTTGAATCGAATACATCGCGAAAGAAAACAAGAACGAAGAATGATGAATTTAGCACTTGAGAATCTTCACAATGAATTATCGGATATAATATGGATGAAAAGATAGCGGAAGCATCAAATGAATAGGAAGGCACTTTACTTGAAGATTTAATCATTGAAGAAAAGGGCGGGAGGGTGGGGGAAAACAATGAAAACTTAAACATATGAAAAAGAACTCCGAAAAAATATGAGGATTGATCTTACAAATATTGGAGAGGATTGACTTATCTTGAAGAGAAGAACTCCAGATGGAAAAGAATTGACATGAAAATTTGGTTGAGCAAAATGATTAGCATTCCCATAGAAATATGAGAACACCGCTTAGGAAAGATATGAAATCAGCACTTGACATCGAAGTAACTCAAATTACCATACTCCAACAAAACAAAATATGAAGCTTGCAAATTTAAGCCATAAAAAAATATATAACCCATTATGCATTCGTTGGAAGGATAATCCTATGTAACTACTCGAATTCCCACCTGAGAACTCCCGAAATTTTTGGTTATGCAATCGGGTCCAAAGATACACGGAGTAAAATCCATCACTCAACTCCTAGCAGTAATACTACTATCCAATGTATCACATCCGTTAACACATAACCACAGGCCACGAAAATTCATCTACCCCAGACCCTCATAATCACAACGATAACAAACATGGTAGTACATCTGGACGCTCTCCCTAGTACCGGGTGACGCCAAACTCCTCTCGCCACCAATAGTATTGAAGAAATTTCGAACATCCTCGTCCTAAGATACTAAGGAAACTGAACGATAACGATGTGTAAAGAACCCCCTAGAGCTCTACTCCCCGGAAACAGGAGGCACCAAGTACAGAATTCCGGTCACATCGACATCATAGAGGTTCCAAAATACCCGCGTGATCCTAAAAAAATTTGAGTGAGAAGAGGGGTAGAATTAAAATTCCCACATCAGGATTCCTCACCAGAGCCTAGAAGTGGAGTAAAAAGAATCCTACTCTCCGATATATAACAAGACTCAAAACAGTTTGTCACTGGACTCGACTCGGCCAAGTGCGATCAATCACGGGGGCTCCTAGGTCGGTACAGCTCTGATACGAACTTGTAACGCCCACGATGTGGTCCTATCCTTATTTTGGCTCGAGGGCCTCGATAGGGATAGAAGCGCATCTTGTCGTTTCGCAAGAATGTATAGTGTTACAAGTACATGTAAAGAGGGGATGAGTATATGGAACTGGCTTACACTCGCCACAAGCTAAATCATGATCATCTCAAATACAATCATACATTCAATCACCATGCAGAAGAGCAGTGTCCGACTATGGAAGAAATCAAACAATAAAAGTGACATCCGTCCTTGCTAATCCCATGCTGCCGGCCTGGAACCCATCCTATGATCGATGAAGAAGAAGATGAACTCCAAATCAAACAAGCATTGCTCTCACGTCAAGCATCGCATTACCTGTACCTGCAACTGTTGTTGTAGTAATCTGTCAGTCACAGGGACTCAGCAATCTCATTTCCAAGGGTATCAAGACTAGCAAAGCTTAATGGGTGGGATATGGATAAGTGGTGAGGCCGTAGCAAGCACTAAGCATTTCAATATGTGGCTAACTTATGACTACAAGAACAAGAAGAGTGATCTATGCATAAACGAACGTGAGCTAATAATGTCAAGAAGTGATCCTGAGCACCTACTTACGAGTCAATCATAACCCCACCGTGTTCTCTTTCCAAACTCCCTCGAAAAGAGACGGACAAGGTTATGCACACGTTGATGTATTTTAATTGGGTTTGCTTCAAGTTTTCTATTACTAGATATTATAAAATATCCAAGTTGCCACATAACCGCAGGCATGGCTCTCAGAAAGATTTAACCCTGCAGGGGTGCTCCAACTCATCCATCACAAACTAGCCACAAGCTGCGGTGGAAAACCTCAACCTCTAAATAGCCAAAAGTATCCTCGGAATCCCGTGCACAAGACGTTCGAGAACGGTAATACAAATGCAGCAAGACCGCCCGACGTGTCGACAAACCCAATAGGATCCGTGTATCTTGTTCTTAGGACACGACCGGATGAGCACAGTGTACAGTGGCCTGATAGAAATGACCCGAGTTGCCCCGGGTTGGCCCCGCACACGACTCTAGTTTGGACCAACAGTCATGAGGAGCACTGGCCCGGGGGGTTGATTAATTATCTGCGGGTGCCGGCGGGTCCCTATGCAATTTTATTAGTTATTAGGCAAATGTAGTACCGATGTTGGGCCTTGCGAGAAGAGTTTTATCCCAAAACGAAAATCAACGGGGTCCCCATAACAACCCCAAGCACGTTAGGAGCGCTCAATATGGAACATAACACCGGTACTCGAAAACTAAGGCGGCAAGAATGGAACAAAGCACTAGGAAAAAGGCCAAGCCTTCCACCCTTTACCAAGTGTATAGGTGCATTAAAATAAATAGCAAGAATATTGTGATATCCCAAAGATATAGATGTTATGGGGACCCCGTTGGACCAACAGTCATGAGGAGCACTGGCTCGGGGGGTTGATTAATTACCTGCACCTGCAACTAGCAATGCTATAAGACGGGCAGAGCAAGCGGCAACATAGCCAAACAATTGTTTACTAGGATGTGGGGGGTTAGAGGCTTATCATGGCATTTTGGGGGCTTTCCAAACAAGTGGTAGGTAGTGACACATAGCGATAGAAATGAGACAACTAGCATGGCAATGATAGTAGTGGTATCCAGGGACATGGTCATCTTGCCTGAAATCCATCTTGGAAGAAGAACGAATCCGTGAAGTAGACGAACGGGCATAGTCGAACGAATCCTCACACTCCGAAACGCTTTCGGAGCTCTAGCGACGAGAAGCAAATCTAGAAACAAATAAATGACACGGTAAACACCACAACATATTCATGACATGATGCGCAAACAAGTAGGATGCATGTCCATTTAATTATGCATGTGTCGGGGCACGGATGCACACGATCACCTACAGGACCAGAGGTCCCTTTGTGGTTTGGCGGGGGTTTGGTCACGTTGCACAAAGAGCGGAGATCATGGCCGCAACGCGACGATTAGGACGCTAGTGGTTTTACCCAGGTTTGGGCCACTAAGAAGCATAAAACCCTACTCTTGCTTTGGTGGATTGATCTCAGGGAACACGAAGCACACACAACGCTCTAACCTGGCAACGGTTGCCTTCGGGTGAGCTACTACAATAGTACAAGTGTCCAAAAGTCTGAATCTTGAGATAGGCTCCCTTGGGCCTCCTTTTATAGGGCAAGGGGCAACCACGGTGGCAAAACAGTCTTTATCTAGTGATTAGATAGCTAACCGAGCTATCATACCTAACTCTGGCATTTAGGACAAAATACCATGATTGCTAGTCTAGGTGGCGCGCGGGGATGCATCCCCGGCAAGCTCTTGCCACCGCTTAGCTGGCTGTTGCTTAGGGTCTTGACACTCTTCTGGACGGGTGTCAACTGGGCATAATCTGTCTTCCGGTGCGTCGCCACGTGCTTAGCGGGAGCCACTTAGCCACCTGAGGGCTCGACACCGCATCGACAAGTGACTGGTGTCGTGATGCGATGGAGCGGTGGCCAATCGGCTCGTGCATGCCGGGGGATGGCTTGCCGGGTCTTCTTGAAGATGTGTGCGCCTCGGTCCCCAGCAGGCACCGGGGACGTGGCTGGCGCGTCCTGGGCCCCTCCTGGGCTGTTGTGCTTGTCTTGCCGGTGTTTGCGTGGCCTGGTGGTAGATTTTCCCGGCGGGCTTGGGCCATGAAGGCCGGACGCTTAATATCCGTGCACAAGTCAGGGGAAATAAACACCCCTGTTTGTGTACCCCGACAGAAGCCCCCGGGCCTGAGCCATACGTGTCGCTTGGCACATTGGGTTAGGCTCCAAACAGTGCACGAACACGCATCGAAGAAACGTTGTCCTCCTGTCCCACGTCCACTCCGCGTAATTACAGCAGGTCGTGGGGTCGTGGAACAGTAGCCGTTAGAGAGTAAAAAATGGCAGTTTTTCCAAAAAGATAGCGAGGAGCCAGCCCCCGTGTGGGTCCCCCAAATAAAAAGGGCAATGCATAGGGGCGCTGCTCATTCACATCCGTTTATCCGTCCTTCATCTTTCTCCTCAAGCCAAGAGAAACCGCTTCCGGCACCGCCTCCGGCCCACCGAGCGTTGCTAGATCATCCGTCGCCCTTGAGAGCTCTAGAGATAGGATGGAAGACGGCCACCGTCAAGGGGAAGTAGACAGCCGCATCTGCGGACCCAGTGGCCGAGGAGAGGAAAAGGAAAGCGGAAGAGCCGGAGAAGCGGCAACAGAGAGATGTGGTTATCTCCCCATTGAGCCTGGACGGCAATACCTTGATCAACAGGTACGCCTATATGTGGGGGAGAGAAACAAAGGGGCATAAAGTGCCCGTGGTTCTGCCGGACAGCACCAAAGAGAAGACGCCCTCGGATTCGTACCGCTTCTTCTGCACGTACTTCAACTGCGGCCTCTCTCCCCCTTTTCTGATTTCTTTTGTGCCATGATGGCGTCGTACAGATTCCACCTTCTGGATTTTACACCCAATGCAATGGCGTGTATGGCGATTTTTGCCCATTTATGCGAGAACTTCGTTGGAGTTGCCCCCAATGTGGACTTGTTCAGGCACTTCTTCGTTCCTCGGATTGAGGACAAATCCCACCGCTTGGGGAATATAAGATGGATCCCCTGGGGCAGGAAGGATGATTGGGATTACCTTCCTGGACAGCAGCGTGGGAAGTGGGAAGAATGGAGGGGCGACTGGTGCTGGATCAAAGATGATAAAGCCCCCGAGTTCTGCTTGGCGCGGACCGGATGCGTCGTGCGCGTCAGCGACTGGGGCAAGCCGGGCCTCACCGACAGCAAACTCAGCCTGGCGCTGAACAGGATCGTCTCAAAGCTGGTGGGCTAACCATTGAGCATGTGGCGGCTGACTTCCTCCGTCGCCGCATCGTGCTGTTGCAGAAGAGGGATAGCTTCGCCTAGGAATTCAACGGTCCTGCCGACTGGATGCATTTGTACCCAGGTCCTGCCAATAACCTAACAGTTTATGGCCATGGCTGGTTGTGCGATCAGCTATTCGGCCGCCTTGGGCCATTCCATTTGCCAGCAGGAGTCGTCCCCTTGCACCGCAACTCTGCCCGGAACCAGATCCTGCAATGGATGCCTGATTGGGAGCTGCCCGCCCTAGACAGCGAGATGGAGTGGGTCTCCAACCTGGAGGAAAGAGCTTCGAGGCCGGAGGATAGCCTGACCGCGCCAACCAGGACGGCGAAGAGGGCATTCATTGCCGCTCGGATTGCGGAAGACAAGGATGTTAGAGCCGCCAAGGGAGCAGCCTCCGGGAAAGAGGAAGAGGAGGAATCTGAAGACGACAGCTCTTTCGAGGAGGAGAGCGGAAATCTTTCCTTGGGGGAGGCTACCGGGTTGGAGTCTGTCGGGGCTGGTGGCTCCCAGGACACGGCGACTGGAACCCACGAGGGGACCAAAGTGGAGGAGGCGAAAGAGCCAGAGATGGAGGAAGAGGGGCTTGAAATGGGCGCTCAAGCTCCAGAACCAGGGCGCCGCCTCCGTCAACGCGTCAACCGAGAACCAACGTCCCCTGCATCTTCGTGGGGCCCTTCGAAGGTGAAGAAGACGACCTCTAAGGGAGGCAGCGCGAAGTAGCATGCCGCCAATCCTCCCGCCTTTCTCAAGCTAAATCTTCTCTTGTCAAGCGGCAGAGGGTTATAGGGGCGGACCCCAACCCCCTGTCAAGCCCAACTTCTCCGCCAAGCTCGCCCTTGCCGGAAGTTCTGGTCCTTCCGACAAGCTCCACCCCTCCAACTTTGAAAAGGGGCAGATCAACTACTCCACTTGCATCGTACGAGCGGGGCTCCATGCTCATGGCCTCAAAGTGAGTTACTCGATGATGACCTTTGCAAAATGTCTGTTGTTTTTGATCTCTTGACTGATCTTATATGGTTGATTCTGACAGGGACGAGGAGCCCCTCGCGCGCCGAACCAAGTGGGTCAAGACCGCGGCTAAGCCTGGTTCCGCGGCAGGCACGAGCCCGACAGGAGGCGTGGAAAGAGATTCCTCGCCTAGCCCCCGGCCCAGCCCTCTTCACGACACTCCAGGACAGACTTTGGCCACTGGCAGGGATGAGGAAGAGGATCTTCCCGTCGGTGGGGAGGGGTCGCCGGAAAGGGCCTCCACCGAGGGGTTTGCTCATGTTGAGACCCTTAGGGAGGAGATGATGACGGACAACACACTAGCCACCGATGTTGCCAGGGGAAAGGGCGTCCCTCCTCATCAACCCCTGTCGGGTATCTCACTCATTTGCACCTTCATTTCCCGTCATCCCTTCTTTCTATGAGTTCTGCTAATTTTTGACTCTTTGTCTTTTTGATCGCTGCTTTCATCCGCAGCTCTGCAACTTGAAGAGCCTGAGTTGCTTGAAGTAGTGGCCGACATTGAGAAGGATGCTGCCGCGAAGGCGATGAAGATTGCTGCTGCCGAGGGCCACGGGCAGGTTGCCGGGGACGTTCAGGAGTCCTCAGAAAGGACGGAACCAAACCCCGGCAGCACGCCTGGCCCGGATACAGTGATTCAGGAGAAGACTCCCCTTCAGTCTATGAGGCCCTCCTCGTCTAGCTATCCTCTGGCATCGGCTCTACAATCTCCCCAGAGCCACCTGGCATTGATCACTGCTCAAATGGGTCCCAGCTCCTGGCTCACCCTTCTCAGCGGGCGCAGACCTTGACGAGGAAATCAATACGATCATGGCACCGTTTTCTCAGAAGATCGAAGGAGCTAATGGTACAGCTGATGGTACCAAAGATTTGGCTTTCCTGGAATCCATGGCAGCATGGCTCAAGGATGTGCAGAGCAGGTATAGCCTCAAGTGGCAGGCAGTTAAGGAGTAGCGTAACTCAGCTGAGCTCGTGGACCAACAGCTGAGGAACAAAGGGAACGAGCTGCGGGAGTGGTATAACCGGCAGGTCCATTCTCTTAAGAGGCAGCAAGAGACGCTGTCCATGGCCAAAGAGGATGTTGCTGCTCGGGAGGCTCGACTGGTGGAGCGCGAAATGCTTCTGGACGCCAGAGAGAAGAGCATTTCCTCTCGGGAAGGGGCTCTTGAGACTACTCTGTATGGCAAGGATGAGGAGCTGGAGGCTCGCGTTCGGCAGCGCACCAAGGAGCTGGAGGACAGCCACAAGACCACTCTTGACGCATTTTCCCTGGAGTCCGCTGCTCAATTGAAGAAAGTGGCTGATGAGCTAGCTGTTGCATTTGCCACCGAGGCCAAACTCGAGGTGCAACTGAACAAGCTGATGAAGGACCTTGCCGAGAGCACCAAGGAGATCGAGGCCCTCAAGGAGGAAGCGCGAAAGGTAGAAGCTACCCTGGGAGAGGCGCAATCACAGCTTTCCTCCAAGAGCCAAGATCTTGACGCCGCCAATGACACCATATCTGATATGAAATCCAAGGTTGCTTCCTTGGAGAAAGACCTTGAATCTGCTGGCGTCTGTGAGAAACTGCTGCTGACAGACTTGAACAACGCGAAGACCCTCCAGAAGGACGCTGAGGATAAGCTGGAGAACCAAGTTGAGCAGCGCGACCTCTGGATCAGGAGCATGACCGACATCGCCAAGCGCCTCACTGCCCAAATTGCGAAGATGAACATGAAGAGCTGGGCCTTCTTCGTCGGCAAGCATGAGGTTCCAAGCGCCAAGCTGACACTCTTCTTTGACGGCCTGATCGAGGGGTAGAATATGTATGAGGACGACAGGGCCATTTGCTTCGCCAACGAATCCCGGAAGCTGGCGCGTGACGCCCTCTTCCTGGTCCTAAGCAACCTCGCCTTCTTCCACACGGAGCTCGACCTCTCTGATGGTTTCAAGAAGTTGTCGTCGGGCGCCGACACCTCTGTTGCCGCAAAGAAGGCCGGTCCTCTTGCTGACAGGGTCCTCGCAGTCCCAAGGACCCATGGAAGCCACCGGAGTTAACTTTGAGCTTTTCTTGTCGCCATGCTGTCTTGTACTTAAGACACAATAGGTATTTCGTATTAGGGCGTGCACTTTCTTTGTTTTAATGTTTGCTGAACTGATGTTTTTGTGTAAACGTATGCTATCCCCTTCGCTTCCCTACTGGCGTTCGTATGATTGTGTTCTTTGCGCTATCCGGTTACCCGCCAACAACATGTTGCCACGATTGCTCTGTGGAACAGGTCCTTAGCATTCTGCTGGCAAGGGCACGCTGCCGGTGAGATTTCCCTTGGTGGCATTTGTTGCTGCCATGTGCTTCGTTGAGCAAGCTCGAAACAAAACACGGGCGCAAGCAAACGCTGTAAGGTTCCATCACATGCAAGATTTATCATACGAAACCTTTGGTTTGACGAGGGGATATGCAAATGTGAACTCTAATGGAAGTTGATAATCATGTCGACTTAGCTTTTGTCATGATCTTCCTCATGTGTTGGCACGCGTGTACTCATGCCCATTGTTCTTTCTTCCATTACGGCCGATCTTCTTCTTTACATTTCCTGATGAATGTGTGTATTTGCATCTACCTTTTGTCCTGAGATAGAGGAAAAAAACAAGAGAAGAAGGGCAAACGGAGAAGCTTGGGAGCCTGTTAGTTATGCGTTCAATTTCCGACATGAGCCTGCCGGGTTAATGTAAGCATTCATAACTAACAGGAACGGAGGAGAAAGCTTGAATGGTTGATCCATCCCTCCTTTCCTCTGCGCCCAACGGCCCCGCGGCAACCTGTGTAGTGGGCGGATAGGCGGGCAGGACCATGCCGTGGTTTGCTTGCCGGGGGCGTCAACTGGTGGATTCGCTCTAGCATTCGGCTCGGGATTTATCCCTGGCGGAACAAACGCAAGACCGAACCTTATGCGAGCTTATCGACAACGATGGTACTGCCACCGTGTAGCACCGATCACAGGCGGGGAAGGAGATGGGAGAAAGGCATAGCCAAGTACCTATTTCTTCCTTTGGCCTACCGGATTGTGCCGCACCTCCCTAGGGTCGGGCGGGCTCATTTCTTTTTGGCATTCCTCGCTCTGGTTTTGGCCGTGGGGGACGCGATGGCGGCGCCGCCTGTGCCCATCGCGTCGCCCTCGATGCCCCTCTCGTTCGCTGCCGTAGGAGTACACACGGCATTCACAGCTGCATGCGAGAGGACTTTCGAAGTGGATGGATGCACGGTCGCGCCGGTCTTCTTCTTGGGAGCCATGGATGATGAAGGTGAGGATGAAGATCGACTTGCTGCTCACGAACTCGGGTTCACACAAATGACACACCCCCTTCCTGGCGTGCCAAAGATGTCGGGGCACGAATGCACATGATCACCTACGGGACCAGAGGTCCCTTTGTGGTTCGGCGGGGGTTAGGTCACGTTGCACAAAGACCGGAGATCATGGCCGCAGCGCGACGACCAGGATGCTAGTGGTTTACCCAGGTTCGGGCCACTGAGAAGCGTAAGATCCTACTCTTGCTTTGGTAGATTGATCTCATGGAACACGAAGCAAACGCAACGCTCTAACCCGGAAAGGGTTGCCTTCGGGTGAGCTACTACGATAGTACAAGTGTCCAAAAGTCCGAATCTTGAGCTAGGGTGCCTTGGGCCTCCTTTTATAGGGCAAGGGGCATCCACAGTGGAAAAACATTCTTTATCTAGCAATTAGATAGCTAACAGAGCTATCATACCTAACTATCAGATTTAGGACAAAATACCTAGATTGCTAGACTAGGTGGCGCGCGGGGATGCATCCCCGGCAAGCTCTTGCCACTGCTTAGCTGGCTTTTGCTTAGGGTCTTGACACGCTTCTGGACGGGTGTCAACTGGGCATAACCTATCTTCCGGTGCGTCGCCACGTGCTTAGCGGGAGCCACTTAGCCACCTGAGGGCTCGACACCGCATCGACAAGTGACTGGCGTCGTGATGCGGTGGAGCGGTGGCCGATCGGCTCGTGCCTGCCGGGGGATGGCTTGCCGGGTCTTCTTGAAGATGTGCGCGCCTCGGTCCTCGGCGGGCACTGGGGACGTGGCTGGCGCGTCTTGGGCCCCTCCTGGGCTGTTGTGCTGGTCTTGCTGGTGTTTGCTTGGCTTGGTGGTACTTTTCCCGGCGGGCTCAGGCCATGAATGCCGGAGGCTTACTGTCCGTGCACAAGTCAGGGGAAATAAACACCCCAGTTTGTGTACACCGACAGCATGGCATGGCAAGCAAACCAATCAAGCACTACAAATTAAGTGAACATCAATAAGCAACGAGTTGCATATTGACGAAACTCCACGTTTGAATTAGTTAGTTCACTCTCGTTTAGGTACTCATGAATATTAAATGTTGTTTAACATGGGTGGTCATGGCATAAGGTGAAGATGGAATTAAGCCATTTTAAATGGAGAAGGAGAACATACATATAACAAAATAATAATTCTCTGTATTAAGAGAAATGCAATTAATGTTTTTTAACTGAACAATCATTTTAAATGTTGTTAATCATGGCAAGAGGTGAAGCATGAGTAAACTACACATCTAGGAAAGTTTAATGAGGCGAGAAACAACCTATAGTATTTCCAAAACGACCTCATATGTTAATTTCGAAATTGGTCCAGATCTGAACTAACCATATTTTATTGTTGTTAAACAGCAATATAAAGTGTTCCATGAGATTCTACATGTTTTGCTAGTCAAGTTACATATGTGGATCATTTTAATCGGAGCTACGGTTATTTAGTTATGAAATAAATCATTTTAACATGGCATTTATGCTAATTAATGCAAACAGCACGTTTAAATATTTTTATCATGGATGAAATTTGCATATTGTTAAACTACACAATATTCTGAACATTTTACATATATAAAGTTTTTACATGCGACACACTGTTTGAGAGTTATTAAATGCATGATTAAAAGGTTTTTTTTGCAAATCTGTAATTTACCAGATAATTGACTAAATTCGCAGACAAGGAAAAACACTAATGGGCCGAATCTGGAATCCGGTCCAGGATTCAAACTGAGCGCAACATAGCTAAATTACACATTGGGCGAGACTTAGTGGGGCGGCGCTTACCATAGTGGGCCTGGCCCTGATCGATGGAGCTGGCTGAGGCTGACTAGGCCGGCTCACGCTGGGCTGGCGGCTGGGTGCCCTCTACCTTGGCTAGGCCTATAAGCAGCTGTGGTGGGCCGATGAGGTTGGGCCTCGCTAGCGTGGCCGTGGAGGGGGCCCACAGAGGCGAGCGGGAGGCTCCACCAGTTCGTCCTCCTCGGTCCCGAGCGGGACGAGGCAGACGAGGCCATGGTGATGGGGTGATGGTGTGGCGGCGCGGCAAGCTTGGGCGGCAGGGACGGGCAGATCCGGTCGGTCGCCGGTGAATCCACCAGGAAGAGACTGGAGGCGCGAGATCCAGCGGCGGGGCTCCTCCATGGCTCCTGGCTGCAACGGGAGAGAGGGGGGTTAGAGAAAATGGAAGGGAAGAGAGAGATCGGGAGAAGGCACAGAGGTCTCGGGGACACCGGCCTGGCCTGCCACGGGGTTCGGCCTGGACGGGGACGGGCTCCGGTGAGGGGTGGCTCGGAGGCAAGGAGACGAGGTGCAGGCGACTGCACGGCGGTGGGGATGGCTCGCTGGCCACGGGAGGCGCGGCAGGAGCGGGATGCGCTGCGAGCGCGGCGTACGGGCGCTGTGGTCGCCCGGACAATGTTCGGCGGCCGAAGACAATGTCCGGTGGGGCTGCAGGCACGAATTCGGACCCCTAATTTCGGATCTAAGAGCTGAAAATGATGGGGAAGGAGTGGATTTTGGGATTTTGAGGGATGTGGGGCTAGAAGGTGATGTTTTCTAGGGGGGTGGCTGCAATTTGGCTAGGGGAAACCCTAGTGGAGCAAGTGGGGTCTCTCCATGGGGTTTTTATATAGGGAATGGACTAGGGTGGGTTGGATCTCGTCCGCCCGTTCGTGATCCGACGGCCATGGATAGAGGGGTATGCTCGGTGGGCTTTATGGGCTGTGCAGTTGAGGGATCACTAGAAGAGTGTCTAGAGGGGGGGGGGTGAATAGACTACTAGCAGGAAATTAAAACCTAACCTTTTCCCAAGTTAATTGGTTGACAGATTTTAACAGTTTTAGCAAGGCTAGCAAGACTAATATACCCTACACATGCATGTCAACAAATATGGCAGCGGAAAGTAAAGACATTGCACATGAAGTAAAGAGTTGAGATAGGTAGATCAAACGCAATTGGAGACGCAAGGATTTTTCCCGTGGTTCCGATAGGTGGTGCTATCGTACGTCCACGTTTATGGAGTCTTCAACCCACGGAGGGTAACGGTCGCGAGAGTCCACGGAGGGCTCCACCCAGAAGAGTCCACGAAGTAGCAACCTTGACTATTCCATAACGACTTTCGTCCACGAAGGATTAGCCTCACTAAGGGTAGATCTTCACGAAGTAGGCGATCTCCTTGCCCTTACAAACTTCTTGGTTCAACTCCACAACACGAAGTAGGAGGCTCCCAAGTGACACCTAACCAATCTAGGAGGCACCACCCTCCAAATGGTAATAGGCTCGGCAATGATGATGAACTCCTTGCTCTTGTGCTTCAAGATGATAGACTCCTCAACACAAAATCACTTTCTCACAGATTTGGCTTGGTGGAAGAGATGGGATTGGTGGAAAGCAACTTGGGGAGACTAGAAATCAAGATCCATATGGTTGGAGTGGATGATCTTGACCTCAACACAAGGGTAGGTGGTTCTCTCTCAGAAAACTGGATGGGGCAAGTATGGAATAGTTCTGAGTGCTTCTCTTTCGAGTGGGTGGTGGTGAAGGGGTATATATAGGCATCCCCAAAAATCCAACTATTACACACAAAATGACTAACTCGGTGACACCGATGTGTTAATCTCGGTGGTACCGAAGTGACCAAAAGGTGGCAACTTTTGAATCTCGGTGAGACCGATATAGGAAACTCGGTTGCACCGATGGTGACCAACGGTCAGATTGCCCATTCTTGGTGATGCCGATCCAACAATCTCGGTGGTACCGATATTGTGAATTTGCGTAACAGAAAGTTGGCAACCTAAACTCGGTGGCACCGAAGCAGAATCGGTTGCACCGAAAAGGTAGGGTTTGGCTTATGTCTGTCTGAGTATCGGAATCGGTGGCACCGAGTGGAAAGTGTTGGTTGCACCAATTTTGAATACTTGGCTTT
Source organism: Elymus sibiricus (assembly GCA_039707655.1). NCBI lineage: Eukaryota > Viridiplantae > Streptophyta > Magnoliopsida > Poales > Poaceae > Elymus > Elymus sibiricus. Next base: position 153,371,014 of record CM077671.1, on the reverse strand, counting down.
GACAGACTTTTTGTGGAAGAGCTTGTGGGTGTTTTTGGTGACTATCACTTGTGCACGTATGAGCATTTTGTTCACCAACAAAACCTTACCCCCTTTTAATAGTATTGGCTTTCCTATGGACTCAAAGTGATTTCTCACAAAGTAAAATGTAGAGTCCTCTTGCTTGAAGCTTTGCCAATCCATTTCCTTGCATCTTGGGGTATTTCCACAATCTCCACAATCCTTTTGCCAGACCTCTCTGTGGACTTTATCTGAAATACACTAGGTAAAGGTATTAGTCCAAGAGACAATGTATGTTGTCATGAATTATCAAAACCACCAAGGGAGCATGTTGTGCTTTCAGCAGTTGGGCTTGGTTTATAGAAGAGAGGGAATTGTGCGGCCCGACAACATGTTTAAAACACCGAAATCTTACGTTTGACCTGCTATAGTGCCGCTATGGTTTAACAGTTGGGGTATCAAACGACCTCCGAATGCGATGAAATTTGGCAGGCGGTCTACCTATAAATTAAGACCGCACGCCAACTTTCATCCGATTCCAAGAAAGTTTTATACGAACATGTAAAACTATATTTTACTGATGCCACGAGCACGTCCGTGTGTGGTTGGTCTCGAAATGGTCAATGATGAGGACGGGAAGAACCAACAACTACGAACGGACGCAAGTTTTCAAAAACGATGGCAACGGTGTGGCACCGCAATGCGGATGACGCGAATGATGCCATGATGAATCCTACACACAAACGAATCACATTATGACGACAAAATAAAATGGGAATCCTCTGGAGCATCGGTCTCGGGCTGTTACAACCTATTACTATTACTCCACCCATCAACCGCTATCGAGCATGCATCTAGAGTATTAAGTAAAACAGAGTAATGCTTGGAGAACATTGACATGATGTAGACAAAGAGAATTCAATTAATATGAACTAAACCCATCGTTTTATCCTTAGTGGCAACAATACAAAGAAGTGTCTTGTCCCCTTCTGTCACTGGGATATAGAGCACCGCCAGATTGAACCCACTACAACGCACCCCTCTCACTGAAGAAATATCAATCTAGTTGGCCAAACTATTTCAATAGATCAGAGAGAATTGCGAAGCTATATTGATCAGTCACTTAGTAATCATAATATATATCAGAGGTGACTCAAATACTTTTCATGAATAATCTAAACATAAAGTCAGAATGGAACAGAGACTTGCGGTGGCGAAAAAAGAGTTTCGGGATGCCCTCTAGGGTTTTTAGAATATATGTGAATTTATAGGCCAGAGAACGGAGTCAGGAGGGCCACCAGGGAGGGACAAGACATCAGGGCGCGCCGAACCCCCTCGGGCGCGCCCTGTTTGCTTGTGCCTCCCTCGTGCGGCCTCTGGTCTTCTCTCAAAGCTTCTAGGTCTTCTTTTTGTCCATAGAAAATCATAAATTTTTTTTGGGGCAATTGGACTTCGTTTGGTACTGTAAACTTGAAAAGTAAAAAAGACGCAGAAAACAGGAACTGGCACTTGGCACTAGGTTAATAGGTTAGTGCTCCAAAAATAATATAAATTGGTACATTATTACTCAAAATGAATTTTTGATGTGACATGCTACCCAATATGTAATCTTTTCCATGTATGCTCATTGAGAAATGGTGAATTAACAAACATCAATATAGTAATATTTATAGGCACATGCAACAAAATCATCAAATCTTTCAAAGTGTACGATCCTAAAAGAATGTTTACCCCCATTCATCTTATAGTATTAGCAAGGCATGACTCCGTCTTCACCACATTAATACAAATGTCAAGCACCCCGGTGTCCAATTCAGGCAATTGGATTGTACTTTATCAAAGTGCATCAACTTTTTATTCTTCACGCAATACATGAGCGTGAACCATTGGACATAGCATATGGGTGGAATAGAGTATGGTGGTAGATATCAAAGGGGTAAAACTGGAGAAGATAATCTTGCATCAACTAGGCATATGAACAGGCTATGGATATGACCATCAATAGATGTCAACGCAAGGAGTAGGGATTGCTATGCAAATGATGCACTAGATCTATAAGTGTATGAAAGCTCAAATGAAGCTAAGTGGGGTGTGCATCCAACTTGCTTTCTCATCAAGACCTCGGGCATTTGTGGAAGCCTGTCATGAGAATATGCAAGCCACATTTATAATAATGAAAAAGTGATTCACACTAGCATATGAAAATGACATAACAAGAGACTCTCTATATGAAGAACATGGTGCCACTTTGAGGCACAAGTGTGGTAAAAAGTGATTCCCACTAGCATATGAAAGTCCCTTCTCGCTTTTTCTCTCATTTTTTTCATTTCATTTTTTTATTTATGGTGGGCTCATTTGGCATCCGCAATTTTTATTTCCTCACTGGACAATGCTCTAATAATGATGATCATCACACTTTTATTTACTTACAACTCAATATGAAAACTTGATATGAAGAACTATGAAATAGTATGACTCGATATGAATGCCTCTCGTAGTGTACCAGGATGTGCAATGATCTAGAGTGACATGTATCAAAAATATGATGAACGGTGGATTTTGCCACAAATACTATGCCAGCTCTATATGATCATGCAAAGCAATATGATGATGAACGAACTAGTCATATGATGTGACGGTGGAATTTGCATGGCAATATATCTTAGAATAGCTATGGAAATGCCATAATAGGTAGGTATGGTGGATGTTTTGAGGAAGATATAATGAGGCCATTGTGTGACAGAGCGTATCATGTCACTGGGTTTGGATGCACCAGCGAAGTTTGCACCGGTCCTCGAGGTGAGAATGAGCAATGCACGATACCGAAGCGCCTACCAAAATATGAGGTCGTGAGATTGCGTATGTCCATGGTTTCACATTAGTCATGAAGAACTCATATACTTATTGCAAGGTTTTATTAGTTTATCACGAATCACAGTACTACTCGCATGCCCGGAGGGAGGAGGTTGGGAGGAGTTAACCATCGCGCGCCTCCGACCCGAAACAACACTATGATTTCAACGAAGAATAGAAATGCTCACACATCCTCACCATGCGTTTTTAATATTTAGACAAATGGGAAATAAAAACCTCTTAATACCGTCACTTCTACGAATCAACAATGATGCACTCACACCTTTTTCATATTACCACATCAATATCATTAACCCACAATTTCTCTTATATGTGCTACATGATGGTTTTGATTAGCACTCATTGAATACCTATTATTTTTGGACTAGTCTTATGACCCATGCAAATTGTCATCACTATTTATTAACTCTCAAAAAAATATAAGTGAATTACGAGAGTGCACTTATTTCTATAAAATCTATACGCCACCGTGCTCAAAAAGATATAAGTGAAGTAATAGAGCAACTGCTAAGCACAAAACATATAAGTGAAGCACATAGAGTATTCTAATAAATTATGATGAAGGTGTGTCTCTCTCAAATAGGTGTGTCAGTGTACAAAGAACCAGGGTATCTATTACCCAGACTTGTGCACGGGCAACCGCGGCGGGATTCCTGGAGCCAACAAGACCTAGCCAAACCTCTTTGCTGTAAACCTTGGAATCAAATACAACAACATTGAGGAGGTAAGAAGACAGAAGCCAAAGGCCCGCACAGTTCCGGCAAGGCTCACCCCAGCAAGCCCTTGCTGGCAAGCCCTTGCCACCCTGTCATCGCCGCAGTGCAAAGGCCGGCTTGTCGCCTAGCTGTTGTCTTCCTGGGTACGTGTCAGGGCGCTAACAACGTTGGGCTTAAGCGGTGCGATGGGATGGCTCCTTTTTCCTTCCCCAAGAAAGGCAGGGACACCTCAACGGAGAATTAAATGCCCTTGTCCTAAGCCGTCAGTATTAGTTATGATAAGCACTGTAGCTACTTTACACCTCATGTACACCCTGTGCACCACTGTTGGCGACCCCTTCGAAGGTATAAAAGGAGGCCCAAGGTGCAGCTACAGGGGGGGATCTTCTCTGGCCTGTTCTGCATGGGTAGCAGCTGTTTACTGTAGCGCTCCTAGAACTTGGCCGGAAACACACCTAATACAACCAAGCAGGAGTAGGGTTTTACGCATCTTTGCGGCCCGAACCTGGGTAAATCCCCGCGCGTTGATCGTTCGATCTGCTCTCTGTGCAAGCCTCATTCCCCGCCGAATCGTAAAGGGATCATCGCGATCCCATAGGTGTCGTTTCTGACATCTTTGGCGTGCCAGGTAGGGGAAAGGGTTGCGTGGACCTGATCTAGCGATCAGCGCGCCACTTTCTTCATCATCATCGCCATGGCTCCCAAGAAGAAGGGTTTCACGGCGGTTGGACCGTCGGCATCCACTGTACCCGTAGCTACGTGTACGGGTGATGGTGTAGACGCCGGTGGTGGAGGCGGACACTCCGAGCCTCCGCGACGTTCTGGCGACCACAGCCATGCGAGCGGTGTCGCTCATGACGGCGGCGGAAACCCCCGCGCCGCTGGATCCAGGGACGGACATGTGTTGCCTGCGGGCAGCGCAGTGAACTCCAGAGGTGGCGGGGCACCTTCCAAGCCACCCACGCCGGCGCATGCGCCGCGGCCTTCTCAGGTCGCGCGTGACGAGCAGCGTCTGGACGATGGGCGTCATAGGCGTCCTCATGGGAAGTCTCTTGAGCATCACTCTCGAGATCCACGAGATCCGCATGCACGCCAGCATGCGAGTGCGAGCGGTGTACGGTTGCAGGACCATGAGGTTGCTCCTTCTAACATGGTTAGGAGTCAGAGCACTTCACGTTCCTCGCATCTATCGCTACCGCATACATCGGCAGAAGCTCTGGCACGAGCACAGCTACTCCTGAACTTTCCTCCTGCTACGGATAAGCTCGAGGAGTGGAGGGCTGCGATCCAGAGCCTCGTCGGCTTCGCAAACAAGGATGTACCCGAGCAGGCGGAGCCTTCGCAGCGACGGTCCGTCGAGCCGACGCGCGCCGGTGGCGAGAAGACCAGAGGCGGTGCAACCACGGCGCACTCTCCTCCACGGCAACAACAGCGGTCGTTGACGCGACGGACTAGCACCCGTGACGATGATTCCACTGTGTCGTCCGATCCGCGAACACGCCGCGACCAACGTCAAGTTCTTCGGGAGAGAAGGAAGGAAGACGCTCGGACCACCATCGAGCGGCGACGGGAAGCGCGCCATCAATCCGACAAGCGCGCGGGGCCCACTGTTGACAAGCCTGCGCCTGGGTATCCTGTCGACCTACCTTATGAGGTGGGTTGCCCAGTGTTTACCCGTGAGCTGCGGCGAGTCCAGTGGCCCAATTCTCGCACTTTCAAACCAGTGGTCCCAGAGAAATACGACGGCAAGACTCATCCGTCGGAGTTCTTGAGCATATACACCATTGCGGTGCAGGCTGCCGGAGCTCGCGACAACAAGATACTCACCAACTACTTCCCGGTGGTGCTCAAGCCCAACGTCAGGTCGTGGTTGATGCATCTGCCCGAAGGTTCTATCTCTTCTTGGGCAAACCTGTGCCACGAGTTTGTTGGCGCCTTTATTGGTGGTCATCAAGCTCCTGGTCAGGAGAGTGACCTACATATCATCCCCTAGAAGGAAGGCAAAACCCTGCGCAAGTACATCCAGAGGTTCAGTCGCATACATCATAACATCCCAGACGTTCATCCTGCCGCTGTTATCAGCGCGTTCCATTAGAACGTGCGCAACCGCAGGATGCGGGAAGAGCTGGCGATGAACAAGGTAAGGGATGTTGCCGAGCTTCATGCTCTGGCGGATAAGTGTGCACGAGCTGAAGAAGGGAGGAGACTTCCTGGCGAGGATGCTGGCGCAGGGGCTGACTCTGATGACGATGATGCTGCTGCCCCGACAAAGAAGGGCCGGCGACGCAATAGGAAGCGCAAGGGCAAAGCCGTTCTTGCCGTCGAGGGATCCGGTAGCCCCGGCACCGCCAAGAAGGCCAAAGTTGACGACCCTAGCAAGGATGTTGCCGGGTGTGCCTCCTGTCAGGCCTTGGCGGCTGCCGACAAGCTAGAAGGCTCCGGCAAGCAGTATTGCAAGATCGATCGCACCAAGGGCCACGATCTCCAAGACTGCCGACAAGTCGAGCAGCTTATCGAGAAGCAGAAGGCCGAGTATGAGAGGCGAGATAAGGAGAGGGCTCAAGATGGTGCTGAGGGGTCTGGCAAGAAGCGCGGTGGCCTAGGAGGCCGCCGCGATAAGGCCAAGCAACAGAAAGAGAAGCCCGCCCGAGGTCGCGACAAGCAAGAGGGGGATGATGATGACATCGATGAGGGTGAAGAGTCCAGTGAACAAGAGTTCCATAAAGCTACGGACATGATGTGTGTTGACGGAGGTGCTTCCTTGCATTCTTCCCACCGCCAACTCAAGCATTGGGCGCGTGAAGTGAATGCGACGGAACCATCTGTCGGCGCCCGAATACCGTTGAAGTGGTCCAGCATGCCTATCATTTTTGACGTTGAGGATCACCCTGATTGCACAACTGCGGTCGGGTGTTTGCCATTGTTGGTTTCACCAACAATTCACAACCTCAAGGTAACAAAAATGTTAGTTGACGGCGGGTCCGGTTTGAATTTGATATCGCCTGAAGTGATTAAGAGGCTGCAAATTCCTGATGGAGATCTCGAGGAAACAGGCACGTTCCAAGGGATCAATCCAGGAAGGAGTCAGCTGAAGGGCAAGATCACACTGCCAGTAACATTTGGCAGTGACCTGAACTTCAGAACGGAGAAGGTCGTGTTTGACATCGCCGAGATTCCACTGCCATATAATGGGATCCTTGGTCGCCCAGCGCTGGCCAAGTTTATGGCGGCATCACATTACGCCTACAATACATTAAAGATGCCCGGGCCGATAAGTGTCATCACTGTTAACTCCGACAAGAAAGATGTGCTTGTCTGCACCGACCAACTCTACCTGGAGGCAGTTGCAGCATCTGCCGTCAAGGCACTTGCTCCTGCCTGTGAAGCTCCCGGGGGGAAGAAGACCAGTAAGACCCCTCGCACGCACTCCGGCAAGCGCACCTCTTCGGAGTGCCGCGCTCCTGTTGAGGACGTGCCGAAGAGCTCCACCGGCAAGAGCAAGAAATCCAAAGCAGCTCCGCCAGCGACTAAGAAGGTGCCCGCCAAGGAAGATGGTACGGGGGGAACTTTCACCATAAGTTCCACCCTCGATGACAAATAGGAAAGCGCGCTCGTTGCCTTCCTGTGGGCGAATGTCGATGTGTTTGCGTGGCAACCATCCGACATCCCCGGCGTTCCCAGGGAGGTAATTGAGCACCACCTTGCTGTCTGTCCTCACGCGCGGCCCGTCAAGTAGAAGGTCAGGAAGCAGGCTTTGGAGCGGCAACAATTCATCGCCGAGGAAATCAAAAAGTTGGAAGCAGCAGGTTTGGTCAGAGGAGTACTCCATCCAACGTGGTTGGCCAATCCAGTCGTGGTGCGCAAGGCGAATGGCAAATGGAGGCTGTGTATTGACTATACAGATATCAATAAAGCTTGTCCAAAAGATCCTTTTCCCTTGCCGCGCATCGATCAGATTGTGGACTCCACTACCGGCTGCGACTTACTTTCATTCCTTGATGCCTACTCTGGGTATCATCAGATCTTCATGTCAAAAGAAGATGAAGAGAAGACCGCATTTATCACCCCATGTGGTACGTATTGCTTTTTGCGTATGCCTTTCGGGTTGAAAAGTGCTGGTTCAACTTTTGCAAGAGCAGTCCAGATTGGTTTTGAGCCCCAGCTACATAGAAATATGGAAGCTTATATGGATGATATAGTGGTCAAAACCAAGGACAAGGCAACGCTCATTGGACACCTAGAAGAGACATGAGCAAATCTGCGCAAGATCAATCTGAAGCTCAATCCTGAGAAGTGCGTGTTTGGCGTTCCATCCGGCAAGCTTCTTGGTTTTTTTGTATCTCACCGTGGAATTGAAGCAATTCCCGACAAGATTAAAGCAATTGAGCAGATTGAAGCACCAAAGCGTGTCAAAGATGTGCGTCGTCTTGCCGGCTGTGTTGCTGCTTTAAGTAGGTTCATCTCCAAGTCTGCTGAGCGCGCCCTGCCGTTTTCAAAATTTTGAAGAAGGCGGGTCCAATGAAATGGACTCCGGAAGCGGAGGCAGCACTGCAAGATTTGAAGAGGTACCTCTCCTCTCCGCCAGTGCTAGTTGCGCCAAAGCCACAAGAGCCGTTGTTGTTATATTTAGCGGCAACGAATCAAGTGGTGAGTGCCGCACTAGTGGCAGAAAGAGAAGCTGACAAAGAAGCAGCGGGAGCATCAGAACCGCCAAGTGACTTGCCGGGATCTTCCCCGGTAGAGTCTGGTGCCGGCAAGACAGGACATGTGCAGTCAGATGAGGCAACACAGAAGAAGAAAATGGTGCAGCGTCCAGTTTATTTTGTCAGCTCCCTTTTGCATGGATCTAGGTCAAGATATTCTAGTGTGCAGAAGTTGCTCTTCGGCCTTCTTATGGCCTCGAGGAAGCTGCGCCATTACTTTCAGGCACATGAGATCACTGTTGTCACCCGCTTCCCGTTGCAGCGAATTCTACGAAATCCGGATGCAACCGGCAGGATTGTGGAGTGGGCACTGGAGTTGTCAAGCTTTGGTCTCAAGTTTGAAAGTACTTCGACCATCCAGAGCAGGGCCTTGGCAGAGTTCATTGCAGAATGGACCCCAACGCCAGATGAGGAGATTCCGGAGTCAACTCTTCCCGGCAAGGAAACTAATCAAGAGTGGGTCATGTATTTCGATGGTGCTTTCTCCCTACAAGGAGCCGGTGCCGGCGTGCTGCTTGTCGCACCCACTGGAGAGCACCTCAAGTATGTGATCCAGATGCACTTTCCGCGGGAGAGGTCGACAAATAATACAGCAGAGTATGAAGGGCTGCTTGCCGGTCTCAGAATCGTGGCAGACCTCGGAATCCGGAAGCTCATCGTCAGAGGTGATTCTCAACTTGTTGTCAAGCAAGTGAACAAAGATTATCAGAGTCCGTTGATGGAAGCTTACGTGGATGAGGTGAGGAAGTTGGAAGAGTGTTTTCATGGTCTCCAAACAGAGCACGTTCCTCGTGCGGAAAACAGCATTGCTGATGACTTGTCAAAGCGCGCTGCCCTTAAGCTACCTGTGGAACCAGGTACTTTTGTGTTCCGACTCACTCAACCATCCATGACGCCATCAATGGGACAAGAGAAAAGGAGAAAGTTGAGTTCCGGCAAGTATTTTCTGGCAGAGCTCCCAGAGGGCGCCGGCAAAAGGGTTGCCGGGGACAGCACCAAGCTCGCCGGAGAACAACATGCTCCGGCAGGGTCTCAGGCCCTTGCTGTAGAGACGAACGTTCTTGTGGCAGAGGACTTGCCTTTAGTCCATGTTGTGGAGCCTCAGGCTCCAGCATGGGCATAGCACATTGTCCATTTCCTTCAGACAGGAGAACTTCCCGAAGAGCAGGAAGAAGCAGAGAAAGTAGCCCGTCGGTCCAACTTGTATCAGTTTGTGGATAACACACTATACAGGAAGAGGCCGAACGGTGTGAAATTGAAGTGTATTCCTCGGGAGGAAGGACTGGAGCTGTTGGCAGAGATTCATGGAGGCATATGTGGCTCCCACATAGGATCAAGAGCTCTTGTTGGCAAGGCGTTCCGACAAGGTTTCTTTTGGCCCACTGCTCTCCAGGATGCAACTGCGCTAGTAACCAAGTGTGAAGCATGCCAGTTCCATTCAAAGAAGCTACATCAACCAGCTCAAGCTCTCCAAACAATCCCTCTCTCCTGGCCATTTTCGGTCTGGGGGCTCGACATCTTGGGCCCCTTTCCCCGCGCTGTCGGGGGCTTTGAGTACTTGTACGTTGCTATCGACAAGTTCACAAAGTGGTCGGAGGTGGAGGCAGTGAGGAAGGTGACAACACAGTCAACCATCAAGTTCTCTAAAGGAATAGTTTGCCGCTTCGGTGTGCCCAACAGGATCATCACCGACAATGGCACACAGTTCACCAGCAACATTTTCATGCAGTATGTCCAAGACCTTGGCGGAAAGATCTGTTTTGCTTCTGTTGCTCACCCAAGAAGTAATGGCCAAGCGGTAAGGGCAAATGCTGAGGTGTTGCGGGGTCTCAAGACAAGAACTTTCGACAAGCTGCACAAGTGCGGAAGGCGCTGGATTGATGAGTTGCCGGCGGTTCTTTGGTCAATCAGAACGACACCAAATCGAGCCACTGGCCAGACACCCTTCTCCCTAGTATATGGGGCGGAAGCAGTTCTCTCCATAGAACTCATATACGGGTCACCTCGAGTGCTCGCTTATGATGAGCTTGAGCAAGAGCAGTTGCGACAAGATGACGCGACGCTCCTTGAGGAAGATCGTCTTCAGGCTGCTGTGCGAGCTGCACGCTACCAGCAAGCTTTGCGCCGCTATCATAGCCGCAAAGTTCATGCCCAAAGTCTTGAGGAAGGCGACGTTGTTCTTCGGCGCGTTCAGTCGGCCAAGAATTCCAACAAGTTGACGCCGAAGTGGGAAGGCCCTTATCGGGTAGTACGAGTCACCAGGCCTGGCGCAGTCCGCCTGGAGACCGAAGACGATATTCCGGTGAGCAACTCTTGGAATATCGAACATCTTCGTAAGTTCTATCCATAAGGCGCGGTTGCCGGGACCCCCGGCAACCCCCTTTTGTACAAGTCTTGCCGCTGTAGCATGTAATCCTTTGTACAAAGCCAGGCACAGACCCTGTGCATAGTTAAATAAAGCTAAGTGTTTTGCAAATCTTGTTGATTTCCATGTTTACTTATGTGCATGTTTATCTGAGATATTGTATTACACTTACTCTCGGCAAGTGCTAACGAACCGCCAAGGTTCCATATCTCTATTTTCTCTTCTTTCTTTTCTCAAAGGGACATAAGGTTACCTCGCGTGCAGCTTTGCCGGGGGGGGGGGGGAGGGAGAATGGTGGTATGGACACCAACAGGCGACGTTCAAGGAAATCATCTTGTCGGAAAGAGTACGGCAACGAAAATTTAAGTTGCAAAATTTCAAACGAATTTTTGTTTTGTTGTTCTCCTTGAATGATTTCAACTTTTGTATGGAAAACCTGCACGCGAAGGAACCTTGTTGTGATTGGTTGCGCCCTTACTCTGTTTCCAGTCCGCTCAACAGTTTGGGTGGCTGCACTGAGAGCACCAAGGCTTCTTGCCGGCAGTGACCTCGCCAGCAGGCTGCTAAAGTCCTGCACCTAGCACTCGCGGCAAGGGTATACGCACCGGCAAGTTTCCAATCAAGCGTAGGGCGAGTACATACAGAAAGAAATTAAGCAAGGGGAATAACATAGCATTCATCCAGAGCATAGCAAGTTATATTACAATAATAGTTGCTGTGATTCTAACATAAGGCAATATTGTCTTTGACATGAAATAGCGGCGGCAAGGAGTAAAGCGGTTAATCCCGGCGATCACCTTCGATCCTCTTGACTTGGCTTATCCTTTCGATGATGGGTGCGATGAGCTCTTCCGCCGCCTTAAGATCTGCATCTTTCGTCAAGTGGCCAAGGGCATCGACGAGGTTGATGGCGGGGTTCCTGTACACCACCTTGATGAGCACTTTGCGGAGGACGGCCTGGCAGAGTTTGCGCGATTCGCTGGCCAGACAGGCTGTTCGGTCGGAATGGAGCTGTTCCAGGGCTTCAAGCACGTGGTCGAAGAACATATGAATCTTGGCGTTGGTGGACACACTGTCGTCAAAAGAGTACCTGTAGCCCTGCAGGCCCATGACGGACAATTGCGCAGCAAGTTTCTCCGCGGTGTCGACAAGCTTCTCAGTCCAGATCTCCATGCCTCGTACATAGTTATTGTGCTCGAAGGAGGCGCTCTTGACCAGCTCCCGTTCGTTCTGGAGATCTTTGGGCAAGGCCTTCTCGTGAGCTTCCGCGGCCTCGAGGGTCTCCTTCAGCGTGGTCAGCTTTAGTTTCAGATCACTGATGGACTCGTTGGCTATGGAGAGCTCCTTGGACTTGTTAGAGATGGCGACCTATGCCTCCGCCAGACTGTGAAGAGCTTTGTCTCTTTCGGTCTCGAGTGTTGAGACCTTCTTGCCATGCTCCTTGAGCTCTGTCTCCAGCTTCCTCACCTTCTCGGCAAGCTCATCCTTGGCGGCCTCTGCAACTTTGGCGGCATCGACGGCCTCCTTCAGCTTGCCGGCGTGATCTATAGCCAGAGCTTTCAGCGCCTCCTAGTGCCTCTGCTCCAGCTCCTGGGTCTGCCACGCGACAAGCCTTTCGACCTCCTCGTCCTTGGCGCGGAGCTTGTCGGCGAGCGCCTTCTCGCGCGCGGCAAGGTCATCTTCATGAGATTCGAGCCCGACGCGGAGTTCTCTCAGGCGTGCTGCTTCTGTAGCAGCCTGTTGCTTGGCCTCCTCCTGTGCCTTGTTGATATCTGATTGCTTCAGGAGGAGCTCCTCCCAGTTTTGGCTCAACTGAACTTGGCTCGCCTTCAGCTCCTGGACAGTCTCAGCATACCAGAACTGGGTCTCCTCGACACGCTTCTGGAAGTTCACCTCTGTTGCTTCAACAATGGCTGCCCGGGAGTCTAGCTTATCCTTGCGGGCACGATGGAGGGCCTGGAGCTTCTGGTAGTTGCTGTTCATTACCTGGAGGAGTTTCTCTTCCTCGGACCTGCTACTACCGGCGCTAGGTTCGTCAACGATCTCAAGCCCGGTGGCGGTGACGATTTCCTCAAAAGTCTCTCCTTCAGTTGGTGCTCCGACGCTTGCTGTCCCTGGCAGGCTCACGAACAAGTTATCGCCGACCTTGAGGTATTTGCTGGAAGAGGGAGCTTCGGATGTTGGCGGTTGCTCGTCGGCGGCCACCTCATCGGTAGCCGGGGGCACCGGGGCTGGCTCAGCGCTTTGCGCTCCTACGGCAGGAATGTCGTCAGTGCGGCCGCCGGACTCCTTGTCAGTCCTCTCAGCAGATTCTTCGGCGGCCTTTCCTCGTGCGTCTCTGGCGGCCTCAGCGGCAGCGTTCCTGGCGGCTTCGGCGGCCTCGGTGGCTGTGCTCTTGGCGGCCTCCTCAGCGGCAAGCCTGTCGGCTTCGGCGGCGGCATCCCTGGCAGTCTTCTCGATGACAACATCGACATCCATGTCCTCCGCCGAGGGAATGCCTGAAAGCCAAGGGAATAAAACAAGATGGGGATAAAGAGGAAGTTCAAGAAGACAAAAGAGAAAGATAAAGCAACAAGTACTCCGAAGTGGATGGTTTACCTGCATCAGCCTGCCGGGGAGTGGATTCTCCCCTCCCGCCAACATCGGTTGCCGGCGTAGAACTGCCGGCACCTTCGCCTGCCGGCCCTTCCTCGTCGCGATAGAGCGCGCTTGAGGAAGTCCTGGCCCAAGACACATCTCTAGGCGGCGTGATTGACGGAGGCGGCACGTCAGGGATGAACTCTGACGATTCTCCTTGTCGCCGTTCTCCTCCTGCACGTCCGGTGATGTCAGCAGTAAAAATGCACACCCCGGCACTTGCCAGCGGAAAGTGAGTAATAGACTCACGCTGGGGGCTGCGCCGGGGGCTGAGTCGAGGACTGCGTCACGGGCTAGGCCCCAGGCTGACGGTAGCTGTCTCTGGTGCACCTGAGGTGCTTGCCGGTGGCTCCTCGTCCGTTGAGGTCTTCGCTCTCTTCGCTATCCTCTGCGCCAATGTTTCTACATCCCTGCGGAAACAAGTTAAGGCAAAGTAAATGAGTTGAAGCAAAATCAGAAATTCAGAAAACAAGGGATGCGACAAGATCCTTACTCTTCTTCTTCTCCCGAGCTGAGGGCGGAAAGATCGAAGGCGACTTCCGTCATGCTGCCCGTCGGAGGAGGTGAAGGCGTCCTCCTTGGTCGCTTGGCCGCGGCAGGTGCGGGCTGCCGATGAGCTTCTTGCCGCTGCGCCGCCTTGCCGTCCGCCCCCTTGCCGGGGGCTGCACTACTTGAGGAAGTTTGGTGGACCGGGGCCCCAGAGGCGGCGCTTTGAAGGACGCGTCTGCTCCTTGGCCTGAGAGTCGGGGCCTCCTCGAGCGGTCCCTCCTCGGCTGCGTTTTCGACAGACTGGCCCCCGGCAGATGTACCGCCCTGTTCCTCAACAGTTTCACCCTGCCCGGCAAGATTTTCGTCCGGCAGCGTCTCCTCTTCACTGGACTCTGTTTCCATGAAGCCAGCGCTGCCGGCCTCCTCGGCAAGACCCGCCTTCACCACCCTGCCGGTGATGTACTCTACTTCCCTTTCAGTGGTGGCGCGGACGAAGTCTTCTTCCGTGCGGATTGGCCTTTCTGTCAGGTCGTCAAAGAATTGCTGCACCTGATCTTCGGGAGGCACGATCCAGGACCCGTCAACACTATGAGCATCCAATGCTGGCATCATAGCAATGATCGGGCCCAGAGAAGAATTGTTGCACAAGGGGACTACGCTTGCCGGCAGATCGCGCACCAGTTCACTCCAGAAGAATTTTTGGCAGAGGGCTGCATGCTGCATAAGTGTCAGATTGTTATCCAGCCCGGGGCACAGTCTCATGATGTCTGCCGCGTTCTTGAACTGCCAAGCCGGCCTTCCTTTGTTCTGCAAAGGAGCAATGCACCGGCGAAGGAAATCGGCACCTATCATATCTACTGAAAGCCCGGCAGTTTTGAGGTGGAGAATCCTTGTGGTTGCGATTGTGAGCTTTGCATCTTCAGGGTCAAGAGCGCTCCAGTCATTGTTGCGAGCTATCTTCGTCTGCCGCGGCAAGCAGAAAGATTGGACTGCTGTTTCTTCTGTCTCCCGAACCCAGCACCATCTGCCCCGCCATTCCTCCCACTTCCGGCGGAAGGCCCTGTCTGGGTAGACCTCCTTGGTTCCTGTATGTGGGATCCAGGCGATGGAACTAGAAAGGGGCTCGCCTTTCTCGATTCGAGGAATGAAGTAATGGCGGAAGAGGGCGGTGCTAGGATTTATTTCGGCAAAGTTTTCGCAAAGATGAGCGAAAACGGACATATACGTCACGGCATTCGGCGTGAAATCCAAGAGTTGGAAACAGTTAGTGTGCATGATGTCTTTGAAGAAATCGGAGAAAGGGGGACAGAGTCCGCAGTAGAAATAATCGGCAAAAAAATGGTACTTCTTTGGATCACCCTTAGAAGCACCTGAACTCATAGCGGTGGCCGGATGCGCCATCGTGTCCGCCGCCCACATGAACTGGTACTGATCCCTCAAGTGCTCCTTCCACATCTCCGCCATCTTTTTCTCCACCGCCTTCTTGCCCTTGCCTGCCTTGGGCGGCATGATGGCTATGGAGGCCAGAAACTGGGGATGGCGAAGGTGTGGGAGCGGCAAGGGGGGGTGGAAGAAAGCTCTGCTTTTGGTTTGGCGAGGAAGATGGCGGCGGTTCCTAGATCGGAAGAGGCAAGAGGTAAATGAGCCGCGACCCTGCGGATTCCTTTTTAGGGGGAAGGCGCGGGGCTGCCTCTTTACTAAAATAATATTAAAATACTTCGCGAGCGTGCTGCTGCAACGGTCGTGTCGCGCACGTCCCCCACGTCCCGCATTTAATGGGCGTCGTGGGTGGCGCAGTGAAGGAATGATTACAGACAGCAACTCCTGCCACGCGTGCCCGCGCACTGTTTGGGCCTGGCCCAACGACGCCGCGCGCCCATGTGTGGCCCAGGCCCGGGGGCTCCCGTGTCGGTGCACTTGTGCACGGGCAGTCGGGGCTATACCTGTGACAAGGTTTGTCGGGGTGCTTACGGCAAGGCTTGCCGGGGTGCTTACGGCAAGGCTTACCAGGGTGCACGGGCAGTTGAAGATACATCTATAGCAAGGCTTGCGGTAGGCGCAAGATCATAAGGTCAAGAACCCCATGCAAGAGATCGACAACATAGCAGTGGGACGTCTACAACGGATGATAGCAATGGCAAGAATGGGTGTATGAATCGAGCATCGCACTCGCGGCACCCTTTACGGGAATGTCTTGGGGGCTAGCTCTTCATCGTACGGCGCGGTGTTTTCTTCTTGAGCCCGCGGCTCTTGTCGATATCCCGCCCTATTCGCCACATTATCGATAAGTTTAAAATCCGACAAGCGCACCTCTTTGGAGTGCTGCGCTCCCGTCGAGGACGTGCCAGAGAGCCTCCCGGCAGGACACTTGTCGGGGTAACAGCAAGAAACAAAGATACATGCAAGAGCCAAGATTTTTTTTAAAAAGATAGATACCCAGTGCATTTCTTCTTGAATATTCAAGGACTACATTGGGTACGATCTGATACATCAAAAGAGATTTACTACTGCGACACGGCGATCGATCCGTAAACAAGGTCTCGCGGATGGAACATTGGAACCTAACTACAGCGCCAAGCGTGCCTAGTCAGAATCCTCGTTCTTCATGCCGATGACGTTGTCCTCGTCGTCACTGTCGTTGGAGGAGTCAAAGTCGCTGTCGCTTGAACTCTCAGCGCAGCACTCCAAGCGAACGCCGGTCGCCCTGAAGAACCTCACGAAGAGGGTGTTGGAGTCGACGAGCTTGAAGTGGAGCAGTTGCCCGGGGGTGAGGCCCCGGGAGCGGGCGAATGACTTCCATCCCCCCGTCAGGAACATGGCGCTTCCGGGGGTGAGGTCGACCGCCACCCACCAGGGGCCGTTGCTGCAGCCGTCCGCCCGGAGCCACAGGCCGCGCGGCTGGCTGCTCTCCATGGCTCTCGTGAAGGGGTCGGGGAGGCACAGCCAGCTCCGGAGCCGGCATTTAAGGACCACGACGAACTCCCACACGTCCTCCCCCGTGTGGATCCCCGCGTGGGGCTGCGGAAGAGGCGTGTTGCTGTGGCCACCGCGCCCCGTCGGAGCCGTCCTTGCGCGGCCTCGGGATGCAGACCTGCCGCGGGAGCTTGGACCCGCCATCATCACCAACACGCGCGCTGGGGTCCGAGGGCTGCTCCTCGTAGCGCTAAGGGAACCCCGGGCGCGGCCGCGTCCTCTCGCCATCTTGGGGCGGCGCAGCGAAGGAGGTGGTGAAAAACAGAAGGAGAAAGAATCGAGCAGCAGGAGAGTAGAGGATTGCAGATGAGTGGCTTTCTTCTTCTTCCCTCGCCTCCCTTTTATAAGACTGAGTGCTGGAGAAGGAGGGAGGCCGACTCTTCGCAATCCTGAACAACACGCGTCACTCAAGGCGCGTCATCCAAGACATTAATGTGGAAACGAGCGGGTGCCGCCCTGTTCATCGTTTCTCCTCCTGTGGAAGAAGGCGGACCGCCTCGCTCCGATACTCCCAAGACCTACAGTTACTATGCGTCATGGGAGAAAGCTATCAACCATCATCATTGCTGCGGCCACGTGTGCCCGCGCACTGTTTTGGGCCTAGCCCAACAGCGCCGCACGCGCGTGTATGGCCCAGGCCCGGGGGCTCCTGTCAGTGTACAAAGAACCAGGGTATCTATTACCCAGACTTGTGCGCGGGCAACCGCGGCGGGATTCCTGGAGCCAACAAGACCTAGCCAAACCTCTTTGCTGTAAACCTTGGAATCAAATACAACAACATCGAGGAGGTAAGAAGACAGAAGCCAGAGGCCCGCAGAGTCCCGGCAAGGCTCGCGCCGGCAAGCCCTTGTCGGCAAACCCTTGCCACCCTGTCATTGCCCCAGTGCAAAGGCCAGCTTGTCGCCTAGCTGTTGTCTTCCTGGGTACGTGTCAAGGCGCTAACAGCGTTGGGCTTAAGCGGTGAGATGGGATGGCTCCTTTTTCCATCCCCAAGAAAGGCAGGGACACCTCAATGGAGCATTAAATGCCCTTGTCCTAAGCCGTCAGTATTAGGTATGATAAGCACTGTAGCTACTTTACACCTCATGTACACCCTGTGCACCACTGTTGGCGACCCCTTCGAAGGTATAAAAGGAGGCCCAAGGTGCAGCTACAGGGGGGATCTTCTCTGGCCTGTTCTGCATGGGTAGCAGCTGTTTACTGTAGCGCTCCTAGAACTTGGCCGGAAACACACCAAATACAACCAAGCAGGAGTAGGGTTTTACGCATCTTTGCGGCCCGAACCTGGGAAAATCCCCGCGCGTTGATCGTTCGATCTGCTCTCTGTGCAAGCCTCATTCCCCGCCGAATCGTAAAGGGATCGTCGCGATCCCATAGGTGTCATTTCTGACAAGGTGTTTCCAGCAGATAACGATTGTGTCAAACTAAAAATAAAAGAAAACAAAAGCAAACGACGCTCCAAGATAAACTCACATCATGTGACAAATAAAAATATAGCTCCAAGTGACATACAGATGGTTTGAGACGAAAGAGGGGATGCCTTCCGGGGCATGCCCAAGCTTAGATGCTTGAGTCTTCCTAGAATATTACCTTGGGGTGTCTTGGGCTTCCCCAAGCTTAGGCTCTTGCCACTTCTTATTCCTTCGTCCATCGTGATAACACCCAAAACTTGAAAACTTCAATCACACAAAACTCAACAGAAATTCGTGAGATCCGTTATTATAAGCAACATATCAAATACTTTAGGTACTGTTATAAATTGACTCATATTTCATTATTTCATAATATATACTATATTATAACTTCTCCATGGCTTATACTCCCCAATACAATCCATAACATCATCAAAACAAGCAAACTATGCAAGCAAAAACAGAATCTTTCTAAAATAGAACAGTCTAAAAAGATATGTAAAGAAACTATACTTATTTAACTCTTAAAATTCTGAAAATCTTGGAATACCTCAAGAATTTGTATTTCAATACTGTGTAGAAAATTCAAATCAAAAAGGCGTTTAAGTCAAATCAGAGAAATTCTGTACTGGACGTTAAAGTTTCTGTTTATGCAGCGTATCAATTATACTGATCTTGTGAGTCATCCCAAAGACTTTACTTGGCACAAACACTAATTAAAACATAAAAACACAATCATTACAAAGTAAATAATAATATTATCACACAAAAACATAAAGTATAAAAGCAAAAATAAAGATAACTATTGGGTTGCCTCCCAACAAGCGCTATCGTTCTATGCCCCTAGCTAGGCATAATGCATAGTTTCAAGTGACATCATCCTTAATATTCTCCTCTTGCGGAGCAAGTTTTTCAAAGACAATTGGAAACACATAATCAAGTAATATCTTGGCATCCTTAATGCTACTCTCTTTAAAGACTTTCATATGTTCTCTTACTATCCAATAATATTGCTTATTGATAGCATTGAAGACTTGTTGGATAATATGGATATGATGAACTTATTTACTAGTATTTTCATGAGAGTTATGGTTATCATGAAACACATACCTCATCATATAGTACTCATTGTATAAAATTTCATCTATCATAGGATGTTCACAACTCATATTATAGTGTTCAAAAATATCCCTACCCTCTTGTACTATATAGTCAAATTCATGCATGAGAATGAGAGTGGCCATCTTTTTGGCTCTAAGGTATTTTATGACCAGTAACTCATAGAAAAGTATTTGCAAAGTGGGATGAGTATGCATAAATCTTCTTTCAAGCTTAAGTACAAGAGCAGAAATAGCATCAGCATAACTTTTAGTTCTTTTATAGATTGGCATATCCTTGCAAGCTAAAGTACCTATATAGTTAAAGAATTCTTGGATCGTACTTTTTCCTATAATATTCCCCTTCCCCACAACAATTTTTTTTACATCTCGTAGTGGGGGAGTTTCCTCCTTGGGTATACTACTTCCATCATCTTTTTTAATAATCAAATCAGCCATGGTAACAACTTCAAGCAAACGAAACAAGCGAGACAAGCAAACTAGTAAGCAAGGAAGTAAACTAGTAACAAGTAAAGATAAATATTTTTATATTTTTGATTTTTATGAATCAAACTAAATATAAAAGAAAATAAAAAGAAGAACAAGTGAATGATAATTTGTGTGAATTTACTTGATAGTTGGTGATGATATTCCCCGGCAACGACGCCAGAAATCCTTCCTGATACTTGTGATCTGCGTTGGGTTTTCTGTGAAAAGGACCGGGTAATTGCAGCACAATACGGGTAAATATTTCCCTCAGTTATGAAACCATTGTTTATCGAACCAATAGGAATATCAATCAACAACCGTCTTCAGCGGCTGCACACAAAAGAGCAAACAACTTGCACCCAACGCGGGCAAGAGGGTTGTCAATCCCCTTGATCTTGTTATTTGCAAGCAAGTGAAGTGTGTAGATAATAGTATATAATTGTAATTTTAAAAATAAAATAAAAGGAAATAGAGGCAGCAAGGTATTGTAGCGTTTATAAATATATAGGTGAATAGACATGGGGGCCATAGTTTTCCCTAGCGGTATCTCTCATGAAAGTAAGCATACGATGGGTAAACAAATTACTGTTGGGCAATTGGTAGAAAAGCGCATAGTTATGCGATATTCACGACAATGATCATGTGTATATGGGCATCACATCCATAAGCAAATAGGCTGACTCCTGCCTGCACTTATTACTATTACTCCACCCATCGACCGCTATCCAGCATGCATCTAGAATATTAAGTAAAACACAATAATGCTTGGAGAATATTGACATGATGTAGACAAAGAGAATTCAATTAATATGAACTAACCCCATCGTTTTATCCTTAGTGGCAATAATACAAAGACGTGTCTTGTCCCCTTCTGTCACTGGGATATAGAGCACCACCAGATTGAACCCAGTACAACGCACCCCTCTCACTGAAGAAATAGCATTCTAGTTGGCCAAACTA
The DNA here is from genome assembly GCA_039707655.1 of Elymus sibiricus. Classification (NCBI taxonomy): domain Eukaryota; kingdom Viridiplantae; phylum Streptophyta; class Magnoliopsida; order Poales; family Poaceae; genus Elymus; species Elymus sibiricus. Next base: position 153,350,299 of record CM077671.1, on the reverse strand, counting down.
TTTCAACAGATCGAAGAGAATTACGAAGCTATAGTGATCATGCACTTAAGAATCATAATATATATCAGAGGTGAGTCAAATACTTTTCATGAATAATCTTAACATAAACCCACAATTCATCGGATCCCAACAAAGGCACCGTAGAAAAGAATTACATCGGATAGATCAAAGCAAAGATGCAATGATCATTGCATTGAAGATCAAAAGAGAGAGAGAGAGAGAGAGAGCCATCTAGGTACTAAATATGGACCCGTAGGTCTGTGGTGAACTACTCACACATCATCATGAGGGCAACAAGGTTGATGAAGAGGCACTCCGTGATCGACAGGGTGCCGGAACGGAGCTCCAGATGGGATCCCGTCGAAATAGAGACTTGTGGCGGCGGAAAAAGAGTTTTGGGATGCCCTCTATGGTTTTTGGAATATATGTGAATTTATAAGCCAAAGAACGGGGCCAGGAGGGCCACCAGGGAGGGACAAGCCATCAGGGCACGCCGACCCCCCTGGGCACGCCCTGTTGGCTTGTGCCTCCCTCGTGCTATGTCTGGTCTTCTCTTGAAGCTTCCATGTCTTCTTTTGGTCCAGAAAAAAACATAAAAAAGTTTCGGGGCAACTGGACTTCATTTGGTACTGTAAACCTGAAAAGTAAAAAAAAACACGCAAAAAAAGGAACTAGCCCTGGGCACTGGGTCAATTGGTTAGTGCTAAAAATAATATAAATGTACATTATTACTCAAAAAGTATCCTAGAATGATAATATGTCAGCATGGAACAATAAAAAATTATAGATACGTTGGAGACGTATCAAGGTTCAATTTGCGAAGTTCTTCATGAAGGCGGGGTTGAGCTTTCTGAACCATGTGGTTGTTGCAATAAGCCTTAAGACCCAAGGCGTTGGCCATGACATTAGCCTTGCCAGGGGTATAAGATATACTGAAGTCATAGTCTGTAACTACTTCCATCCATCGCCTCTGACGGAAATTCAGATCTGGTTGAGTAAACAGATACTTCAAAGTTTGATGGTCGGTGTAGACCTCACAACGATTACCGAGAAGGTAATGTTGCCATAACAGCAGTGCATAGATAATTGCAGCGAGTTCGAGGTCATGCACTGGATAGTTCTCTTCATGAGGGCACAACTATCCGGAGGCATAAGCAATCACTCAGCGCTCTTGCATTAGGAAACAACCTAATCCTTGAAGACATGTGTCGTAGTAAATGACAAAGTCCTTACGAGAAACTGGAGGAGCAAGTACTGGAGCAGATGTCAGCTTGTCCTTGAGTGCCTGGAAACTTTCATGACATTTTTCTATCCACTCATACTTAACGCCTTTGTGAAGCAAGTTAGTCAAGGGATTGGCAATCTTAGAGAATTTCTTGACAAAACGGCGGCAATAGCTGGCGAGTCCGAGGAAACTTCTGACTTGCTTGACATTCTTCGGGGCAGTCCAGTCGAGAATAGCTTGAACCCGTTCGGGGTTGACCATGATGCCATCCTTGGAGATCACATGACCAAGGTAAGTCACTTCAGGTAACCAGAACTCACACTTGGAGTATTTGGCATATAGATGATACTCTTGAAGATTTCCCAGTACAAGACGCAAATGTTCAGCATGTTCTTCTTTATTCTTGGAATACACCCGTATATCATCAGACAAACCACGACAAACTTGTCGAGGTATTCCATGAAGATATAGTCCATCAGACGGGAGAATGTTGCTGGAGCAGTAGTTAAGCCGAAAGACATGACGGTGTACTCGTATGAACCATAGCGAGTAACGAATGCAGTCTTCGAAATATCCTCTTAATGAACTCATATCTAGTGGTAACCCAACCTCAAGTCGAGTTTAGAAAACACTGAGGAACCAGCAAGTTGATCATAGAGATCGTTGATCCAAGCAAGCGGATATTTGTTTTGAATGGTTGCTTGGTTGATGGGATGCTAGTCTTGGACCAAACGATTCATACCATCCTTCTTATTGACAAAGAGAGAAGGTGCTCCCCAGGCAGCGGAACTTGGACGAGTGAAGCCATGGCAAAGTGAGTTGTCGATTTCTTCCATAGGCTCAAGGAGTACACGAGGCATCTTATAAGGTCGTTTGGCGATAGCAGTGCTGCCTGTTACTAAGTCGATGACAAACTTGACAGCTCTAATAGGGGGAACTCCTGGAAGTTGTTCTGGAAAGACATCTTGGAAGTCACAAACAAGTAGAATGCCTTCAATCCCCTCAAGAGGTGATGCATTCAAAGCATTTAAGAGATAAATCCTAGCTTCGGCATCTCGAACAAGACAATCATGGTAGCTTACTATCTTATTAGAAGGATGTAGGAGATGGACAATTTTAGTGGCACAAATGATTGAAGCAGTATGAGTTTTCAACCAATCCATTCCCAGAATGAGGTCAATATTGGAAGACTTCAACATAATGGGAGAGACATGGAATTCCAACCCTTAAAGAGAAGGTGCTAAACTACCAGACCGAGAAGGTGTTGTTTGATGTGGTTGAGCTCCCCCTGCCTTACAACGGAATTCTTGGTCGCCCAGCTCTAGCAAAGTCCTATCATTTTTCTTTTTCTTTTTATTTTTAGAAGGACTAGGTGCATCAGTATTAATTCTCTGAGAGTCTTGTTCAATTCTTTTAGGATGACCTTCAGGATAAAGAGGTTCCTGGGTCATTCTACCCCCTCTAGTCACTACTCTAGCAGCAAAATCATTCATATTATTATTCATTTCATCAAGCAATTCTTTTTGAGATTTAGCAACTTGTTCTAACTGGGTTTGAACCATAGAGGCATGTTTTCCTACACCTCTACCATCATTACTGATTCTAAATAACAAGTCACTCAAGCGTGCAATCGTATCAGAATTATATTTCAATTGTTTCAGAACATTTGCATTGAAGTGATCTTGTTTAATAATGTAGTTATCAAACTCATATAAGCATTGACTAGGATTTTTATTGTAAGGGACATCACCTTCATCAAACTTTAATAAAGAATTTACCTCTACCACCTGTGGAGGTGGTGGTGTGTCAAGGCCATGTATTTCTTCAATAGGTGGTAAATTCTTAACATCCTCAGCTTTAATACCTTTTTCCTTCATACATTTCTTTGCCTCTTGCATATCTTCAGGACTAAGAAATAAGATACCCCTCTTCTTCGGAGTGGGTTTAGGCGGTGGTTCAGGAAGAGTCCAATCATCATAATTCTTCAATATATTATTCATTAGTTCCTCAGCTTGTTCAACAGCATGTTCCCTGAAAACACAACCAGCACAACTATCTAGTAAGTCCCTAGAAGCATCAGTTAGTCCATTATAGAAGATATCAAGTGCGGGGCACGGATGCACACGATCACCTATGGGACCAAGGGCCCCTTTGTGATTCTGCAGGGGTGGGGTCAACTTGCACAAAGAGCAAAGGTCATGAGACGGCACGACGATGAGGACGCTGGTGTTTTACCCAGGTTCGGGCCGCTAAGAAGCATAAAACCCTACTCCTGCTTTGGTGGATTGATTGGAGGAACACGAAGCACACACAACGCTCGAACCCGGCAAGGTTTGCCTCGGGGGAGCTACTACGCAAGTACAAGTGTCCAAAAGTTCGAATCTTGAGCTAGGTTGCCTTGGGCCTCCTTTTATAGGTCAAGGGGCAACCACAGTGGCAAAATAGTCATTATCTAGTGATTAGATAGCTAACAGAGCTATCGTACCTAACTCTGGCATTTAGGACAAAATACCATGATTGCTAGTCGAGGTGGCGTGCGGGGGTGCATCACCGGCAAGCTCCTTCCACCGCTTAACTGGCTGTTGCTTAGTGTCTTGACACGCCTCTGGACGGGTGTCATCTGGATATAATCTGTCTTCCGGCGCGTCACCATGTGCTTAGCAAGAGCCACTTAGCCACCTAGGGGCTCGACACCACATCGACACCGCATCTGGATATAATCTGTCTTCCTAGTGCACCGACAGGAGCCCGCGGGTCTGGCCCGAATGCGCTCAAAAAGTGCCATTGGGCCAGGCCCAAAATTCTATGCACAGGTGCGCAATATGAGGGAGTAACCGCTGACTTTTAAGCCAGCACTTACTTGTTACCTCAGGCCATTTCCGCCACGAGCGCCGCATGCATTGCAGGGAGTCAGCGGTGGATGCACATGGCCCACTTGCACGGGAGTGGCACAAACTGTAGTGTCAGGGATTGGAGCAATGGGGTGGTTACCTATTCACCCGTGATTGTGGGTAGTGGGATTGGTGGAGATGGGCGGCCGCTTTGGAGTGGAGGAGAGCCAGCCCCAGTGCCCTCCCCTATAAATTGGGAGGCCACAGCGGGCGATGCTCATCCATCCCCTTATCCTCCTTAATACCGAGTCCGCATTGCTTGCCCTTCTTCTTTGGTTTGTCTTTGGATGCGCTAGTCCTTGCCATGACAAGGGGGCGAGACCGACTCTCAGCTTTTGTCGCGGCGACGGGAGGTTGTTCCAGCGCGCGCGGTGGGAGAGCTGGAAGGGGCCGGGGCCAGCGCGGGGCTCATGGCCGGGGGAGGCGGAGCGCCGCCCCCGACCCTCCTCGTATGGCGGTTTCTTCCCCAGCAACGAAACATACTGAAAGCATGGCGCTGGAGTTCGTCATCGGGCTGCGTGGCCCTCCGCGCAGCCGCTTGCGACTCCCTCGTCCTTTCGCCAGGGTGATGGAGGTCTACAAGCCGCACACGATCCGGTTGCATGCGCATGGCTGCTGCAATGGCGCTGTGCGGGCCGACGTCGAGTTCCCGGTGCCCCGCGTCTTGTTCCTCAGGCGCGGGTGGAAAACCATCGCAGGCGCTCACAACTTCACGGGCGGGTACGTCCTTCATTTCAAGCTGGTGGAGGCCGACACGCTCTCCATCAAGATTTATGGGCGTTCGGGCGCCCGTCTCGGCTGTTGTGAAGAGAGCTCGAGTGATGACAAAACCTCCTCCTCGAGCGATAGCGACGAGGAGGATAGTGTCGGTGAAGACGGCGACAATGAGCTCCAGGCCGTCAAGTCGGAGTACGACAACCTAGACTCCAGCTGACCGCCGGTCGCACCATCACCGTCAGCGAGCCCCCCCTGGCAGAGCGATTTGCTAGGGGTTCTTGACTTGGGCGCCGCCTCATCTCCTCAACCGAACCTTGGCAGGCTCGTGGACTTCGGCTTCGTCTTCTTTGCTGGTGGCCCTGCCGAGCCGCATCCTGCCAGTCCTGATGGGGTCAGGCTGGGCTTCTGCTTGGGTCCTCCCTCCGCTCTTTTTCTTTTCGTAGCTTGCTCCTAAGGGAGAAAGTCAAATAAAGATTTATTAGAGAGACGCCCTTCGATGTATCTTTATCCATTTTGTACTAGAAAATGAATGAAAGAATACTATTTCTCTTCCTTAAGTACTATCCTTTTTCTCTTTCCCTTTGTGTGTACTGTATCAACATGTTTGTCCTTGTAGAACGAATTTACTTGTCGGGTCAGTATCAATCGCGAGCGCCAAGGAGGATTGAGCCCCCGGCAACAGGCTGGTATCACCACCCGTCAAGGTCCCTTGTCGTTATTGGCGCGCCCCCCCCAGAGCCGATAGTATCCGGGGGAGGGCTCGTCCTGACAGGGGCGTCTTTTGTGTAAAGGACTCCACAGTTTGCAGCCAAAAAGGGAAAGCAAAAGGTTTCCTGAAAGGAGCAAATGGCACTCAGCTAGGGATATGCGTTCAGACTTTACTTTTTAGGCAGTATCCCTTTCTGTAGTATGATGGGCCACTGTCCTTGTTCCTTTGCCCTTCTTCTTTGCTTTCCTGGCAGTAAAACATGTAAGGCAATATGTCTCTGTCCTCTGGGGGGAGAGAAACAAGGATCACAGGCTCATCAAGTACTCTAGTAGATTTATAAAATCTAAAAGCAACAACATCGCAACATAAGAAAATGCATAGTAAACATGCAGTTTGATGATATGATGCAATGCCTAGCTTTATTATTGCATGCACAGGGTCTGCGCCTGCCTTTGTACAAAGGGTTACATGCAACTTCGGCAAGGCTTGGACAAAAGGTGGCTGCCGGGGACTGAGCCCGGCAACCGTACCTCTCGGGTAGAACTTACGAAGATGCTCAATATTCCTTGAGTTAAGCACTTTGGTGCCATCTTCGGTCTCCAGACGGACTGAGTCGGGTCTGGTGACTCGTGCTACCCGGTAAGGGCCTTCCCACTTCCGTGTCAACTTGTTGGTACCCTTGGCTGACTAAACACGCCTAAGGACAAGGTCGCCTTCCTCAAGGATCTGGGTGTGGACCCTGCGGCTATGGTAGCGGGGCAGGGCTTGCTGGTAGGGTGCAGCACGCACAACGGCCTGGAGACGATCTTCCTCGAGGAGAAAGGCATCGTCATGCCGTAGCTGCTTTTGCTCTACTTCATCGTAGGCAAGTACTCGAGGTGACATGTATATGAGTTCTATGGGGAGAACTACTTCCGCCCCATATACTAGGGAGAAAGTTGTCTGGCTGGTAGCTCGATTTGGTGTCGTTCTGAGGGACCAAAGAACCACCGGCAGCTCATCTATCCAATGCTTGCCGTATCTTCGCAGTCTATCAAAAGTCCTTGTCTTGTGTCCATGCAACACTTCAGTGTTCATCCTCTCAACTTGCCGGTTGCTCCTTGGGTGGGCAACAGAGGCCAAGGAGACCTTGCTTCCAAGGCTTTGGATGTACTGCATAAAGGTGCGACTCGTGAACTGGGTGCCATTATCGCTGATCACCCTGTTGGGCACTCCAAAACGGCACACCAGTCCTTTCATGAAATTGATAGCTGACTGCGCGGTCACCTTCCTCACTTGTTCCACCTCTGGCCATGATACGTCTCCAACGTATCTATAATTTATGAAGTATTCATGCCATGTTTACAATACTTTTATATGATTTTGGTATGATTTAATTAGAACTAACCCGGACTGACGTTGTTTTCAGCAGAGCTACCGTGGTGTTGTTTTTGTGCAGAAATAAAAGTTCTCGGAATGGACTGAAAATTTACGGAGAATATTTTTGGAAAATATAAAAAATACTGGAGCAAAAAGATACCGGAGGGGAGTCCCGTGGCAGCCACAAGCCTAGGCCCCCCTAGGGCGCGCCCCCTGGCTTGTGGGCCCCTCGAGCACCCCCTTGACTTGATTCCAATGCCAAGTACTCCTATAAATCGAGAAACCTCCAAAAAGAAACCTAGATCGGAAGTTCCACCGCCGCAAGTCTCTGTAGCCATGAAAGATCAATCTTGGCCCTCTCTGGCACCCTGCCGGAGGGGGTCACCATCACCAGAGACCATGGAGGAGGAAGACGGAGGGGCCATCATCACCATGGAGGCCAAGGACCAGAGGGAGAACCTCTCCCCACCTAGGGGGGAGGCCATGGATGAGGAAGCAGAAGGGGGAGACCCTCTCCCCCTCTCTCTCGGTGGTGCCGGAGTGCCATCGGGTGAACCATCGCCATGGTGATCGTCTTCATCAACATCACCTTCTTCATCACCATCCTCATTTCCTTTCAGTGGTCCACTCTCCCGCATCCCACTGTAATCCCCTACTTGAACATGGTGCTTTATGCCACATATTATGATCCAATGATGTGTTGCCATCCTATGATGTTTTGAGTAGATCTTTTTTGTCCTTTGGGTTGATTGATGATCTAGATTGGTTTGAGTTGTATGTTTATTTTGGTGCTGTCCTATGGTGCCTTCCGTGTCGCGCACACATGAAGGATTCCCGCTGTAGGCTGTTGCAATATGTTCATGATTTGCCTATGGTGGGTTGCTTGAGTGACAGAAGCATAAACCCGAGTATATAGGGGGGTTGTTGCGTATGGGATAAAGGGGACTTGATGCTTTAATGCTATGGTTGGGTTTTACCTTAATGAACTTTAGTAGTTGCGGATGCTTGCTAGAGTTCCAATCATAAGTGCATATGATCCAAGTAGAGAAAGTATGTTAGCTTATGCCTCTCATTCATATAAAATTGCAATAATGATTACCGATCTTGTTAACAATTGCCTAGGATAATTCCGCACACCGACCCATCATTATTCCACACTCGCTATTTGTAATATATTGTAATATATTCTAACTTTATGATATCAGCACCTATTTTTATATTTTAGTTCTCTGATATCATGCAAAGCTATTCTCTTCATACCCACAACGTAGTTTTATTTCTCGTTTCTAGTTGGAAGCAAACGTTCGGCGTATGTAGAGTCGTATCAGTGGTAGATGGGACTTGAGAGAATATTGATCTTACCTTTAGCTACTTGTGGGTTCAACACTACATACTTATCACTTCCACCTTTGGAAATTGCTATGATGATTCCTTGCACTTGGGGATTATCAAGCTCTTTTCCTGCGCCGTTGCCGGGGAGCAATAGCGTGGGGTTGATATTCTCGTGTGTGCTTGTTTGGTTTCTTCACTAAGTAGATTTTGTTTTCACTTTTTGCTTTCTTTAGTTGTGGGTGAAACAAACAAAAAAATTAAATAATGAAAAATACAAAAATAATTACTTGCCTCTTATGCCTAAGAAGTTTTTCAAAAAGAGAAGTGATTGGAAGGTTGTGCATTGGAGAAGTGAGGGTCAACCTTGAACACTTGTGTTCATGCTCATGGAAACAATGTTAAATTTTTCATGGAAGTTTCTCAAAAATAATTATCCCCTTGTATATATCCATTGTATTATAAAAAAAATGTGCCAAGATTTGGTTTTAGGATGATTAGATTGCTTGTTTGCTTTGTGCGGTGCAAAAACAGAAACTTTGACTGTAGTGCATGAATTTACATTTCTTACTGGAACGTCAAAAGTTTCTGAAATTTTTACACAGTACTTCTATACAAATTTTTTAATTTGTCCTAAAGTTTTAGAATGTTTTGAGTTACAGAAGTATACGAAGTTTCAAGATTGCTACAGACTGTCCTGTTTTTGACAGATTCTGTTTTCTATGCATTGTTCTCTTATTTTGATGAATCTATGGGTAGTATCGGGGGGTATGAACCATGGTGAAGTTGGACTACAGTAGATATAATGCTAATATGAATTTGGAATGAGTTCACAACAGTACTTAAAGTAGTATTTTGCTTTATTATACTAACGGATCTCACGAGGGTTTTGTTAAGTTTTGTGTGAATGAAGTGTTTGAAGATCGAGGGGGTATCGATATAAGAAGAATACGGAGAGACAAGAGTTCAAGCTTGGGGATGCCCAAGGCACCCCAAGTAAAAATTTCAAGGAGACTCAAGCATCTAAGCTTGGGGATGCCCCAGAAGGCATCCCATCTTTATTCTTCAACAACTATCGGTATACCTCGGTTTTTGTTTTGTTCACATGATATGCGTCTTTAGTGTTTTTCTTTTCCTTTTATGCACCCTTCTAGTATGAGATAGTCCTTCATTGATTTGTAGAATGCTCTTTGTGCTTCACTTAAATCTTTTGAGTATGGCTTTATAGAATGCTTCGTGTGCTTCACTTATATATTTTGAGCTTGGATATTGGTTAATCTATATTAATTGTTGAATGCTCTATGAACTTCACTTATATATTTTATAGTATGAACAAAATTACCATCGGAATTGGGCTTGGAAGTGTATCATTAAAATGTCATGCCTAGCTAGAAAGGCATTAAAGAAAAGCGCTTGTTGGGAGACAACCCAATATTTACCCTTTCTGTTTTTGTGTTTTAACATAATTAAGCTACTGTAGTAATCATGTTTTGTGCCTTTTATTTCAATAAAGTGCCAAGTAATGCCTTTGGGATGATGTGGTTGATAGTTGACTTGATTCTGTCCAAAAACAGAAACTTTGATGCCCAGTACAGAATTTTTATAAATTCACCAGAGAGTTAAAAGCTTCTGAATTTTTTACACATGATTTATATACAAATTTCCTAGGTTGTCCTAATTTCTCAGAATTTTTGGGGCTGCAGAAGTATGGTCATTGTTCAGATCATTACAGACTGTTCTGTGTTTGACAGAATCTGGCTTGTTTGCGTAGTTTGCTTGTTTTAGCATTTCCATGGCTTATATTAAGTGATATAAATTGTGGAAATGATAAGTTACAGTAGACATTATGCGAGAAAAATTATGGATCTTGTATTTAACAGTACCTAAGTGGATGGTTTGCTCTTTATCATACTAACCCATCTCACGAAGTTCCGTTAAGTTTTGTGTGATTGAAGTTTTCAAGTTTTGGGTGAGATATCGATATGAGGAGAATAAGGAGTGGCAAGACCCTAAGCTTGGGGATGCCCAAGGCACCCCAAATATTCAAGGAAGATCCAAGCAACTAAGCTTGGGGATGCCCCGGAAGGCATCCCCTCTTTCGTCTTCAACATTATCGGTAACCTCACTTGGAGCTATATTTTTATTCGTCACATAATATGTGCTTTGCTTGGATCGTCATTATATTTTGTTATATTCTATTAGGTGTTATTCATAATCTTTTTTTTCAATAAAAAGTTCCAAGAATTGCCTTAGGATGCTTGCATTGCATGTTTGATGTGTGCTGTTTTAAAAAAAACAGAAACTTTTGCTGTAGTGTTTGAATTTTCATATTTTACTGGAACGTGGAAAGTTTCTGAAATTTTTACACAGTTTTGTCATATAAATTATTTAGCATATACTAAATTGTCATAAATGTTTTTGTTACGGAAGTACACTGTTTTCATAAATTGCTACAGACTGTTCTGTTTGGACAGATTGCTATCATAGTTTTGTTATCTACTTATCCTCTAGTTTCCATAGCCTATGTTGGTAGATACAAATTGTGGAAAAACTAGTAAACAGTAGATGACGTTTGAAAAATATTGTGCAACTTGTCTTGGCAGTACATGAAGTGTTGATTTATTCTTATGTGTACTAACCTATCTCACGAGTTCTTTTCGAGTTTTGTGTGGATGAAGTTTTTGAGAATAGGTGAAACCATGATATGAGAGGATTGAACGAGATACAAAAGCTCAAGCTTGGGGATGCCCAAGGAACCCCAAGTAAATATTTCAAGAAGTCTCAAGCATCTAAGCTTGGGGATGCTACGCATCCCATCTCTCTTCATCAACAATTATCGGTTAGCCTATGTTGAGCCTAAATTTTTATTCATTCACATGATGCGTGCTATTCTTGGAGTGCCTTTGTTTATTTTGTTTTGCTGTTTGAATAAAAGCATTGGATCTGAAATTCTGAATAAGAGAGAGAGTCCTCACATGGCTATTTAACTAATTGACTACGCATTGATCTTCACTTATATCTTTTTGGAGTAGTTTGTCATTCAATCTCGTGCATCCCTTATATACCCTCTAACATGTGAGTAAATGGTTGAATGAATTGAATATCATAAATCTGAAATTAAATATACTTCATATACTTATCCCATGGGGAGTAATGACTTCAGACATAATAAGTATAGGTGGTAAAATTTATTGAAAGTTAGCAAACACTGCATTGGTCACTTGAACAATTCATGAAAGAATATTGAAGGAAGAGAGATTCCACATATAAATATACTATCTTGGACATCTTCTATGATCGTGAGCTCATTAATTATTTTCAAACTCGAGCAAATTAGTTGAAATTGGACAAGGAAGACAACTTAATGAGTTATGTTTGGGTATATTTGCATAGAAGTTATATTATTATGGATCCTCTAACATGTGGTGCTTGTTTAGAACCTTTTGCTAGCCAAACCTTCGTACTAAGTAGAGATACTACTTGTGCATCCAAACCCTTGAGCCAAGTTTCTTCCATGAGAGTCCACCATACCTACCTATATGCGGTATTTACCTGCCGCTCCAAGTAAATTCGCATGTGCCAAACTCTAAACCTTCAAATAATATTCTGTTTTGTATGCCCGAATCGCTCATGTAGCGACTGGGGGCGGTCAATATCTTCCATGCTAGGTGAGTTATTCTCACGATATGTGTTGATTCACTATCATTCACGAGAAAGTGGCTGGTATTCGGGATGCCCAGTTCCATGCTCAAAAATCAAAATATAATGAAACAAAACTCCCCCAGGATTGTTGTTTGTATGGACGGTACCCGTGGATTTGGCTCGCCGTGGAGTGTGTTTCATTAGTGGAGGGGGAGTAAAAACGATATCATTCTGTTTGGGAACCTCCTATAATGTATCTAGCATGGAAGATGGTGAAATCTCTTGGTTGTTATGTTGACAATGAAAGCATACCTCCCAAAATTATATTCATCTCTATTTTAAACAATGAGCTCTGGCACATATGCAAATCCCTGCTTCCCTCTGCGAAGGGCCAATCTATTTACTTTCATGTTATTTACTATTCATGTTGAGTTAACCTCTTATTCCAACCTCAATCTATTAGTTGGCAAGCATAATGTGGTGGGGAAAGATCCAAACATATATATCCAGTCAAATATATCTGATCAAGAATTATTAGTGTTGACAATTATCTATATGATAAATAAGTTGGGAGGCGAAACATTAAGCCCCTATCTTTCTCTGTGTTCGATGGATGCTATTTGTTCTAAAAATATGCTTTGAGTGTCAATAATCATGGAAGACTATATGATAGTTGAGTATGTGGAATTTGCTAAATCAAAGCTCTGTAACACCCCCATGTAATGGTGCACAGTGAACACCATGATCAGTGCCTAATCATTTTGCTAAGTAGGTTATGATCAAGTTGAAATTCATATCTCATTACAAATTCCACTTCAAAAGCCCCTAGTATTTTAAAGTGATAAAATAATGTTGCAAACAGCAAGTTAAAAATGTTCCACACTTGTGAAAAATAACAAAGCAAATGATGTTAAGGAAAACAACATCACCAAACATGTGGTGTGGACCCCACCATCCTAAACAGCACCAAATTACATTTTTAAGTGCTCTTAAATTCATTTGGAAAAATCAAACAGTTTCCAAAAATGCCCAAAGTGTATGTGGCCATGTGGAATGATGCAAGACATTATTTGGAGCAAGTCACCTATTTGTGCAGTGGAAAATTATTGCAGAAAGAAATAGAAACAGAAAAGAAAAACAGAAAATAGAAAAGGAAAAGAAATAAAAAGAAGAAACTTACCTGTGCACTTAAGCCCGAAGCTACAGTGCGGCCCAGCCCACTCCCGCGGTCGTCCCTAACCTCCTGCCTCTCTCTCCTTCGCGCTGTTGCCAGCAGAGAGTGCGCGCTCGCTTGTCCGGGCCCCCTCATGCCCGATCTTGTCCCTCTGCTGGCGTGGATCGATAAGAACGGCCTCGCTCGACCCCCTGGACCCGTCAGTTCCTCCTCTCGCTCTCTCCCTCGCTCGCCTCCTTCCTTCCCGAGTGCAGCCGCCGCCATGGCCGGCTCGTAGCCGTGCCCACCGAGCCTCCCAAGTAACGCCACCGTGCCAGGAAGGACCCCCGTGAGCTCCTGCATCGACTACGCCCAGCCATTCGAGCTTGCAGCCACTGCAACGCCGGCCCCGAGCCATCTTCTTTCTCAGATCGCTGCCATGCTCCAGCGATGAATCCGGCTACTCCAGGCCTCCCCCGAGCCTGCTAAGCTCACCTACAGGGCCACTGTAAGTCCCTGCTCCTTTCCCCATCTCCCCCTCGTTGGATTCGAGCCCGTTGCTGCTGATTTCACCAGAGCCGAAGCTCGGTTCCGCCGAAGCTCGACGCCGGCGAGCGTACGATGACCTTTTGGTCCCGCCAGCGCCACCGTACGTCTCAGCACGTTGCGTAGACCCGCGTAGCACCTTTAGTTCGCTCGATTTCGTCCTGGTTAGCTAGTTGCCGTAGATGCCCGAGCGCCGCCACCGCTGCCGTCAACGTAGTGCTTAGCTCAGGCCACCTCAGCTCGCCCCGATGGTTGCAGTGGAACGGCGATCGCTCTAGCTCGCGAACGCAGCAAGAATCACACGATTTGGTCGACTGTGGAAGAAACCCGAGCCTCGCCACCATTTCGGGGGCTCGCCAGAGTTGCACCGGCGACGGTAGCCGGCCGCCGCTGACGTGGTTGGACTGGGGCCACCCGCAGGGTCACTGACCTGTGGGCCCCCAGGTCCCAGTTGACCAGTTGACTTGGTCAACTGGCTGATTGGGCTCGGCCCAGTCACTGACAGTGGGGCCCGACCCCTGGGTCTATGGCATGTAGGCCCAGGTGTTTAGCACTAATTAACTCGGTTAGATTAGTAAAAATGATTAAGTTAAGCTAATGTCTCACTGACAGTGGCCCCCACTTACTAATTAGTCTCTGATTAGATTAATTTAACACTGGATTAAGTTAGAGTCAATGACATGAGGGTCCCACTGGTCAGGTTTGACCTGGCACAGTGCAGTTGACTGCTGACGCAGTGCTGATGTCAGAATGACGTCATAAATGCTTTTTCGAATTCATAATAATCTGTTAATTTCAGAAATTGATTAAAACTTTAGAAAACCGTATAAAATAATCCGTAGCTCAGATGAAAAAGTTTTATACATGAAAGTTGATCAGAAAAATCCCACGAATCCGAATACGCTATCCGTTTGTCTGTCACATGCTCCTAGCATAGCAAACATGGAACTTTTCCCCTCCGGATCATTTGTCCGATAAATCCAAAGACCCAGGAAATATCGTCAGATATTCTCCCGCTCCGTCTGGTACGTGTAGTAATGCGTTAGACTACCCCTAGCACTGCGTATTGCCATGTCATGCATCATGTTGCATCTGTTTGCTTGTATTTATTGTTTCTTCCCCCTCTTCTCTCCGGTAGCCTCCGAGACTGATGCTGCTCGCGAGTACGACTACGCCCCTGACGACCAGTCTTTTCCAGTAGAGCAACAAGGCAAGCAAAACCCCCTTGATCATTCCGATATCACCTATTCTTTCTCCCTCATGCTTGCATTAGATTTTGCTACTGTATTTAACAGCACCTATTCTGATGCATAGCCTGTTTTTGAGTACTACTTTCATACCTGCTTTCATATAATGTTGTAGTGTAGGTATGGATAGTGTCCCCCTGTGGCCCCCATTTTACTATTGTTGTTGCCCCTGCTTTCATCACCGTCGTCATCGAGGACTTGAAGACAAAAGACTCAGTCATCATGACTGACAAGCCGTTACCGACACATCACCACACATACCTCGGGTGTGATATATCGAGAGTGATTCCTCGGATATCCACTTGGTGTACTGACACACAGCCATGTTGACTTGACACTGAATTACATGTGAAAGACGGGACTGTAGGGACATGCGGTACCATTCTGTTGAGGTGGACCTGAGTTCCCGACAGTCTTGAGACGGGTCGGCCCCAAGGGTACCCGTGTGTGTGAGATGTGGTGGGGTGCGCCGGTAAGGCACCCGAAGGGATATAGACGAGGCGTGGCCGGACAGTGATGTCCTTGTCGCAAGTTCTCGAGACGGGGCGACGGGATGGAGGGACCGATCGTCACCGCAACTAAAGTCACTAACGGGTTTGGATATGTGATCTGAGAAGGCCTCTGGCCTCTTTCGCACTAACCACCACGCGGGAAAGGATATGGGCACTCTACGGCGTACATTCTTCTGAAAGCTCTTCAGATGTCACATTGAGCGACTCGCGCCCGGGTGACTCGTGACAGCATGGCGCTTGCATTAAGGCATGCTAGGACTAACACCGGCCGAGGGCGTAACGTGCAGGATGGCGAGGGCGATGGCCCAAGACCCCAAGCTATTAGGATGTAGACCGGCGTGCTGGCCTCTCTGGTGAGCCTAGGTAGGACTACGTCGTGTCGATCGGCCGAGGCCGGGTATGACCCAAAAATTGTATCCGACCAGAGTTTATCGAGCGTGTTGGGTAAGTTTGTGCACCCCTGCAGGGAAGTTAAACTAATCGATTAGCCGTGTCCACGGTAATGGATGCTCAGAGAGTATCCTGGTCTATGATAACTAGAACCGGATACTTATGATGTTACTTGAATTATTCGCTCCGGGATTGCTTTCTCGCAGGGAGTCGAGGAAGAATCTTTGGGCCTTGCTGCATTATACCCTGTTAATTAAAATATGCTGCTCTAAACTCTCGTCTTATGCTGCAAGACGCTGAAGATGCTAGTCTTCGATAGGACTAGGCCCTCTTCCCTCTTCTGGCATTTCTGCAGTTTAGTCCAAAGATATAGCCCCATTCCTTTGATAATGGTGCATGTTAGCATAGTTCCGATGTCAGTCTTGCGAGTACTTTGGATGAGTACTCACCGTTGCTTTGCTCTCCCTTTTCCCCTTGATACGATACCGCGATCAAATGATGGAGCCCAGGAGACTCAGGATCTATCTTACCCGGTGGACAACTACTACTACCCCGACGGAGGCCACTACTACCACGATGGAGCCTATTACGACGTAGACTTCTCTGATGTCCAGGAGTAGTTCGGAGGTTCCCAGGCAGGAGGCCTGCGCCTTTTCGATCTACTTTGTCGTTGTTATGCTCAGCCTTCTTAAGGCAAAACTTGTGTACCTTTTATGTCTGTACTCAGATAATGTTGCTTCCGCTGACTTATGTACTCAAGCTTTTGTATTCGAGCCCTCGAGGCCCCTGGCTGTAATATGAAGCTTGAATTATTTTAAATTTGTGTTTAGTGTTGTGTTGTGGTATCAATCAGTGAGTCCCTAATCTTGGTTGTACGCATTGCGTGTATGATTAGCGTACGGTCGAAATTGGGGGCATCACAAGCTCTTACATAGACCCTTCCTGAAAATAAGATGAATTGCAATTGTTCGATGACTAGGAATATGGTTTGTTAGTTTTCAAGAAACTTTCTGGTCTATACTTTAACATGTGAATAGCTTGTTACTTGATCATGAGAAGTTTTATGAGATGAGCTACTGTTTATGGTTTATATTGATGCTAGAAAAAGTGATTGGAATTATCATTGATCAAACTTGTGCACTTGCTAGCATTCACACTTCATAAATTATTTCTTTTATCATTTACCTACTCGAGGACGAGCAGGAATTAAGCTTGGGGATGCTGATACGTCTCCAATGTATCTATAATTTATGAAGTATTCATGCCATGTTTACAATAATTTTATATGATTTTGGTATGATTTAATTAGAACTAACCCGGACTGACGCCGTGGTGTTGTTTTTGTGCAGAAATAAAAGTTTTTGGAATGGGCTGAAAATTTACGGAGAATATTTTTGGAAAATATAAAAAATACTTGAGCAAAAAGATACCGGAGGGGAGTCCCAAGGCAGCCACAAGCCTAGGGGGCGCCCCCCTAGGGCGCGCCCCCAGGCTTGTGGGCCCCTCGAGCACCCCCCTGACTTGATTCCAACGCCAAGTACTCCTATAAATCGAGAAACCTCCAGAAAGAAACCTAGATCGGAAGTTCTGCCACCGCAAGTCTCTGTAGCCAAGAAAGATCAATCTTGGCCCTCTCCGGCACCCTGCTGGAGGGGTCGCCATCACCGGAGACCATGGAGGAGGAAGACGGAGGGGCCATCATCACCATGGAGGCCAAGGACCAGATGGAGAACCTCTCCCCACCTAGGGGGATGCCATGAAGGAGGAAGCACAAGGGGGAGACTGATACATCTCCAACGCATCAATAATTTATGAAGTATTCATGCCATGTTTACAATAATTTTATATGATTTTGGTATGATTTGATTAGAACTAACCCGGACTGACGCTGTTTTCAGCAGAGCTACCATGGTGTTGTTTTTGTGCAGAAATAAAAGTTCTCGGAATGGGCTGAAAATTTAAGGAGAATATTTTTGGAAAATATAAAAAATACTGGAGCAAAAATATACCGGAGAGGAGTCCTGAGGCAGCCACATGCCTGGGGGGCGCCCCCAGGGCGTGCCCCCTGGCTTGTGGGCCCCTCAGGAGTCCCCCTGACGTGATTCCAACGCCAAGTACTCCTACAAATCGAGAAACCCCCAGAAAGAAACCTAGATCGGGAGTTCCGCCTCTGGAAGCCTCTGTAGCCATGAAAAACCAATCGGGAGCCCGTTCCGGCACCCTGCCGGAGGGGGAAACCATCACAGGAGGCCATCTTCATCATCCCGACGGTCTCCATGATGAGGAGGGAGTAGTTCACCCTCGGGGCTGAGGGTATGTACCAATAGCTATGTGTTTGATCTCTCTCTCTCTCTCTCTCTCTTGTGTTCGTGAGATGACACGATCTTGATGTACCGTGAGCTTTATTGTTATAGATGAATCATATGGAGTTTTTCCCTCTCTATCTTCTTGTGATGAATTGAGTTTTCCCTTTGAAGTCTTCTTATCGGATTTAGTCTTTTAAGGATATCTGTGGTGACAATGGGATGTTCTATTGATCCACTTGATGTATGTTTTGGTGATCAACTTGCGGGTTCCGTGACCTTGGGAATCTATGCATAGGGGTTGGCACATGTTTTTGTCTTGACTCTCCGATAGAAACTTTGGGGCACTCTTTGAAGTTCTTTGTGTTGGATTGAACATGATGAATCTGAAATTGTGTGATGCATATCGTATAATCAAGCCCATGGGTACTCGTGGTGACATTGGAGTATCTAGGTGACATTAGGGTTTTGGTTGATGTGTATCTTAAGGTGTTAATTTAGTACGAACTCTAGGGCTGTTCATGACACTTATAGGGATAGCTCATACGATTGATCGGAAAAGATAACTTTGAGGTGGTTTCGTACCCTACAATAATTTCTTCGTTTGTTCTCCGCTATTTGTGACTTTGGAGTGAACTCTTTGTCGCACGTGAGGGATTTACATATGATTCAACTATGTCAGTATTGTTGAGAGAACTTGCACTAGCGAAAGTATGAACCCTAGGCCTTGTTTTCAAGCATTGCAATACCGTTTTTGCTCACTTTTGTTACTTGCTACCTTGCTGTTTTTATATTTTCAGATTACAAAAACCTATATCTACCATCCATATTACACTTGTATCACCATCTCTTAGCCAAACTAGTGCACCTATACAATTTACCATTGTATTGGGTGTGTTGGGGACACAAGAGGCTCTTTGTTATTTGGTTGCAGGGTTGTTTGAGAGAGACCATCTTCATCCTACGCCTCCCATGGATTGATAAACCTTAGGTCATCCACTTGAGGGAAATTTGCTACTGTCCTACAAAACTTTGCGCTTGGAGGCCCAACACGAGTCTACAAGAAGAAGGTTGCGTAGTAGACATCAAGCTCTTATCTGGCGCCGTTTCCAGGGAGGTGAGTGCTTGAAGGTATATATTTAGATCTTGCAATTAAATCTTTTAGTTTCTTGTTTTTCACTAGTTTGATTTATAAAAGAAAACTACAAAAAAATGGAGTTTAGGTTGCATCAATTGGTTCGTCTTTTTATTGTCTTTCGTGAAAATGATGGTTTGGAAAATTGTGCTCAATTGGTAGAGGAAGAATTTATGAAAATACTTAATGAAAATTCCTTGAATGATGAGCATGATTGCAATATTGCTAGTATGAATTCTCTGAATATCCATGATGCTAATGATATGCAAACCCACAAGCTTGGGGATGCTATGTTTGATGAAGATGATATTTTTAGTCCCCCAAGTTTTGACGAGCAAATTTGTTATGATAATGACATGCCTACTATCTATGATGATTATGATGATGACATGTATGCTATAAAGAGTGATAGTAACCATGAAACTTGTCATCATGATTTTAATATTCAAAGTGGTTATGTCAATCAAGTATCTCATGATAGTTATTTTGTTGAGTTTGCTCCCACTATTATGAATGAGAAGAAAATTGCTTATGTGGAGAGTGACAAATTTTCTATGCTTGTGGATCATGAAGATAATGCTTTATGTGATATTTATATTGTGAAATTCCTTCATGATCCTACTGAAAATTATTATGAGGGAGGAACATATGCTTGTAGGAATTGCAATAATATCAAGTTTCCTCCCTATGTGTTCAAAGTTTTGAAGTTATGCTTGTTTTGCCTTCCTATGCTAGTTGATTCTTGTTCCCATAAGTTGTTTGCTCACAAAATCCGTATGCATAGGAAGTGGGTTATGCTTAAACATGCTAGTCATATGCTTCATGATTCTCTTTTGCATGTTTCAATTCTTATCTTTTATGTGAGCATCATTGAAATCATCATGCCTAGCTAAAAGGCATTAAAGAAAAGCGCTTGTTGGGAGACAACCCAATATTTATCCCTACTGTTTTAGTGTGTTCACATGAATAAGCTACTGTAGTAATCATGTTTTATAGCTTTTGTTTCAATAAAGTGCCAAGTAAAACCTTTGGGATTACTCACAAGATGAGTAGAATTGATGCTGAACCAAAACAGAAACTTTCGACTCCAGTACAGGAATATTAAATTTTTATTGGAGCATGATAATGATCTGAAATTTTTACACAGTATTTATATACAAATTATTCAGGTTTCCCTAATATTTCATAATTTTTAGAGACAGGGAAGTATGGTTACACTACAGATCTTCACAGACTGTTCTGTTTTTGACAGATTCTGTTTTGCATGCATAGTTTGCTTGTTTTAGTGTTTCCATAGCTTATATTTAGCAGTATAAATTGTGGGAATGGTATAATACAGTAGGTATCATGTGGAAACAATTATGAATCTTGTCTTGACAGTACCTAAGTAAATGATCTTTGTTTATTATACTAACCCATCTCACGAAGTTTCGTTAAGTTTTGTGTGATTGAAGTTTTCAAGTTTTGTGTGAGACACCGATATGAGGAGAATAAGGAGTGACAAGAACCGCAGCTTGGGGATGCCCAAGGAACCCCCAAGGTAATATCCAAGGAAGACTCAAGCGCCTAAGCTTGGGGATGCCCCGGAAGGCATCCCCTCTTTCGTCTTCAACATTATCAGTATATCTTACTTGGAGCTATATTTTTATTCATCACATAATATGAGTTTTGCTTGGAGCGTCATTTTATTTTATTTTTCTCTGTTAGGTGTTATTTATAATCTTGTTTTTCAATAAAAAGTTCCAAGAATTGCCTTAGGATGCTTGCATTGCATGTTTTGATGAGTGCTGTGTAAAAACAGAAACTTTGGCTATAGTGTTTGAATTTTCATATTTTACTGGAACGTGGAAAGTTTCTGAAATTTTTACACAGTGTTGTCATATAATTTTTTTAGCGTGTCCTAAATTTTCATAATGTTTTGAGTTAAGGAAGTACGCTGTTTTCATAAATTTCTACAGACTTTTCTGTTTGGACAGATTGCTGTCATAGTTTTGTTATCTACTTATCCTCTAGTTTCCATAGCCTATATTGGTAGATATAAATTGTGGAAATGATAGTAAACAGTAGATGACATTTTAAAATTATTGTGCAACTTGTCTTGGCAGTACATAAAGAGTTGACTTATTATTATGTGCACTAACCTATCTCACGAGTTCTCTTCAAGTTTTGTATGGACGAAGTTTTTGAGAATAGGTGAAACTGGGATATGAGAGGATTGAATGAGATACAAAATATCAAGCTTGGGGATGCCCAAGGCACCCCAAGTAAATATTTCAAGAAGTCTCAAGCATCTAAGCTTGGGGATGCTACGCATCCCACCTCTCTTCATCAACAATTATCGGTTAGCCTATGTTGAGCCTAAATTTTTATTCCTTCACATGATGCGTGCTATTCTTGGAGTGCTATTTTTCTTTTGCTTGCTATTTGATAAAATACTTAAGATCTGAAATTCTTAGATGACAGAGTCTTCACATAGTTATTTAATTGTTGTCTACACATTGACCTTCACTTATATCTTTTTGGAGTAGTTTGTCATTCACTCTCGTGCTTCACTGATATCCTACGAGTAAATGGTTGAATGAATTGAATATCATAAATCTGAAATTAAATATGCTTCATATACTTATCCCATGGGGAGTAATGACTTCACACATAATAAGTATAGGTGGTAAAATTTATTGAAAGTTAGCAAACACCGCATTGGTCACTTGAACAATTCATGAAAGAATATTGAAGGAAGAGAGATTCCACATATAAATATACTATCTTGGACATCTTCTATGATTGTGAGATCATTAATTATTTTCAAACTCGAGAAAATTAGTTAAAATTGGACAAGGAATACAACTAGTTATGTTTGGGTATATTTTTATAGAAGTTATATTATTATGGATCCTCCAACATGTGGTGCTTGCTTCCACCTCATACTAGCCAAAACTTCTGCACCAAGTAGAAATACTACTTGTGCATCCAAACACCCTTAAACCAGTTTTGCCATGAGAGTCCACTATACCTACCTATGGATTGAATAAGATCCTTCAAGTAAGTTGTCATCGGTGCAAAAAGCAATAAAAATTGCTCCTAAATATGCATGATCTTTTATTATAATGGAAAATAAGCGTTGTACGAACTTGTGATGGTAAAGAAATAAAAGCGACAGACTGCATAATAAAGATTGCTGTCACAAAGGGCAATACAACATGACATTCCTTTGCATTAAGGGTTTGCACATCCAAAAACAAAAAGCGCATGACAACCTCTGCTTCCCTTTGCGAAGGGCCTATCTTTTACTTTCTAGTACTTACCTTTATGCAAGAGTCATGGTGATCTTCACCACTTCCTATATTTCACCTTTTTCTCTTTGCAAGCGTCATGTGTTGGGGAATGATCTAGACATATATATCCACACAAATATATTTAATCATGAATTATTATTGTTGACAATTATCTATATGATAAATAAGTTGGGAGGCGAAACATTAAGACCCTATTTTTCTCTGTGTTCGATGGATGATATTTGTTCTAAAAATATGCTTTGAGTGTCAATAATCATGGAAGACTATATGATAGTTGAGTATGTGGAATTTGCTAAATCAAAGCTCTTACATAGACCCTTCCTGAAAATAAAATGAATTGCAATTGTTCGATGATTAGGAATATTGTTTGTTAGTTTTCAAGAAACTTTGTGGTCTATACTTTAACATGTGAATAGCTTGTTACTTGATCATGAGAAGTTTTATGAGATGAGCTACTGTTTATGGTTTATATTGATGCTAGAAAAAGTGACTGGAATTATCATTGATCAAACTTGTGCACTTGCTAGCATTCACACTTCATAAATTATTTCTTTTATCATTTACCTACTCGAGGACGAGCAGGAATTAAGCTTGGGGATGCTGATACATCTCCAACGTATCTATAATTTATGAAGTATTCATGCCATGTTTACAATAATTTTATATGATTTTGGTATGATTTGATTAGAACTAACCCGGACTGACGCTGTTTTCAGCAGAGCTAGTGTGGTGTTGTTTTTGTGCAGAAATAAAAGTTCTCGGAATGGGCTGAAACTTTACGGAGAATATTTTTGGAAAATATAAAAAATACTGGAGCAAAAAGATACCGGAGAGGAGTCCCGAGGCAGCCACAAGCCTGGGGGGTGCCCCCCCTAGGGAGCGCCCCCTGGCTTATGGGCCCCTCGGGAGTCCCCCTGATATAGATGAATCATATGGAGTTTTCCCCTCTCTATATTCTTGTGATGAATTGAGTTTTCCCTTTGAAGTCTTCTTATCGGATTGAGTCTTTTAAGGATTTGAGAACACTTGATGTATGTCTTGCGATGGGATATCCGTGGTGACAATGGGATGTTCTATTGATCCACTTGATGTATGTTTTGGTGATCAACTTGCGGGTTCCGTGACCTTGGGAATCTATGCATAGGGGTTGGCACATGTTTTCGTCTTGACTCTCCGGTAGAAACTTTGGGGCACGCTTTGAAGTTCTTTGTGTTGGATTGAACATGATGAATCTGAAATTGTGTGATGTATATCGTATAATCAAGCCCATGGGTACTCGTGGTGACATTGGAGTATCTAGGTGACATTAGGGTTTTGGTTGATGTGTATCTTAAGGTGTTATTTTAGTACGAACTCTAGGGTTGTTTGTGACACTTATAGGGATAGCTCATACGATTGATCGGAAAATATAACTTTGAGGTGGTTTTGTACCCTACAATAATTTCTTCGTTTGTTCTCCGCTATTTGTGACTTTGGAGTGAACTCTTTGTCGCACGTGAGGGATTTACGTATGATTCAACTATGTCAGTATTGTTGAGAGAACTTGCACTAGCGAAAGTATGAAACCTAGACCTTGTTTTCAAGCATTGCAATACTGTTGTTGCTCACTTTTGTTGCTTTCTACCTTGCTGTTTTTATATTTTCAGATTACAAAAACCTATATCTACCATCCATATTACACTTGTATCACCATCTCTTCGCCGAACTAGTGCCCCTATACAATTAACCATTGTATTGGGTGTGTTGGGGACACAAGAGGCTCTTTGTTATTTGGTTGCAGGGTTGTTTGAGAGAGACCATCTTCATCCTACACCTCCCACGGATTGATAAACCTTAGGTCATCCACTTGAGGGAAATTTGCTACTGTCCTACAAAACTCTGCGCTTGGAGGCCCAACACGAGTCTACAAGAAGAAGGTTGCGTAGTAGACATCAGAGACCCTCTCCCCTCTCTCTCGGTGGCACCGGAGTGCCATCGGGGGAACCATCGCCGCGGTGATCGTCTTCATCAACATCACCTTCTTCATCACCATCCTCATCTCCTTTCAGCAGTCCACTCTCCCGCATCCCGCTGTAATCCCCTACTTGAACATGGTGCTTTATGCCAGATATTAAGATCCAATGATGTGTTGCCATCCTATGATGTCTTGAGTAGATCTTTTTTGTCCTTTGGGTTGATTGATGATCTAGATTGGTTTGAGTTGTATGTTTATTTTGGTGCTGTCCCATGGTGCCTTCCATGCCGCGCACACGTGAAGGATTCCCGCTGTAGGGTTTTGCAATACGTTCATGATTTGCCTATGGTGGGTTGCTTGAGTGACAGAAGCATAAACCCGAGTAGGGGGGTTGTTGCGTATGGGATAAAGGGGACTTGATGCTTTAATGCTATGGTTGGGTTTTACCTTAATGAACTTTAGTAGTTGCGGATGCTTGCTAGAGTTCCAATCATAAGTGCATGTGATCCAAGTAGAGAAAGTATGTTAGCTTATGCCTCTCCCTCATATGAAATTGCAATAATGATTACCGATCTTGTTAACAATTGCCTAGGATAATTCTGCACACCGACCCATCATTATTCCACACTCGCTATTTGTAATATATTCTAACTTTATGATATCAGCACCTATTTTTATATTTTAGTTCTCTGATACCATGCAAAGATATTCTCTTCATACCCACAACGTAGTTTTATTTCTCGTTTCTAGTTGGAAGTAAACGTTCGGCGTACATAGAGTCGTATCAGTGGCAGATAGGACTTGAGAGAATATTGATCTTACCTTTAGCTCCTTGTGGGTTTGACACTCCATACTTATCACTTCCACCTTTGTAAATTGCTATGATGATTCCTTGCACTTGTGGATTATCAGGCCACTTTGTGAACTTGTCGATTGCTACGAACAAGAATTCAAAGCCCCCCGTGGTGCGGGGGAAGTTGCCCAAAATATCGAGCCCCTAGACCGAGAATGGCCAGGATAAAGGGATCGTCTGGAGAGCTTGCGCTTGTTGATGGATGTTCTTGGAATGGAACTAGCAGGCTTCACACTTGGTGACTAGCTCAGTTGCATCTTGGAGGGCAGTGGGCCAATAGAAACCTTGCCGGAAGGCTTTCCCAGCAAGGGCTCTTGATCCAATGTGCAACCCACACACGCCTCTGTGAATCTCGGCCAACAGCTTCAGTCCATCTTCCCGGCAGATGCACCTTAATTTCACACCGTTTGGCCTTTTTATGTACAGAGTGTGATCGACAAACTGGTACATACTTGACTGACGGGCTACTTTTTCGGCTTCTTCTTGTTCTTCGGGAAGTTCTCCTATTTGGAGAAAATGGACTATGTGCTGTGCCCAAGTTGGAGCCTGTGGCTCAACAACGAGGACTAAAGGCATCTCCTCATTCCTAGGAGCGCTTGCCTCGACCACAAGAACCTAGGGTTCCGCAGGAGGGAGCTGCTCATCAGGCGAAACGAGACTGTCCCCGACAACCTCTCTACCGGAGGCTTCAGGAAGTCCTGCCGGGAAATGCTTTCCGGAGTTCAGCTTTCTTCTTTTTCTGGTCATCGTTGACCGGGATACTGATGGTTGAGTGAGGTGGAGAACAAATGTTCCTGGTTCCACAGTGAGCTTTTGCGTAGCGCACTTTGATAGATGATCAGCGATGATGTTTTCTACACGTGGAACATGCTCAGTTTGCAATCCATCAAAGTGTTCCTCCAGTTTCCTCACCTCTTCCACGTATGCTTCCATCAACGGACTCTGATAATGTTTGTTGACTTGTCTCACCACGAGTTGAGAATCTCCTCGGATGATCAGTTTCTTGATTCCCAACTCCATCGCGATCCTGAGTCCGGCAAG
Source organism: Elymus sibiricus (assembly GCA_039707655.1). Lineage (NCBI taxonomy): Eukaryota > Viridiplantae > Streptophyta > Magnoliopsida > Poales > Poaceae > Elymus > Elymus sibiricus. Next base: position 153,323,997 of record CM077671.1, on the reverse strand, counting down.
GAGCCCCTCATACTCAGCGGTGTTGTTGGTGGCTTCCTCCCAGGGAAAGTGCATTTGGACCACATATTTGAGATGCTCTCCGGTATGGGCGATGAGGAGCACGCTTGCTCCCGCACCCTGAAGTGAGAAAGCACCATCAAAGTACAAGATACATTCTTTAAGTGCTTCTTTACCGCGGAGAACTGTCTCTCGAACCTCTTCATCTGGTGTGGGTGTCCATTTTGCGATGAATTCCGCCAATGCCTTGCTATGGATTGTGGAATTGCTTTCATACTTCAAACCGTAACTTGACAGCTCTAGCGCCCATCCAATGATCCTGCCAGTGGCTTCGGGGTTCCTCAATATACGCTGCAGCGGGAAGCGAGTGACAACAGTGATTTCGTGGGCTTGGAAGTAGTGGCGTGGCTTCCTCGAGGCCATGAGAAGGCCGAAGATCAGCTTTTGCACTCCAGAGTACGTTGATCTAGCCCCTTGTAATAAGGAGCTGACAAAGTACACCAGTCGTTGTACCACTTTCTTCCTTGCCACTTCTTTGAAACTGCCTTCGCTTACCGGCTCAGGTTCCCCTTGGCTTTTATCTGGTCCTTCCGTGGATGTTTCGGTTCCACCCCCGGCGACATTAGTCGCAGCAGCTGCTCCTTCATCCACTTCTCGCTGCACCACCAGCGCTGCACTAACCACTTGATTTGTTGCCGCTGAGTATAGCAGCAATGGTTCTTGCGGTTTAGGTGCGACCAAAGTGGGAGCAGAGGAAAGGTAAGTTTTTAGGTCCTGCAACTCTGCTTCTGCTTTCGGGGTCCACTTCATCTGGCCGGCCTTGTTCAGAATCATGAAAAACGGTAGGGCATGCTAAGCGGATTTGGCGATGAACCTACTCAACGCAGCAATGCATCCAGCCAGGCACCTTACATCCTTTACAGACTTAGGTGCTTGTATCTGCTCGATTGCTTTGATCTTGTCGGGATTGGCTTCTATTCCTCACTGAGACACAAAGAACCCAAGCAGCTTGCCGGATGGGACACCAAACAAACACTTCTCAGGGTTGAGCTTCAAGTTGATCTTGTGCAAGTTGATAAAAGTTTCTTCCAAGTCTTTTATGAGAGTTGCTTTATCCTTGGTCTTGACTAATATGTCATCCATGTAAGCTTCCACGTTCCTGTGCAACTGAGGTTCTAATCCAATCTGCACGTCCATTGCAAAGATAGAACCAGCGCTTTTTAACCCGAAGGGCATACGTACAAAGCAGTACATGCCACATGGAGTTATGAACGCGATCTTTTCCTCATCTTCCTTGGCCATGAATATCTGGTGGTATCCGGAGTAGGCGTCCAAGAAGGAAAGCAAGTCACACACGGAAGTGGAGTCAACATTCTGATCGATGCGCGGGAAGGGAAAAGGGTCCTTGGGCATGCCTTGTTTAAATCAGTGAAATCAATGCAAAGCCTCCATTTCCCATTCGCCTTGCGCACCACTACCGAGTTGGCTAACCATGTCGGATGCAACACTCCTCTGACCAAACCAGTTGGTTCAAGTTTCTTGATTTCCTTGGCAATGAACTGTTGCCGCTCCAAGGCTTGCTTTCTGACCTTCTGCTTGATGGGCCTGGCATGAGTGTAGACAGCTAGGTGGTGCTCAATTACCTCCCTGGGAACACCGGGGATGTCAAATGGTTGCCGGGCAAACACATCGACATTCGCTCGCAGGAAGGCAACGAGCGCGCTTTCCTATTTGTCATTAAGGGTGGCACTAATGGTAAACGTACCATCAGTGCCGTCCTGCCTTGCCGAAACCTTCTTTGTTGCAGGGCAAGCGACCTTGGATTTCTTGCTAGTAGAACTCTCCAACAGGTCATCGACGGGCGCAGCGCACTCCGAAGAGGCACACTTCCCGGAGTCCTTGCCGGCGTCTCTGCTAGGCTTTTTCTCTTTCTTTGATTCCTTGTCGGGAGCTGGTGCCCCTGCGACTTCAGCTCCTACCGCGTCTCGATACATCTTGTCCACACATATGACTGCAACCTTTTTATCAGATGGGATGGAGATAATTCCTATGGGCCCTGGCATCTTTAAAGTGTTGTAAGCATAGTGGGATGCTGCCATGCACTTCGCTAGAGCTAGGCGACCAAGAATTCTGTTGTAAGGCAGGGGGAGCTCAACCACATAAAACAGCACATTCTCGTTCCGGTAGTTCAACTCCCCGCCAAACGTCATAGGCAAAGCGATCTTTCCCTTGGGTCAGCTTCTGCCGGGGTTGACTCCTTGGAATGTAGCCGTAGCCTCGAGCTCTCCGTCAGGGATCTGCATCCTTTCAACCACCTCAGGGGAGATCAAGTTCAACCCTGCCCCGCCGTCAACTAACATCTTGGTTACTTTGAGGTTGCGGGTTGTTGGGGAGACCAACAACGGCAAACATACGACTGCAGTGGTGCAGTCAGGATGATCCTCTTCATCAAAGATGATAGGCATGAGGGAACATTTGAGCGGCTTTCTGGATTCTGCGACTAGCTCCACGGCGTTGATCTCATGCGCCCACTGCTTGAGCTGGCGGTGAGAGGAAAGCAAGGATGCACCCCCGTCAACACACATAACTTTAGTTGCCTTCTGGAACTCTTGATCACTGGATTCTTCATCATCCTCATCATTACTCATGTTGTTGTCTTCTTCTATCTTCTCACGGCCTCTAGCAGGTTTTTCCTTCTGCTGCGGGGTCTTGCCGCGGAGGCCTCCTCTACCACCATGGCCCTTCCCGGTAGCTCCATCTTGGCCCTTCTCCTTGTCGTGCTTCTCGTATTCAGCCTTCTGCTTTTCATCAAGCTGCTCAACTTTGCGGCATTCTTGGAGATCATGGCCCTTGGTGTGGTGGATCCTGTAGTACGGCCTGTCAGACCTTCTGGTTTTCTCTGCTGCTGCGGTCTCCAGGCAATCAGCGCACGCGGCAGCTCCCTTGCCGGAGGTCTCGGCCTTCTTGCCGGCAGCGAGATTACTAGAGCCCTCAACGGCCAATACCGCTTTCCCTTTGCGCTTCTTGTTGCGCCTTTGGTTTCTCCATTTCGAGTCAGGGGCATCGTTGTCGTCATCGGAGTCGACTTCGACACCAGCCTCCTCTCTAGGGAGTCGCCTCCCTTCCTCAGCATGAGCACACTTGTCTGCCAAGGTGTACAGCTAATTGACGGTCTTGGGGAGCTTCACATTCATCTTGGCCCGCATCCTCCTGTTGTGCACGTTCGAATGGAACGCGACAATCAAGGCTGCAGGGTGTATCTCTGGAATGTGGCGATGCACTCGACTGAATCTCTGGATGTACTTCCGCAAAGTTTCTCCCTCCTTCTGTGGGAGGACTTGCAGGTCGCTGGGCTGTCCTGACACTTGGTGGCCACCTGTGAAGGCACCGACAAACTCGTTGCACAAGTCAGCCCATGATGAAATGGAGTTCTTCAGCAGGAGCATCAGCCATGATCTCACATTTGGCTTGAGTGCCTAAGGGAAATAATTGGCGAGCACCTTCTCATCTCTTCCTCCGGCGGCCCGAACAACTATAGTATAGATGCCCAGGAACTCTGCCGGGTTTAGCTTCCCATCGTATTTCTCCGTCAGCTCCGGCTTGAAGGCTCGGGCCGATGGCCAGTGGATCTGTCGCAGCTCACGAGTGACAATAGGGCACCCAACCTCATAAGGCAGGTACCCGCCAACACTGGGCACGGGGTCGCCAGCATCTGGGCCGTCGCGCCTGTCAGATTGGCGGTGTGCTTCCCGGCGTTGCTCGATGGTGATGCATGAATCTTCCCTTCGCCGATCGTTCAGGACACGTCGCTGGTCCCGGTGGTCGTGCGAGCCTAATGAGACCATGTATGCCTCATCGGGCTCGTCTGCATGTGGAGCTTGTCATGGCTGCCTCTGGGCCTGTTGTTGCGGAGGGGATTGCACTGTTGGTGCGGCCCCTTCTACTTGACCGTCAGCTCGGGCCGCCGTCGCCGTCCGCGGGTATCCTGATGGCTCTACATGCTGTGATCTGCCGGCTTCGACGAAGCTGATGAAACTCTGGATGGTTGCTCTCCACTCGTCCATCTTGTCCGCCGCCAGCGGGAAGCTTAGCACCAGTTGGGCCCGCGCCATCGCTTCTGCAGCTGTGGCTGGCATGGCTCAGGAGTCGGACCGCGACGTCGCTTGACTCCTGGTAGAACCAAGAGGAGCATTGGCGTGCCCTTGTCGCCGTGCACCGGTCGCAGAGGCGGTTTGACGTGGAGGAGGTCGAGCTTGTGGGTCTACGGTCTCGCTTGGCGCTCCGTCTTGCTCCGGGCGAGGCCCTTGTCCAGCAGCCGCGCCTGCAACAGGCACTGCTGGAGGACCACGGCCGCCCCCAGAATGGGCACTGCTGCTGCGGCCACGGCCACCAGTGCGGCATGGAGGTGGAGACGGATTTTTCTCCCCTCCGGTGGCACTAGGGGCGGGCTCGCCAAGATGTTGTTGATGTTGCTCTTCTTTAGCGTTCCTCGCTCCAGCTTCGACCGCGGGAGACAGGACGATGGCGCTGCCTGCGCCAGTCGCGTCACCCATGACGCATGCCTCATTCGTCGCCGCCGTGGTGCCAATGGCGGCCGCGGTCGTCTGCGAGGGGGCCTTCGAAGTGGAGGGATGTGCGGCTACGTCGGTCTTCTTCTTGGGAGCCATGGATGAAGAAGATGGTGATGAAGATCGTGACGCCGCTTACGAACTCAGGTTCGCGCAAATGACGCCGCCCCATACCTGGGGCGCCAAAGATGTCGGGGCATGGATGCACACGATGACCTATGGGACCAAGGGCCCCTTTGTGGTTCGGCAGGGGTGAGGTCAACTTGCACAAAGAGTAGAGGTCATGAGACGGCAAGACGATGAGGATGCTGGTGTTTTACCCAGGTTCGGGCCGCTGAGAAGCGTAAAACCCTACTCCTGCTTTGGTGGATTGATTGGAGGAACACGAAGCACACGCAGCGCTCGAACCCGGCAAGGTTTGTCTTTGGGGGAGCTACTACGCAAGTACAAGTGTCCAAAAGTCCGAATCTTGGGCCTCCTTTTATAGGTCAAGGGGCAACCACAGTGGCAAAACAATCATTATCTAGTGATTAGATAGCTAACAGAGCTATCGTACCTAACTCTAGCATTTAGGACAAAATACCATGATTGCTAGTCAAGGTGGCGTGCGGGGGTGCATCCTCGGCAAGCTCCTTCCACCGCTTAACTGGCTGTTGCTTAGTGTCTTGACACGACTCTGGACGGGTGTCATCTGGATATAATCTGTCTTCCGGTGCGTCGCCACATGCTTAGCGAGAGCCACTTAGCCACCTGGGGGCTCGACACCGCATCGATAACTGACTGGTGTTGCGATGCGGTGGAGCGGTGGCCGATCGGCTCGCGGCTGCCGGGAGATGGCTTGCCGGGTCTTCCTGAATATGCGCGTGCCTCGGCCCCCGGCAGGTATCGGCGACGTGGCTGGCGCCTTTTGGGCCCCTCCTGGGCCGTTAGCCAGTGTAGGCTGCCTCTGCCAGGGTCTTGGTCTTCTTGATGCGCTCTTTGATCATACTTAGAGCGGCTTCTCTGGTTTGGACTAGGTCTCAATGGGGGTTCGCTTCCACTGCTTGTGCATAAGTCAGGGGCACTGGGTACCCCATTCCTAGTGCACTGACATCAAGTATTTCATTTTTCTTAAGAGGGTGATCAGGCAAAGCATTAAGCAATTGGAGAAGCCTCCCCCAAGCTTGTGGGAAACTCTCTTCTTCAATTTGCACAAAGTTAAATATTTCCTGTAAGGCGGCTTGTTTCTTATGAGCAGTAAAATATTTTTCAGAAAAGTATTAAATCATATCCTGGGGACTACGCACACAACCAGGAGCAAGAGTATTGTACCATATCCTAGCATCACCCTTTAATGAGAATGGAAATAATTTGAGAATATAGTAGTAGTGAATCTTCTCATCATGAGCAAAGAGGGTGGCTATATCATTCAGCTTAGTAAGATGTGCCATTACAGTTTCAGTTTCATAGCCATGAAAAGGACCAGATTCAACCAAAGTAATTAACTTTGGGTCGACAGAGAATTCCTAATCCTTATAAGTAACAAAGATAGGTGAAGTAGCAAACTTAGGATCACATTTCATTCTAGCATTCAAAGTCTTTTCCTTATACTTGCATAATTATTTCTTAAGATCATCTCTATGCTTTCAAGAAAGGATTTCTCTAGCTATTTCTCCATCTAAAACATAACCTTCACATATCTTAGGCATTTCAAATCTAGGAGAGCTAGGTCTAGTAGGTGTATCATAGTTCTTAGTTCCAAAGACTTCATGAGTTTCAACAATCTCATCAGTTTAAATAATTTCATTCTCTTTATCTCTAGCAATTTGTTCATCAAGAAATTCACCTAGTGGCACATTATCATCAAGCATGGTACTAGCATCATCACAAGCAGCATTCATAGCAAAAGTAGCATCATCAATAACTTGCGACATATTATGATTAATAGCATGTGGTGGTGTTGCAAGCTTACTTATAACTGAAGGTGAATTGAGTGCATAGCTAGATGGCAGTTCCTTACCTCCCCTCATCTAAGAGGGAAAAATCTTGGTTTTTGGATCCTTCAGATTCTTCATAGTGATCAATTGATATAAATCCCAAGTGACTCAACCAATATAGCTATGCTCCCTGGCAACAGCGCCAAAAGAAGGTCTTGATAACCCACACGTATAGGGGATCGCAACAGTTTTCGAGGGTAGAGTATTCAACCCAAATTGATAGATTCGACACAAGGGGAGCAAAAGAATATTTTCGAGTATTAGCAGTTGAGTTGTCAATTCAACCACACCTGGAGATTAAATATCTGCAGCAGAGTGATCAGTAGCACAGTAATATGATAGTTTTGATAGCAGTAGTAGCAGTAATAGTAACGGTAGCAGTGATAGCAATAGTTTCGTAGCAAGTGTAACAGTAGCAGTAACAATAGTAACTTAGCAAGAACAATATGTTGAAAACTCGTAGGCACGGGATCGGTGAACTCGTTGGAGAATATTCATCATATAATAGTCATAACCTAGGGCGACACAGAACTAGGTCCAGTTCATAAATGTAATGTAGGCATGTATTCCGTAAATAGTCATACGTGCTTATGGAAAAGAACATGCATGGCATCTTTTGTCACACCCTCCCTGGCAGCGGGGTCCATAAGGAAACTAAGGGATATTAAGGCCTCCTTTTAATAGTGAACCGGAACAAAGCATTAACACTTAGTAAATACATGAACTCCTCAAACTACGGTCATCGCCGGAAAGTATCCCAACTATTGCCACTCTAGGGTTTACAGATCATAATACATAGCAGGTGCATATGACTAGCATGATCAGATCAAGAACAAAGATATAATGGTCATAACATAAATGGTTCAGATCTGAAATCATGGCACTCAGGCCCTATTGACTAGCATTAAGCATGGCAAAGTCATAAGAACATCAATCTCAGAACATAGTGGATACCAGGGATCAAGCCCTAACAAAACTAACTCGATTACATGATGAATCTCATCCAACTCCTCACCGACCAGCAAGCCTACGAACGAATTACTCACACCCGGCGGGTAGCATCATGGAATTGGCAACGGAGAAGGCTTGATGATGACGAAGACCGATGATTCCCCTCTTCGGAGCCCCAAAAGGGATCCAGATATGGCCTCCCGATGAAGAACAGGAGGTGGCGGGGGCACCGTATGTTAAAACGCGATGAAACTTTCTCTCTGATTTTTTCTCCGGAAATAGGATTTTATAGCGCTGGAATTAGGGTCAGTGGGGCCCCGAGGTGGACCCAACCCACCAGGGCGCCGTGGTGTACCGTGCCCAACTAGGGCACCCCCTCCGGTGGTTCTTAGCTCCAGTAATTTTTATTTATTATAAAATAAATCTCCAAAATTTTTGTCCAGTTCCACGAACTTTTATTTCTGCACAAAAACAACACCATGGTAGTTCTGCTGAAAACAGCGTCAGTCCGGGTTAGTTTCATTCAAAGCATGCAAATTAGAGTCCAAAACAAGAGCAAAATCATGAGGAAAAGTAGATACGATGGAGACGTATCAGTTAGCAGAAGGTTGTGCCTACTAGATTCATCAACTTCATACCTTTCAAAAATGATACATTAATAAGGTTGATCAAGTCTTACTAACAACCTCTTCCGATTAGCATGAAACTGAAGAACTTTCATAAAACACTAAGTTACCTCAATGGGGATATGCATATCCCCAACAATAAGTATGTCATATTTCTTTTTGGCAGTAGGTAGAGGTAGTTGAAAACTTCCAATAGTGAGTGTAGGAGATTCTTCAATAACATTTATACCATTCACATGGAATTGTTTCTTCAGAAAGTGTACCGTATGCTCATTACCATGGATATGAAAAGTGACTTTGCTTTTATTGCAATCAATAACAACCCCTGTAGTATTCAAAAAGACTCTACCAAGGATAATCTATATGTTGTCGTCCTCAGGCATCTCAAGAATAATAAAGTCTGTTAAGATAGTAACATTTGCCACAACAACGGGAACATCCTCACAAATACCGATAGGTATGGAAGTTGATTTGTCAGCCATTTGCAATAATATTTGAGTAGGTGTGAGTTTATTCAAATCAAGTATTTTATATGAAGAGAAAGCCATAACATTAACAACAGCTCCCAAATCACACAAAGCGGGTTTGACATAATTTCTTTTAATGGAGCAAGGTATAGTTGGTATTCCACGATCTCCAAGTTTTTTAGGCACTCCATCCTTAAAAGAGTAATTAGCAAGCATGGTGGAGATTTCAGCTTTAGGTATCTTCCTTTTATTAGTGATGACGTCTTTCATGTATTTTGCATAAGGGGCCATCTTTAAGATATCAGTTAAGCGTGTACACAAAAAGACTGGCCTAATCATTTCAGCGAAGCGTTCAAATTCTTCATCATCCTTTCCTTAGATGGTTTAGGTGGAAAGGGCATGGGTTTCTGAACCCATGGCTCTCCTTCTTTACCATGTTTTCTAGCCATAAAGTCTCTTTTATCATATCATTTATTTTTAGGTTGTGGGTTATCAAGATCAATAGGAGGTTCTATTTCAACATCATTATCTGGTTCTTTATCATTGTTCGGTTGAGTATCTTTATGAACATCATCATTATTATGTTCATTATCACTAGGTGAATGTTCATTACCAGATTGAGTTTCAGCATCGGAAATTGAGACATCATTATCTTTAGGAGGTTTTTCTATCTCAGGTTCACTAGAGGTATGCAAAGTCCTATCATATTTCTTTTTCTTTTCTTTTTAGAAGGACTAGGTGCATCAGTGTTAATTCTTTGAGAATCTTATTCAATTCTTTTAGGATGACCTTTGGGATAAAGAGGTTCTTGGGTCATTCTACCTCCTCTAGTCACTACTCTAATAGCATGATCATTCATTTTATTACTCATTTCATTAAGCAATTCTCTTTGAGATTTAGCAACTTGTTGTAACTGGGTTTGAACCAAAGAGGCATGTTTTCCTACACCTCTAACATCATTAATGATTCAAAATAACAAGTCACTCAAGCGAGCAATCATATCAGAATTATATTTCAATTGTTTCAGAACATTTGCATTGAAATGATCTTATTTCCCAATGTAGTTATCAAACTCATATAAGCATTGACTAGGATGTTTATTGTAAGGGATATCATTTTCATCAAACTTTAATAAATAATTTACCTCTACCACCTGTTGAGGTGGTGGTGTGTTAAGGCCATGTATTTCTTCAATAGGTGGTAAATTCTTAACATCCTCAGCTTTGATACCTTTTCCCTTCATACATTTGTTTGCCTCTTGCATATATTCAGGACTGAGAAATAAGATACCCCTCTTCTTCGGAGTGGGTTTAGGTGCTGGTTTAGGGAGAGTCCAATCATCATAATTATTCAATATATTATTCAATAGTTACTCACCTTGTTCAACAGTTCGTTCCCAGAAAACACAACCACCACAAGTATCTAGGAAGTCCCTAGAAGCATCAGTTAGTCCATTATAGAAGATATCAAGTATTTCATTTTTCTTAAGAGGGTGATCAGGCAAAGCATTAAGCAATTGGAGAAGCCTCCCCCAAGTTTGTGGGAGACTCTCTTCTTCAATTTGCATGAAGTTAAATATTTCTTGTAAGGTAGCTTGTTTCTTATGAGCAGGAAAATATTTTTCAGAGAAGTAGTAAATCATATCATGGGGACTACGCGCACAACCAGGAGCAAGAGTATCGTACCATATCTTAGCATCACCCTATAATGAGAATGGAAATAATTTAAGAATATAGTAATAGTGAATCTTCTCATCATGAGCAAAGAGGGTGGCTATATCATTCATCTTAGTAAGATGTGCCACTACAGTTTCTATTTCATCGCCATCGAAAGGATTAGATTCAACCAAAGTAATTAACTCTGGGTCGACAGAGAATTCATAATCCTTATCGGTAACAAAGATAGGTGAAGTAGCAAACTTAGGATCACATTTCATTCTAGCATTCAAAGTGTTTTCTTTATACTTGCATAATAATTTCTTGATATCATCTCTATCCTTACAAGCAAGGATTTCTCTACCTATCTCCTCATCCATAATGTCACACTCAGGTACCTTAGGCATTTCAAATCTAGGAGAGCTAGGTCTAATAGGTGTTTCATTGTTCTCAGTTTCAAGGACTTCATGAGTTTCAGTAATCTCATCAGTTTCAATAATTTCATTCTCTTTAGCTCTAGCAATTTGTTCATCAAGAAATTCACCTAGTGGCACATTATCATCAAGCATGGTACTAGCGTCATCATAAGCATCATTCATAGCAGAAGTAGCATCATAAATAACTTGCGACATATTAGGATTAATAGCATGTGGTGGTGTTGCAAGTTTACTCTTAAGCGAAGGTGAAACAAGTACAGAGCTAGATGGCAATTCCTTACATCTCCTTGTTTTAGAGGAAAAAAATCTTGGTTCTTGTATCCTTCAGATTCTTCAGAGTGATCAATTGATATAAATCCCAAGTGACTCAACAAATATAGCTATGCTCCCCAGCAACGGCGCCATAAAAAGGTCTTGATAACCCACAAGTATAGGGGATCGCAACAGTTTTCGAGGGTAGAGTATTCAACCCAAATTTATAGATTTGACACAAGGGGAGCCAAAGAATATTTGCAAGTATTAGCAGTTGGGTTGTGAATTCAACCACCTGGAGATTAAATATCTGCAGCAGGGTAATCAGTAGCACAGTAATATGATAGTTTTGATAGCATTAGTAACAGTAACAGTAACGGTAGCAGTGATAGCAATGATTTTGTAGCAGTTGGAACAGTAGCAGTAGCAATGGTAACTTAGCAAAAACAATATGTGTAAAACTCGTAGGCACTGGATCGATGAACTCGTTGGATAATATTCATCATATAACTGTCATAACCTAGGGTGATAGAGAACTAGCTCCATTTCATAAATATAATGTAGACATGTATTCTATAAATAGTCATACGTGCTTATGGAAAGGAACTTGCATGACATATTTTGTCCTACCATCCCGTGGCAGCAGGGTCCATAAGGAAACTAAGGGATATTAAGGCCTCCTTTTCATAGAGAACCGGAACAAAGCATTAACAAATAGTGAATACATGAACTCCTCAAAGTACGGTCATCACCGGAAACTATCCCGACTATTGTCACTCTGGGGTTTACGGATCATAACACATAGCAGGTGCATATGACTAACAAGATCGGATCAAGAACATAGATATAATGGTCATACCATAAATGGTTCAGATCTGAAATCATGGCACTCGGGCCCTAGTGACAAGAATTAAGCATGGCAAAGTCGTAGCAACATCAATCTCACAACATAGTGGACACTAGGGATCAAGCCCTAACAAAACTAACTCGATTAAATGATGAATCTCATCCAACTCCTCACTGACTAGCAAGCCTACGAAGGAATTACTCACTCCTGGTGGGGAGCATCATGGAATTGGCGATGGAGAAGGCTTGATGATGACGAAAACCGAAGATTCCCCTCTCCAGAGCCCCAAACGGGCTCTAGATCTGGCCTCCTGATGAAGAACAGGAGGTGGCGGCGGCTCCGTATCGTAAAACGCGATGAAACTTTCTCTCCTATTGTTTCCTTCGAAAATAGGAATTTATAGTGTTGGAATTAGGGTCACTGGGGCCACGAGGTGAGCACAACCCACCAGGGCGTGCCTGGAGGGGGTGGCACGCCCTGGTGTATCGTACCCAGCCAGGGCACCCCCTCCGGTGGTTCTTGGCTCCAGTATTTTTTATTTATTGTAAAGTAATTCTTTGAATAGTTTTGTCCAGTTCCGAGAACTTTTATTTCTGCACAAAAACAACACCATGGTAGTTTTCCTGAAAACAGCGTGAGTCCGGGTTAGTTTCATTCAAATCATGCAAATTAGAGTCCAAAACAAAAGCAAAAGCGTTAGGAAAAGTAGATACGATGGAGACGTATCAGCACATCGCGCCGCTCCATGCGCACTCGCAGCCCGTGTGGGAGTACGAGGACGCGATGGACCCAATGAGGCTGCACCCACCGGCCTGACGCATCCTGAGTTCGAACGGGCCGTGACAGCCCTGGTTGGCTTCATCCCCGACGATCCTCCTGAGGCCACGGGCCTGCTGTATGGCCAGGACGACCGAGCGGACCTAGTCGCTCTCATGCCTCCCTTCAACGAATGGGGGCTCGTGCCGAGCAGCGAGGGGTCAATGGGGAGTTCCCCCGTTGAGGTGTCGTCCTCCACCGAAGACGGTGACAGCGAAGGATCGAAGGCGACGGAGGAGGAGGAAGTGGCCGGCCAGGGGCCGCCGCCGAGCCACTGCTAGTCTCTGTGTGGCTTCGGGGACGACGACGATGATGCCGATGAGCTGCCCCATGCGATGACTCCTCGGCCCTCTGACCTGACGAGGGCGATGGGAGCCCACTCCTCCGACCCCCAGGCACAAACCGCCAGGGTCCTCACCAACGAGGTGGCCGACGCTCCTTGGGCAAACGCGCCCTCACAAGGGACTCTCCAGGCCCCCGAAAAGGGGAGAGACCCGACCGGATCCTCCAAGGACCGCGCTGAGCGACCTACATGCATCACCAGGGAGGTGCCTGAGGGCGGCGGGGGCGCACCGTCTGCCGCCGAGAAGAAAAGGAAATGGGATGTTGGGGACGATTAAGTGCTTGAATCTGTGCTCATACCTCGCACCCGCGACTTGCTTCCTCATGTTAACTCTTTGTCCGCGCAGGCGCCAGGGCGGCAACAAGGGGAAGAAGAAGAAGACGGACGCCAGGGCGAAGGTGACATCCGCCCCGATGGCGACATCGGCGCTCGGCCGCAATCTTTGTGGGCGTGGGGGCGCCTCGTGTCGGGCCAGCGCCACGCCTGGGCGTACTAGAGTCGCGGTGACACCCAGCTCCTCCTCTGGGCAGCAGGGGAGCCAATCACCGAAGCAGTTGAGGCCCGGCCCCCGGTGCCTCTTATTGTAGCCGCAATGCCCCAGCATGCGGAGTTGGAGCCAGCACCGCGGCCATCCTTAGGTGTCCCCACTCCCGCGGCAGGGTACGGCACGGGGGGCCTCCAGGGGCCACCTCAAGCCGGGACTGCTTCTAGGGCCGACAAAGCTAACGTGGAGGCCCCGCCTCATGCGCCGCAGGGGCCAGTCGCGGAGGAAAGGACGGAGCGCGCGGTGCCCCAAGAAGAGAATGTAGAGACCCCTTTGGTTGAGGCGACGACCAGCGCCGAGGCACCGACGCTCTGCCCGGCTCTCGCGCTCATGAGCCACAACCCCCCGCTTAGGCAAGAGGCCCTTTCCGTCGTTCGGGCCACACTCGACCGGCTTGTGGGAGACTTCCAGGATGAGTGGCACACCTTGCCGAGGAGCGCCTGGAGCTCATCATGAGGCTGCAGCGGCTCGACACCGACCTCGCGGCGAGCAATAAGGAAACTGCCGAGGCAAAGGAGGCCCGCGAGGGCACCCTTGCAGAGAAGGCGGAGGTCACCAAGCGCTGTGAACAAGCGGAAGACGACTTGAAGGCGCTTTGGGATGATCGGGGTGCGCAGGCGCAGCGGCTCCAGCTACGGGAAGACGGCCTCAAGACCCGTGAAGCGCAGCTTGCCGATCGCGACACTGAGCTGACGAGGGCGGCGGCCCGGCAGACCGCGGAGTGCGAGCGCCTGGAGGTGCAGTAGTGCGAGGTGACCGAAGCTCAGGAAGCCCATGCGAAGCGCGTCTCCGAGGTGAACACCGCGCTGGACACTAGGGAGAAGAAGATTCAAGCCGACGCTGACACGAAGGCAGCGGCGGACCGCGCTGCCTTTTCTTCTCTCGAGCTCAGGGCTCGCACGGCCTTCCGCTGCTTGTGCAGGGGGGTTTCGATGCTCCTCTTGCTACCCCTGACACCGGCTACGTCGAGCTTTCCGCTATGCTCGTGGGGGAGCTTGAGGACATGGCACGGAAGGTGGACAGCATCCTGGAGGAGGAATGCCCAGACATGTTCTCCATGACGGCGACCCAAGTCTTCAGCCACCTTCTTCTCTACGACCCGAACTTGAACTTCGACGAGGTGATAGGCCCCATCCCTGAAGAATCCCCCGATCGCCTGGAGGCAGCCGTGGAGGGCCCGGTGAGCAAGCTGCATGGGAAGTTCTCCCGCGACAACTGCGACGACGGCGGTGACGGTGTTGATACTTCTTTCGTTGTCCTACAAGACTGAATCTGCCTTGCGGCAGTGTAAGGCGATGGTTTTAATGTTCGAAACACTATAAGCTTGTAATGACTGCTTGTGACCCGCGGGTTTCCCTTTCGTGCTTGGTTTTTGTCCAGCTTGCCTTTATGCTCTGTGTCAGCAGGGCCCAGTCCCACGCATTTCTCAACCGTCGCTGGGTTGTCAGGTCGTGGTGCCTAGACAAGGCCAGGAGGTGAGCGGCTTCGGGAGGTAGTGAAGGCTCCTGAGGTGCGATGCTCAAGAACCTCCCTTTGATGTATGAGCGGCCCGCGTGAGGAACGACGCCAGCAACGGCGAGGCCACCCCGGGAAATTCTCATACTTAGCCCCAAAAACATGCGCTTGCCAGTTTATGTTTGGGCGTCGCGTGAGGAAACTAGGCACCAAGGGTCTTAGTGGGATGACGTGCACGGGGGTAGGCCCGCGAGCTAGAGCCCGATCCCTTGGGTTTTTGGGCGTTGCTGGGACTAACTCGCGCATAGCTACCGTGCCTAGCCCCCGCTCACATGAGGCCCAAGGGGAAACTGGTTAGTGAGCATCGCAGGGCGAGGTGACGCCTTTGATCGACCATCCACCAGTGCAGAGCATGGGGCTTCCATTGGGCGTGGACATTCTCGCGGTTCGACAGTTATTCTGCTAGTGCGGGGCATGGGGCTTCCACTTGGGCATGGGCATAGTCGCGGTTCGACAGTTATTCCGCTAGCGCGGAGCATGGGGCTTCCACTTGGGCATGGGCGGGAGTCCTCCCGAGGCCAAGGGGTGGTGCTCCAGTAGGCTCCAGGGCATGTACAACCCCAACCTCATTCTTATGTGAGAGGGTCACGAGCGGCGATAAGAGGGGTCGAATATTCCAGGAATTGGGCTCAGGAATTCCTTCCTCCGTCTTCAGGCGGTTTGCACCTAGTCCTTTCGGCGCGGGTGCGCACTTATGCAATCCTAGGACATGGGGGCGATGCGCGTCGGGCAGTCGTCCCGAGGCCATCATATGAAGGGGTTGGACACCGAGGACCCACTGAGGTGATGTGTGCAGGCCTGGCCCGCCAGACAGAGCTCGGTGACTCGGGTTTAGCGACGCTGCAGGGATGGACCCGAGCACATACGCCGTGTCGAGTTCCCTCATATGTTGACCAAGGGAGGAATCGCCTGAAGCATAGCGCCCGAGGTAGCAAAACACCTCACGGCAGTTATGCAATATCTGACTGCGCCTTTGTTTGCCTTCTCGCGGCGGCTCCTTGAAAGGGCGAGACACCAAGGACCCTGCAAGGTGACGTGCACGGGAGCAAGCCCGCTAGACAGAGGTCAATCGCTTGCATTTATCAACGATGTAGGGACAAACCCAAGCACAGACGCCATGTCCTGCCCCAGTCATGAGATGGCCGAGGGAAGGGTCGCGAGGGCGCGGCAAATGCAAGTGGTGGCGGAGCACCAGGCACAAGGCTTAAGCAAGCGTCATGAATTCATGAGAGGATAACCAAATTCGCTACACAACCAAAAGGTGCGGAGGCCAGGGGGGAACCCTTGCCCGCTAAAGGATAATGCAGCCCGGAGGGCTCCCTCAATTTTAATCAACCAAAAAGTCACACGGCGATTACGTTGCCGCGGGAGCGTCCGACTGCTTGGCGAAGCGTACCACGGAAGTCTACCTCTCAGGGACTGGATGGTTCCAGAAGTCTTGGGGGCCCGTGAGGATCCGACGCCTCGCGAGGCACCCTTGCGAGTTGCATGAGTCTTTGGAAGGTGGCGCCAATGTTCTCCAGGCCAAAGGGTATACGGGTGTGGCTGGCGGCGACACCCCTGCCTCGCCCTTCCTGCGGCGCCAAGAAAAGGCCATGCGAACTGGCGTCGTTGATTCCCGCGATGTCGATGCACATGCGTACCTTGCCGTTGGCTTGGTGGGCCGCCCTGGTCGAGACACACCGCACATGGCCCTAGCCTCCCGCAGCCTACCATTTTCCCGGGCGATGAAATCATGTGCCCCTGGTGCCTGGCGCTACTTTCTTTGCTCGCGGGGCCGCGGGTCGAAGCACGCCTCCAAGTGGTGCCCGACCACGTCCCTCGTCACACGGGTCAGGTCGGATGCCTTCCAAATGGAAGCCCCCGATCCTGGCTTGCGGGAGGCGCCAGGCGTGCCTTCCTATGCTGGGGGGAGGCAGGCGCAGGCGACGGGCACGGGGTTTGCAACGCTGGTGCTAGGCGCCGTGTTCTTCGCCTTGGGTGGGCCTTGGGTGGGTAGCAGTTGCTTCTTCCTTGGGGGCACGGCCTCTTGTGGCCTGAAATTTCCCTCGTCATCGGAATGCTCGACCGTAGCGGCTTTGTATGCATGCTCAAGGGAGCAGACCACATCCTTTTTGTCGCAGGTAACGGTGATGACGCCGCTGCAGCCCGGAATCTTGAGGACGTTATAGCCGTGGTGATTCGCCACCATGAACTTGGCTAGCACTAGGTACCCCAGAATTGCGTTGTTCGGGAGGCTGATGTGTGCCACATCGAAGTTGATGATCTCGGTGTGGTAGTTGTCGCGTGAGCCGAAGGTGACCGGGAGGCGGACCTGCCCTAGGGGGTGGGACTTTGGCCATTTTCAAAATTACGTTTAAATAGTTTAAAATTGGCAAAAACTTTCTCTATGAAAAAGAAGCATATTTTCATGAGCTTTCCAACGCCGGCTAGCCGTTTAAATATCATTTGCATCAATCGGACTAGCCGTTTCCAAATTAACCAAAAAATACGAACCCGACTGTTCGTTTTCAGAAATTCCACCATTTTTGAAATTCCTCTTTAACCGTAGGGAATTTGGGAAAACTTTCAACATGCGAAATGAGCGGATTTGTAGCAGCTATCCAACGCCATCTCATTTGCCTCATTACGATAAATGTTTTAGAAATAGGCTCGAAAATACGATTCACATTTTTTTGTAGGAAGAACAACGGTTTTCAAAACAGCTCTTAAACCGTGTACATTTTGCCAAAACTTCAACCTAGGCTGTGACACTAGTGTCCATAGCTTTCCAACGGTATATCGTAACCCCCATTTGGACACTTTTTAGCTGAAGTTTAACCAAGCACTCGGGGAAGTTCAAGTGCTACTGTTGCGTCTGGTTATGTAGTTATCAGAATATTATTTCTCATCCCATGATCAGAATAGTGTTTATGTATATATATGCATATATCTCTATGTCTGTGTGTGTGCGCGCATGCGCATGCTCAAAATTCTGTCTAGAATCTCACCATGAACTATATCGTAACAAATAATGAGAAGACTATATCTATCTTGGTCAAATTATCCCGTACTATGCGTCGGTTTAAGTGACATACCACGCGGGTCGACAAATTGGCGCATGTCATCCATAACAACACGAGGGAGTGTCTATAGACAACAGCAGTGCATGCATGGCCCGAGCCACATATGTATGAAATCCTTGTACGATGTTTTCAAATACTAAACGCACAACTTTCGCCGCCACATGTACATGTGTCTGCTGGACTAGAATGCCCCTGTACTGAGGTTAACGACCAATATATAGCCCCACGCTCACACTTCAAGCCGACGGGAGGGATTCAGTGTGTACGATGCGTTTGAATTTAGGTTAGAAATCAATGCATATGTCAACTATGTACAATAACACACATCAACAAGAAGAATCCACCTTGGTCAAATTAACATCTCTACTGCTGTCGGTCAAAGTGACGGCCCACGTGGACATGGATGCGCCTGTGTGACGCCGATGACCACGTGAGAGAGTGTGTAACAAAACAACGACTGCACGAGGCCCACACATATGTATACATGTAATTAAGTGTTTATTTAGTTAGTACCCAATGGAACTTTAATGTCACTTGACTCAGAAACTGTAAGTAGACTTATGAAGAGGATCGATCACAACGCGTATAGTATATGTATGCACCCCCACCCCCCATTTCGAGATGATGGGATTGGTTCATGGGTTATATATATATGCATGCGCTCAAAAACATTGGTCCATGGCATATCATAACACATACCTAGAAGGATCCACCTTGGTCAAAACCATAATAGGTGACCACACATGGGCCCCATAGACTGACGCGTCACCGATTACCATGTGAGGGAGCCACTAAGGACCAACATCAGTTCTATGTGCCCAAGAATATGTATGGGTTTTGTTTTTTATGTCAAAATGCCCACTGCATGACTTTGTTGCAGTGCGTGCTTCACAAATTGGGAAGTCCCCACGCTAAAGAATGCATGCAATATGCATTTCTCCTCCCACTCCTCTCGGCCCATGAAGTTTGAGCGGTAGGAGGTACTCATGAGTATGACATGTCAATCTTTGGTGTGGAATCTCACCATGATCTACCGCAACACAGAGAATGAATCCACCTTGGTCTAACCCCTCCCGGTGTGGTTCAAAGTGTTAGACCACATGGGCCCACGAATGGGCGCGTCACTAATAACGCACAAAGATTGTCCGAGGGATTACCACCATCGTGTACATGCGTCCAAAACACATGCATGACGTTAGTGTTGTGTCTTGTTTCAAATATTCAATGCACAACTTTGATAATTTGGGGTGGCAACTGCCTCACAAAATGGAGAAAGGCTCATGCGACGAAGTGTGCAGGAACGACCCCCCTCTCCCCCCCCCGCGCGACCACCACCGAAAACACCACTTCGAGGCGCGTCAAACTATTTTTATGTAGAAAACCGGTGACACATGAGTCCATTTTAAAATTATAAAATGTTCATTTATCATTCAAAAAAAATGCATTAACCAAGTTTCCAGGAATTCATTGGGGGAATTCATATGTGCCCTTGGGTTGATGTTTAGTCCCCATGCAATAAATGGTAAGAAACCTCGAACATCTTGGCATCGTGGAAAACATTGAAAAACTTGGTTTTTAGACAGCTCGACCTCAAATTTCAAAAAATATTCATTTTTAAATTGAAATAAATCCAAAAATCAGCTGAAAATCATGAAACTAGGGATTCTGTTTCATGATACATATATCATTTTTGTGATAATTTTGGCCAAATTGGAGACAAGTTTTTGATATACTTTTCTTACAAACGGGAGATTATTAAAGGTTGGTACACACATTTATCACGTTACCCTCACAAAAAATTCTTAAAGTATTCAGCCATGTGCGTTGGTCCAAAGAAAATATTACGTACCACCATGAGCCCCGCTTGCCGTAGGAGCGGATGTTAGTTGATGGGACGCATGCGAGCAGTCCGCTGCTTAGGCTGACCGTGAGGCGTGCGAGCAGGTGTGTAAATTGACGGGCGTGCGAGCAAGCCACTGCGCTGGCTCACCAGGAGACATGCGAGCTAGTGTGTGAATTGAGGGGACATGTGCGAGCAGTCCTCTGCGCAGTCTCACCAGGAGACGTGCGAGCAGGGGTGTGAAATAATGGGAGGCATGCGAGAAGACCATTGCACAGGCTCATTGGGAGGCGAGCCGTTTAACCGCCTCCTGCCTAGCTCCCGATCACTCTATACTAATCGTGCCTATGCCGCTGGTTATAGTAGGCGGCCGCACTCCCCTCTCTCCACACACCGCGCCTGCATCCTCCCCATCGTTCCCAATTGTAAACGCTCTCGGAAGTGTATCAGATGGCGACCAAGCACACCATCAGAGGGAGTGGTGATGGGGTCTCGAAGCCGGGGCCGGTGAAGCAACTAAGCATCTCTTGATGATGGGCAACGAGGTTGCCCTCCCTGCCGATGAGGTCTCACGCGGATAGAAGTGCAACCATGATGTCGTAAGCCCCGTTGTGCCTCCCCAGTAGGAGGCAGTGCTACACAAAGACTACTACGACTTCTCTCATGACCACTCAAGTGACAACGACTCCGACAACTCCGACGGCGACAACTCTGACGACGATGGAGAACCGGTTAGACCCCCTATTTTGGTAACTATATCATAGGGTGCCTCTGATTAGTTCTGTTCCACCTTTTTTGGACTGGAGAACCTGGGGTTCATGTTATTTCAATCCATGTAATCAGAGTAAGATCTGATAGATCCGTGTAGTTTGTACGTATTGATTGTTTGTTAGGTAAATAATAAGTGACTTGGATAAGTGACATCTGTACAAATGATTATGCTAATATTCTATCTAAGGTTTTACAGTGATTTAATGGTTGATCCGTACAAATGATCATTTTGCTAATAATCCGTCTATATAGATGATTATACATATACCCATTTGTCATAAACACCGTATAAGAGCATTTATATCACTACTTTAGTGATAATAGGGAGTAGTACTTACTTGAAAGTTCCGTGTTTGTTTGACAATAATCAGTTCATGCATTTATAGTCATTAGTTCAAGGACCTCTATGCAGGAACACATAATCGTTGTATCAGGACACGGAACGGGGGCTTCAGATGCCCATTCGGCGGCCAAAGGCTTCACCCTGTGTTCGAAAGTGTTCTGGAGGATGCTAGAGGACGAGCCGTTGGCTCCTTCAGGCAGAATTATTCTCGCAGGGTGGCACACGCCACATACATGGAGTACCTGGAGAAAGTTTACATTGTTGGTGGGTACGATTAGGATTGAGTTATATGTACATGTCCAGCACTACCCTAGCTATCTAGTTTGTGCGTCTTATATGTATGCTTGAGTATGTTTATTATGTGTTGATCTAGATGTTGGTGAGACTATGATGTATGAACTAGTAGTACATATGTAGAGTAATGTAATTGCAGTCTTGTCTTCTACCAATGCATGTGTGCTTAAATGAGGTGTTAAGTCCATTAAAAGTCTTAGCAACTACTCCTGCATTGGTGCTTAGCTTTTGGTTGCTAAGATCCCTTCCTTTAATTAGGTATAGACTCAGATTTAAGTACCAAAGTCAAAGTAATGTGTAAGATTTAAGTAGCAACGTCGAAGTAATTATGTAGTATTTAAGCAATAAATTGTGATTTCATTCCCGGACTCTATTAAATCTGTTCCTACCTACTCTTTTAATTAACAACACACTGTTCTTCAACCTTGTTTTAACTAAATAATCCCTGTCCTCCCACTCCTCCACTCCTACCAGAAAGCACCATATTGAGTTAACTATTTCTGGCATTTGTGATACAATCAGTGAGCTGGCATCATATGAGAGTCGTATTTTGGCAGTAATATTTTGACTTAAATATGCATTGGACGATTGATATCTGTACCTTAATATATAATTGACTTGATTTAATTACCATTCTAGCTTGTGTTTCCCTTCACGATCTCATCTCAAAGGAACAATATTACGCAACCGACAACAATCATTCGTGTCTGCAGTGCCTTAATTCATTGCACACACTTTGTTTTTGCCAACCATTTTCCATTTAACGCCCACAATAATGGGAGATTCTCTTCCAGCCGTCATGTCCCCAACCGAGCTGGGCGGGGAAGTGTTGCGCGGTTGCGCGCAGAAACCAGCGCGGTTGCGTGGGAACTGGCTCACCAATGATACGTTGGTCGCACTTCGAGATGCCGCATGGCCAAACGAACCGCGTGTTCGCTCACTGGTCAAGCTTGCGTAGCAATCCTCCGTCGGGAACGTGATGACAAGACGTGCCAATTACAGCCCGTCCAGCCCCCATTTACTCCGTCGCTCTTTTAATCTATTGTCTCTCTTCAACCTTTCCCCAACGCAAGAAACACACCCATGACTCCAAATATAGAGAGGATATCCTGCTCGGCTCCAATGGCGGAGCTCCCTGCGGCTGCCGATGACGAGCGGCAGTTCACCATTCGTGCCTACGTGGACACCCATGTCAGGTTAAAGAACATCACGGTGGTGTACACCAACGACCCAGTCTCGGTGGGGAACTCCATCCACACCATGAAGTAGTTACTTTCCTTTGACAAGTACAAAGTGGTCGGCTTTGACCTCGAGTACACCAGCGGTCGTGCCGGGCATTATCAGAAGGTTGTCGTCACCCAGCTGTGCGTGGGTCATTAGGTCCTCGTCTACCACTACTGCTTGGCCACAAGGCCCTACGCACGTTTAGCCAGGTTTATCAATAGCCCCGACTACATATTCGGTATGGTGGACACCACCAATGATGAAAAGGTGCTCAAGACCATAGGCTTGGCCTGTCGGAATCTTTCAGACATCCAATGCCAGTACAAGATCTTAGGAGAAGCATAAGGACTCCCTGGTAGACCTCACCATGGCCATCATCGACCCCTACTACAGAGGAATGAAGGATGTCTGCAAGAAGAAGAATGTTGCCTTGCACCGTTCCTGGGTCTGAAGACTGGATGAAGATCACATCAATTATGCAGCCAAGGACGCATATGTAAGCTATGAGATGTGCAGGCGGATCATTGACATGAGGAAGTGCCTCCGTCCTGCGCCGAATGGCACCCCTCATCACAAGTAGTATAGATGAATGATTTGATGATCATTACTACTAGTTTAGTATGCATGTACTTGAGGTGTGCAAATGTTATCTGTAGTCAGTAATGTAATTGGATGCTTATTCAGGTTACGCAATCATGATGTTGTTATGTAGATAGATCATAGATGTTATGAAGATAGAGCGAATCACATCGCTTACAATTAGGGAAAGGAACACGTTGGTGATGATTTCAACAATCACAGACAATTGGGTGCGAGCAAGTGTTTGTCCACAGCACGCATAGCTTATTATCAGGAATCGTCTATCTTTTTATCGGTCTTCCCACACAATCCCCATTACTGACCATTTTGCCAGGTATCACACACATCTTGTTATGCCGAGTCGTTTGTGTTACTTTTGATCATCACAAATAGTTCGTCCGAGCGACCTGTTTGTCGGGTATCACACACAATTTCAGAAGCCGAATTGGTTGTGTTATTTTGCCTCATCGCAAACAGTTCATCCGGATGAACTGTATGCCATACATCACACACACTTTTATCTGGTGAAGCGTTTGCGTAATTCTGGATCATCGCAAGTAGTTTGTCTGTCAAATCTGTATGCCACGTATCGCACACACAAGTATTTTCTAAATCATATTTGATGGATCCACCATCGCACATAGTTCATGTCATTGGCGACGGAGCTTGAACTATACCGTTTGTGATGGATTGATTGCACACAGTTTCGTCGAAGGGTCTCTGCTTGATGTGTCATCTTTGGACCTTTCTGTTGTAGTGAAGGAGGCGGCCGCCAGGAGCGCTGTGGAGGAGGCCGACAAGAAGGTAGTGATACTTGTGATCTGCGTTGGGTTTTTCCGTGAAAAGGAGGGGATGATGCAGCACGGTATAGATAAGTATCTCCCTCGGTGAGAACCAAGGTTATAGAACTAATAGGATGAGCACACAACTCCCGTCTTCAACACCTACACACAAAAGAGCAAATACTTGCACCCAACGCGGGCAAGAGGGTTGTCAATCCCTTTGAACTTGTTACTTGCAAGCAAATAAGTAGTGTAGATGATAATTATACATTTCAAAATAAATAAAAAATAAACAAAGTCAGCAAGAAAATAAGAGTGTTTGTAAATATATATGTGAATAGACCCGGGGGCCATAGTGTTCGCTAGAGGATTCTCTCTTAAATAATGCATGGGTAAACAAATTACTGTTGGGTAATTGATAGAAAAGCACATAGTTATGCAGTATTTATTCATGACAATGATCATGTGTGTATAGGCATCATGTCCATAAACAAGTAGACCGACTCCTTCTTGCATCTACTACTATTACTCCACCCATCGACCGCTATCCAACATGCATCTAGAGTATTAAGTGAAACAGAGTAATGCTTGGAGAATGATGACATAATGTTGACAAAGTAAACTCAATTAATATGAATGAACCACATCATTTTATCCTTAGTGGGAGCAATACAAATACGTGTCTTGTCCCCTACTTTGTCACTGGGATATAGAGTAGCGCAAGATTGAACTCACTACAACGCACCCCTCTCACTGAAGATAAACTAATCTACTTGGTCAAACTAAGCCAATAGATCGGAGAGATTATTGAAGCTATAATGATCATGCAAATAAGAATCAAATAATTATTTAGAGGAGACTCAAATCTTTTATCACAAATAATATGAACAAAATCCCACAATTCATCGGATCCCCACAAACACATTGCAAAAGAAGATCACATCGAATAGATCACCGCGAAGATCGCGGTGAACTTTGTATTGAAGATCAAAGAGAGAGAAGAATCCATCTAATTACTAGCTATGGACCCGTAGGTCTATGGTAGACTACTAACACATCAACATGGGAGCAGTAAGGATGATGTAGAGGCCCTTCGTTATCGACCCCACTCCAGCAGGGCACCGGAAAAGGGCTCCAGATGATATCGCGACGGAACAGAGACATGCGGCAATAGAAAAACTATTTCAGGAGCTTCCCTAGGGTTTTTGGAATATATGTGAATTTATAGGATAGGGTATGGGGCCAGGAGAGCCAGGGGCGGCCACAAGCTAACAGGGCACGGCCACCACCACCCCCCCGGGCATGCGCTGTTGGCTTGTGGGGCCCCCGTGCGGCCTCCGTTCTTCTCCCCGAAGCTTCCAGGTCTTCTTTTGGTCCAAAAAAAATCATCAAAAAGTTTTGTGGCAATTGGACTTCGTTTGGTACTGTAAACCTGAAAAACCAAAAACATGCAGAAAACAACAACTGGCACTTCGCACTGGGTTAATAGGTTAGTGCTCAAAACTTATATGAATCAGCAAATAAATACCCAAAAAGTATCCTAGAATGATAATATTATAGCATGGAACAATCAAAAATTATAGATACATTGGAGACGTATCAGCATCCCCAAGCTTAATTCCTGCTCGTCCTCAAGTAGGTAAATGATTAAAACAATTTTTTTGATTTGACATTCTACCCAACATGTAATCTCTTGCATGTATGCTCATTCAGAAACGATGAATTACCAAACATCAACATAGTAATATTTATAAGCATAATAACACTATCATCTATCTTTCGAAATATACGATCCTCAAAGAATGTTTGCCCCCTTTCATTTTATCATATTAGTAAGGCATGGCTTCATCTTCACCACATTAATACAAATGTCAAGCACCACGGTGTTCAAGACAGGCAATTGGATCATACTTTTTAACGTGCTACAACTTTTCATTCTTCACGCAATACATGAGAGTGAACCATGGACATAGCATATAGGTGGAATAGATTATGGTGGTAGATATCAAAGGGGTAAACGTGAGAAGAAAGTCCCGCATCAACTAGGCGTATCAACTGGCTATGGAGATGCCCATCAATAGATATCAATGCGAGGAGTAGGGATTGCCATGCAACGGATGCACTAGAGCTACAAGAGTATGAAAGCTCAACTGAAGCTAAGTGGGTGTGCATCCAACTTGCTTGCTCAAGAAGACCTCGGGCATTTGAGGAAGCCCATCTCGGAATATACAAGCCAAGTTCTATAATGAAAAATTCCCACTAGCATATGGAAGTGACAAAACATGAGACTCTCTGTATGAAGAACATGGTGCTACTTTGAAGCACAAGTGTGGAAAAAGAGGTAGTAGCACTGTCTATTCTCTCTTCTCTCTCATTTATTTTATTTTTTCCTTTTTCTTTCTTTCGTTTTTTCTTTCTTTCTTCTCTTTTCTCCTTTTTTCTTTTTTCTTTTTTCCTCACTAAGACAGTGCC
Source organism: Elymus sibiricus (assembly GCA_039707655.1). Lineage (NCBI taxonomy): Eukaryota > Viridiplantae > Streptophyta > Magnoliopsida > Poales > Poaceae > Elymus > Elymus sibiricus. The sequence continues at coordinate 153,297,633 of CM077671.1, read as the reverse complement.
CTAATAATTAAAATCATCACACTTTTATTTACTTACAACTCAACATGAATAACTATGAAACAATATGAGTCCATATGAATGCCTCTGGAAGTATAGCAGGATGTGCAATGATCTAGCATAACATGTATGATAATGATGAACAGTGGCTTTGCCACAAATACTATGTCAGGAACATGCATGCAAATCAATATGACGATAAGTGACTAGTCATATGGTGTGACGGTGGAAGTTGCATTGCAATATATCTCAGAATGGCTATGGAAATGCCATAATATGTAGATATGGTGGCTATTTTGAGGAAGATATAAGGAGGCTTATGTGCAATAGAGCGTATCATGCCACAGGGTTTGGATTCACCCGCGAAGTTCGCACCGATCCTCGAGGTGAGAATGGGCAATGCACGGTACCGGAGAGGCTAGCAAAATATGAGGAGTGAGAGTGCATATGTCCATGGATTCAAATTAGTCATAAAGAACTCATATACTTATCGCAAAGTTTTATTGGCTTTCTTGAAGCAAAGTACTACTCGCATGCCTCTAGGGAGGAGGTTGGGAGGAGTTAACCATCGCGTGCCTCCGACTCAAAACAACACTAGGATTTCAACGAGGAATAAGAATGCTCACAAATCCCCACCATGCCATAACCAATATTTAGACACACGGAAAATTAACACCTTTCAATATTGAAACTCCTACGAACTGACAACCATGCACTCACACCCTTTCGATTACCACATCAATATTATTAACCCACAATTTCTCTTTTATGTGTTGCATGAAGGTTTTTATTATGCACTCCTTGAATACCTATTATTTTTGGACTAGTCTTATAACCCATGCAAATTACCGTCATTATTTATTAACTCGCAAAAAATATAAGTGAAGAATGAGAGTGCAATTATTTTTATAAAAGCTATACGCCACCGTGCTCAAAAAGATATAAGTGAAGTACTAGAGCAACTGCTAAGCTCAGAAGATATAAGTGAAGCACATAGAGTATTCTAACAAATCATGGTGAAGGCGTGTCTCTCTCAAATAGGTGTCTCTAGCAAACAATGATTTTGGCAAACTAAAGAAAAAACAAACAAAAGCAAACGATGCTCCAAGCAAAAGTCATATCATGTGATGAATACAAATATAGCTCCAAGTGACATACCAATGGATTGAGACGAAACGCTTGTGTCTTCCTAGAATTTGACTTGGGGTTCCTTGGGCATCCCCAAGCTTAGGCTCTTGCCACTCCTTATTCCTTCATCCATCGTGATAATACCCAAAACTTTAAAACTTCAACACACAAAATTCAAGAAAACATCTTGAGATTCGTTATTAAGTTTGTTGAAGCTGAAGGCTTTATACACCTTCACTGAGCAACTATACGCCGGAAGCCTCTTTACCATCAGGGCAGTCTTTGGTGAGAAAGGCGTGCCAAAGCTGATCAAGGACGTGCTGAATTGTCTCTCCACCGTTCCCAGGCATTTTGAAGAGATAAAAAGATCAGTCGCCCGCAAGGGTGCAATTTCTGCTTTAAGCCATGCGTTGGCATATGCACCAGAGCTTCACTCGGAAGAGATGATGGGTGGCTTCCCGCAACTCAAGGATGACGGGTCAGAATTCACTCAGGATGACTACGCCCGTTGCTTCAGAGAGTCTCGGGTATTGGCCAGCCGGTTGGCCGCAGAAGCTGATCTAACAACATACCAGGCGGCTTATGATGACAAGAACATGCGAATACGGGCGCCTACCATTGAGCCGAAGGATCTGACCCCCCGACGGCGTAAGCACATCTTTGCCCCTGACGTTGACCCATCTCCAATCTTGAATGATGAAGCTGAATTTGAAGCTCTACTCAATTGCAACTGGGATGTGGACAACCTTCAGATCTGAGAGCCCAAAGACCCGACGCACGGTGACCCGTCGACGAGCTAGGCAAAGAGCTGGTTTTCAAAGATGTTAACCCGGGCGAAACCGGGTTATAACTTGTGAAAAACTTAGCCCCACATTTTGGGTCCTCTAAGGCCTTGTAATAGCAATAGTTAAAACTTGATCGCCTGCTCCTGTGTCTTTGTTCACTTTTAAAACTTCTTCAGCCCATATGCCGGCGACTTAAAAATTGTTCGGCATGAATGCCCTGATATCATCATCTGATTTCATCGACTCGCACCGGGGGGTTATATTCCACGAGCAATTACTAAACCGGAATTATCCAAAACTTAGAATCGTATCATGAAACATGCCTGCAAAAACAAGCAATAGAACACATACTTGCATATCTCCTGCTTTATAAGCCGGCTTTAAAGGCACAGCAAGACAAGAGAGCTCTTATTTTTGTAAAAAAAAATTGTATTGTCTCCAAAGAAGCTAGGCATAAAAGCCTGAAACCTCGTAAGCTGGCTCTCATGTGACATAAATCCGTCGCTTAAACCTTAGCAAGTTCAGGGTCTTGAAAAAGATTGACATTGCTAAGAGTACGAATGGGCCACATAGCGGAGAGACTACAGCAGACAAAGCGAGTTTATCCTAGCTCACTGTAAGTCGGCTCTCTCATGACGAAAGCCGCCGTTTTAACATTGACAAGTTCAAGGACTTATTGTAAGATTGACTTTTCAAGTTTAGGGTCTCTGAGCAAGATTGACTGTAAGAGTTCGGCGGGTCACATGGTGGAGTAGCAAGTTGCAAATAGGCAGGTTTAACTCAAACATGGCATATAAAGCCTGGCCAAGAAGGTATGAAAGCTAAACCCAGTGGGTTGGAAGCCCCCAAGTGACCTGACAAAGAATCAAATCTTTGCACGAAACTTAGTGCATAAAAATGGCAGAGGCCCCGAATTATGGGGATGCCAACTTTATTATATCATAAAAGGTGGTATATAAAATGACAGAAGTATGTACATTAATGAGAGCCGGCGGCTCAAGTATAGTATGGCCGAAGATGAGCAATGTTCCATGGCCTGGCAGTCTCCTCTCCAGAAGTTCATGACTTGTCACTCTCCTGTATATCAATGAGATAATAGGAACCATTGTTGAGATTTCTGCTGATCACAAAAGGTCCTTCCCAGGGAGGTGACAACTTATGCATATCTGACTGGTCTTGAATCAACCAGAGTACTAAGTCGCCTTCTTGGAACGTCCGTGTCTTGACTCTGTGGCTATGATAGCGACGCATGTCTTGCTGGTAAATCGCCGACCGTGTTGCTGCAAGATCCCATTCTTCGTCTTAAGCATCCAAGCATCCTGACGCGCCGTCTCATTATCAGTTTCAACGTAAGCCGCCACCCTGGGCGAGTCATGACGGATATCACTGGGGAGAACAGCTTCTGCCCCATAAACCATGAAGAAAGGCGTATAGCCTGTTGACCTGTTGGGCATGGTTCTTATGCTCCAAAGAACTGAAGGTAACTCCTCCACCCAACAACCCAGCGTGCGCTCCAAAGGAACCATAAGTCGGGGTTTTATCCCTCTCAAAATTTCCTGGTTAGCACGCTCTGCTTGGCCATTAGACTATGGATGAGCTATAGAGGAGACATCAAGGTGGATGTGCTCACTGTCACAAAACTCTTTCATAGCTCCTTTGGATAGATTTGTACAATCATCAGTGATGATACTATGAGGATAACCAAAATGAAAGATCAGCTTCTTGACGAACTGAACTGTTGTTGCTGTGTCACACTTGCTGACCGGCTCAGCCTCAACCCACTTAGTAAACTTGTCAACCGCCACCAAGAGGTGGGTCTTCTTGTGTTTAGACCTCTTAAAAGGTCCCACCATATCAAGCCCCCAGACCGCAAACGGCCAGGTGATTGGAATCATCCGTAACTCTTGAGCCGGCACATAGGCACGACGTCCGAATTTTTGGCACCCATCACATTTACTGACCAAGTCATCTGCGTCTTTATGAGTTGTTAACTAATAAAAACTGTACCGAAAAGCCTTAGCCATCAAAGATTTTGACCCGGCGTGATGACCACAATCACCGGCATGTATCTCTTGCAAAATTTCACGGCCCTCGTCAAGAGCAACACATCGCTGAAAAATACCTGTCACGCTACGCCTGTGCAACTCGCCATTGACAATAGTCATAGACTTGGACCGCCTCATAATCTGCCGCGCCCAGGCCTCATCTTGGGGTAACTCGCCACAGGTCAGATACGCCATATAAGGCAGCATCCAATCAGGGATTGCGCGGAGAGCCGCCACCAATTGTCCTTCTGGGTCAGGTATAGCCAAATCCTGTTCCGAAGGTAATTTAACCGATGGGTGATGTAATACATTCAGAAACACATTAGGTGGCACCGGCTTACGCTGAGACCCCAGTCTTGATAACGCGTCAGCCGCCTCATTCTTCCGTCGATCAATATGTTCCACCTGATAGCCTTTGAAGTGGCCAGCAATAACATCAACTGCCTGGCGATAAGCCGCCATGCGAGGGTCCTTAGAATCCCACGTGCCAGAAAATTGCTGAGCCACCAGGTCTGAGTCGCCAAGACATTTGACTCGGCTCAAATTCATCTCATTTGCCACGTGGAGTCCATGAAGCAAAGCCTCATATTCAGTTGCATTGTTAGTGCAAGGAAACATTAACCTCAAAACATAATAGAATTTGTCACCTCACGGGGAAGTTAAAACAACTCCAGCCCCCGAGCCTTGCCTGGAGCCATCAAAATGAATTGTCCAATATGTATTGTCCGGCTTCTCCTCGGGTGCTTGACACTCTATCCAGTCATTGATAAAGTCCACCAGGGCTTGAGATTTCACAGCCGTCCGGGGCACATATTTCAGATTGAGAGGCCCAAGCTCAATTGCCCACTTAGCAATCCTGCCAATGGCTTCTCTGTTTTGAATGATATCTCCCAGAGAAGTAGAACTGACCACTGTGATTGGATGCCCGAGGAAATAGTGCTTCAGCTTGCGATTGGCCATGAATACTCCAAACACCAGCTTTTGCTAATGCGGGTATCTTTGCTTGGATTCTGTCAAGACCTCACTGACATAGTAAACCGGCCACTGGACTGGATACTCCTTACCCGCCTCCTTGCGCTCCACCACAAGCGCAGCACTGACGGCTCTATTGTTAGCCGCCACGTACAGGACAAAAGGCTCTTTTTCCACCGGCACAGTCAAAACGGGCGGCTCAGCCAACTGCTTTTTAAGCGCCTCAAACGCCTCATTAGCCGCATCACTCCAGACAAAGTTGTCTGTTTTCTTCATCATCCGATACAGAGGAATAGCTTTCTCACCCAGGCGGCTTATGAACCGGCTTAAAGCAGCAATATGACCCGTCAAGCGCTGGACATCATTAATGCACGCCGGCTTAGACAAAGAAGTGATGGCCTTTATCTTGTCCGAGTTAGCCTCAATGCCGCGCTCAGAGACCAATAATCCCAAGAGCTTGCCTACAGGCACACCAAATACACACTTGGCCGGGTTAAGCATCATCTTGTAAACCCGCAGATTATCAAAAGTTTCTTTGAAATCATCTAACAGAGTCTCCTTCTTCCGTGACTTGACCACAATATCATCCACATAAGCATGAACATTGCGCCCAATCTGACCATGAAGACAGTTCTGCACACAGCTTTGATAAGTCTCCTGTGCACTTTTGAGTCCAAAGGGCATAGACACATAGCAGAAAGCCCCAAAATGTGTAATGAAGGATGTCTTCTCTTGGTATTTGACTGCCATCTTGATCTGATGATAACCCGAATAAGCGTCCAGGAAACATAAACTCTCACAACCCGCCATTGCATCAATGATCTGGTCGATACGGGGGAGAAAAAATGGATCAACCGGACATGCCTTATTGAGATCGGTGTAATCTACCCACATGCACCATGTGCCGTTCTTCGTAAGGACAAGAACGGGGTTAGCCAGCCACTCCGGGTGAAAAACTTCGACGATGAACCCTGCTGCCAAGAGCCGAGCTACCTCTTCTCCAATAGCCTTACGCCTCTCCTCACTGAAATGACGGAGGAACTGTTTGACCGTCTTAAACTTAGGATCCACATTAAGGTGGTGCTCAGCGAATTCTCTCGGTACACCCGGCATGTCAGAAGGCTTCCATGAAAAGATGTCCCGATTCTCACGGATGAATTCGATGAGCGTGCTTTCCTATTTGGGATCCATATTAGCCCCAATAGTGAATTGTTGCGATGAGTCGCCAGGAGTAAAATCCACCAGCTTGGTATCCTCTGCCACAAACTTGAGGGGCGATTCAGATTCAGTGCTAGGCTTCTTCAACGGGGTCATATCTACCGGGTCAACATTCTCTTTATAAAACTGGAGCTCCGCCTCAGCACAACTTGACTCTGCATACGCCGCATCGCCTTCCTCGCACTCAAGAGCAATCTTATGATCACCATGCACTGTAATCGTTCCGTTTAACCCGGGCATCTTGAGCTGCAAGTAGAAATAACAAGGCCTAGCCATGAACTTCGCATAAGTCGGTCGTCCAAACAGGGCGTGGTACGGGCTCTTGATTTTAACCACCTCGAACCATAAGGTCTCCACCCTGTAGTTGAACTCATCACCAAAGGCTACCTCCAGGGCAATTTTTTCAACTGGATAAGCCGATTTACCAGGCACCACACCGTGAAAGACCGTTAAAGATGGCTTGAGATCCTTGTCAAGCAAGTTCATTCGGCGAAATGTGTCATAGTACAGGATGTTGATGCTGCTGCCACCATCCATAAGCACCTTGGTGAACATGTAGCCTCCTACTTGGGGGGCTACTACCAGGGCTAAATGCCCTGGGTTATCTACACGTGGCGGGTGATCCTCCCTGCTCCAAGTTATATCATACTCACACCACTTCAAGTACTGTGGGAGAGCTGGCATGGCCGCATTAACCGCCCGCTTGCGCACCTTCTGATCCTGCTTATCAACGCTTGTCGTAAAGACATGATATTGGCCTCCATTAAGCTGTTTTGGGTTACTCTGATACCCGGACTAGTTGTTTTGTTGCTGACCTCCATTACTAGATTGTTGATTATGACCTCCATAGTTTCCCTGACCTTGATAACCAGAACCTGAGCCGCCTGCACCAAAGCCGGACCTAGGAGAGTCGGATCCTGACCCGCCGGATGGTCCATTGCCGCCACCCTAATGCTGGTTAATGCTGTAATTCCGGAATTCCCGCATGACCCAACAATCCTTCTAGGCGTGAGTGGATGGTTTATCGGGAACACTATGTTTTGGGCAAGGAGCATTCAACATTGCTTCCATATTGAAAGGCTTAGACTTGCTGAAAGGCGGTTTACCATTGCCCTTGCTGCGGTTGCTCCCAGCATTAGTATTGGCCACCAGATCTGACCCGCCGTCCGGGTGCTTCCGTTACCGCCATTGCCGGTATTATTATTTCCTGCCCCGTTGTGCAGCTGACCCTTTCCATTGCCATTCTTCTTACCTTGAGCCGATTTCTCATCATCAGAACCAGGGTCCTTCGTGCTATCAGAGTCTGCATACTTGGTGAGAGCTGCCATGAGCTCCCCCATGTCTTGGCAAGAACGCTTGAGCCGTCCAAGCTTCTGCTTCAGGGGCAAGAAGTGGCAATTCTTCTCTAGGATCAGAACCGCCTTAGTCGCCTTGATATTATCAGAGGAGTGGATAATGGTTGAGACCCGCCGGAACCAATGGTGTGCCGACTCATCCTCACGCTGCAAGCAATGATCCAAATCCACAATTGTCATGGGCTGCTTGCACATTCCTTGACAATTCTTGATGAACTTCGCCTTCAACTCAGCCCAGGAATTAATGGTGTTGGGTGGCAAACCCTTCAACCACGTACGAGCCAGTCCTTCCAGCATCATGATGAAATACTTGGCGCAGGCTGCATCACTGACATCTAACATCTCCATGGCTAGCTCATAACTCTCGATCCAGGCTTCCGGAGGCATATCAGCAGTATAATTTGGCACCTTACGCGGACCCTTGAAGTCCTTCGGCAGGCGTTCATTTCATAGAGCCGGCACTAAGCACGGCACTCCCACAGCTCTGGAGGTTACTCCGGCTCCCACCGAAACATAAGGTGCTACTTTGGGTGATTCTTGGTAAGCCGTCGGGGCCTCTGCCACCTCTCGCTGTGCTCTTGCATGATCTACAAGCGCCTGGGCATCAATAGCAGGAGGGTCATCCCGCGTCGGGTTCCGACGTCGCTCGCTGCTAGAAATCGCTGGCGACTCTATACGCCGGCTGTAACTGCAGCTCGGGATATGGGTCGAGTGCACATTACTCCGGCTATAGGTATATTTCTCCTGTTGTGCCACCGCTATCTGCAAATACCCAATGGCATTCCGGGCTTCCTCAGCGAAGGGCGTACCATCAGTTAAGGGAGCGTGTTAAGCCTGACCGCGGCCGCTACCATGTTTTCCACCGGGTTAGAATAATGACCGGGTGGTGTTGGAAAATGCTGCGGCGGGGTCTGGTTCTTGCGGGGCGGGTATGGCTGCCGATGCTGAACTGCCGCCCTACTCCTAGGTACTTCTGCCGTCCGGGTTACGGTTAGAGGCGCGTTTCGTCCTGTCCCTGGCGTGTTGAAACGATTCCTAGGCTCATACTGATCCGGCAGGCGGGTCTGGTGCCTCATCCGATGGACTGCATCTGCGGTTTGTTGATCCAAGTCAAGGCGAAAAGCTTTCGCCCTGAGGCACTCTGACTCAATATCCATCTGAGCTTTCAACATATTGATCTCCTCCTGGGCGTTGGCTATCTGGTCCTTCAACCTTGTGATCTCCGTGTTACGGGCTGCTTGGTTTTTGGCCTTGACCTCAGTTCCCATTAGAGTCGTAAGTTCATTCATCAGATCCAACAGAACTTGAACCGGCGGCCTGGCTGACCCAGATCCCGTTGTGCCGGCAGCCGCTGTCCCTACCGCCGTGCTGCCAGAAGCCGGCACCGATCCAGCCATGAAGACAGCAGCTCGGCTCGGCGGCTCATAGTATTCCGGGTCATGGTACCCCTCGAAGTAGCCCCCAAGCTAGCCGTTGTGAAGCTGGTAGATTGATTCTGCCTCCCCACTCGAGGATCCATCCTCTGAGCAGATGAGGGTTCTTCCCGCGACATAGAACCTTCCTCAAGCTCCGTGCCTTGGGTGAAGCCGACGAAGACATGCTTCCGGCCCGGGTTAAGCCGGGCAGGTTGCGCGCGCTGGGCCGGCTCGACGAGGTCGGTGCAGATGTCCGGCCTGGGCTTAGATCCGCTGATCTTGCCAATGAAGACGTGAATTCTGCCAAAGGGGACCCGGTACCCGTACTCGATTGAGTCGGCCTCGGGGCCCCAGCCAGCGTCGTCGATGTAGAGCTTGCCGCGGCGACTCTTGGTCATCCTGCCAACGACGTATCCCTCGATCCCTGGGAGAGAGCCCTTCAAGTACTCCAATCCACCGAGCATCTGCCCCACGGTGGGCGCGAACTGTCATGGTTTTATCACGGTAGATGTCCTAGTGCTAGGACTTAGGTGTGAAGCCATTGCTATGGCGGTTAACTCGAAGGGGTTGGTCGGGATGAAAGACACAGGTTTACCCAGGTTCAGCCCCTCTCGAAGGAGGTAATAGCCTACGTCCTGCTTTGAGTTGTATTGATTGGCTATCGATTACAAGGGAGCGGATTCGCTTGACCTAGTACTCGATCAAAGGTTTCGTGGCCAAAGCCGCCCAGGTAACCTGCCTTTATATACAGAGGTCGAGGCCCTGGGCTTACAAGAGTCCGGGCCGAGTCATACTTAATAACCGACCTTGCCTCTAACTACCCCTGCCTTGTCTGGCAAGCCGCTACCGGCGGCTTACGCCACCGGGTTACACATTGTCTTCTCCCACTGGGCCTCCTCCAGGCCCATCAGGTAAGTCACTTCCAGACCTTACTGCTAAGCCGCCAACCTCATGACCCGGCCCCTCCTGGGCGGGTCTCACCACGGGGTTATATCCCCAACACATTGCATGTGCATTAGGGTTCATATTCATGCCCTAAACTCTATTGCAAAAGTGCATCGTGTCGTTAGGTGCAATCTGTTATTTTGTTCGATTTTGTGTGGATGGTTGCAAGTAAACTGTAGGTCTTTTCCATGTGGTTTCTTCATGAGATGTGCCCTATTATATGTGTACTTTGATGACATGCCCCTGGTTGCGAGGTAGCACATCATTAACATGTCAATATGTTTCTCTAAAGTAGCTATCATGATAAATCTGAAATCTGTTAACGTTAAGTTCAATTTTGTGGAGTTCGTTTTAAGCAATCCATGACCCGTATGAACATGTGTCAATGGTATGTTTTGTAGTGTGTCATGTCTTCTTGCTGTTAGTGTCCTTGCAACGCTCATAGAGGGTTGTTATTTTACTTTTATTGCCATGTCAACATGCCTAGTCAAAACTGCAGTTTTGGGAGAGAGTTAAATTTCATCAAGTCTGAAACTGTTATTTTGTTGCCCTGTTGTCATGTGATTTGCTATTGATCTAGGAGTCTTTTGTGGTTGCTCCAAGGAGTCTTTTGTTAAGCATGTTGTTGTCTACCAGGTTGTGTCTTTTGATGCCATGTATAGGATTTGCATCATAGTTATATTCGTTGTCCAATATGTCAATCTGTTAAAAACTGCTGCACATGTCTACTCTAATTTTCACCAAGTTTGAGAATCTGTTTTCTTCATAATGCCATGTTGTGTTGTTGCTAGCCATGATTCCATGCATAATTAGACCTTGCCACCATGATAAGAGTTGTAGTGCATCATGCCCTCTACCATGCTGTAAATTTTCATGCCATGATATGCCCCGTAGCATATAGTTTTATTGCGGCAAACATGCCTTCGTGAAAATCTGCGATGCAAAAACCTGTTATTTTCACTAATTCCTAATCTACTATATTTTATTGCCGTGTTGTGACTTCCTACCATGCGATCCATGACTCTTTTGAGTATGATATGTGAAGATGAAATGAAGTGTGTGTTATATGCTACTGCCTCATGCTTAGTTTGTGCATTTTAGAATCTTGTAGCTTGTTGTTTTCATGTGTGCAATATGCTATGTTGCTGTTTTGGGCAGATTTAAAATAAAACTTGTGTTGGTTGTTGTGGTTGAACCGTAGCTCCGTTTTGCACATGCCATATATGTAACTTGCTCAGAATTTCATGTAGTTTCATAATATCTTGCTGCATCCATGATTTAACATGTTTGTTGTGGTTGTTTGCATGCATTTTGCATTCATGACATGTTCATCTTGTGTGAGGCATATCTTCTAGACCGTAGCTCCGTTTGAGATGTTCCATATATGTAAATTGACTAGAATGAGGCGTAGAATTGCGTTGTACACTTTATTTTGTTGTTTAACAAATATAAAATATGCTTAGTTCAGATCTGGACCGAATTCATAATTTGCATATGGGGTCATTTCGGAAATACTATAAGTTGTTTCCGACCTCATTTAAGATGCCTAGATAGATAGTTTATTTATGCTTCACCTCTTGACATGTTTAACAACATTTAATATTGTTGTGTACCTAAACGGGAATGAACTAAGTAATTCAAGCGTGGAGTTTCGTCAATATGCAACTCGTTGCATATTGAGCTCTACTTAATGTGTAGTGTTGGATTGGAGTGATTGCTTTGCATTGCATAATCAACCATGCCATGCATCATATTTGATGTGCATCATGCCATGCATATGTTGTGGTGTTTATCATGTGTTGATTGGTGTTTCCAGATTGCTTCTTCTCGATAGAGTTCCGAAAGCGTTCGGAGTGTGAGGATTCGTTCGACTACGTTGGTTCGCCTTCATCATGGACTCGATCTTCTTCCAAGCGGGATCGCACGCTACCTACCAATTGTTTGTCAAGCCTCCCAAATGCCATGATAAGCCTCTAACCCCTCCACATCCCAGCAAAACATTGTTTGGCTATGTTACCGCTTGCTCAGCCCTTCTTATAGCGTTGCTAGTTGCAGGTGCAATTGTTTCGATGTGCCAACATGGATATCCTTTTGTTCTATCACAATATTATTGCTATTTAATTTAATGCACATATATACTTGGTAAAGGGTGGAAGGCTTGGCCTTTTGCTCGGTGTTTTGTTCCACTCTTGCCGCCCTAGTTACTTGTGTACCGGTGTTATGTTCCATATTTTGCGCTCCTAACATGCTCAGGGTTCTTATGGGGACCCCCCTGATTTTCGTTTTAGGATAAAACTGATCTGGCAAGGCCCAACATTGGTACTACATTTTCCTAATAACTAATAAACCTTCATAGGGAGTAATTAACCCGAGGATCTTTGATCAACAACCCGGGCCAGTGCTCCTCATGAGTATTGGTCCAAAACAGAGCACTGTGCGGGGCCACCCCAGGGCAACTTGGGTGATTTCTATCAGGCCACCGTACGCGTCGCTTATCCATCCTGTCCTGAGAACGAGATATGCGGCTCCTATCGGGTTCGTCGACACGCCGGGCGGTCTTGCTGGACTTGTTTTACCTTTCTCGAACGTCTTATGCGAGGAATTCCGAGAATACTTCGGGCTATCTTGAGGTTGAGGTTTTCCAATGGAATTGCCTAGGAAATCACGGGATTCGTGGTCGAGGTTATTCCCGTGGTGTGTGGTTAGTTTGTGATGGATGAGTTGGAGCACCCCTGCAGGGTTAAATCTTTCGGAAAGCCATGCCCGCGGTTACGTGGCAACTTGGAAACTTTGTTTAACACCCGATCATAGCAAACTTGAACTAAACTCAAATAAATTACACCAACCGTGTGCGTAACCATGACTGTCTCTTCTCGTGATTTTTGAACCGAGAGAGAACATGGTGGGGTTATGTTTGTTCGTAAGTAGGTGTTCGGGATCTCTTAGAGATCATTACTAGTTCACGTCCATTTATGTGATGATCATGCCCCTTTATTCTTGTACTCGTAAGTTAGCCACTCAAATAAATGCATAGTGCTTGCTGCAGCCTCACCACTTAACCATACCTCACCCATTAAGCTTTAATAGTCTTGATACCCTTGGAAATGAGATTGCTGAGTCCTTGTGGCTCACAGATTACTACAACAATAGTTGCAGGTACAGGTAATGCGATGCTTTGACGTGAGAGCGATGCTTGTTTGATTTGGAGTTCTTCTTCTTCATCAATCTAGAAGGGATTCCAGGCCGGCAGCCTGGGATAGCAAGGATGGATGTCATTTTATCATTTGTTTTCATCCGTAGTCGGACCCTGCTCTTCTGTATGATGTTTGGATATGTTATTGTATTGATGTGATATTGATGTAGCTTCTGGCGAGTGTAAGCCAATTCCATATACTCATATCTTCTTTACATGTACCTGTAATGATATCCATTCTTGCGAAATGACGAGACGCGCTTCTATCCCTGTCGAGGCCCTCGAGCCAAAATAAGGATAGGATTGCATCTTGGGCGTTACAAGGGGTCATGGAATTTGTCCACCTTCAGCTCAGCGGAGGAGGACAACAAGTAAGTGTCATTCCCCTGTACTCTTAATCTTGACTTTTGCTTCGCCTTCGCTGAACTTTGCAGCTGTTGTTGGTTTCAAAGAGAAGAAGAGACCCTGGTGCAATGCCACTACTAAGGGCGTGGCAAGCGTCCAACCGGATTGGGCTACTTCACCGGAAGTTGAGGTCGTCGACCTCAGCTCCCAGGCGAGGCCCCAGTAGGACGTTCCGACCACATATCCGACGGCAGGCCTTGTCGGATTTCGGGCTCCGCAAAACCCTTAAGATTCGAACACAGGGGCGTGTGCGAAGATCCCCTGCAGCCTTGCCCTACATAGCTCGCTACTCGATGAACACGGCAACAAACTCGCACGACGACGAGGAAGAAGATGAACACAATAGTTTACCTAGGTTCGGGCCGCTGCGAAGCGTAATACCCTACTCCTGCTTTTGGTGGATTGCCTCTCGAGGAGGTGTGGTGGATGAACAAGTACAGTGTTTCAGGGCGTCATGAGGGATTCCCTGAGGTGCTCGAGGCCCTCTGTGGTTTGGCGATGGATGAGTGATGGAATGGATTTGGATCCCCCACTACGGTGCAGCCTACCCTCTATATATAGCGGTGGCCCGGGTCCTCTTCCCTTATCGCAATGGCGGGAAGGGATCCCACAACGACCAATTTTGAAGGGGGACAGGGGTTCGTGCTCGCCCTGCCCAAAGGCGGTCTTCGCCTGCAAAGTGGCTGTCGACGGTGCAGGGACGGGCTCAGCGATGACATCTGTCCTGCGGAGCTAGTGGTTGCGGTCTTGTTGCACAGGAATGGAAACCTTTGGGGGGTGCTTCGGGAACACGCGTACGTCCTTGCTCCCTTTGCACCAAAGGGGAAACTGCGGCGCCTGGCGCAATGGCGCTGGCCTGTCCTTGTGTGCGTCATCTTTGACTCCTGAGGCCGGGCCTTGCATAGAGATCTCCGCCACTCCGGAGGGGGCCTGGGGAGGCCCGTCCCTTACCGGTATTGATGCCGCCCCTCCTCGCGAGGCTTGGGCCCTCGCGAGGGCCTTGTCTTCAGTGGGGCCGCGCCCGGCCGCGTTGGTTGACGAAGTGGGCTGAGTCCTGGGCCGCGGGTAGGTAGGTCTCGGTACCCCCGTTCCCAGAACGCCGACAGGCCTGGCGGTGGACGCCGGCGTCACCAGCTCAGTTCCCCTGCAAGCGGAGACGGGGCGCCCGGAGGCAAGTTATGCACGCTCGACCCCGATGGGGAGCGTTCCGACGAGCCTGTTGATGTCGAGGGCGCACCGGCAAGCGGTGGCGTTGGCGGCCACGCCGCTGCGACGGATGCTACTGAGGGAGGTCACGTCTCTAGCAATAAGAACCCATGGGTGAGTCTTTACCACTGACGATTCTTTATTTTACTTTCTTCTTTTTTTTGTCTTCTTGAACTTCTGCTTAGTTCAGTTTTTCTTTTTCTTCCTCTCGTGTTGCAAATCTGCCCCTATCGGGGGAGCCCGATGGCACTGCTAACGTCGAGGGGATCACCTGGGAGGCGGCCAAAGAGGGCAACCCAGATCACAACCGAGGAGGACGCCCCCAAATGTGGCCCCAGGGACACAGGCAAGCAAGTCCTTGAGGGGCCGTCCTTGGAGGCGGCAGCAAACGAGAAGGATTGCTGCCGGCCCATCATCGTCAGCGCAACTGCCCCTAAGCCAGTACCTAAGGATCAGCGACCTGCAGTTTGCCAGCCTCCCAGGAAGCATCGTCTTCGAGGCCTTCTTCGAAGGGGCGAGCGTCGATGGAGATGTCGTCATCCCAGGAGGTGGAGTGGCGATCGACCCCCTTGACGGGGGCGACGATGCCAAGGAGCACGTCATCCTGATCTCTCTAGAAAGGGACTTTCGACAACTGCAAGCGCTCTACATCGGTCGTTCCGAGAGGCTGGATCTCCAGGAGGCCCACCTTGTGGCTGGAGAAGATAGGTTCCGGGTGCTTCTTGCCGAGATGCAATCCTAGTTCACCGAGAGCCGCAAGGATCTTTCCACGGAGCAGGTCAAATTTGCCAAGGCCAAAGCTGAATTCATCAATCAGAAGGCTGAGGCGGAAAAGATCTGGTGGGAGATGGAAGACGGAGTAGATCTTCTCTGACATGGAAGTGGAGCAGACTTCACGCAAGATCTCGCTCGACTTCCAGGAGGAGGAGCTTGCTCCCCGGGAAAGGACTCTTGCTGACAAGTTCGGGGCTGGGCTGGAGAGGCACATCCAGGAGCTTGAGGCAAGGTACAGTGATGAGGACATGACTACATTGGATACGACCAAAAATATTGCATACGTGCATATTTGTGAGGTATTTCTTATAAGAATTATGCAATAATTTATTTATGTTATCCAAAACAAAAATACTTCACCTATTTTTATATTATGCCTAAATACAGAATGGCCGAACACTTGTATGAACCACGTGTGATGACAAAGGAAGAGGAAATGATTGGATGCTATTCAAGAGGTCCTCTCATATGAAAATAAATAATTAGGTGATGTTCAAGAAGTTCGCTCACATCACTTTTAGGCCAAGAGAAGATAGAGTCCAAATCTCTCACGTTCTGGACTCAGATTCGGACTACATAGACACACCTGTCTCAAAACGCTAAGAACTTTTTCATACGGACTCCAAATTGGGTGATTCTTTTTTTGTTGGACAGTAAATTTAATACGCGTTCCAGCCCAATTGGATTCACCTCAAAATTCGTCTGGAGGATGGAGATATCTACGAAACAATCTGATGTTCTAGCAGAATCCAAGTCAAACTACAAGTCCAAAGGTGTTACATCACCTCCACTTGGGCCCATAGGCCTTGTACGACCTAGGGTTAGTTTTAGGATGCTTTGGGACGTCCTCCCACCTCCTTGGCCACCACCCCTTGCTCCTATATAAGTAGATCAATCTAGTAGCTTTTTTCTTTGGTTTTGTTTAGTTAAAAGTTAGCCATTGCAACTTCGTGTATTTCGTTTGTGTCCAACGACTAGACTAAGACCGCTTTTGGAACCCCACCCTTATCAATACTTCATCTATATTCACAATATTCATATTGCATTATCATATTCTTGCTGGTTCTTCGATTGCTTGCAGGAATAGACCTTCATGGTCAGGTTGATCGTGCTCCGGCGTGGTCAATAACCTCTCGGAGTTGGTTTAGCAATTGCTAAGGAGCAACGTCGTGCACGTTTGTAGTCGGATCGTCAAAGTCATCTAGACCAAATCAATAGTTATCATCGCATCGAAAGATAGGGACAACCTCGCCTCTATTAAGTGGTATCAGTTTTCAGGTTGCTCGATGAGAATTTCCAGTTATCCATAGATTAGATTTATTTTCCTTACCTATTGCCTAAGAAAAAGCCACCAAAAAAAGTTAGATCTATTCATCCTTTGTCCAATCCAGTCTGTGCCTTTGCAATATTTCTTTTCAGTACTTGCATAGTTAAATTATCGGTTGCATCGTCATGTCGAGTTGCTGGTCTTAGTGTCTAGTTCCTTTAGAGTTTTGGGTTGTGTTCACACTAGTCACGCCACCGTTGCATCATCATCCCTTCTGTTGTCGCCCACCATCATCCATCAATTTCCATCATGTGCTCCCCATCGTTCATTGTCTTAGTCATACTTGAGGTCCTTCACATCTATGCTTGATCCAATCTGCATCTTATCTGTTGGAGAAAAAAAGTGAGAGAAAAAAAGAAAGAGAAAAAAGAACAAAAAAAGTGAGAGAAAAATAGAGAGAAGAAAAAACAAAGTACAAAAAAAGTGAGAAAAAATAGAGTGAAGAAAAAAAAAACAAATTTGGATTTAGCTAGACTCAATCTCGTATCTGAATTCGGATTGAAATCTGTTTTGCGCAGTGTTCAGTAAAACAGGAGTATCTTCCTCATACGAAGTCCGTTTTGGCTCCATGTGTACGCAAATTAGAGCTATCGACGAGCCGCATCTGAATAGTTCATCAAGCTTTTTCATTATTGTCACCTCCAAATTGGCTTCTAAATAGGACTTTTTGCCCTCCTAAGATCACGAACACAGTTTGTCAATATTTTCCAGGTCCGGTCCCAAATTTTTTGACTGCTCATACGAACTCGAAATTGACTGATTCTTTTTGCATCAGAAAGCTTGAGTCAGTAGCATTATTAAGGAAAAATATCAAAAATTTGACATAGTATTTTCTATAGGAAAGTTGCAGAGAGAGTTTTGGAATATCCTGCTTGGCGGTCATTTATCATCATTGTCTTTACTGTCATTGTGATCTTGTTGCGTAGCATCCTACAGACATCACCATGACAAGAGTCCGTTTGGCAAGTGACACATGCGACATCAACTCCACATACATAAAGGTGAATCATCTCCTTTACACGTGTTCACTTGACCCCTTCGAGAATGGTATACTACTTGACACTCCTCTCGTGTGCATGCATAGGTATTGTCGGAGCTTCACACATGACGAGGAGGAGTGCCGCCACCTACGTACAACTACACCATCCGCAAGGGAAGCTTGGAAGAGGGGACGGAAGAAGACGGAGCTGCGAAGTCTACAGCGGCCGGACGACTGACAACCTCCAGTCGTCTGACAATCTCCAACGGCTGGACGACCGGCCTTCCAGACGTCCGACAGACTCCAGCGCCCGGACGTCCGAGCGCATCCGGAAATCCGGTGCCAAGTTACCCGCGCCTAAATGACGGAAGCCCAAAGACCTCCGGACGACCGAGCCATGGACGTCCTACACGCTCCGGACGTGCGGACCCTCCCGAGCCTCCGGACGACCGACGCCCTCCAGACGTCTGACACCTGCGTGTGTGCAGCTGCGGGCCTTGGGCCTTGTATCTCTCCCTCACTTACCCCTTCATGGCTAAGACTATATATACTCTTCCCCACCTCCTTTCTAGTGTTAGCAAAGTGATAGCTCATACATACATGAGCTTTGCTCCTTCCTCTACTTCTCTCATGGAGACCGAGACCTCCACCGGAGAAGATCCCTAGAGGATGTCAAGGCCCCTATCAAGGGAAGATCCGTCTATGGATTCAAGGCCCATCTCTTCTAGAGATTTGGATGAACTATCCATGTATCTTTATTTCCGTTGTTGTTCTTGGATCTTGATGCACCTCTTGTATTGCTTGTGATTTGAGGAGTACTTGGTGTGGATCTTGTCCAATAGAGTGTTTTCCCTTTGATTCTCTTCACATTTTCTTCGTGTTCTTCGTGTTCTTCCTCAAATCCATCTCCAATTCCTGAAGATCGGGCCACCCTCAGGTTTGCCCCGTATCATATTGGTATCAAGAGCCACGTTGCCACGGATTTGGATCCCTACCCCCCCCCACTTCTCTTGCATTAGTTCGTGTTTTTCTTCCCAATTTCGAAACTATCCACAAAAGAGCCCAAAAAAATTCTTGTGATTTGTTGTTCTAGTGAGTTTTTGTTGATTTTAATCCGTGGATCTAGTGTTTGGTAAGTGGATCTACTTCTCTTGGCGTTCCCTAGCCCCAATTTTTTTTTCCTCTTCAATTTCGAGCCCAAAATCATCAATTTCCGTCCAAAATCGCGTCCCGGATCTCAGATCCCGAGTTGACCCAGGCCCCTCGGACGTCCGACCATTTCCGAAAGTCCGGACCCCTCCGAAACCTCGGACGTTCGACAGCCTCCGGACATCCGGAACCCCTAAACAGATCCAAAATCTCGGATTTTTGGCCCGTCCGGACGTCCGCCCCCCGGATGTCCGGCACTTCTCGGACGTCCGTAACCTGTAGAAACTGACTTGGCTGGAATTTTGTTTCGGCCATAACTAATTCATCCAAACTCCGATTAGGATGTTCTTTAGCTTGTTTTGTAGCTATTGACACCCACAATACCACAAAATTAGTTCCACCATCGTTTGACACCATCATGGTTTTCAAAGTTTGGCAAGTTTGCCTAAGCCCTCCACCATATCATCCGCAATACCACCATAGACTTCTGTAACCTAACCTATTTTGGTTACCATTGCATTTGTGGCTGCTTGAGTTGTGATTTGAGTATCTTAAGATGTTTTGGCTACTTAGGGACGGTTACTTCTTCTTCAACCACCGGTGACTTGTATCGGTCCATCATCTACACCTACCACCGACGATCGACATCGACGACGACCATCCATCCTTTGAGACCATCTTCAACCGGAAGCAAGACCGGTTTACCACGACTTCGTGAAAGGTTCGGTGTGACGAAGGTATACATTCTGTCATACACTTTTCCTTCCTTGCCATTACAACTTGTTAGCCCCACCATCTTTGCGAATACCTTCATACCTATTGAGACTAGCTATCTGAGTATTGCCGGGCTTCGCGAAAACTTGTGCACCATAGTGATACCATATCATATTGTTGCATCATTTGAAATATCATATAGTGCAATTTCTTGCTCCCGTGCATATCTTGTTATACTTGTCTCATATATTAGGTTGAGGCTGGATAAGAATAGTGGAAAGGAAGAGAAGAGACAAAAAAACTTCTAAGCAAGAAAGAAAGATCAAAAGCTTATAAGCATAGAGTTGAGCATGAAAAGATATACTTGTGCATGAGGATACATGGAATAGGAAACGTTTTGCTTGCATGAATAGGATTGGTGCCAAGTGGTGAATCATGCCCAAACGTGCAATCAAGCTAGCGTCTCTCCTTGTGTTTGTGCAACAAGAGCTTAGTCTTTGTTAGGCAAGTTTGTATTGCTCATCCCTATAGTTGCACAGCCCCATTATCCCACCGCGTGTGTTTATTTATTGCCTTCCACTATATTTGTGATCACTTGCTTTGCATTTTGAGTCCTTCAGATTTATTTTAACTTTTACAATATCTTGGACTTCAATTTACGTGAATTTATGCCACTAACCCTACCGAGCTCCACTATAAGCCATTTGTGCAGGTTGTGAGAATTGGACAAGGTTTTTCACCAAGTGCACTCTTTTCCTTGCTTACATTGTGGTCTTTTGAGATCCATCCACAACTTCGGAAAGAGGTAACTTTGGTGCGTTCATTCCATCTTGTTCTCACGCCTTCTCGAGTGCTTCCATGGATAGGGACGATTAAAAGCACAACATGCTCCCTTGGTGGTTTTGATAATTCATGACAACATACATTTTCTCTTGGACTAATACCTTTACCTAGTGTATTTCAGATAAAGTCCACAGAAAGGATTGGCAAAAGGATTGTGGAGATTGTGCAGATACCCCAAGATGCAAGGAAATGGATTGGCAAAGCTTCAAGCAAGAGGACTCTACATTTTACTTTGTGAGAAATCACCCTGAGTTCATAGGAAAGCCAATACTATTAAAAGGGGGTAAGGTTCTGTTGGTGAACAAAATGCTCATACGTGCACAAGTGATAGTCACCGAAAACACAAATAAGCTCTTCCACAAAAAGTCTGTCAACGCCAAATATCCAAAATCGATGCAACCAACACTTTCCACTCGGTGCCACCGATTCCCATACTCAGACAGACATAAGCCAAATCCTACTCTTTCGGTGCAACCGATACTGCATCGGTGCCACCGAGTTTGGGTTGCCAACTTTCTGTTACGCAAATTCACAATATTGGTACCACCGAGATTGTTGGATCGGCGTCACCGAGAATGGGCAATCTGACCGTTGGTCACCTTATCGGTGCAACCGAGTTTCCTATATCGGTCTCACCGAGATTCAAAAGTTGCCACCTTTTGGTCACTTCGGTACCACCGAGATTAACACATCGGTGTCATCGAGATGGTCATTTTGTGTGTAACGGTTGGATTTTTGGGGATGCCTATATATACCCCTTCACCACCACCTACTCGAAACAGAAGCACTCAGAACTATTCCATACTTGCCCCATCCAGTTTTCTGAGAGAGAACCACCTACCCTTGTGTTGAGGTCAAGATCATCCACTCCAACCATATGGATCTTGATTTCTAGCCTCCCCAAGTTGCTTTCCACCAATCCCATCTCTTCCACCAGGCCAAATCTGTGAGAGAGTGATTGTGTGTTGAGGAGTCTATCATCTTGAAGCGCAAGAGCAAGGAGTTCATCATCATTGCCGAGCCTATTACCTTTTGGAGCGTGGTGCCTCCTAGATTGGTTAGGTGTCGCTTGGGAGCCTCCTACTTCGTGTTGTGGAGTTGAACCAAGAAGTTTGTACGGGCAACGAGATCGCCTACTTCATGAAGATCTACCCATAGTGAGGCTAGTCCTTCGTGGATGGAAGCCGTTATGGAATAGTCAAGGTTGATACTTCGTGGATCCTTATGGGTGGAGCCCTCCGTGGATTCTCGCGACCATTACCCTCCGTGGGTTGAAGACTCCATAAACGTGGATGTACGATAGCACAACCTATCGGAACCACAGGAAAAATCGTCGTGTCTACAATTGTGTTTGATCTTCCAACCCTTTTCCTTTCTACTCATGCTTGTTGTTACTTTTCGCTGCTATACTCTTATACTTGCATGTGTAGGGTGTACTTGAGTTGGCATGAATGTTAAAATCTGTCAACATTAAAATTGGGAAAAATGTAGAATTTTCATTTGGTCAAGTAGTCTAATCACTCCCCTCTAGACATACTTTCGGTCCTACAAGTGGTATCAGAGCGTTGGTCTCCATTGCATTGGTCTCACAACCTAGGAGAGTATGACGTCTAGTGAGGGAAATTATCACCGTAGAGGTCCGTGCTTTGATGGTACTAATTTTGCTAGTTGGAAGCACAAAATGAAAATGCATATTCTTGGTCATAACCCCGCTGTTTGGGCTGTTGTTCGTGTTGTCTTGCAAGGTGAGTTCTTTGGTGATGGGAAGTAACCGGATCGTGAAGCGACCGCGGAAGAATTGAAGATGTTGCAATACAACGCTCAAGCATGTGACATTCTCTTCAACTGCCTATGACCGAAGAATTCAACAAAATCAGCCGTCTTGAGAATGCAAAAGAGATTTGGGATACTTTGGTTGATATGCACGAAGGAACTGAGTCCATGAGAGAGTCCAAGTTAGATGTTCTTCAAAGTCAGCTTGACAAGTTCAAGATGAAGGATGGTGAAAGAGTCGCAGAGATGTACTCTAGGCTAGCTCTCATCACCAATGAGATTGCCGGCTTAGGAAGCGAAGAAATGACCGACAAATTCATCATCAAGAAGATACTTAGAGCTTTGGATGAGAGATACGACACCGTGTGCACATTGATCCAAATGATGCCAAACTACAAAGATCTCAAGCCTACGAAAGTCATTGGAAGGATTGTTGCTCATGAGATGACACTCAAAGACAAAGAAGAGCTTCACAACAAGTCCAGCGGTGCTTACAAAGCCACAAGTCATGCTCCCGCAACTTCAAGCGACAACCTTGTCACCAATGAAGAAATAAGCCTCATGGTCAAGAAATTCAACAATTTCTACAAGAATAGAGGCAAAGAACGAAGCTCCAACTCAAGATATGATGAGAAGCGTTCGTCAAGTCATGACCGCAATTGCTACAATTGTGGGAAGCCCAGACACTACTCCAATGAGTGCACGACTCCCTACAAACAAAGAGAAGAGTCACCTCGAAGACGAAGCTCAAGGAATGAATCACCTCCAAGAGTGAGAAGGAGTAGAGATGATCGTTATGAACGAAGACCCTCAAGGAGAAGTAGAGATTCAGAGAAGAAGGACAAGTACACCAAGATCTACACAAGAAGAAAACATCAAGCTCATGTTGGTGAATGGGTTTCCGGCTCTGACTCCGACAACTACTCTGAGAGAAGCTATCACTCCGACTCCGACCATAGTCAAGATGATGGTGTTGCCGGAATTGCTCTAGTGACTACCAACTCCTATGATCTATTTAATTCACCAAATGAAGGGAGTGGAAGTTGCTTCATGGCTAAAGGCCCCAAGGTATCACACCCCGAGTATCTTGATTTTGATTGTGATGAAGATGATTTGCTTTGTGATGATGACTTGCTCTTTGATAAAACTAGTGATGTTAGTCAAAGTGAACTTGATAATTCTCATGCTAGTCAAGATAAGTCAATTGATGATGATAAGATGAAAATAGAACAACTAACTAAAGAACTAAACACTCTTAAGTTAGCTCATGAATCTACTCTTGAAGATCATTGAGAGCTTGCAAGAACTCATGAGAAGCTACGCTTTGAGAAGCTCAACTTGGAGCAAGAGCATGAGTTTCTTAAAGCTATCAATGACGATCTCCGAAAGAAGACTTCATCTTATCTAGCCAAGCGACTACTCTTATCTACATTTATGCCACAAGTTAAAACTAAACAAACTATTAACAAAGGCAAGAAAGGTTCTTCATCTAGTAGCAACAATAAAAATGCTAAACCTAATGATGTTGCTTCTAGTAGTTCTATTGATTCCACTAATGATGATTCTCTTAGCCAAGTTACACTTGAGCATGAAAATGCTTTATTGAAAGGAATTATAGAGAAAGGTATCTACAAGAGTCTTGCCGGGTGTAAGCAATTTGAGGAAATTGTACGCAAGCACGGAGGATACCGAAAGAACCATGGTGTTGGCTACGTCAACGCCAATGGAGTTGAATGGGAAGAAGGTCAATACCCCAAGCCCAAGTTTGTTCCTCAAAAGGAGAAGTATGAAAATACTCTTCCCAAGGGAACAAACACTCAAGATGACCTTCCACCACAAGACCACAAGCTCAAGGGCAAGAACAAGCTTCAAGATGACATTGACTCATATGAAGATGAATCCCTAGCTATGGTGGAGTTGGTTCCCAAGGCTACTTCAAGCTCAACTTCTACAAAGGCTACTTCAACACCAAGGATCCCCATCAACTTGATGTGGGTCCCCAAGAAGAAGAACTAGAGAGTTCTTGAGGGGTGACTCCACCAATGAAATTCACTCACATTTGTTATTGGCAAGAATTATTTGCAATCAACATCAACTCAATGCAATAGTTCAAGGAGTCACACATTCCCTCAAAGGTAAGCAAGGGACAAGGTAATTAACAAATCAATGGACATCATTACACATGCTTTGCACTCCATGTCCATAGATATCCTTCTATTTGTCTCTTGTGTGTTGGGACTAACCCATGTAGGTGAGAAGAGTAAGGAAACAATAAGGATGCTCCCAACTCTTGGTGATCTTCATCAACCTTGAGCATCCACAACTACCTCACCAACATGAAGTCTTCATCGACAAAACCCAAGGTTAGTTTATCCCTCTTATGGGGGGATGTCACATCAAGGGGGAGCTTTACTCTAAGACTTGAGTTAAAGCATCTCTTAGTATGTGACAACATTAAATGCTTTATGTAAAAGTGGTAACCCCACTTGTGCTTAAACGATGAGTATGACCTATGATCAAGTATTCTTACTTGGCTCCTAAGTCAAATACCCATATATAGATGACTTCGTCATTGCCCAAGTGCTTGTTAGATGCTAGTGTGTATGTGCATGTTTGTCATGATTTCATTTGACATCTTATTGTGTGAGCATGTTGGTCTGCATTTATTTTCCCATTCGAGGACATCCAATTGTTGCTATTTGGTTTTTGATTTATCTTTTGCCAATTGGATGGACAAGAATGCCTAGGACCACACTTTAGCTATCTATGCTTTCTCACCTCATATTCCATTCATGCTGCATCACAAAATTTGAACAAGTACTTTTTGATCCCTCTGTGTGTGGAGCACTCGGAGTTCCGTATCGACAAGGACTGACCATTAAAACCTCCCAAGTGCATCTCGATGGAACCAACCCACAATTCTCGGTCTCACCGAATGCCTAGGGTTGATCTGGTTTTCTATCTCGGTACTACCGATTCCATATTCTCGGTTACACCGAGTTTCCCTGTCAACTAACAGTTGAGGAACTCGGTGACACCGAAAATTTAGAATCGGCGTCACCGACAGTGAAGGGTATATATGCTGTGGACCCCGACGTTTCGAAATTCAATCTCAAACCATCACACCTCAGAACCCTAAGCTGCCGCAAAAAGACCCCCTGGTCATCGACCTTGTCTCCCTGCGCTCCTCCGCCGCTGGTATTCTCGCCGTCGACGGGCATCTTCGCCGCCGTCGCCGCCGTAGCAGATCCGTCGCCAAGGTAGGGTACGGATTCGATTCTTCTTGCGCTCCCCGTCCAATTCTTGCGCAATGAAGTTGATTTTATCTATAAGCCACTGATTGCAAACCGTTCCATCCTCTAAAACTTCCAGTAGATAGCGAATAATCAATTTTCTAGGGTTTACCGTCCGCCCGATGGAACTCGGTGGAACCGAAGCAAACAAATCGGTGTCACCGATTTGCCAATCTGTGCTGCTGAGAACTATCTCGATGAAACCGAGTACTCCTTTTCGGTCTCACCGAAAGGAGTGCCAAGTTTCTGTTAAGGAGAAAGTCAGTCTCGGTAGCACCAAAAACTTTGCTTTGGCTGTACCGATTTTCATGTGACAGAATGTAAACCTTGAGAATCTTTTATTCAAACTTTCAAAAAACAGCTACATTTTGTGATGACTTATCTTCTTCTGATCCTCTATACTCTATTCACAGGGTCAGTATGTCAGATGCTGAGGACAGTCAGAATGATCTCAGAGAGCAGAGTGTTGAGATGGATTCAGGCACTAGTCCCGAGTCTAGTTCATCTTCAGATCCAGGCACTCCCAGTTCTCATGGGTTGCCCAAGGCTGCTACTAGGGCAAGGAAGAAGCTGAATTCAGATGAGGAGGATTCAGACTTTGTGCCAGATGAGGTTCTTGCCAAGAAGCAAGAGAAGGCTGCAAAGTAGTCAGCAAATGAAGCTACCTCTTCAAGGAGAGCTGTCAGGAAAGAGTATGCTAGCTCTGAAGCTATGAGAGCACCTGAGGGTGCTAGGGAAAAAATGGCTCTTCAGCTTGAGTCACCCCAAAGAAATCTATGCCTAAGAAGGCAGGGGAGAAGAAGAGAGCCAGAAAGAGGATAGTTTATGTCACTGGCAGGCAAACCTCCATGTTTGAGGACCCTGAGGAGGCTGCTGGTGCTGCGGCTGAGGAGGAGGAAGAACATGTTGAGAAAGCCCCTCCCAAAAAGAAAAAGAAGCTTATGGCAGATGCTATGCCAAAATCAGGCACATCAAAGAGCACCAAATCTGCACCCAAGAAAGCTACTGCTGAAAAGCCCAAGAGGACATCCAGACAAATTCCAGCTTCTGAAAAGAACAAGGGAACTACCTCCAGAGTTGAGGATGAAGATGCTATGTCTGCTTTGATGAAGCTTAGACCACACCTTCCAGTTCATAATGCCAGCTATCCCCTTGCTAAAGACAGGAAGAAGAGGAAGGATTCAGGTTTGAGGGCATGGAGAGCTGCTGATCCATATGCCCAAAGGAGGAAGACATATGTGGACTACAGGTTCTACACCAAGGAGCAACAGGATTTCTATGAAACTGTGTTGTTTGACAAGACTCCAGCTATGAGTGACATGAGGTATGTGGATTGGAAGTTCATTAAGGAGAATGAAGACTATTTTCCAAGTGGTCAAGACAACTTTCACTGAATTGGCTTGAATGAGTTTGTTGGCAGAGAGTTTACAGCATGGAATGATGAGATGATCATGCAATTCTACTCCACAACACATTTCTATGGAGATGGTAGGATTGTATGGATGACTGAAGGAGCAAGATATGAGTCCACTGTTGATGAATGGGCTGCAATTTTGGGAGTCCCAGAGGTACAAGATGGTGACTTGGATGTCTACTCTGAATCCAAGGAGAGCCACAATGCTATGGCCAATATGTACAATGAGATCCCTGCTGCTCATGTGAAGTCTCACAAGTTAGGATCCATCTACTTTCTCCAGGCTGGCCTTCGTACCATGAACACCATTCTGAGGCATACTTTGATGCCCAAGTCGGGAGATGACAAGATGATCCGAGGCTACTCCATCAACATGCTAATCCATCTTGACAGACACACCAGGATTAGAGTCATGGACTTAATTGTTGAGACAATTAAGAGGGTTGCTGCTGATCAGAAGCGCTCATGCTGCTATGCACCCTATATCCAGATGCTCATAAATTCCAAGTTGGAGAAGCACATCTTTGCTTTGGACAGACCCCACTTGCCCCTACAGCCAGATCTCGAGGACAACGTAGTGGTGATGGACCCAGAACATCCCACATCAGCTGCAGCTCAGGTAGAGGCAGAGGCAGCTAGAGCCACTAGTGCTCAGGTTCCCAGATCCAGGAATGAGAAAATGGATCTTTTGATCTCATCAGTTCAGGGCACGCAGAAGTACATTAAGGACAACCAAAATAGTCTTGTCAAGATCTTTGAGAACAGGATCAAGACCCTTAATGATAAGGTGGATGGGCTAACTAAGATAGTCAATGAGCTCAAGAAGGAAGTTGACTCTGTGCCTCTTCCTCAGACTTCAGATGATGATGATGATGATGATGATGTCTCTCCTCTCAGGCCAGGCACACAGTTCACTACTCAGGCCAGATCAGCCACAGTGCCAACTCCAGATTTGAGGCCCTCTTCATCAGCTCCTGCTGCTGTCACCTCAGCTCCATCAGCTCCAGTTCCTCCAGCTGCCACTCCAACTCCATCCATGACATCAGCTGAGATCTTCGCCGACGCGGTTCTCTCGACTCCTTCATCAACAACCGAAGGAGATCAGCCCAAGAACGCATAGCTATATCTCTTTGATCATTTTGGTAACTTGTTGCCAAAGAGGGAGAAGTGTATATAGATCTTTAGGCTTCGAGTGAGAGAGCGTTTGGTTTTTATTGCTTTTTCAAAACAATTGATCTTTTGGTTGCTTGTGATACACGTTTGTTGGTGTTTTGATCATACGCTTAATGTGTGTTGCTACTATTTCCTATCATTATGCTACTTATGAGATGATCATTCACCTTTGCTTGATTGTGTTGTGCTATGATATTAACTCTTATTATTCTCGCACACCACTAAGTTGTATGTGACATGGAAGAAGTGCCCCATGTACCTAATCGATTGTGCATTTGCATTCAAACACAAATTTTAAAATAATGCACAAATTTAGGGGGAGCTCTTGCTTATCACATACTTCTCAAAGCGACGACTATACTCATTGATTATATCTTTGTCGAAGCTTTGATCTATATGTTGTCATCAATTACCAAAAAGGGGGAGATTGAAAGCACAACATGCTCCCTTGGTGGTTTTGATAATTGATGACAACATACATTGTCTCTTGGACTAATACCTTTACCTAGTGTATTTCCGATAAAGTCCACAGAGAGGATTGGCAAAAGGATTGTGGAGATTGTGGAGATACCCCAAGATGCAAGGAAATGGATTGGCAAAGCTTCAAGCAAGAGGACTCTACATTTTACTTTGTGAGAAATCACTTTGAGTCCATAGGAAAGCCAATACTATTAAAAGGGGGTAAGGTTATGTTGGTGAACAAAATGCTCATACGTGCACAAGTGATAGTCACCGAAAGCACCCACAAGCTCTTCCACAAAAAGTTTGTCAAAGCCAAATATTCAAAATCGGTGCAACCAACACTTTCCACTCGGTGCCATCGATTCCCATACTCAGACAGACATAAGCCAAACCCTAGTCGTTTGGTGCAACCGATTCTGCATCGGTGCCACCGAGTTTGCGTTGCCAACATTCTGTTACGCAAATTCACAATATCAGTACCACCGAGATTGTTGGATCGGCATCACCAAGAATGGGCAATCTGACCGTTGGTCACCTTATCGGTGCAACCGAGTTTCCTATATCGGTCTCACCGAGATTCAAAAGTTGCCACCTTTTGGTCACTTCGGTACCACCGAGATTAACACATCGGTGTCACCGAGATGGTCATTTTGTGTGTAACGGTTGGATTTTGGGGGATGCCTATATATACCCCTTCACCACCACCTATTCGAAACAGAAGCACTCTTAACTATTCCATACTTGCCCCATCCAATTTTCTGAGAGAGAACCACCTACCCTTGTGTTGAGGTCAAGATCATCCACTCCAACCATATGGATCTTGATTTCTAGCCTCCCCAAGTTGCTTTCCACCAATCCCATCTCTTCCATCAAGCCAAATCTGTGAGAGAGTGATTGTGTGTTGAGGAGTCTATCATCTTGAAGCACAAGAGCAAGGAGTTCATCATCATTGCCGAGCATATTACCTTTTGGAGGGTGGTGCCTCCTAGATTGGTTAGGTGTCGCTTTGGAGCCTCCTACTTCGTGTTGTGGAGTTGAACCAAGAAGTTTGTACGGGCAAGGAGATCGCCTACTTCGTGAAGATCTACCAATAGTGAGGCTAGTCCTTCCACTACAAGAAATATGTCAACTTGTGACCTTCTGGCAGTGACCCTGGAAGAAATGGTCGTAAATCTATGACCATTTAAAACCAATTGGTTGTAAGCTGTTCGGGGGGCTCCAAACCCTAAACCATAACGACCATTTTGGTCAGAAAGGTCGTAATTTCCTTGCACGAAATGGTCATAAAGCAGACAACACTGGTCCGCTGCCTTATTTCTAGCTGATCACGACCAATATAGATGGTCATAGCCTTGTAAATTGTGGTGCATTGCTATGACTAGGCGCCACCTCATCAGTTTTTCCTATGTGTCATGTCCATGTGTCAATTTTTGCCCTAGGTTGTGAAGGAGCCTACATTTCTGTCATTCCCAAAATTCCGAAAAATTCTCATAAATCCTTTGGATCATATATTCCACAAATATGTCAAAACCCTTCCTTGCCTAGTTCAAAAATAACTCAGGAATATTCATTTTTCCTATTTTGTTCAGAAAAACACTTTGTGAAGGAAGTGTTATTTATATTTTTTGGATTGCACTCAAAAAATTTGGGCACTCTTTTCTATCCAAATCATTGCCTCACGACAAAATTCAGTTCCATTTGCCTATTAAATCTTCCTCAGCAAATTTCCAAAGTTTCTGTCCAGCTAGAAGCTTTCTGAAGTAAGTACTAGATAGGCATCCCCTAATGATCTGCATTTTTGCCACATATTCTATATGCCAAAATCATAGCTCTCCACAAAATTTGATCCCCATCTAGTAATCCATGTGAGCTCACCATCCAATCTTTGTTTCTGGTAATATTTTTAATTTGTGAAGCAGCTATATTTTATATTGCTTTATAATTTCTGAAAATTTACCAGGAGATGACCCTGACCATAGAACCTCTCTACACCAAATTTTATCTGATTTTAATGTAGGCAATGTTCTCAATATTTTCCCAATTTTCTTTTCAGTGGAGAGAATTGTGAAGGAAGTACCACTTTTATTTATTCAAATGGTTTGAAATTTGTACAGTACCTTCATATGACCAAGTTGTCATCCTCCACCAAATTCCATCTCAATCTAATAATCTATGCGAGCCGAGATTCAATTTCTATTTTCTGGCCAGATTAGCACATTGCAAAGCAAGTGCTACCTAGACCCCTCATATTGCCCTCAAAATTTTTGGGCACTCTTACAAACTCAAATCATTGTCAAATGACAATATTCAACTCCATTTGCGTAGTAACTCTTCCTCAGTAAATTTACAAAGTTTCTATCCAGAGAGAAGCTTTGTGAAGGAAGTACTATCTAGGTTTCTCAAAATTATCTAAGATTTTCACAAATCTTCCATATGATCAAATCATAAGTCTCCACAAAATTTGAGCTCATTTAATTCAGCCAATTTCTCTCAATAATTTTCCCAAGTTTCTATCCAGAGAAGAGCATTGTGAAGGAAGTACCACTTTCGCATGTCCAACTATTATGAAATTTTGACAGTGCTTGTATATGCCCAAATTACCATGCTCCACCAAATTTCACCTCAATACATGCATTCATTTGAGCCCAGCTTCAATATCCTTATTTCTGGTCATATTTTTAGCTTGTGAAGCAAATATATTTTATATTGCTTAATTATTTTTGAAAATTTACCAGGGCATGTTCCTACCTGCATAACTTACCTCCACCAAATTTTAGCTCATTTCATTTAGCCAATTCCTCTCAATAATTTTCCCAAGTTTCTGTCCAGAGAAGAGCATTGTGAAGGAAGTGCCACTTTGGCATGTCCAAATGGTATCAAATTTTTATAGTGCTTTTCTATGCCCAAATTACCATGCTTCACCAAATTTTAGCTCAATACATTCATCCATTTGAGCCCATCTTCAACGTCCATATTTATGCATAGTGTGGTACTTTGCAAAGCAAGTGCCACCTAGGATCCTTCATTTGAGCTGAAAATTTGCCAAGACAGTTTCCCTAGTAGATTATCATCCTCAGCCAAAACTCAGGCCCATTAGCCATGTGAATTTTACCCACCGCTAATCAAACACTTTGCTATTAATTCATGTTTGAGCTTAGTTTAGTCTCCTCGTGAGATTCTTCTATTGTATTATTTTTCCTAACACCTATCGGGGGAGTGGCCAACTCACCAGACATGCCTAGGCCGCCCAGACCATGTGGCAACGCCACGGTCACTCGGTGACCACGCGGTTGGCATGCCGGTTTATGCGCTCTAGAGTTGGGGCCCTCAGACACAGTCCAAACCTCGACGTCTCGCCACCACACCATGTATCTATGATTAAATGGATACTTATGTACCAAAAAAGA
Organism: Elymus sibiricus; assembly: GCA_039707655.1. NCBI lineage: Eukaryota > Viridiplantae > Streptophyta > Magnoliopsida > Poales > Poaceae > Elymus > Elymus sibiricus. The sequence goes on along the minus strand of CM077671.1, from coordinate 153,265,661 downwards.
TTTTTGGAAAAAATAAAGAGCAAACTATAAGGCAGCTGCAGCTCAAATTTGACCCGCTTCCTACTGAATCGTCAGCGATTTGTCTTTTTCACGAGAGGTGGATAAAAACTTATGAAACCCAACTATTTTGTCAATTATACATTAAATATGGACTAATATTTTAGAAAAATGATTTGGTCCAATTTTGCAATAAATATATGATAGGTCCTTCACAAAAAATTCATTTTGGGCACTAGAAAAATGGAAAATGAATTTTTTGTTCAAGGAAAATGAAAACTTCCTTAGGAAACATTGTTTGCCATTACAATATGCACCATGCTGCATAATATGAGATCATTTGAACAAACTATGCCATGAATGTGCCCGTAAGATTGATCATCTCGCTTGAAAGCCATGAATCTTCACACATGATAGCTCATTTTTTAGAACACTTTATCAAAATAATTGCCGTATTACAAGTTTATTTTTTTTTCTGGTAACTTAGTCACATATAATGACACAATGCGAAGGTTTTCTAAATTTTTATTTTTTTTAATTTTTAATGCCCGTTTCAAAATGAAGTCAAAATGACACGCATGACCTTTCCTAGATAGTGGTTGAACCTTGGATTTTTTTTGGTGTTTCTCTAATTAAATAGATACTTATGTACCAAGAAATGATTTTTTGAAAAAATAAAGAGCAAACTATGAGGCAGCTGCAGTTCAAATTTGACCCGCTTCCTATTGAATCGTCAGATATTTGTCTTTTTCATGAGAGGTGGATAAAAACTTCTGACACCCAACCATTTTTCAATTATACATTAAATATGGACTAATAGTTTAGAAACATGATTTGGTCCAGTTTTGCAATAAATATATGGTAGGTCCTTCACAAAAAAACTCATTTTGGGCACTTAAAAATGGAAAATGATTTTTTCGTCCAAAGAAAATGAAAACTTCCTTAGGCAACATTGTTTGACATTACAATATGCACCCTTCTACATAACATGAGATCGTTTGAACAAACTATGCCATGAATGTGGCGATAAGATTGATCATCTCGCTTGAAAGCCATGAATCTTCACACATGATAGCTCATTTTTGAGAAAACTTTTTAAAAATAATTGTCGTATTACAAGTTTATTATTTTTCCTGGTAACTTGGTCACATATAATGACACAATGTGAAGCTTTTTCAATTTTTCAATTTTTTTTGATATTTTCATGCCCATTTAAAATGCGGTCAAAACGGCGGGCATGCCCGTTCCTAGCTAGTGGTTGAATCTTGGAAAACTTTTGTGTCGGATTTTGAGCTCCGCAAAACCCTTAAGATTCGAACACAAGGGCGTGTGCAAAGATCCCCTGCAGCCTCGCCCAACCTAGTTCGCTACTCGATGAACACAGCAACGGACTCGCACGATGACGAGGAAGAAGATGAACACGACAGTTTACCCAGGTTCGGGCTGCTACGAAGCGTAATACCCTACTCCTGCTTTGGTGGATTGCCTCTCGAGGAGGTGGGGTGGATGAACAAGTACAGTGTTTCAGGGCCTCATGAGGGCTCCCCAGAGGTGTTTGGGGCCCTTTGTGGCTCGGTGATGGATGAGTGGTGGAATGGATGCCGATCCCCTTCTACGATGTAGCCTATCCTCTATATATAGTGGTGGCTCAGGTCCTGTTCCCTTATCGCATTGGCGGGAAGGGATCCCACAATGGCCAATTTTGAAGGGGGACAAGGGTACGTGCTCGCCCTGCCCAAAGGCGGTCTTCGCCTGCAAAGTAGCTGTCGGCGGCGCAGGGACGGGCTCAGCGATGACGTCCGTCCTGTGGGGCTGGTGGTTGCGGTCTTGTTGCACCGGAATGGAAACCTTTGGGGGGTGCTTTGGGAACTCGTGTACGTCCTTGCTCCCTTTGCGCCAAAGGGGAAAATGTGTCGTCTGGCGCGCTGGCGCTTGCCTGTCCTTCCTTGCGTCATCCTTGACTCCTGAGGCCGGGCCTTGCATAGAGATCTCCGCCGCTCCGAAGGGGGCCTGAGGAGGCCCATCCCTTGCCGGTCTTGATGCTGCTCCTCCTCGCGAGGGCCTTGCCTTGAGTGGGGTCGCGCCCGGCTGTGTTAGGTTGATGAAGTGGGCCACGCCCTGGGCCCAGGCAGGCAGGTCTGGGTACCCCCGTTCCCAGAACGCCGACGGTAGCCCCCGGGCCCAAGGCGCGCTCGAGCTGGCTTCCGGGCGAAGCCTTGAGGACGTCCCGAAGCACCGCGGGCCCCAATCGCCTGCGGGACAGGCTTTACACGCGTCGAATGCCTAGGTGGCGACGCCCCCACTCCTTGAGGGAGTCAGAAGCCGTTCCAAGCTAGACTGATGGGACGCCCGCGTGTGGCACCGGCCATCATTGCCCTCTCTTGAATGCTGCCGCCGCTTCGTGCCACGCGGACGTGACCCTTCAGAGACCGCATGCGCCCGGGAATGCGAGGGGACGCAGGGTGCCTCTTGGCTGTATATAAGCTGGCGAGCACGAGAAAGCCCTCACTCGCCTTCGTCTTCTTTGCCTCACCATTTCCAATCCGTTGCTCCCCCAGTCATGGTATCGGCGAGGAAGTTCTCTACTGCTGAGAAGGGAAAGGCCTCCGGGGAGGGTCCTGCCGCTCCGCTGCCCAGGAGGGGCCGTGGTCACCCCCGGAAGTATGCCGCGACGCCGACGGTGGTTCCCAGCGAGCATAGCCGTGGTTCTGCCCTCCCTGGGATCACCATCGGCAGCCGCGGTGGGACGCCGTTCGGTGTGGGCGGCCGCAGCGGCCGAGGCGGGAGGTCGGCGATGGCCACCCGGCCACCGCGCCCACGGCTCCATTCGGCCGACACGGCCCAGGAGTTCGTGATGTGGGCGGAGAAGCCGGAGGCCACTTGGTTCCAACTCTCGAACTTCTTCGCGGGGGCGCTGCCGGCCGGAGGGTCTACCGGCCTGTGGCTGCAGGCCGACGGCTGCTGCAACGCGGCGTCCTGGGTGGAGTTCGAGGTCAGCCCCGGAGGTTACGTGTACCTGAACCGCGGGTGGCAGGCGTTCGCCTGTGCTCGAGGCCAGAAGGGGAGGCGCACCCTCCACTTCAAGTATGACGGGGAGGCGACGCTCTTCGTCAAGATTTTCGGGGAAGAGGGCGAGCGCCTGGGGTGCTGCCCGGAAGACGTCGGCCGCGGCGATCTTGGAGATGAGCTTGCCCTTCACGACGGGCGCCGCACCTCCAGCAGCAGCGACACCCCCTCCGAAGAGAGCTCAAGCGACAGCAGCGACAGTAGCTATGACGCGCTGCCACGCCGACGCACCCGGGTCTTGGGGGGTAGCCAGCCACCGCGGCGCCGCTCTTCCGCTCCAGGGGCGTCTGTCCCGACGCGCCTCCACGGGGACGTGAAGGAGGACGAGGACACCGACTGAGCGCAGGCGTGCCGATGCTGGGGCTCCTGAGGCGGCAGCCCCCGTGCGGCTGTTCACTTTCTTTCTCCTCCTCTTCCCCTGCACCTGTAATCCAAGAACTAAGGGAGGCCCTGTGGGTCGTGTAACGCACTCGGGCGCCTGCCCCCTTTTATCAATACATTTTGCATTCTCTTAGTTGGAATTTCCTTCCGGTCGCGGTTAGGATACTTAGCTTGACGTGCTCGCAGTAGGCTCCTCGGTTCTGGAGGTACGGCTGTGGTGCTCGGAGGGTCTGTTCACCTGGCGGGCTTCTCCTTCTCGCGAGCGAGGTGGGTTGGGGGCTCTGTCGGCACTCTGTGTCTGCAGGTCCCAGTCCTGCACATTTCCCTACCATCGCAAGGTGCGGCCAGTTCACCTGGACGCTCCTCACGAGCGAGGCCCCAACACCCTTGATGCCAACCAGAAACCAAGGACGACCTGAAGGGGCGAGTGGCTTTTCGACCGGTAAGGTTCCTGAGGCGCGATGCTCAGGAGCCCCCTTCGTCACTCAAGCAGCTCTACGTCGGCAGGTCCCAGTCCCGCACATTTCCCCACCACCGTTAGGTATGACCGGAAACCCAGGACGCACTTCACGGGGCAAGGCCCCGACACTCCTGATGCCGACCGGAAACCAAGGACGACATCAGGAGGGCGAGTGGCCTTATGACCGGTAAGGCTCCTGAGGCACGATGCTCAGGAGCCCCCTTAGACGCTCAAGCGGCCCCCGAAAATTCGGCTTCCTGCCCAGGGGAAGGTCGGGCTTCCCGAGGGTTTTTGAGGCTCCGAGTTGTCGTTCAAGTAGCCCTGCGTCGGTAGGTCCCAGTCCCGCACATTGCCCCACCACCGTTAGGTACGACCGGAAACCAAGGACGCACTTCACGGGGCGAGGCCCCGACACTCCTGATGTTGACCGGAAACCAAGGACGACATCAGGGGGCCGAGTGGCCTTATGACCGGTAAGGCTCCTGAGGCGCGATGCTCAGGAGCCCTCTTAGACGCTCAAGCTGTCGCAAGAAAAATTAAAATTTTCTTTCCTTTCCAAGATGGCGCGTCGGGCCGTGAACGGAGCCCCCGAGCGAGTATGAGACGACATGCGCCTGCTGACTCATCCGTGAGTACCATGCGAGGATCCGGGCGCCAAGGCCTTGGCGAGGTGTAAGCACGGTGCCCCCCAGCCCCTGCTCGTGGGGTACGAGGGGGAGGGGAGCAGGCGAGTGCTTGACTTAGAGAAAGAGAAAGCAACACAAGGAATGGCAATGAAAGAAAATCTTTGACTCTTCCCTTTAAAGCGTGATTTGAAAAAACCCCGAGTTTAGTTTCATAAAGGTTGGCAAATCCAAGCAGGAGAAAAGCAAAAAACGGCTGCGTCCGGCACCTAGACTAGCCTTCGTCTTCCCCCAGCGCTGAGCGTAGGGCATCCACGTTGCATGGGCATAGCCATTGATGGGCAGTGCTGACTTCTCCGCCAGCTCTGGGCTGTGGCTGCCACATTGCATGGGAGGAACCCCTCCGCGTCCTCGGGGGCTCCGGGCATATACATCCCGCTCATTATTATGTGAGAGTGTCACGGCCATAGATAGCTGGGAAAGCCCCCAGGCGCACGGCCTGGTGGCTCCCAACTCCGTCAAGAACCATCCCATGCATTTCTGCCCGGTTGTGCGCCCTTACGACCCTAACCCGATTGCATCGTTCCCTGCGCAACCACAGGATTGCGCTCCCGAGGCCCAAACATGAGCACGATGCATCGGCACGGCCATAAGGGTGTTTTGTCGATAAAGCATGCCTCGTGAGGCGTCCGTGCGCCCTCCGGACAAGGTCCCGAGGGACTCGTGAGGCCCGACCTCCCGAGGCCGTATCGGCGCTGTAGTTGCCGCGGGTGGCCCACGTTGCTTGTGTCTTGCTGCTCCCCCCAGGCCATTACTCCTGAGGCCTGAGAGCTTGGTCCGGCGTCGCTTACCCGCGGGGGCGCCGGCTTGTCCCACGCCCCGCGGCTCGGGGGCGCCCTCCTGCTCGCGCCGCCCAGGCCAGGTGCTCCGCTGACGGGAGCCCCCAGGCCCGGCTCGAGGAGGACGACCAGGCTGTTCCTTACTCTTGGGGGGTGCTGGCGCCTGCGGCAGGCGCCCGACCAGGTGGTACGACGTAGCATGGTACGTAGGGCTCCACGTAGGTGCTCGGTCCACCTCGTGAGCCGCCCGCCGGTGCGCCGGGGGCGGTCCCTCCTGGCGGCGGTGGGAAGCCGCCCCGTGCGCATCGCTCGCAGACCCTCCTGTGCCGGGCCTCAGAGTGGAGTTGCTTACCTCTGCCACCACCGTTGGGTTGGCCGCGCGTCTCCTGGTGTGGATTGCTCCCTTGGCGACCCGATGCGCCTTCGCCGTTGTTGCTTGTTTGTCCGGATGCATGTGCCGCCTGCTCACTGTGGAGCTGCAGAAGGAGGTGGCGACCAAGGAGCAGGCCGTCAAGCAGGCTGCCTACGCCAACCAACAGGCCACAGTCCTTCAGGGCGAAGTGGCCCGCCTTAGGGGCTAGTTTGAGAGGCATGATGCTGCCCTTGCCCAGGCGGAGAAGGCACTGGAGGAGGAGCAGAGCCTGAGCCTCATGTTGGGGGTTGAACCGGACGGCGCCTTTCAGCGTGAGTGTTTCTGACTTTGAGTCTTTTCTTTTTCGTCGACTGTCTTGGCTTTTTTCCTGACTTTCCCTTCTTCATAGATCGTTTTCCGGATACACAGCGCCGTGCCGAGCGGGCCGTGGTAGAGCATCGGGAGTGCTTTCGGCAGCGCGGGCAGGAGATTGACGCGGATGAGGGCTGGAGCCTGCCGGAGATTTCGCTGGCCACCGAGAACCGGCTACACTTCCTGCAGCGTTGCATGGACCAACTCAACCCAGCCGTCCTAGGGGTTATTTCGGCCCTCTGGCCGGACCGCGAGATCCCTGAGGGCCACGTGGCGCTATGGCTTGAGCACGTGGTGGCGTGGCTCGATGCCCGGAAGGCCTTCGTGGCCCGCTGTAGGGCACAGATGGCCCTTCGGTTCGTCACGTCGTGGTACCGCGGCATTTACTTGGGCCGGCTGGCCACGATGCGCCAAGTCCCCGAGGAGGAGCGGGTCGCTCGTGAGAGCACCCTTGTCCGTCGAGCCGGCCTACTTGCCTCTTATGTCGACCCGGAGGAGTTCTTGCTGGCACTTGGTGAGCACGTCGAGCCGGTCACGGAGGATTCCTTCGGCATTCCCGAAGGGCCCGAAGGTTGCGGACGAGAGCACTGACTCCAGCGATTGGAGCGACACTGATGGCACGGCGGGCACGGAGGCGGATCCGAAGACGGCGAGCACCACCGGGCAGTCTGCCGAGTCGGCTCCAGCCGTCGATGGAGCGTCCCCCTCGGGGACGGGCATTTCGGAGCCGGCGTTGGCGCGGTCGAGCCGAGCCTGCTGAGTGTTGGCAGCGGCGATGAGATCTTGGATGTGCCGCTCCTGCTGCTCATGCTCTTCGCCTTCTAGGTCAGCCAGGTCGGCGTAGGCCACCTGGGCGGCCCTCATGTTGGCCGCCGATGTGTCGTAGGTGGGGAGCCTGCCACCAAGGATTTCCGCAACCACGCGGCCGCGGTTGCGGACATCACCACACCGGCTAGGCTTGTTGCCGGTGGGGGTGAGACCATAGGCGGAGTTGTACTCGCGATGCGCGGACTCCATCCGGCGCTTGGTGGTTGCGAGCGTGGTTGCTTCCGCGAACAGCAGCTGGCGAGCTGCCTCTAGCTCAGCCATAGCTGTGGCCGGGTTTGTTGTAGGCGCGACGGGGGTGCTGAGGCCCCGAAGCACGGAGCCGAGGGGGTCGGAGGTGCCGGTGCCGGTGGCCGCGGCAGCCGCATGTGCCTCCGCCCTGGCACGATAAGTGCTCGTGGAGGATCCGGTAACCATTACCACCGCGCGGTCGCAGGAGTCATCAGCATCGCCCGAGGCGATTGCGCCCGCAAGTGAGGGCGGGTCGAGGCAGTCGAGCACCTCGCTAGGGTACTCGTCGGCGGCTGGCTCGCCAACGAGGCTCAGCCTGCTGAAGCATTCGGCGAGAGTGGCGACATCGGACAGAGTGGCGCCACTACGCAACTCGTCGGAGAGGTCGGTAGCGATGCCCGCATGGCGGGCGGGAACTAGGTTCTGCGCCGCAGGAGCAAGCCCCACGAGCGTGCAGGTCCGCCAGGATGCAGAGCAGATGGGGGAGTTGGTGAAGGGTCCCGCCCGGAGCATGACTCCGGCCGACACCGTGGACGGCCGCACGATGGGCGCCAACTATCGTCGTTTTCTCACGACAGATGCCATGGGGTGGCTTATCAAGAGTGGTTGGGGCCGAAGGACGCCGACGGGCTCCGGTGACGGGATTGGGGACAAGTGGTGCGAGACACGCGATGTACCCAGTTTTGGGGCCCTCTGTGAGAGGTAACACCCCTAGTCATGCTTGCCTAGTTGATACACTAATAGAACTACAATGGCGCTCCTTGAGCTGTTGGCTAGAGCAGGAAGAAGGAGCTAGCCAGCTCTTCTTGCCTCTCCAAGTGTGTGAATGGGAGTGGGAAATATGGTGAGAATGGTTGCCCCCGTGCATGGGGGCATCGGGGGGTTTATAGGCCAACCCCCCGGCTTACAATATACTTGAATGGTACTGGGAAGGGGGGCCCGGCTGGCAGCCTCTCTGGCCGGCCCGAGACCCCTCTGGCCGAGCCGTCTCATAGCTTGCGCGGTCCACTGGCTGCTGGACCCCGCCGCCCACAAAGCCTGCCTGCCGCTTGGTCCCGTCGAGGACTGGGGCCCGCTAGCCGGCTGCCGGCATTGGTCCGCAGCCACCTGCCCCGGCACGGGCCGCACCAAGCGGCGTCGCCTTGCGGAAGCCGGCCACGGTCTTCGGTATGGCGGGTCGCCCTGTAGCCATGCGGGGGCAGGTAATGGAGTGGACGGAGGCGTGCGGCACTTTCGCCCCGTCCGGTCACGGTCGGCCGCGGTCAGTGTTATGACCGCTCGAACTATAGTCATGCGTGTTCCTCCATCAGCGGTCACTGCAGCCACGCGGGACCAGTCGTGGAGGTCACGTCGTGTCACTATACGCAGGTTCGGTGGGAGGGGACTGGTGCTTGCCTGCCCGGGGGTCAGCGGTAGAGCCGGCAGTTTGTCTCGCCCACCGGCTACTCGTCAGGCAGCCGTGCGCCAGTCGGCCGGTGGCCAGCCGGCCATGTGTCAGCCGGCCGTAGGCCAGCCGGCCGTACGCTAGCCGACCGATTGCCAGTCGGCCACATTGTTTTGAAAAGAGGCTGATCCCTCCTGCTTTGGCATACCCAGGGGTTATACCCCCGTCAATTATTTATGTCCACTATTTTCTCATATGACATGATTGCCATGATTTCCTCTAGTATGTTGCATCTTCGCACTACTAGCTTGCACAACATGGTTACTATGCTTGCTTCATGTGTTGCATCACCGATGATTACTACTTGCTCACTCCAAGCGGTTGATGACATCCATTGCCATGCTTTGCACATGAGTGCTATTGCTTATTGTCATATGTCTCCATATATTACCTTTCTCATGCTCGATGCTTTGGCTTGTATTGAGTGCAACAATGCTTTTGATCTCGCTAATGAGATTGCCCCCATAGCTTTCTCTTATATTAGTGGAACTTTTGACATCTTTCATGTGAAGCATGCTTTCCTTCCTTCTTTGCACCATATGCCTAGTGCCATGAATATTGCCATTGTTGCATCCTATTATTCATGCACTTGTGATCCTAATGGTTATGTGCAAGAGAAGAGAAGCATCATGATGGATGATGTGTTTGTCTACCATGCACATACATTGTTTCCTTTGTTGTGTGTATGTGTAGGATACTTCGACTACATGTCAACTTCCTCTTCACGTGAGTTGACCATTCGAGCTCTTGAGAGCGAGCCATGCTACACCGACGCGTTTCTACATGACGCTTGCTTGTGTTTTGGAATTGTGAAGAATGCACAAGGACACACTTTTGAGGTGACATCCTTCTTGAGCATGGATATTGTGGATCTTCCTACTTGTGTTGCTTGTATCGTGACACATATTGGTCATCTTGGACCACCTACTTGCGCACATGTTAGTGATATTGCTTTTCCTTACGATTGCCACATTACCATGCCTCATGACATATATGCCTTGTGTGTTTCATCCAACTTGTGGATTGTTTGCTCTTATCATATGCTTGGTTGCAACAATCTCCATTCTTCACATTTTCCATGCCACATTACTTGCTACATGCTTGACTTGATTGCCTCACAAATGATGACCAGTTGCTCTTTATATTGTGTTGAGTGCCTCACTATCTTCACTACACCATGTGCTCTTTATGCTTGGATTGCCTTGCACTTTGGATTGCTCCATGTGTTTTGACACAACATTTTACTTGGTGTCGTGAATGATTCATATGCCTACCATAGACCTTTCGTTGATTGCTATGTGCTTGAGTGCTATGACCTTGAGGTAGATGCTTGTTCTATTGTCACATATAATGGCATCCCTACCTCAACGTGGCATGCTTGTTGCCATGTTGCTTTTACTTCTGCTAAACCTATATTCTTACATGCCATGCCACAATCCTTTGTCACATCCTATGATATGCAAGATGACAACACTTGTTCGGTGAATCACCAATTGAATGCTTGGTTTTGCACTAACGCTAACCACATTTGTTTTTCCAAGTGTCTGTCGTGTTTTCTCCTTTTGAAGGAATTACTAGATGGTGCGACATTGGAGAGTGCCCATTTCGAGCTTGATGATGATGAGCGTTTGGTGCCCGTCCACTTCTACACGGCGACGCCATCCCTTTCCCATGGTGATTTGGATTTTGATCCGAGGACGGATCTTTCCCAAGGGGGAGGGGATGATGCGGAGCATCCTACGGACATCACCATGACAAGAGTCTGTTTGGCAAGTGACACGTGCAACATCAACTCCGCATACATACAGGTGAATCATCTCCTTTACACGTGTTCACTTGACCCCTTCGAGGATGGTATACTACTTGACACTCCTCTCATGTGCATGCATAGGTATTGTCAGAGCTTCACACACGACGAGGAGGAGTGCCGGCACGTACGTAGAACTACACCATCCGCGAGGGAAGCTTGGAAGAGGGGATGAAAGAAGACGGAGCTGCGAAGTCTACAGCGGCCGGACGACCGACAACCTTCGGACGTCTGAAACTCTAAAGTGGCCGGACGACCGATGCCTTCCGAACGTCCGACAGACTCCATCGCCCAGACGTCCGAGCGCATCCGGAAATCCGGCGCCAAGTCACCCGCACCGAAATGACGGAAGTCCGAAGACCTCCGGACGACAGAGCCAGGGACGTCCGACATGCTCCGGACGTCCGGACCCTCCCGAGCCTTCGGACGACCGACACCCTCCGGACGTCCGACACCTGCCTGTGTGCAGCCGCTCGCCTTGGGCCTTGTATCTCTCCCTCACTTACCCCTTCATGGCTAAGACTATATATACTCTTCCCCCACCTCCTTTCTAGGGTTAGCAAAGTGATAGCTCATTCATACATGAGCTTTGCTCCTTCGTCTACTTCTCTCATGGAGACCGAGGCCTTCACCGGAGAAGATCCCTAGAGGATGTCAAGGCCCCTCTCAAGGGAAAATCCGTCTATGGATTCAAGGCCCATCTCTCCTAGAGATTTGGATGAACTACCCATGTATCTTTACTTCCGTTGTTGTTCTTGGATCTTGTTGCACCTCTTGTATTGCTTGTGATTTGAGGAGTACTTGGTGTGGATCCTGTCCAATAGAGTGTTTTCCCTTTGGTTCTCTCCATGTTTTCCCCTTGTGTTCTTCGTGTTCATCGTGTTCTTCCTCGGATCCACCTCCAATTCATGAAGATCGGGCCACCCTCGGGTTTGCCCTGTATCAGATCTTCACTCATATCTTGTTGTCTAGAGCTAATTCATATCATCCGTTGCAGCTATTTGTCCTACGACGTGACTCCACTATTGTTCTAGGCTCGCTTCTCTAGTATGGTCTAGCCTAGGACCAGCACAGTACCGTCGTTGAGCATTTATTCAACATTGCATCTCTGAATTGATTATTGCTAATCTTTTGCTACCATATATTAAGCCTTCCAAGCTCCACATATTTCTACACCGTGTATACATACGGTCACCTGGTAATCGCTTTACTCAATCTTCGGAGATATTGACACCATCAGTTGCCGGTCACCACCTGCTGCATGGTAAGAACTTGTAAGATATTGATATTTTCTTTACTGTGAGTGCTTTACCACCACATCCTAGTAGTTTATAGGAACATTATTCTCGGATTTTGTTTCTTGTTTTCTACTAATTATGGCAAGTTCCAGGGTTGTAACTTCTTGGGCTTCATCGATCGTGGGAGTAGTGCCACCACCTAAGAAAATACCACAACTGTTATGAGAGGTGCAAAGAGATCCAAATGAAGATTATCAGGTTAATGTTTCTATACCGCCATTTAATGGACGTTTTAAGCCTGCTTTATATATTGAATGGGAGTGTCGGGGATATAACTCCACGGTGTGACCCGCCCTATGGGGCCGGGTTAACATATCGACATCTTTACGATTAAGTTTGAAATGGGTCATGTCATGAAAACGAGGCAAGCAAGGCGGTGGCTGACTGAAGTCGCCAGACGGCCCAACACATGAAGATGGCGGCTCAAGGCCCACGAAGTTGAAGACGCCAGCCGGATTTCCTTCCTTAAGGCGCAAGGCAAGTTAGAGATATTGTAGGTTACGGGTCACGATATGACCCAGACTCTATTGTAAATCCTAGAGCTTGACCTGTATATAAAGGCAGGCCCCTAGGACAAAAAGACTCAAGTTACAATAACTCGATAGCTAGGTTAGCGATTCCGCACCCTTGTAATCAAGATCTATCCATCAAATACACACAAAGCAGGACGTAGGGTATTACCTCCATCGGAGGGGCCGAACCTGGGTAAACCCGACTCTCTCTCCTGTTCAACCCCTTCGAGTCGCCACCTAGCGGCGATGGCCTCACACCTAAGTCCTTTTAGGAGGACATCTGCTGGGTTGACAAAACCACGACAGTTGGTGCCCACCATGGGGCCCTCGCCTGGTGGAGTTGAGTTCTCAAAGGGAGCCCTTCCCGGGTTTGGGAGTTACGCGGTTGGTCGTATGACCAAGAGCCGCGGCGACAAGATCTAAATCAACGACTCTGGCTGGTGGCCCAAGGCCGACTCAATTGAGTATGGTTACCGGGTCCCCTTTGGCAAGATCCATGTATTCATCGACAAGACCAGCGCAACGGTACCCGAGCCGAACATCTGCACCGACATCATCGAGCCGGCTCGGCGCGCCCGATCTAGCCGGCGTCAAGCTGGCCAAAGTCAAGACGCGATCAGGCCCTCTCGGCAGGTCAGACCCTTGGGCGAACCGGCCACCAAGGGAGCAAACGTCATCAATTCGGATGCCAAGCTTGGGGGCTCGTTTGGAGCAGAGACCTCCGAGCAATTTCACGGTTTCCCCCTGCAGGCCTCAACCCGTGCTACGACAAGCGCGGCGGTGCAAGCATCGCTCATATTTGGAGCATCAAGCGGCTCTGAGAAGGCTCATGGCGACTCAAGAATGGAGCTTCAGCAGCATGATAGCCGAGGTACTTTCCGGAAAAATCCAAGGCGGTTAAATTCTGGTCAATACCATGTGTTCACCACTAATACCTGCAAGAGGGATAACAAGGTCAAGAGTAGGGCCGTCGACATGGCTGAGCCGGCGGTCCCTAGGTACCTCAACTGGTCCGAACACGCAATTACCTGGAGCAGGGACGATCATGCCCCTGGGTTGACAATCCGGGCTGCTTAGCTTTGGTGGTGGCGCCTTAAGTTGGCGGGTATAGCCTATCCAAAGTTCTGATGGATGGAGGCAGCAGTATAAACATATTATATTATGAATCTATCGGATGAATCTATCGGAAAGCATGTTGCTTCATTCAATGACAGTTTTTAATGCAATCGTCCCTGGAAAGTCTGCTTATCCAATCGTGCGAATCAAGCTTGATGTGGCTTTTGGAGACGAGTTCAACTACAGATGTGAGCCTTTGATGTTTGAAGTCGTTAAAATAAAGAGCCCTTATCATGCTCTCTTCGGACGGCCGCCTTACGTTCGTTTCATGGCCCGCCCGTGCTACGTCTATCTCAAGCTCAAGATGCCAGGACTCAAAGGCACCATAACTGTAGACGGGAACTAAAAGATAGCTTAGGAATGAGAGGAAGGAGACGCGGCTTATGCCGAGTCAGCCTGCGCGATAGAGGAATTGAAGTTCTATACAGCCAATGTTGAACCGGCTGATATGAGCCCGCTCAAAAAGCCCAATACTGAGTTGGAACCCCCGCTTAAATTTAAGCCCGCCGAGGATATAAAGCAAATCGACTTCACGCCGGTCGACTCGTCCAAGCAGTTCACTATTGGGACCGGCTTGGATCCCAAATAGGAAAAGGCGCTTATCAAGTTCATCCGTGAGAACTGGGACATCTTTGCATGGAAGCCATGCCTGGAGTCCCGAGGGAACTTGCTGAGCACCACCTTAATGTGGATCCCAAGATGAAACCAGTGCGCCAATACCTCCGTCGTTTCAATGAGGAGAGACTCAAGGCCATTGGAGAAGAAGTGGCCCTACTCCTAGCTGCCGGTTTTATTGTGGAAGTCTTTCACCCCGAATGGTTGGCTAACCCGGTGCTTGTTCTAAAAAAGAATGGCACCTGGCGCATGTGTGTTGACTACACAGATCTTAACAAAGCTTGTCCAAAGGATCGTTTTGCCCTCCCATGTATTGATCAGATTATTGATTCTACGGCGGGTTGTGAGCGTTTATGCTTTTGGATGCTTACTCTGGGTATCATCAAATCAAGATGGCTATTGAGGACCAAGAAAAGACGGTCTTTATTACTCCCTTTGTGGCTTTCGGCTATGTGTCCATGCCTTTTGGGCTCAAGAGTGTCGCGGCGACTTACCAGCGCTGTGTCCAAAACTGCCTTAAGCCATAGATTGGGCGCAACGTTCATGCCCACATTGATGACATCGTGGTTAAATCTCAGAAGAAAGAGACGCTCTTGGAAGACATCAAGGAAACCTTCGACAACCTTTGAGTATACCAGATGAATCTTAAGCCGGTGAAATCTGTCTTTGGCATCCCTGCGGGCAAACTACTGGGGTTTCTGGTCTCCGAGCGGGGCATCGAGGCCAACCCGGACAAGATCAAAGTGGTGACTTCGCTGTACGAGCCGGCTAACGTAAATCAAGTCCAGCGGCTCGCCTGATGGATTGCGGCCTTAAGCCGGTTTGTAAGCCGCCTGGGAGAAAAGGCGATTCCTTTTTACCAGTTGTTAAAGAAATTAGGCGACTTTAAGTGCACGGACGAAGCTGGTAAAGCCTTTGAAGTACTCAAGCAAAAGCTTGTTAACCCGCCCGTCTTGGGTGCTCCCACGGAGAAAGAGCCTATGCTCCTGTACATTGCTGCCAACTCCAAGGTGGTAAGCGTTGCAGTTGTGGTTGAGCGGAAAGAGGAAGGAAAGGAATATCCAGTCCAGCATCCGGTTTATTTTGTCAGCGAAGTCTTAACCCTGTCCAAACAGCAGTACCCGCATTGGCAGAAACTGGTCTTCAGGATCTTCACGGCGAGCGGGAAATTGAAGCATTATTTCCAGGAACACCCATTCACCGTGGTCAGTTTGGCACCTCTCGATTACATCATACAAAACTGGGAGGCCACGTGTAGGATTGCCAAGTGGGCCATTGAGTTTGGTGACCACCATTTGAAATACATGCCCCAAACCGTTGTGAAGTCCCAGGCGCTGGTAGATTTCATCAACGATTGGACAGAGATACAGATTCCGGAGGATAGGCCAGATAACATGTACTGGACTATACACTTTGACGAGTCTAGACAGCTGGAGGGCTCGGGGGCTGGAGTCATATTATCTTCTCCGAAAGGTGAGAAATTTTGTTATGTCTTACGGCTCATGTTTCCATGTACTAACAATGCAGCTGAGTAGAAAGCCCTCCTACATGGGATCAGAATAGCCAAAGAGATGATGTCTGGGTGACTCAGATTTAGTGGGTCAACAAGTTTCAGGGACTTGGGATTCTAAAGACCCTCTAATGGAGGCTTACCGATGAGTGGTCTCTGATGTGGCGGGTCATTTCCAAGGTTATCAAGCCGATCATATAGATCGCCGGCTCAATGAGGCGGCTGATGCTTTGTCTAGACTTGGCTCACAGAGAAAGCTGGTGCCACCCAATGTCTTTCTAGATGTCCTTCACAATCCATCGGTCAAATTACCATCTGAGGAGGACATAGCTATTCCTGACCCGGAGGCACACTTGGTGGCAGCTCTACATGTCACCCCTGATTGGACTATGCCTTATTTGGCTTACCTGACCTGAGGGGAACTCCCAGAGGAGGAGGTCGACGCTCGTCAAATCATCCAGTGGTCAAAGTCAACGACAATCATCAATGGCGAGTTACATCGTCAAAGCAGCACTGGCGTGTTTCAACGGTGTGTTTCGCCTGAGGAAGTCCAGGAAATACTTAATGAAATTCATTCTGGTGATTATGGACATCATGCCGGCTCACGATCACTGCTGGGCAAGGCTTTCCAGCACGGTTTTTATTGGCTGACGGCTCATGCTAACGCCGAGGAAATTGTGCGCAAGTGTGATGGATGCAAAAAGTTTGGTCGACGGGCTCATGTACCGGCCCAGGAATTACGTATGATCCAAATTACCTGGTCATTTGCGGTCTAGGGGCTATATATGGTTGGTCCATTTAAGCCATCTTCTGAGAAGAAAACCCACTTGTTAGTGGCAGATTATAAGTTCACTAAGTGGGTTGAAGCAAAGCCGGTCGGCAATTGTCATGCAGAAACTACGGTCAAATTTTTGAAGAAGTCGATTTTCCGTTTTGGCTACCCACACAACATCATTACTGATAATGGTACCAATCTGTCCAAGGGAGCCATGGAGCAATTCTGCCAACGAGAGCACATCCGACTTGATTTGCAGCGGTGGCGTATCCACAGTCCAATGTGCAAGCTGAAAGAGCCAACCAGGAGATCTCGAGAGGAATCAAACCCCGGCTCATGGTGCGCCTTGAACGCACGCCGGGTTGTTGGGTTGAGGAACTTCCCTTAGTACTTTGGAGTATTCGAACAATGCCAAATAGATCCACATGATACACACCTTTTTTCTTGGTTTACGGAGCTGAGGCGGTTCTCCCAAGCGATATCCGTCATGACTCGCCTCGGGTTACTGCCTATGTCGAGGCGGATAATGAGCAAGCAGGCCAAGATTCCCTGGATGCCCTCGAAGAAGAGCGTGACTTAGCAGTAGCCAGATCTGCTATATATCAGCAAGACCTAGTGCTATATATCCGAAGCCGCACTTTTCAAGAAGGCGACTTAGTGCTCCGTTTGATTCAAGATCAAACAGGTATGCACAAGCTCTCCCCACCTTGGGAGGATCCTTTCCTCATCAGTCGAAACCTCAATAATTGGTCATACTATCTAGTCGACTTACGAGAAGGATCATAAACTTCTGAGGAGGAGACAACCCGGAATTGGAATATTGCACACCTATGGCCTTATTACACTTAGGAGCCACCGGCTCACCTTTTTGTAATCCCCCCTCTGCAAAACTTCCGTGTATACTTCTTTTATGTTCAAATATAATAAAGCCGGCATCCCCGAAGCTCGGGGTCTCTGTCGTTTCAGCCTATAAATTGAGCATGAGTCTTTATTGTTTGAAACATAGGTCACTTGGGGGCTTCAAACTCATCGAGTTTAGCTTTCTCACCCTCTTGACCCGGCAAAAACGCCATTAATATGGTTAAACCTGCCTGTATGCTTGATGCGACTTCGACCAGATGCCCCCATGTACTCTTGAAAGTTAATCCCTTGGGACCCTGAACTTTTAAGGTTAAAACATTGGCTTGAGTCATGTGAGAGCCAGCATACAGAAAGCTAGGATAAACCATGGGTTATTATACCCGCTTCATTGAAGGAAGACTTGTGCCTCGAAAGCCATTCTCCTTTTTCCGAGTCTCACTGAGCCGGCTTATTTAAAATATATATATATATATATATGTGTGTATAGACTCATATTTTTCAGGTACAATGTTACCCTTATTACCGACTTATATTTAAATGACCGGGTTACACAACTGAGCTCATATTATGACCAGTTTCCAGATCATTCATCTTCAATATCATTGAAGGGGTATTCGATAGACTTGAGTTTTGAAAACCAAGTTAATTTGCCAGCTTATTCCTGACCTGCCTTATAGATAAAACAAGAATCATTGAGCACGAAGCAAGAAAAGAGCAGGAATAGGTAAGAATAGCATAAACATATTAACAAAAGCCTGACAGATTGGAGTTCAGCACCAACAAAAGACGCCAACATGCACGATGGCAGGACAGAGCAAATTCGAAGTTTTTGGAAAACACTACTCCATTTGCAGGCTCACAATGGAAGCTGCATATTTCTTTGAAAGTTTTCCTTACACAAGGGAGGTCAGTTTGTAGGGGAAATTCACCCATCTTCGGAGATGTCTTGATGCTTTATCATCAGCCGCCTCTGAATCGGACTCTGCCGGCTCGTCAGCGTCAACCTGCTAGCCTTTCTATTGCCATCGAATTGAGATCAAAGATTCAAAATTTGTTGTCCCCTCAACAAGAGCTGGCGCATCAATGTCAGGGGCAAAAGTTGTCTTACGTCGAGGAGGCACCAGGTCAGACGGCTCGTCCTTGAGCGCGCTAACACGCTAATTGTTGACGGTGTACGCAAGATGATATTTTGAAAGATCCACCTCCTCAGCTATCAAAGACGCTAGTGGCCGAGTCTCTGTGAGGCACTTTGCGTAATCTGCACGAGTGAATGCCGAGCCGTCGGTTTTATACTATGGGAAGCCTCCTTTTAGGAGCTCCACATCCAATTCTGGCAGATACGCATTTGCCCGAGCAAGTGCCATGTTTGCCCCTCTAGAGCTGCCGACTTCAGGGTTTCAGTCCCCCATTGTGGCACGGTGGAGAGTTGCTTCAGCATGTCCTTGATATTTCTTGGCGGGTGCTTCAGGTTTTTTACGCCATGATGAAATAAACAGAGCCTGTAACATTTGCTCTACGTACGTGAAAATAGTTTTCAACTTCACAATTGGCAGCTCTACAAGGTTATGATTTTTCCGCCCTGCAAACAAAAGAAGGTACAATAAGCCACCGCAAGAGTTATAAGCTGGCACATTGGCAAAAGCGGGACGGAACACATACCAAAGATTGTTGTCAACATCTTGTTAATCTATTTCACGAGAGTGGCATATTTTTCCTTCACGGGGCCGAAGTTCTTCTCAGCCTTTTTCGCAGATTTTGTCAAGACAATCTTTTCTGCCTCAAACAGTTTTATGGTCTGTTCCAGACGTTCATTCACCTGACATGCAGAATCTTCAAAATGAGCCGCCATGGACTCGGCTTCAGTTTTCAATTTTCTTTCTTCCTCGAGCCGTTTCTGCAGTCTCACATCAACAGACTCAGCGTCTTCAACATATCCCTGATTGATGAGCAAGAAGGATCATCAATTATTTCTACAAGTCCCAAGAAGATTGCAAGCAATATCCTTGACACTTGGGAGCTAATGCATATCAATTCTTTCGAAACTAAGATATGGAGAAGACCCGACTCATCTCAAGAAGATGAGTCGGCCCTTGGGGGCTACAGGTCGAAGCTCTACAATCTTCAAGACTCGACTCATCTAAAGAAGATGAGTCGGCCCTTAGGGGTTACAGGTCGAATCTCTACAATCTTCAAGACCCGACTCATCTCAAGAAGACGAGTCAGCCCTTGGGGGCTACAGGTCGAGTCTCTACAATCTTCAAGACCTGACTCCTCTCAAGAAGATGAGTCAGCCCTTGGGGGCTACAGTTCAAATCCTTTCAATCTTCAAGACCCGACTCATCTCAAGAAGATGAGTCGGCCCTTACGGATTACAGGCCGAATTTCTTCAACTTTTACAAAGGCCCGACTCATCTCAAGAAGATTAGTCGGCCTTGGGGGCTACACTGTTACTACAGGCTTTAGCTATTTTATAAAACCCGCTTATCATAACAAGCTGGTCCTTGGAAGCTAATGATAGTATACAGGATAATGGTAAAATGGGAAGATTACCTCATATTTCTCCTTCATAGCATTTATCATGCTCTTTTCAATTTCCCGGCTCTTAGATAGCCGGATCAAGTACTGCTGATATAGATCTTCAATACCAAGTGCGGACAATTCCGGGAATTCCATCTTGGCCTTTCCTTTGTCCAAAGTCACTGTTTCATGTTTGCTCACGGTTTTAGCTAAGGAGGTGCAAATAGTCGGGGCTTGGAAGCTTTCTTTAACAAACACAACATCTGAAGTGTTGTGGTCAAATGACGGCATAAGTTCATCTGCAGAAGCCGGCTTGGGAGGAAGGATGGATGCTTTAGTCTCGGGAGAAACGTCCATAAAAGCCGGGTCATCTAGTCCGGACATATCACTGGTAGCTGCCGGCTCTACCCTCACATCACGTTCCATTTCAACAAAAGGGCCAGCCATTGAAGTTGTCTTCAGAAGAATTGGCGCCTCTTGCCTGGTGTCCCAGAAGACGACACACCAGCCTGTTTGGACACAACAGCTTTGGCCCTATAGATTGTCCGTAAAGCTAAAGATATGACAAGTTAGAATTATACAAAGAGGGGAATAAGGCAACACTACAGAGATAGAAACTTACCCACGATTAACATTGAAAGGGGGAAGCTGTGATGCACTTGAATCGCCCAATGACGAAGGAGAGTCCTGATAAACGGAATTTGAAGGACTGAGAGGTTGTTTAAACAAACCGGCTCTAGGACGAGAATCGGATGGACTATGGGGCACCTCAAGGCGTGGTTTACGAGCCGGCAGCACATGAGATAAACTGGGGTCTTCATCATCCCGGGTTTTCCGTTTGATGAGCCAGCAAACTGTGTTTTCTTCAAAATAAAATCAGGAGCCAAATGAGCTTCTGGGTGTGATAATTTAACCTTCTGAACGGTTTGTCTTGGTTTCTGGGGAATAAATGTTTTCGAAGGATTGGGGGAAATTGGAGTTACCTCAGTTTTGCCGACTTGGCTAAATTCTGAGTCACCCTGGTAAGAAGGCATGTCAGCAAGCTCATTAAACAAGCAGCCAAGAGAGTCAAGTTGTACCTCAGATTCCTCCCTTGAAGATTACACGGAAACTGGGGCATTCTTTTTACCCGTAGAAGGAATAGATGCTTGAGGTGCAACTTTCCAAAAGTTAGAATCTGCCTGCAGATACATGAAGTATATGATAAGTAATGGCGAGTTAAAAGTAACATCGACAAAAGACAATGAAAATTGTCAACACCTGAGGCGGCGGGTTAAGAAGATAGAATGGACCCAAGCCGGTGACGCTGCATAGCTCTTTTGAGTCAGAGAAGAACTTCTTTGTCTCTTTGATAAGAGCGCTGTCAGTGAGACTTTCATGGGAAAACCGCTGAGGATCATTTGAGGCACCTGAATATTCACACATCAAGCCATCCCTCAAACTGACGGGTTGGATCCGCCACTTTAACTAGCAGTGAATCAGATCTATCCCGGTCAGGCCATGTGCAGTCAGGGCTCTTATTTTTGCATGAAGAGGCGCTAAAGGAGCCCTCTCTTCATTAGTTGGCCAGCCCGGAAATTCCACCTTACCACTAAGTCTCTCCAATCTGAAACCCGGTAGGGGATTTTCTCCTTCAGGAGTAGTATTTCTGCAGTAGAACCAGGTTTTGTTCCACCACTTCGGGTGACTCGCTAGTTTTGATTCTGGGAAGGAGCTTTTCTTTCTTTTCTGGATAGAAACGCCAACAAGCTCACAGGCAGCACCATTCTTTTCCTCCGTTTGGCGGTTGAGGTAAAAGAACTCTCTAAACAGAGTCACGGACGGCTCAATCTGAAGGTACACATCGCATAGCAATTGAAACTGACAAATATTGGTCATAGAATTTGGACCAATGTCTTGAGGCCTGAGCTTGAAGAAATGCAAGAGGTCCCTAAAGAATTATTATCCGGGAGGACGGAAGCCTCTACGCAAATGATCAGTAAAGACCACAACCTCTTCTAGCCATGGTCATGGGAACGGCTCTTCTTTGGGAGCCCGCCATTTATAATCTTTCGAGCTAGCAAGAAGCCTTGGTCCACGAGGTTGTCCAAGGTAAGCCTAGACTCTTTTGTCTTGGCCCAGTTGCAAACTTTGGGGTTTTTCGGAGCCATGGCGGGTTATGCAACGACTACAAGAGTAACAAGGAAGATAAGCCTGAGCAGATTATAAGTCACCTATACTAAAGTATTATTACGAGCCGGCAAAATTTGAGAAGGCAGATGGGACATCCCCAACACTTAGCAAAAACGTTGGGTCACAAACAAGTTCCTACGAAAGTATCCCTACAGATAGATCTGACTAAATGAGGAAAAACAGCGAGATATATGTTCTAACTGCCGGAAAGACCGAAAACAACGGCATTCAGAGGATAACCCTAGATGGTTCATTTTAATGTACTTATGAGGAAAATAAGGCAGGGATCATTCTAGAAACATACGACAATAAGTGGATAGCATGCGGATCTACTGAGTAAGATTCGAACGAACACGATAGATGCGGCGAAGAACACGGGAAGCATTGATCCCTAAGTGGAGGGGATTCGTACCAGATTGCGTTGAAACGAAGACGAAGATGATTGCGTTCGCTCTGACGGTCGCAAGAAGGTTCGATGATATCGGCAATGGAATCGACGGCCTCGGAGTCGCTTCGGGAAGCTCTGGAGGTGTTTGGCTGACGGAGAAGTAAGAGGAGGAAGACGATAGGAAAAAAATATTGTGGAGCTCAGTGGACTTATTTATAAGGAGGAGAAAGTGAAACGACATCGAGAAAGACGAAACTGCCAGGGTAAATTTGTGGCTAGGAGCGCGCCTCGATTTTCGTGTCTACCTAGATTTGGCGTAGTTTTCAAAGGGATGCGTTATGATGACTTTGAAGGACAACGGTTAACAAGGATGACGTCATTAAAAGATAGACATTTGAAACGTGACAAGTCTGGAAGCATTATAAGCGGCGCTATGAGGTTCATGGAAGACACAAGTTTAATGATGAGCCACCAAAGGAAGAGGAGAAATTGACATGAATGGATTCAAATCAATCTGGGGCCTAATGTCGGGGATATAACTTCATGGTGTGACCCACCCTATGGGACCGGGTCAACATATTCACAGCTTTACGATTAAGTTTGAAATGGGCCGTGTCATGAAGACGAGGCAAGCAAGGCGGTGGCTGACTGAAGTCGCCAGACGGCCCTACACTTGAAGATGGCGGCTCAAGGCCCACGAAGCTGAAGATGCCAGCATGATTTCCTTGCTTAAGGCACAAGGCAAGTTAGAGACATTGTAGGTTACGGGTCACGATATGACCCAGACTCTATTGTAAACCCTAGAGCTTGACCTGTATATAAAGGCAAGCCCCTAGGGAAAAAGACTCAAGTTACACTCTCTCGATAACTAGGTTAGCGATTCCGCACCCATGTAATCGAGATTTATCCATCAAATACACACAAAGCAGGACGTAGGCTATTACCTCCATCGGAGGGGCCGAACCTGGGTAAACCCGACTCTCTCTCCCATTCAACCCCTTTGAGTCGCCACCTAGCAGTGATGGCCTCACACCTAAGTCCTTTTACGAGGACATCTGTCGGGTTGACAAAACCACGACAGTTGGCGCCCACCATGGGGCCCTCGCCCAATGGAGTTGAGTTCTCAAAGGGAGCCCTTCCAGGGAATGGGAGTTATGTGGTTGGTCGTATGACCAAGAGCCACCATGACAAGATCTACATCGACGACTCTGGCTGGGGGCCCGAGGCCGACTCGATCGAGTATGGTTACCGGGTCCCATTTGGCAAGATCCATGTATTCATCGGCAAGATCGGCGCAACGGTACCCGAGCCGGACATCTGCACCAACATCATTGAGCCGGTTTGGCGCACCCGATCTAGCCGGCATCAAGCTGGCCAAAGTCAAGACGCGATCAGGCCCTCTCGGCGGGTCTGTCCCCTGGGCGAACCGGCCGTCGAGGGAGCAAAGGTCGTCAATTCGGATGCCAAGCTTGGGGGTTCGTTTGGAGCAGAGACCTCTGAGGAACTTCATAGTTTCCCCTCACAGACCTCAACCTATGCGACGACAAGCGCGGTGGCGCAAGCATCGCTCATATTTGGAGCATCGAGCAGCTCTCAGAAGGCGCATGGTGACTCAAGAATGGAGCTTCAGCAGCATGATAGCCGAGGTACTTTCCAGAAAAATCCAAGGTGGTTAAATTGTGGTCAATACCACGTGTTCACCACCAATACCTGCAACAGGGATAACATGGTCAAGAGTAGGGCCATCAACATGGCTGAGCCGACGGTCCCTAGGTACCTCAACTGGTCCAAACATGCAATTACCTAGAGCAGGGAGGATCATCCCCCCCCCCCGGGTTGACAATCCAGCCGGCTTAGCTTTGGTGGTGGCACCTCAAGTTGGCAGGTATACCTTGTCCAAAGTTCTAATGGATGGAGACACCAGTATAACATATTGTATTATGAAACCTTTCGCCGGATGAATCTGTCGGAAAGCACGTTGCTTCCTTCAACAACCTTTTTTCATGGAATCGTCCCTGGAAAGTCTGCTTATCCGTTCGAGCGAATCAAGCTCAATGTGGCTTTCAGAGATGAGTTCAACTACAGATGCGAGCCTTTGATGTTCGAAGTCATTAAAATAAAGAGCCCTTATCATGCTCTCTTCGGACGGCCGGCTTACGCTCGTTTCATGGCCCGCCCGTGCTACGTCTATCTCAAGTTCAAGATGCCATGACTCAAAGTCAGCATAGATGTAGATGGGAACTGAAGGATAGCTCAGGAATGTAAGGAAGGAGATGCAGCTTATGCCGAGTCAGCCTGCATGGCAGAGGAATAGAAGTTCTATACAGCCAATGTTGACCTGGCTGATATGAGCCCGCTCAAAAAGCCCAATACTGAGTCGGAACCCCCGCTTAAATTTAAGCCGGCCGAGGATACAAAGCAAATTGACTTCCCGCCGGGCGACTCATCCAAGCGGTTCACTATTGGGTCCGGCTTGGATCCCAAATAGGAAAGCACGCTCATCAAGTTCATCCATGAGAACCGGGACATCTTTGCATGGAAGCCATCTGACATGCCTGGAGTCCCACATGCTGAGCACCACCTTAATGTGGATCCCAAGATGAAACCAGTGCACCAATACCTTCGTCGTTTCAATGAGGAGAGATGCAAGGCAATTGGAGAAGAAGTGGCCCAGCTCCTAGCTGCCGGGTTTATTGTGGAAGTATTTCACCCCGAATGGTTGGCTAACCCGATGCTCATTCTGAAAAAGAATGGCACCTGGCGCCTGTGTGTTGACTACACAGATCTCAACAAAGCTTGTCCAAAGGATCCTTTCACCCTCCCGCGTATTGATCAGATTATTGATTATACGACGGGTTATGAGCGTTTAAGCTTTTTGGATGCTTACTCTGGGTATCATCAGATCAGGATGGCTATTGAGGACCAAGAGAAGACGGCCTTTATTACTGCCTTTAGGGGCTTTCTGCTATGTGTCCATGCCTTTTGGACTAAAGAGTGCTGGGGTGACATACTGATATGTCTCCAATGTATCTATAATTTTTGCTTGTTCCATGTTGTTATATTATTATTCTTGGATGTTTTACAATCATTTTATAGCAACTTGATATCTTTTTTGGGGACTAACCTATTGACGTAGTGCCAAAGTGCCAGGTGCTATTTTGCTTGTTTTTTACTTAGCAGAAAATCAATACCAAACGGAGTCCAATCGTGATGAAACTTTTTGGAGATTTTTTTTGGACTAGAAGACACCCACACTAGTACATAAAAGCCTAGCTATGGCGTGATAAAAAGGGCCATGCTGGCGTAGGCACCCTACGCTAGTAATATGGGACCACAGCTAAATAATTGTGCTGGCGTTGGATCTTACGCCAGCAGTATTTCTACGACGTGTTAGCTTTTCCAATGCCATACACTGGAGAGGTCATTACTGGTGGAGCAGATGTTTTGCACGCCAGTACTAAATGACCAAACGCAACAAAAAAATGCTGCCACCGCAACAAGAAATGCTGCGGCGGCAGCGCAATTTTGTATCAGTATATACATAATGATGTTTGGGTCCCACATTGATTCCGGTAAGAAATGAAAACGCACGTACAACATAATTTATATTATGATACACATCATATATATATGCATACATTAACCATCGTCATAACTACTAGTACGCTACTCATCATGTTTATTAGGATCAATCTTGAAGAAGAGGGAAATTAACCCCCTCATCTCCATGCATGGTGGAGCATAGAGATTTACCGATCTCCAATCTTCCAAGTTGCGATCACTCTAGTAGTTGCCTCCATTTTTTAACTCTTCCAAGTTGCGATCACTCGGGCAGGTGCCTTCATTCTTTTAACTCTTCCAAGTTGCGATCACTCGGGAACTTGCCTCCATTCTTTTAACTCTTCCAAGTTGCGATCACTCAGGTAGTTGCCTCCATTCTTTTAACAGTACGGGCATTCTTCCATTTTGTGTTGCATTCACAAAATAAAAGTCAATGGAAATAATGGACATATTGAGAGCAAGAAATTTTGATGAAATGGAAATGAATCCATGTTTCACCAAAACATTGGCCACTCTCTCGACCTTTCCCTACAAAAAGAAACATAGCTAGCGCGAGACAATTCACAAGAACACACGATGATGCAACATATAACATATTTCATTAATTCACATTTCATCAAATGGTTAGAGATAGATTTGTACCGTCCGGATTGAGTGGGGGTCGGCTGTTAGCAAGGCACGGTGGGGCGCCCATGAAGACTGCACGATGGGGTGGTGTTGCGTGGCGGACGGGGCGGCCGGACAGGGCGACGGAGGGAGAGATTGGCCAGACAAGACCACTGCGGAGAGACAGAGTGGCCGGACAGGACAATGGAGGAAGAGGCTCTTGGATGAGCGGGTGAGCTTGGGAAAGGGCTAGGCAGCGCGGCGGCTGTGGGGACCCCGACTCATAAGTCGTGATCACCGAATGCACGTGTACAGTGATCCCAGAGATCAATGCTCACTGCACACACAGAAGCTGAATAACAAGAGTCTTACATCCACATTTAGCGTCTTACACAAATAAAGACCATGAAGGTCAAGTCTTACATAGATAGGGCCACAAGGGCCAAACACTTAAACATAACAAGCAGCGGAAATCTTGATCGAAAGCGTGAACCCATGCCATCTGCCTTAAACCTACAGGCATTCTGACTGGGAAGCGTCCTAGTTCGCATGTTCGTCACCAACGAACTCTTTGCCATATTCCCGCTCTTCCATGCCTGGCCAATTAAATAACCAGTGGTAAGCCAATGAGTACTTTGAATGTACTCGCAAGCAACCCAAGTTGTGGAACAAGGTATAACAATGCATGATATAGCACTAAGTAGGTAAGTTTTGCAGAAAGCTGATTTTAAGTGCAATGATATGATCAAGTAACCTTGAGTAAGCATGCATCAACTATTAACAGGTATTCATGTGAACAAGTCTCAGTTATCATCATAAGCAGGGGTTGAACATCTCATGTTCATCATCATCATTGTTGAGGAAATCGTTAACTGGTAACTGCTCGGTTGGTTAGTGAGTAGGGGATTAATAGGCTAATCGGGAAGTTAATCGGCCATTTAATCAATTAATCGGGCGATTTATCAGTTAATCGGCTATTCGGTGACCCAATGAGTAGGGATTAATCGGCAAGTTAACTGGTTAATCGGATGAATTCTTGAACAGGGATCATCATGCCAAGTCATCGCACTCAGCTCAAGTATCACCTTTATCACCGACACACACACACACCAGTTTAGAAACCATGGACGTAGCACAAGAGCGGTCATCCAACTGTCCTTGACCGTGGACACAGCTATTCAAATAGTTTTACACTCTGTAGAGGTTGCACATTTTACCCACAAGACTCGGAAACTTCCGTGTCAAGCCACGACTTGCGATATTGTTCATACCCGAGGTAAGTACCCAAACATTGCCTTTCCCCTAGAGATACTAAACAAAGAGTCCACTCGTTGGTGACATCCCTCATGATATACATCACACGTATCATCCATGAGGGAACGCAACGGTGTGCCCGGTGCCTGTGAAGATAGCGCATGATCGTCCATTCCGGTATGACCCCGTATCGAGAGTGACCCCTTCACTCTCACCACTAGTAATGCGGGCTCTATGCTAGTACCCACCAAGGTAATCAACAAGGCCCCGTCCCATAAGGGGTATCGTGGTTGTACATGTAAGGTTGGAGTAACTGTCGCAACTTACACCAATCCATTTTCGAAAACCACACACACACTCACTTGCTCCGGTACAACACTTCTTTATCAAGTGGCTACCTAGCTCATCATCATCTCCCTCGGGCATTAGTGGCACCCGACGGGGTTTTCGAAAAGTCTTTGAAATCATTTTGTTTCCATCACCATGCACATCCCGTCCCACTTTGCGTAGCAACTACTTAGCATCCTAACTACTCCCACCCGCATAACCCTCATAAGAAGGTAGGGTCATGCATGATGCAAGTATCAACAAGAAAGTATCGGAGGCATCCCACCAAAGTGGTCACCACATCATCATGATTAATACAACGAAATAAAGTGCTATATGCCATGCAATAAAAGGTTTCATAGTCATGGTCAAAGGGCTGCTTGCCTGGCTCAACAAAGTCTTCGGGGTCTTCGAAATCTTCGGGTCCAATCCCTTCGTCACAACGCAATCTATCGTCGCGGAATAAACGGGCAAAAATAAGCATCACCCAAAAACAGAGCACAATCTTTACTTCTAAAATGTTTCCCTACTCTGATAAATACTACAAACTATCCTAAAATCATCTGTCTATGGTTTTGTTGTGAAAAACATTTTGAAATCTATTTAAACAGAGGCTAAAAATATTAAAAACTAGATTTTAATTAAAATCACTATGTAAAACATTTACACAAAAATGCACAAGTGGCACTGTTTAATTCTACAGATTATTCTAAGATTTATGGTGGAAAAATATTGGGCATTGGATTTTTATTTGAAGATGTGGGACTTTTGGAAAACTAACAGAAAAGGAAAAAGAAAAAGGGGACTGTGCCCTGGGCCAGATCTCGCCACAACTGGGCCGGCCCAGAGCAAATCCGACCCAGGCGAACCGGTGCACCCGCGCTCGCCAGGTTCAAACCTGACGGGTGGGGCCCGGCTGCCAGTGAGAGAGAGAGACGCGGGAGGGGTGCGAGAGGCTGACGACCTGGCCCCACTGGCAAGCCGTCGTCCACCTTTGCCCAGGGACCGGCGGTGCTTACCAGCGGCGAAGGAAGGCACGACGAGGGGAGGCGAGCACGGGAATGAGCTCAGGAGGCTTCCGCCATTTGGGAGGTGCCGGATATGGTCGACGGGGAGGCCCTGGTCGCCGGCGACGAGGTTCCGCAGCGGAGAGGCTTCGGGAGGTGCCGGCCCTGACCATTTCCGACTGAAATCTGCACGGGGGAGAGGGGGAATGGCATCTGGAGGGCAAAAGAGGCTCGTGGGAGGAGGAAGGAGAGCCGGAGATGGGCCATACCCGGAGATCACCGGCAGCCCGACGCGGCGAGGCTCTGGTCGATCCTGAGCGTCTAGCCCTCGAAATGGAAGGGCAGAGGAGCAGGGGCACGATTGAGGAGTGGGGGAAGGTACCAGAGGGGAAAGAGGGACGCGGGGAGGCCCTTTTATAGAGGAGCCGCGGTCCACCGAGCGCTCCTGCGCCGGCGAGCTCATTGCCGAGGCTAGATGATACGGGGCACGCCCGTGTGCGTCGATCTTTCACGAATTGGAGGTGAATTTGTGAATGAACATGAAGAACAGGAGGGGCAAATCACAAGAGAAACACTCAAAAACAAGTCCAATCACACATCCACTATACTCACATCCACATAAGATCCACAAGGGTACAAGAACAACAAAGGGAAAGAGGATACATGGTAGAGTTCATCGCAAATCCCATGGGGAGATGGGGCCTTGAATCCACAAGGGATCTTCCCTAGATAGGGGCCTTGGCATCACTCCGGATCTTCTCACGTAGAGGGGAATCACTCCACGAGGGAAGGGAGACAATGGAGCTAGGCTCAACAAGTGTATTCGCTAAACCTAAGCTTACCCTAGGAAGAGGAGGGCAAGGAGTATATATAGTCCTAGGCGAAACGAAGGGGTACATGGGCCAAAGCCCGCAGGCCTATGCACTGACAGGGTCCGGACGTCCGGACATGGTCAGACGTTTGAGGCTTCACGGCGGTCCGGACGTCTGGATGGGGCCGGTCGTCCGTGGTTTCGGCTCTGGATCGGGGTCTTCGGATTTCCGGACGGGTCTGGTCGTCCGGGTGCTGGAGCATGTCGGACGTCCGGTCGGGGTCGGTCGTCCATGCACTGGAGCATCCTGGAGTTCCCTGGCGGGGTCGGTCTTCAGGCGTCGGACGTCCGAGGCTGTTCGGACGTCCAAGGCTGTCCGGACGTCCGAGGCTGTCCGGACGTCCGAAAGCTGGGCCTTGTCCGCAGCTTCATCTTCTTCCGTCTTCGCTTCCACGCTTCCCTCGCGGATGGTGTAGGTGTACACTTGCGCTCGCACTCCATCTCGTCCTTCATGAAACTTCGACAATACCTATGCATGCACACGCGAGGAATGTTAAGTAGTATACCATCCTTGAAGGGGTCAAGTGAACACGTGTAAAGGAGATGATTCACCTTTATGTATGTGAAGTAGTCATGGCACGTGTCACTTGCCAAACGGACTCTTGTCATGGTGATGTGCGTAGGATGCTCCGCATCATCCCCTCCCCCTTGGGAAAGATCCATCCTCGAATCAAAATCCAAATCACCATGGGAAGGAAATGGCATCGCCGTGTAGGAGTGGACGGTCACCAAACGCTCATCATCATCAAACTCAAAATGGGCACTCTCCAATGTCGCACCGTCAAGTAATTCCTTCAAAAGGAGCAAACATGACAAACACTTGGAAAAACAAATGTGGTTAGCATTAGTGCAAAACCAAGCATTCAAGTGGTTATTCACCGACCAAGTGTCGTCATCATGCATAACATATGGTGTGACAAGGGATTGTGTCATGACATGTAAGCATATGGATTGAGCACAATCTAAGGCGTCATGGAGACAAGCATCTACCTCATTTAGGCTT
This sequence comes from Elymus sibiricus, assembly GCA_039707655.1. NCBI lineage: Eukaryota > Viridiplantae > Streptophyta > Magnoliopsida > Poales > Poaceae > Elymus > Elymus sibiricus. The sequence goes on along the minus strand of CM077671.1, from coordinate 153,234,871 downwards.
GAGTATACTTGATGTAGTGATGCAAATATGTGTGACAATATAACAAGCATCTACCTCATGGTCATAGCAATCATGCACAAAGCAATCAATGAAAGGTCTATGGTAGGCATATGAAGCATTCACAACACCAAGTAAAATGAAGTGTCTATACACATGGGGTAATCCAAAGTGCAAGGCAATCCAAGCATAATGTGAGTATGGTGTAGTGAAGATAGTGTGGCACTCAACACAATAGAAAGAGCAATTGGTCATCATGTGTGAGGCAATCAAGTCAAGCATGTAGCAAGCAATCGGGCATGGCATATGTGAAGGAATGATATGGGTGCAACCAAACATATGAGAAGAGCAAGTAATCCACAAGTTGGATGCAACACACAAGGTATATATGTCATGAGGCATAGAAAGACAGCAATCAAGAATGGAATCAACATCACTCTCATGTGTGCGAGTAAGTGGTCCAAGATAACCAATATATGTCACGGTACAAGCAACACAAGTAGGATGAGCCACACACTACTGGAATTCAGTTATTTGCCGTCTGCCAAATCTTTGCCGTGTGCTGGCAGATGGCAAAGAAGGTCTTTGCCGTCTGTTGCCGTCAAGCGGATGGCAAAGAGCTGGCTGACGACAGTGGTTCTGTTTGCCATGTGCTAGTCCTTTGCCATCTGCCAGCAGACGGCAAAGACCCTAAAGGCTGACGGCAAAGAGGCTAGATAGGTCCCACTGGACCTTGGTCCCACTGGCAAAGAGGTATGCCGTCCTCCTGGTCTTTGCCGTCTGCCATGCTTGGCTTTGCCGTCTGCAAGCGGACGGCAAAGGGGATGCCCCTCTAACGGCCGTTTTCCCCCCGCCCAATTATCCCCGCGCTCTCCCTCCCGCCCCCAGCCCAATTATCCCCGCGCTCTCCCTCCCGCCCCCACCCTGGCCCCTCTCTCTCACTCTCACCCACTCCCTCCCCTCTCTCCCCGACGCCCACCGCCGGCCGCTTCTGTCGTCTCCCCACCGCCCCGGCCACCTCCGACCCCGCCGCCGCCACCTACCGCCCCCGCCCCCGCCGCCCCCACCGCCCCCGCCCCCGCTGCCCCCCGCCGCCCCAGCCGCCACCTTCACCCCGTCCGGCCGCCTCCGCCCCCGCCCCCGCCACCGGATGCCACGCCCCCATCGTCCCCCGTGGCCCGGCTGCCCTCGCCGCCCCGTCCGCCCCCGGACGCGATGCCCCCAGCGCCCCCCGATGCCCCGACCGCCCCCCGCCGTCTCCGGTGAGCCCCCCATCCCCGGCCACCACCATTTTTTAGTTTTTTATTTTTTCTTCTGTTAAATTAGTTAATTAGTTTATTAGTTTATTAGGTAGAAAAACTTAGATACTCCCTCTGTTCCTAAATATAAGTCTTTTTAGATATTTCACCATTGAACTACATACGGATGTATATAGACATATTTTAGAGTATAGGTTCATTCATTTTGCTCCGTACGTACTCTCCTATTGAAATGTCTACAAAGAAAAAGATGAAAATAAAAAACTAGAAGAAAAAAAAGAAGAAAAGAAGAAGGAAAAGAAGAAGAAGAAGAGGAGAAGGAAAAAAAAAGAAGAAGAAGAAGAAGAAGAAGAAGAAGAAGAAGAAGAAGAAGAAGAAGAAGAAGAAGAAGAAGATGGAGGAGAGGAGGAGAAGAAAAACCTAGTAGAACTTAGATAGAAAATAAAAAACTTAGAAGAAAAATAAGAAAAGAAAAACCTAGAAGAAAAAAAAGAAGAAAAAGCAAAAGAAGAAGAAGAAGAAGAATTCTGCGGTGAGCCCCCTGGACGACACCCCGGCATGACACCCCGGCACGACACCCCCGACACGACACGCCGACACGACACCCCGGGCGACACCCCTCCGGTGAGGCCCCTTCTCGACACCCCGGCGACACCACAGCACCACACCCCCGCGCAGCTGTTAATACGCCGCCCCCAACACAACTAACCCCCGACACCTCTTCGGCCTTCTAGAGGCCGACGGGGTCATCGTTTTTGAAATTATGTGTTAGGTCATATATTTTCCGATTTTGTTATGAAAAACATCATATTTGTGTTGATCGAGTTTCATTTCAATGTGCAGTTGTTTCGTCGCTGTGAGGGTCTGCTATTCGACGAGCTCCCCGTGCGTTGGACGAGCTCCCCTGCTGCGTTCGTGGGTGAGCACAAATGACATCTCCTCCCCCGGCCCCCTTAATTTGCTCGGTTTCGGTCTTCGTGCCGATGAAACTTGCTAGCTATATATAGCTGTCTTCAATCATCAGTATGCGTGACCAGTATGCGTCTCCCGTTTGAAAGGGCGGCATCTATAAATATGCATGTCTTTCATATTTATAACCGCCATCCTTTCGAATTGTCCAACGTTATCCATGGACAGCCCGAGTATGTGTAGATTGGGTTCGTTTTCCCGTATGCTCTGCTCCGGATCCGATGTGGAATTTCGTCAGTGCCTCCCTGTTGTTCTCCGGGTACACATCCTCTCTGCTTATTGCCGAGACGTGTATCGGGAGAATAGCGGGGAGGTGCTGCCAAAATTCTGTGTCGGATCCGGAGCAGAGCATGGGAAAACGAACCCAATCTACACATACCCGGGTGGGATTAGGACCTATCTCTACCTATTAGCGTGTAGGTTGCATGGACGTAATAAAACTGACAAACTTGATTAACTGATGAATATAGATGATGAATTATATATATATTTCTTGTGTGTTTAGTAGGTAGGCAAGATGAGTGATCGTGCGTGGATGTACACCAGTCACCCTAGTCAGAAAGACATGACCATTGAATGGTTTACAAAAACCAAGGGGTTTCTGAGTGCCGCATTTGCAAATGGCCAGGAAATAACCTGGTGCCCCTGTGTCCGATGTGACAACCATAAAAAGTGGACACGGGATGAAATGGGTAAACACTTGCAGAAGTGGGGTTTTACGCCGGATTATACGGTGTGGAGATTTCATGGTGAGTCTACCCAACGTGTCAGAGCTGAGGTGGTTCGTCATCGCACCGACGAGCATGGTACCGGGATCGAAGACATGGTGCAAGACTTTGATGATGCTCGGGATTCGGACGATGAGATGGAGGAATCTGCAAAGGCCTTCTATGAAATGTTGGAGAGTCTTCAAAACGTCCTCTCCACGGGCACACTGAGCTTTGTCAGCTGGATGCCATCGCACAAGTAATGGCTCTGAAGGCTCAATTCAACCTGGGCAGAGAATGCTACGATGCGATGATGACGATATTTGGACGCTTTCGACCCAAAGGCCATGTCGTTCCTAGCTCGGCCTTGCCGGGGTGTGGGGAGGGGGGAGGGAGGGGGGTCCCTCCCCCCTCCCCCCCGGCTCGGCCTCGCGCTAAGACGGCAGTGCGCTCATTTGACAAGCGCAGTGTGGTTATTCTCTTGTGCCCCCCCCCCCCCGCACCCACACCCCTAAGATAGATAATGGGGTTGTGTCTTCACTGTTGGTTCTGATGCGGATGTTTTTCAGTCCAAAAAATAAAGATATGTCAGTACCACTATGCCACATGCTGGTATTTCCCCCCTTAATAAGATAGATATTGGGGCAGTCATCAGTCCAAACAAGAAAGATGTGTCAGTACCACTATGCCCCATGCTAGTATTTTCCCCCTTAATAAGATAGATAATGGGGCATTCATCAGTCCAAAAACGAAATATGTGTCACTACCACTATGCTCCATCATCCAGTGCTGGTATTTTCCTCCCTTAATAAGATAGATAATGAGGCAAGTCATGTTACGGACTCGCCTCCGCATGCGACGCCGCGGCATGCCGCGTCGTCGCCTGTTACGGCTCGTACCTGGCTCGGCCATGCCGGGGGGTGGAGAGGGGGGTCCCGAGGCCCCCTCCCCCTGGCTCGGCCTCGCCCTAACGCGGCAGTACGCTCGTTTGACTGGCGCAGTTTGGTTATTCTGTCTGCCCCCCACGCACCCACACCCCTAAGATAGATAATGTTGTTGTTTCTTCACTGTTGGTTCTAACGCGGATGTTCATCAGTCCAAACAAGAAAGATGTGTCAGTACCACTATGCCCCATGCTGGTATTCCCTCCCTTAATTAGATAGATAATGGGGCATTCATCGGTCCAAACAAGAAAGATGTGTCAGTACCACTATACCCCATGCTGGTATTTTCCTCTTAATAAGGCAGATAATGGGGCATTCATCAGTCGAAACAAGAAAGATGTGTCAGTACCACTATGCCCCAACGTCCAGTGCTGGTATTTCCCCCCTTAATAACATAGATAATGGGGCAAGTCTTGTTACGGACTCGCCTCCGCATGCGACGCATGGCACGCCACGTCGTTGCCTGTTACGGCTCTTTCCTAGCTCGGCCTCGCCGGGGGGTGGAGAGGGGGGTCCCGAACCCCCCGGCTTAACCTCGCGCTAACGCGGCAGTGCGCTCATTTGACAGGCGCAGTGCGGTTATTCTGTCCCCCCCCCACGCACCCACAACCCTAAGATAGAGAATGAGGTTGTGTCTTCACCGCTTGGTTCCGAAGCGGATGTTCAACAGTCCAAACAAGAAAGATGTGTCAGTACCACTATGCCCCATCTTGCAGTGCTGGCATTTTCCCCTTAATAAGATAGATAATGGGGCATTCATCAGTCCAAACAAGAAAGATGTGTACGTACCACTATACCCCATGCTGTTATTTTCCCCCTTGATAATATAGATAATGGGGCATTCATCAGTCCAAACAAGAAAGATGTCTCGGTACCACTATGCCCCATGCTGGTATTTTCCCCCTTAATAAGATAGATAATGGGGCATTCATCAGTCCAAACATCAAAGATATTTCAGTACCACTATGCCCCATGCTGGTATTTCCCCCCCCCCTTAATAAGATAGATAATGGGGCATTCATCAGTCCAAACAAGAAAGATGTGTCACTACCACTATACCCCATCATCCAGTGCTGGTATTTCCCCCCTTAATAGGATAGATAATGGGGCAAGTCATGTCTCCTATGCATGCGATGCCGCGGCATGCCGCATCGTCGCCTATTAGGACTCGTTCCTGGCTCGGCCTAGCCGGGGGTGGGGATGGGGGTAACGACCCCCTTCCTCCGGCTCGGCCTCGCGCTAACGGGGCAGTGCGCTCGTTTGACAGGCGCAGTGCGGTTATTGTCTCCTCCCCCCCCCCCCACGCACCCACACCCCTAAGATAGATAATGGGGTTGTGTTTTCACTGTTGGTTCTGACGCGGATATTTATCGGTCCAAAAAAGAAAGATGTGTCAGTACCACTATGCCCCATGCTGGTATTTCCCCCTTAATAAGATAGATAATGGGGCATTCATCAGTCCAAACAAGAAATATGTGTCAGTACCACTATGCCCCATGCTGGTATTTTCCCCCTTAATAAGATAGATAATGGGGCATTCATCAGTCCAAAAAAGAAACATGTGTCAGTACCACTATGCCCCCTCGTCTAGTGCTGGTATTTTCTCCCTTAATAAGATAGATAATGGGGCAAGTCATGTTATTGACTCACCTCCGCATGCGATGCCACGGCACGCCGCGTCGTTGCCTGTTATGGCTCGTTCCTGGGTCGGCATCGCCGGGGGGTGGAGAGGGGGGTCCCGACCCCCCTCCCCCCAGCTTGGCCTCTCTCTAACGAGGCAGTGCGCTCGTTTGACAGGCGTAGTGTGGTTATTCTTCCCCCCCCCCCCAAGCACCCACACCCCTAAGATAGATAATGGGGTTGTGTCTTCACCACTTGGTTCTGACGCGGATGTTCATCAGTCCAAACAAGAAAGTTCTGTCAGTACCACTATGCCCCATCGTGCAGTGCTGGTATTTCCCCCTTAATAAGATAGTTAATGGGGCATTCATAAGTCGAAACAAGAAAGATGTGTCAGTTCAACTATGCCCCATGCTGGTATTTTCCCCCTTAATAAGATCGATAATGGGGCATTCATCAGTCCAAATAAGAAAGATGTGTCAGTACCACTATGCCCCATCGTGCAGTGCTAGTATTTTCCCCCTTAATAAGATAGATAATGGGGCAAGTGATGTTACGGACTGGCCTCCGCATGCGACGCCGCGGCACGCCGCGTCATCGCCTGTTACGGCTCGTTCCTGGCTTGTCCTCGCCGGGGGGTGGAGAGGGGGGTCCTGACCCCCTCCCCCCGCCTCAGCCTCGCGCTAACGCGGCAGTGGGCTCGTTTGACAGGCGCGTTGTGGTTATTCTATACCCCCACGGAGCCACACCCCTAAGATAGATAATGGGGTTGTTTCTTCACCGCTTGGTTCTGACGCGGATGTTCATCAGTCCAAACAAGAAAGATGTGTCAGTACCACTTTGCCCCATCGTGCAGTGCTGGTATTTCCCCCCTTAATAAGATAGATAATGGGGCATTCATAAGTCCAAACAAGAAAGATGTGCCAGTACCACTATGCCCCATGCTGCTATTTTCCCCTTAATAAGATAGATAATTGGGCATTCATCAGTCCAAACAAGAAAGATTTGTCAGTACCACTATGCCACGTCGTGCATTGCTGGTATTTCCCCCCTTGATAAGATAGATAATGGGGCAAGTCATGATTGATTATTCATAAACAAACAATCAAAAATTCTAAGAAGGATTAGTCCATATTGCTGGATCGAATAGTCACCTAATATATTAAAGGGGAATAACTAACAAAAAACCACAACGAAAAAGTGCCGAAAAACACAAACAAAAAGTGTCAGTTCGTGCTGAGGAGAACAACAAGTACTAATGACAAAACTGATTCTAGCAGTCAAGAAAATTCCACAAGGAAAGTCAATAACTTCAGCCAAGAAAAAAAAATTGACCGCCCATAGGACAGGCCGACCCTAGTTAGTAGGACATTGCATGGACGCGCACAACGAATCCTACACAAACCATACTGATGCGGGCCAGCCGTTACGGGCCCACAGGTCGTGGGAGAGAGAACGAGCGTCGTGTGTAAGCGCTCAAGTATGTATAAAGGGGAGTTCGATGTCACAGAATCAGTTGCGCTTATAAACCGGTCGCGAACTGTCTAGACTAGTGAGGTGGGACTAAATTGATAGCTCACGCACCAGTGCACAGCCGCGCGGTCGTGCTGTTTGGGCTGAAAAGGCCGGCTCTGGTGGAGGGCCCAATAACGACTGAGCAATACATAACAAATTCATCCCACATACCCATCAAAGGAAACAAACAGTCAAAAAATTAAAATAAACCATAGGGAAAATAAATTATAATTCAAATCATAGAAAAGTTCAAAATACAACCCCGTTGTACAATTAAAATAATATAATAAATAAATAAATAATTTTCTTTTGAAAAAAGAAAAAACAAAAACATCACATATGCCATACAAAAATAGGCAAAAATAACTCGGTAAAAGTATAGGTAATTTATTTTACAAAAGTTCAGCTATTAAACTATATAAAGTTCAACTAATAAAAAATAAGAAGGTCTTAAAATAATTGGATTGCACACCATCATCAAAAATGTTCTGTAAAAGAAAATGATTAGAACTATCACGAGCCACCCAAGAATAATTTTCATCTATTTTTTCTCCAAAATACAACTCCGTTGTACAATTAAAATAATATACAAAATAAATAAAGAATTTTCTTTAGAAAAAAGCAAAAAACAATAACATCACATATGCCATATAAAAAAGGCAAAAATAACTAGGCAAAAGTATAGGTAAAAAAATTCAAAAGTTCAGCTATTAATCTATATAAAGTTCAACTAATAAACTATAAAAAGGTCTTAAAATTATTGGATTGCACAGCATCATCAAAAATGTTTTGTAAAAGAAAATGATTAGAACTAACTCGAGTCACCCAAGAATAATTTTCATCTAATTTTTCTCCAGAACTAAAAAAATACAGTGCAACCAATGAATGGGAAATGGGGCAGGAACAACAGGGTGTAACAATACTCTAATTAACAGACTATAAGTTCAACAAACTCCAGACAAGTAGTGCTACATCCATTAACATCACATAATTAACTGTTATAATTGTCTGCATGAATGTGTGCCAGTACTAACAAAGGATGTAGAACTGTTCAACTTAGGTGCTGGTCACAAAATAATAATGTATATAAATAATATAACCCATGCAACTGACATAATATGAACCATTGCATTAAAATAAAACCCATACATTCATATAGGAACCACTCAAACTACAAAGAAAAACATAAAAGTTCAACCATCTCATACACATTATTTTAAAAAGCATGCAACAAAATCAAACACCGAACTAACGTCACTACCAGCTTCATTTTCCACAAATAAGCCTATAGTACTTCAATCCCAAACTTCAGGGAGCCATTATCCCTGTAGAAGATCACTATTACCACATCTCCATCCTCAATTCTAGACTCAACAACAAACTCCTTCCATCCACCAGTCAGGTTCATGCAACCATCAGAGTCTATGTGGTAGGCAACTTCCATACGGTGATAGCCATTCTTGTGTGTCGTTACCGTCATAACCATACCAGAACTAGCAACAACAATCCTGATCCTGGAGGGAATTTTCTGCATTTGGGCAAGAAGACAAAAAACATTCAATACACCTGACAAAACTGAATATCATGTACATCTGGCAACTGTTAAAAAAACAAGTACAATAGATAAAAGGACAAACATTTGTTAATTACTCATGAAACTGAAGAAAATATAGATACAGTCTATTGATCTTGAACGAATACAACAAAACGTAGAGCACAACAGGTAAAACCGAAACACATACCCAGGTCTCCTCCAGGTCTTCCGCAGTCAAGCGGCATAGATATGGCGCTCGAAACCGACGGTTGCCCAGCAGCGCCGGGAGTTGCCCACGGCTCTGACTCTGGGTGAGCTCCAAACCATCTTCATACACACAATCGTCCACTATGGGCACCATCCTTGCCATGCACCCGCATGGAGAATCCTCCATGGAAACCACAGGCAAAAAAGCAAGAACAAACAAAAGGGAGCGAAGCCTAGATCTGAGATTTGGAGAGATGAAGAAGAGGGAAAAGAAGTCTTAGCCACCCACCAACAAAGATGGACAGAATTTATAGCCAGGATGACTGCCAGTACATATAAAAATAGTAAACACATAGGTGGATAGGCAAAGGTAAAATTTCAAAACACGCAACAGTTATTCGACAGTTCAACTAGAGTTACTGTACCTGATCAACGTTCAACCACAACAGAAAACCATACACTAGAATTAATTCTAGTGATTGACCAAAATTATAGAAATCCGTCACTCCAAACAAACACACAAAACAACAACCGAATCAACAAAGCAGTCAAAGAGAACCTATTTCACACAAGGCGGCTCCGCCCGCAAGCAAAACAAAGAAATCGGATTCAAAAATCCACGGACGGACTGCAAGCAAATCCAGGAGAAAAATTGACGACCCAGAATAGGTGCCTCAAACCACTATTGTAAATACTAAATTGAAAAAAGAAAGCACGACCCGCAAGAACACGCAAAGGAGGCAGACATGGCCAACGCGCAACGGCCACACGACCGCTGTCGAAAAATTCGCACCAAAAACTATCAAAATCTAACAAGCAGCCATCGATTGAAGACCCCAATAACCCGTAAAAGCAAATTCGAAGTAATTCACGCGATACGTACACCACGCCAACACAAGCTTCAAGAACAAATCCGCCATGGAAACTTACAACATCAACGAAGAAGACCCGAGCTCGAAGAACAGACCAGCAGAGCGCGCGCACGTGCGGATTGGCTACTGCAACTCATCTGATAACAAACGGATGGCAGGAGAGCGCCGGAGAACCGCCAGAAGCTCGCCGACGAACACCATCATTACGCCGTCGAAGACACTGGGTAGGAAGTTCGCCTTGGTCTGCCCGTCAGTTCGGTGGCCTAATCGAGTCAGTTCAAGTTGAGTAACAGAATATTATTCTATTACGCGTAACAGAATATACATACATACATATAGGGATCGACTATTCGTCCCCCTGGGTGAAGAACTATTATTCTTCACCCCACCCAACCTGTGCACTGAGCCGAACCAACTTGCATCCACCGTAAGGGAAAAATGTTTCTAACGTAATCTTGCGGTCTTAAGAATTGGTTTTGCGCTTGTAACACCACAAACAACGTGAGGTATGATTTTTATGTGAAGTAAGATTACGGCCTACAGAATCCCTCCTACGACCCGAAGAGGCACAATAAGAAAAAAAACAGATTCTCCCCGGAAATTATTGCATGTTTGTTTGGTTACGGATGTGTGCTCCCTCAGGTTTATGTACAAGAAAGGAATGAAGCAAATCAGTAGTTTTAGGAGGCATTACTGACTTTTTAATAGGTCTATTACTGAGTACACCGGACGTCTAGCAAAAATGAAAGGTATCCTAAATTGTAGGTACTTTTAATAGGACAAGGCTGAGTTGTAATTATAAATTATAGTAGTCTGAGTACACCGGACCTCTAGCAAAAATGAAAGGTATCCTTCCTTTAGGTAAGTGATTCTTAGCGTTTTTCTATTACAACAACTCTACTTTTTTCCTATTATGTACTGTACAAATGGATAGGTGATAGCTTGCATTATAGGATAAAACTCGGCTCGCTTATGGAGAAGTGTGCGATGAAATTGTAGATAGAGCCAACACGTGAATGGTATGAGTTTGAAGTACGGAAGCTTGGATCGAAATACTACCTCTCCGGAGAATGAGAGATGTTTGCTTAGTATATACATAATCGACCATGGCGACACGCTGCATTTTCAACGTTGGTTTACTTGTCCGCGAACACTTAGTTATTGGCCTTGTACAACAACCGTTAGGCGATAGGGCAATGCCTAGATGTACAATAGGTCAGTTTCTATTTTTTAGAAAAAAGATACATAAGCAAATATTTGATAAGAGTAAATCTCACACAAATAGTGTAATGTAAAATAGATGAACAAGAGTCCGAACAATGAATTGCGTAAGATGGAGTCATTTACACACCAAGTCGATGCTCCTCGGTGAACGATCTGCAGTCTAGTTAATTATCAACCTTTTTGTGGATTGACCTCGTCATGGTGAAATAAAAAAGAGTGGTCACTAGTTCAATTTGGGATTTTTTAAAAAGTTCTTAGTCATTGCTTTTTTATGCGACCAAAGCTCGTGTAGAATAAAATATCTCACTAGTTCAATGGTGAGTACCATACAGTAGGTGTGGTCAGCTCTTTCAGGCTAATGAGTATTTGAATGATGTTGAGTTGAGAAAGGACAAGAAGGAGAAGAAAGACACGAATGCTTGAAAAAAATAGAAAAATAGTTCAATGGTGACATACCTTTGTTTTTTTGGAGACTATGTAATTGTGTAATATGAGACTTATTGACCTCACTGCAACGTTATAATGAAAAAAACTAGCACCAACTGACAAGTAATGTAAAACTGGAATCATGATTGTCTTTAGACATGTCAAATTAAGTTCAAATCTACATTCATTTGTTCCTCGACGGCAATGTCGCAATGATTGCATTTATTTGGATGCTACAAGAAAAGAAATAGTTAGTGATGAAAAAAGTATGTAACGAGAAAAATCCCGATTTGTTGCTGGTTCGTCCATGTTATCAATCATAAAAAGAAGTTATTAAAATTCCGATGTGGGGTGTTGGTTACAATGTAGATTCAGACTTATGGGCAGAGAACTAAGTCCTTCCAGTTTCATAATTCAGACTTATGTGACAGTGTTGCACACTCTTGCATCAATCATGTCATCTACATGACGAGTAAAAGTAAACTAGTGATGACATGGTCTATGAACAAAACAAGGAATACTCCTACTCGAACACATACCAACTTGGCAAAAATATATTACAATCTTGAGTATTAAGCTTGTAGGATAGCTATAACCAAAACAAATAAATTGGGGGAGGAGATTAAAACTTTAAATCCAATGCCGCCCCTATGCCTGCTCTGACGTGATTTATTAAAAATCAGATAACTAAAGTTCTTTACTGAATCTAACCATATCGGGAGGATAAATGGACACATATTCCTGCAAATTTCTGGAGAGGGGGCGATATTGGAGAGCTCCAACGGTGAAGACCTGGTAGCCGACTGTCTTGCTGGGAGGATAAGCAAACCACATCAACAAGTAATCCAACGGTCAATGTAACCTAATGCGAAGGACAACCAATGATTTTGCGCGACTAGTAATTTCTAGGTACTTATCAAACAATCCAACGAGGTCAACGTAGCCCAAGAACGCATTGGATGGACTGTCTAGTAAATTTCAGGCGCTTATCAATTGCAATATCCAAGGTAAGGCTACTGGGATTCAGCATATCCATGAGGAACATCAATAACTTGGTGTTGTTAATATTGTTCAGTTTCAAGTCCAAGAAAACTCCAAAGTCATATTCTTTGAGCTTATCTTTCCCAGCTTTAGACAAACTTTCCTTGGCCGGTAATTTTTTTTTTGGGAGCACACCTATAGTTCGGGCATATATTTTTATAACTACTAGGAAAATGGCCCGTGCGTTGCAACGGGATAAAAAATATGTCAAAAGCTACACCGTGCCTTGGTTTCAAAGAATTGTCTCACGGGCCTTTAATCCCGAACGAAGGTAATTGTGATCTAAACAGTCTTATATTAGTTTATAGATGAAGTAGTATGTTTGAGAATTGATCAAATTGCAATGGTAGCAAACAGTCATGATTGCATCGGTAGAAAAATTTGACACGTATTCAGTTTTTTTGAGAGTTGCATGTTAATCTAAGTGCGCTACCAATTATTATTGGATGGACATCAGAATGTAAATCCGGTGCCAGTGAGATACACCTCCCGCCTTGTTGTGGAGTGCACCAGATCTGATTTATATTCTGATAATCCTCCCTGTTCCTTGTTATTTGCGGCCGTCGATGGGTGGTTCGTTTGGTCAGCACGGTCTGACGCGTGTGAAGTCTAGTGGCTTCGTGTGCATCCATGGCCGAGCCTTCCAACAGTGCTTAGCGACGCGTACGTGTATCTCCATCTCGTTTCTAGTTTACTTGCATTACATTACACAAACATCGCAGTCCGTGCCTTCCAGATCCCACGCGCCCGAGCGGTGAGCACCTCCATGGCCGAACTCCTCGCACGCCCTCGTCCATGAAGTAATCAGCCTCCCAGGCGCCCCTCACCCGCAGCCTTCACGCGAGGGCTCACAGGAACTCGAACCCGAGTCGGTCGAGCCAGTCACCCCCGCCGGCGATCCGCAGCAGCAGTAGAGAAGCAGGCCCCCCGCCGGTGAGCCAGCTCCTCCGCGGTTCTCCCTCTCCTTCTTACCCTTGGTCTCCTCTCTCTCCTCACCCTCTCTTCTCTCCCGAACAGGAAGCAGCAGCTCCACAACAATGGCGCCGCCCCCCATGTATGGAAGCATCGGATCACCCTCGCGGCGGCGGCTTGTCCTTCCAAGGCTCCCCTTGCAGCCTCCCCGTACTTGGTCTTCGCTTGGTGTAGGCGGACAGTCGAGTAGGAGCATCTCCAGCACTGGTCTCGACCGCCTCTCGTCATCTCCCTCTCTTCGAGCCTCGTGGCGTTGACCTCCTCGTCGTCCGGTGGAGATTGAGCCTCGTAGGTCTCCTCTCCCATTAATTGTGGACGCTCTCCCTTGCAGCTCACATATGTATCCTCTTTATAATTAGGCCAGATTTCTTCTTTGACCATCTCCTACATCAAAAATTCGGAAAGAAAAAAGGGCAGGGATGGGATTCGAACCTAGGCTGCCCGGCTAAAAGAGCATCAGTCCAACCAGCCAGACGCCCCTGGAGTTGTGTAAATTTAGAGGATCACCTCCCCTTAACCAATCACAAGAGCCGATGTGAAAAAACGAAACGTTTTTCTCACTTACCGGTGGCATGGTGGGTAATTATTCGCAACTTCGAGGGTAAATATTATGACGGACGACCAGAAGTTATCCTGCTTTATTATTAGATAGAGATTAATATTACCCTGATGACAGAAGAAAATAACAACAAAATAAGGCTCTAGAACCTGCTGGACGTTACAACTTCGTTGAGAGATTACAACAACATAACACAAATATGAACATAGTAGAAAAATCAGGACCTGACAACATTTTACCTTTTTGGATTCCTATTAGCAGATTTAGAGGCCTTGGTCACACGGGCTGCGGGACAAAATCATCATCGCTCGGTGTGGCTGCCCTATCCATTCTCTTTCTAGGAAGATTCTTGTTTGGAACAGCGGGAGCTTTTGACGGCTTTGGAGGGTTTTGACGATGAGTGGGAGAGAAAGAAATGACAAACTGACTAACAGCAGAGGTAGCTCCATCAGCAGTGGCATAAGTAGCTTGTTGCTCACCTACCGCTGTAACATTGTACCTAGGGACATGTAACCTACTGGTAGTGTCTGTAAAATTCATCGCTATGTGGATAGAAAATAAAAGATGACTTAGATGCACGTAACACATCTAGGTTTTACGTTACTGTTAGGACAAAGTAGGTAGGTCGGTTTAAGATTTTAGAAATAGGAAAAATCATATCTATGCTATTTGATACTACATATAGTAAGTCCATAACTACAGGATACATTAGAGAGTTATATACAAATTGTGGATCTATACATCAGTATGTGCTGCAGAATTATCACTGCATTTTCTGAATCTGAATGTAGTAAAACAAAGACAGGGTCGCAGTGAGCATATTATACAAGAACAAAGGGAACCATAAATTTATGACTCTTTCTACCTAAATCAGTAGATTATAGGAGAACAAAGGGAACCTAAGTACATTTTGTAGGATGAAATTCAGCATCGCATATCAAGTGGTCCATGGACAGGCTTGCGCTCGTTACCTTTTCTAGGATGAAATTCAGGTCACTAAAATTCTTTACTACATCTAACCATATTTGGAGAATAATTGGACACATACTCATGCAAATTTACGGAGAGGGAGCGATAAAGCAGAGCACCAGCGGCGAAGGCCTGGGTGTGGTCTGTTGTGGTGGGAGGAGATGCAGACCGCATCAACAAGCAAGCAACGGCTGCTCAGTTTGCTAAAAACGGACGAAAACCTGTCATAGTACAAGAACTGGAGGATGTTTATAAGGAAAACCAATTATAGAGCGCTACATGCAAGAATATAAACTGATTTATAGACATATTTATTGTTAACCCGAGACTAAAGTAGAGCCTCTACAAAACTGAACGCACCAAAAAAAAGAGAAACGTAAGTACTAGCAATTGAGATTGCTCTTCTCCTCTAATGCACTCACATTCACATACACAGCATAAATTAATCCAAACGCAATTTAGCGTTGGCACGGAGCAACCTGGCGGTGTCACAAACTACAGCACCGCGACGATCACCACTGACGGCTCTGCCGTGACCAGCCAATCACCACCCACAGCGCCTGTCCAATACCTAGGGCACCCGCCCGGCCTGCCCAGTGAGCACCAGTCAACCCTAATGAGAATAAAACGGGGAGGTGGACGCTGACAACGAGCACTATCGGTGAGCACCGCCGGTAACTTGCCGCCGAGCAAAGACCTGAGTCACCACGCCGCCTTTCACCTCGCTGTTGTTTGCCATCGAGACTCCAAGCAGATTGAAAGCTTTTTTTTTCAAACGTGAAACTGCACGGATCTGATTAGAAAATCACGAGAACGTGAGCTAGCTAGCTCGTAAGCGGTTACCTAATAAAATTTCCTGGATGCCAAGGTAATTTTACCTCAAGAAAAAACCCACGAGACTAATCGTGTGATTTTGTTTAAAAGGAAACAAAAAAACTGTTCGGGTGATAACTACATAACCTGACGCAGCAGTAGAAACTGAACTTCCCCGAGTGCAAGGTTGAACTTCCGCTAAAAAGTGTCCAAATGGAGCTTGCGATATACCGTTGGAAAACTATGTACACCAGTGTAAGAGCCTAGGTAGAATTTTTGGCAAAATGTACACGGTTTAAGAGCAGTTTTGAAAACCCTTTCTAAACCGTTTATCGGAATGAGGCAAATGATATGGCATTGGATAGTTACTGCAAATCCTCTCATTTCACATGTTGAACGTTTTCTCAAATTCTCTACGGTTAAAGAGGAATTTCAAAAATGGCGGAACTTTAGAAACCGAACACCCGGGTTCGTATTTTTGGGTTAATTTGAAACAGCTTGTCCGATTGATGCAAATGATATGGCGTTGGAAAGCTTATGAAAATGCGCTTCTTTTTCGTATAGAAAGTTTTTTCTAATTTCAAACTATTTAAAAGTAATCTTGAAAATGGCCGAAGTCCCACTGAGTTCGTATTTTCGCGCTATTTTCTCAATGATTTGTCGGAATGCGGCAAATGATACGGCATTTGATAGCTTGAACAAATACGAAACTTTTATATGTAGATCATTTCTTCCAATTCTTTACGGTTTTAAGACAATTTTAAAAATGGCTAAAAACGTTTTTTGGTCGTAATTTCTACAAACTTTATCGTAATGGGGCAAATAATATACCGTTGACAAGCTACGAAAAATGTGAAACATTTTCATGTAGATGGTTTTCTATGATTCCTAGCCGTTTTCAAATAATATTGAAAACATCGAGATCATGGGTTCTGCATTTATCGCGAAACAGATTCTTCGAAAATGCACCGCGTGAAGAACTTGAACTTCTTGGCACATCTACTTGAACTTCACTCTGTTTTTTGCTTGTAGCTCTCCATCCACTCACCGGAATTGAACAAGTGATATGCTGATCGAAAGCTCCTGTAAACACGGAACTTTCCCTTGTTAATAATTTTTTCATACTCGCGACGGTTTAAAAGATTTTCGTCTGAAATTCATTCAGTGTAGTAGTTGAAGTTCCTACTGTTTTCACGTTGAACTTTTGTGATGTATTTTCAATTGTAATTTCGCATCCATTCGTCGGTGTTACACAAATGATATTTCTTTTGTACAAACCTCTCTCGCAATAAAAAAATTTAACTTTCTCCAACCGAGGACTTGAACTTATAGCAACAAAAAAATTGGACCTTGCATTTTTATTCATTTTTCTCATATTAAACACACACCATGTAGTACGTGAACTTTCTTCGTTTTTATAATTTGAATTTTTTATTTTATTTTTGAAATCAAATTGCTCCTAATAAATAGCTGAACTTCTTTGCGGACTGGGAGAATTATTTTAAAACCCAAAAACAATTTCTTTTTTGTGATCTTGAACATGGCAATGCAAGGTGAACCTCTCTCGCAAGAATTTTTGAACTTCCTGGGGCAGAGCACGTGAACTTGTTGCAACAACCATTTTAGACTTTTAGTTTTTTATTCTTTTATTCTCATCTGAAACGCAATTCGTGTAGTACTTGAACTGCTCGTCGTTTTCACATTGAACTTCGGTCACGTATTTTTATTCGTAATTCCTCACCCGTTCCTTGGAGTTGCACAAATGATGTACCATTAGAAACCTGTTTTAAAACCGCAAGTTTTTCTAACATGGTTAAACTTTTCTTTTCGAACAACATACACCAATTTGTTTTTACCGTTTTTTTGGAATAGAACATTGAGGGAATTATTTTAAGACAACATGTTTTTGTGTGTTTTTAAACATGTAAATACACGATGAAACTCTCTCACAAGAATTTTTGAACTTACCCGGACCGAGCACTTGAACTGCTAGCAACCAATTTTTTGACTTTGCCTTATTCTTTTTTTGGACATGAAACACATATCATGCAGTACGTGAAATTCAGGCTATTATCAGTTTGAACTAATCTTCTTTTCTTTACTTACGGAAGAAATCCGAGTTTCGTCAAAAACATCAAACCACTCTACTATTATAAATTGAACTTCTTTGTTTTATTCTTTAGTAATGAGGAAAATATGAGTTTTTTATATACATTGATCTATTTCGTTATTTTAGTTTGAACTTCTCGGTTTTACTGTTTTGATAAGGAGGAAAATGTGAGTTTTAATATACATTAAACTATTCTATTACTTAAAATTGAACTTCTTACTTTTTATTTTTGCTAGGAGTGGTTTAACAAACATCCAACTGCTCTACTATTTAAACGTGAAATTTTGATTTTATTTTTTAGAAACGAAGAAAAATTGATTTTCTTTCTTTAATAAACTTCGAACTTCTCTATTTTTTTTGTGATTGCCCCAAGAACTATCCGCGGTAGAGAATTTGAACTTCTTCATTTTTATTCTTTAGTAACAAGGAAAATTTGAGTTTTTTATAAATACCAAGCATCTCTATATTTGTAATTGGACTTCTTGATTTATTTCTTTTAGTAACGGAAAATTCCTAGTTAACACTGAAGATCCTTTTTATGATTTTTGAACTTCTCTATTTTTAAAATTCAAACTTCTAGTTTTTTTATTGTTGAACTTCTTGTTTTTCATTCTTTAATAACAAGGAAAATATGGATTTGGTATAAACATTGAACTGCTCCTTTTTTAAAATTTGGACTTCTTGGGGGCTTTGTCAATTTTTTTCATATAACCGCTCATATGTTTTGTTTTGTCTGTGAATTTCCGAAATGACGCCGACGAGGTGTGTCCAGACTTCTCTGAACTACCTTCTTTCATATGCCTGCTACCTGAGAGAGCAATGCTTGATGTATCTACACAAAAAATGGAGCATGGCCAAAGAAGAATCAAAGAGGAAATTATGCCGGTGCTTTGCCCGTAGAAGTCTAATGCTAGTGGAGAGAAAATGTTGCATGATCACATACTGTTTGCTGGTATTGCATAAAATTCTTATTTTTTTTTTAGAGTGGACACTTATAAGACGTGGAGCATCAGACAAAAAATACCAATGGTTAGTGCCGGCTTGAAATACAACAAGATACAAACAGGGGGGTGAATATACATGAGATATCTTTTTAACATGTTCAGTACTCCCTCTGGTCCTGGAGAAACCAGTATACATAAATCTTTTCAAGCAAATAGCAACTGGCGACATGTGGAAACAAAAACAAAGTCGCAGCTGAACGCATGCCACCGTGGTAGCCACATATACAGGTGGTGAAGCTGAAGTAGCTGACAAATTAAAACTTTGAACGAAAAAAAGTTAATAGGGAATTGCTCTTCGAAGAAGTCTCCCTTCACCGGATTCACCAGAAGTTTAACTGAATGGTGTGCAGCAGGATCCAGGGTGCTGTTTTCGTGAACGTCCGACGGCTCTGTCATTGAACGGATGCGTAGTTGAACGGATCGGGATTGCGTTGCGAGGACTCGTGGCGGTGCTACAGATCAGATCAGGATGATGGTGCTTTCCACTGCACCGAAGAAAATGCTTCGAAGGACAAAACACATACAGAAGAACAACTGCATACATGGATGTCCCAATAACTCTTCTTTATTATTATTTTTCGAAGCGTTAATTTTCAACTCAAAAGAAGACAACATTGAGTAGGTTCAGGTTTGCCAGTTCTGCTGCAGACCATCAGAAACGGTTGCCTCAAGTATGTATCAGCATTAGAAAATTCAGAACATTTTTGGGTCTGACATAGATAGATACGAGTCTCACTCATACATCAGCATTACAAATTCAGAACATTTGCGGGCCGACATAGATAGATATAGGAGTCTCATACTAGAGGAGGGCTACATCATATACGGTCCACGAGCCACCAGCAAGGCAACAGGATGTCACCAAAACGGCTCTTGTTCCAAGCAGAACAGGAGATTTGCCTTCAGCTCCACCACACCAGTACCGCCTCCATCCACATCACAACCATCCACGGAAACAGCTAAGACGGTCTATGCACCATCACCCCTAGTCCTAAATCCTAAACATCTCAGAACAACTGCACATCTTCTCGGTTTGCGTTTGTAGACGTAAAGAAGTTCAGGAAGATCCTGGGACGCACGCACGAGAGGATGAACACATGCATTAGCCCATACATCTCAGTTCCTCACATTCTAGACGGTTAATTCTTTTTTAACAACATATGAAATGAATTTATCAAATCAATACTCAAAGGGGCTCTCTTTTATGCAGATACAGACCCACCCGGTCATGGTTCTTTTTATAACATACTAAGATGAACAACAGAGAAGCATCCATACCACCAATATTAAATTGCAAAGAATATTGTAGAAACAAACATGAGAGTTACCTGTCGCTAGAAGGAGTAGAATTCATCCGGAAACAGTGGTTCACAGGTTCAAGCAAGAGATGACGGGAATGTCGATCAGAGGCATCAGAGAAGGTCATGCGATAGGGATGCCGATGAAGAGGCCAGAGTTAAGGAGCATGGTGTACTCTGCTGCAGACCCTGCCGATGGTGATGCCTCTGGGCGATGGGTTCGGGGAGCAGGGGCGCTGGTGCGGGGGGCGGAAGATCATGGGGACCAAGGCGGCGGAGCTCGGGAGGAGTGCGATGGAGTTCGCTGGGGGTGAGCCAGTCAAGCGGCGGTGAGATCGGCGGCGCCGTGCGTGGGTTGTAGGTGGGCGGCGGCGGTGGGATCTACGGCGGAGCGCGTGAGGCTGGGCCCATGGTTGGTCATGCATGGGGAGGACGAGCAGCGGCGGGGTTGGAGGCGCGTGCGAGGTTGCCAGGGGCGACAGCGGCGTGTGGGGATCCACTGCCGACGGTGGTGTGTGGGTATCCAGGGCAGGCGGCGGTGCGATCCTTGAATCGGGGAGGTTGTCGGGGTTGGTGGGGACCGGTGGGCCATGTTTTTTTTTCTTTTGTCACAGTTCGGGAGGATTCGGTCGACGCCTATATAGGGCGCGTTGTGATCAGATTAATGTTCTGATCCTGGGATTAGAATAGTGCCATATATATATATATATACATATATATATAGACCGTCTACTCTGACATTGGGTGCAGAATAACTATTCTGACATCGGTTCCGAACTGCATGGTTAACGCGAGTGCACTGCATCACTATCAAACGAGCACTGCAATGTCGGACGACAAAACTTCTTCGTTTCTAGCGGCCTGCCTGTGTGTTCTGGATGGAATCGACTATTGCGCGATGATTCTACTTGTTTATGGATGCGCTTTGTCCATTATTATATGTATTTTACCTATATTCTTACTAAAATCTGCAGAAAATTGACCGATTTGGCAAACGGGCTTTCCTCTGTTCGTCTGTGTTCGCGTGTGATCTGTTTTTCTTGCGGTGGAATGTGGTTTGTAAGTAGAAATTATTAGATAGCGTTCGTTTAATATCCCTGTTTTGCCTGAATCCGTGTATTATTTTGTATTAGATAGCATCCGGTTAATATCCATGTATAGTTGCCTGAATCTGTTTAATATCCCTGTGTCGCGGCGTCGCATGCTCTGGCGAGTCCATCACACACGTGACCCCACTATCTATATTGGGGGTGTCGGGGGGTGCGGTTGTTCTAGGGGGGGGACAAAATAACCGCACTGCGCCTGTCAACCAAGCGCACTGCCCCGTTAGCGCGAGGCCGAGCCGGGGGTTTGCACTATATCGTCTACTTCTTCTGCACTGCATTTCTTCAGTATTAGAACTGCATGTTCTTTATATCTGTACTGCAAGTGTTTACATCCGTCCATAGTATTCCCAAGGCTATTTGAACATAAGTGTTTAATCGTTTTTTGAAATTATTTTTTTGGAAGTATGAGGATACATGTTGTATAATTGGTTGAACATACTTGTATGAATACAAACGCAATTACTTGTGTGAGTACAAACTCCCTCACTAATGTTGTAGTGCAGACTTGAGCAAAAGCGATCAACAATAAACAAGGAGCAACACAACTAAAGCAAAATCATAACTATACCACAAATTAACATGACCTAACACATGTCAGACTTCTTTGGTTTTGTTCTTTCCTAGTTGCTCCATGGGATTACATCCTTCTTCTTCTTGCTTGCTTCTTTTCTTCTTTCGCTCTCTGTAGCCCCGTGGCGATATCGTCAATGCGTTTACATGATTCATAGTTGGCATATGCATCTATTGTTGCATACTTGATAAGCTTCTCTGGCAGCGGGCAGAACCCTCACAAAGTATGCTCTTCTTTGCTATTGATTACGTTCTTCATGTCCTTGTAGTGATTGTCGATCACCCTTCTAGCAACGTTAGCTAAAGAATCAAATTCCTTGTTGCTGTATGGGTCTCTCCATTCCACCTGAATATCAATGTAGTTGTTTGAGTTGATCTGCAAGTTAGAGAGCTTCAGCTTCCTTTCGTCCCCTCCAATGGCGAATCCAACAAAGGTGTATTCATCATTCATCAGGAATTCATCCAGTTGTTGTGGCCTGCATTTTGTTAGAGACTGAATATGAGTGTTGTTCATAGTGAGATTGTACAAATTATTTTACTATACTCTGTTTCAGGTATAGACTGAATATATTGCAGCAACAACAGCAGGGTACATATACTCTATTTTTTCTTTGTTTCAGTACATTTTTATCTGTTTCAGGTAGTAATATGGTTAAAGCCATTAATCTAGTACTGAACACAGTAGTTACATGGAGGCAGTCCAAAATTCTATGAATCCTATGACATTCTTAAAAATAAATGAGAATCTAAGTTTAATTTTTTTTACATGAGGCGAAAAGGGCTTCTTGCGATGAATAAAATATAAATACAAATTGAGAACGAATAGTACAAATTGAAATTGTTCTAACATGTCTTTTGCTGCAGAGATGAGGTAGACAAGGCACTCGTTTTCTACACATAGCTGGAGTACCGCTGCCTTCTGTGGATCTTCATAGTGTGTGTACTCAACATCAATGCCGATTCTCTTGACCGGCATGACGACGAGCTATCTGCTTAGTTTGCATAGCATCTTGTCCACGTCTTGAGCCTTGCTTATGCAGACGACGTGGAGCTTGTAGTTGCCGTGAAGCTCGACATCGTGAAGCTCCCTGGTGTACTTGCTCTTCCTCTTGTACAGAGGTGCATCCTCCATTTCTCAGCTTCCTCTCATTTGATTTTTTGGGGAGAGGTTGATGGAAGAGATGGGTAGATGAAGCGGGAATGGAAGAGATTGATAAGAAGGAGCGGCAATGGTGATTTCGGTGAGAAGCAGAGATGAATGAATTGCTTCTGAATGGGGTTTTTATGGCGGTTTGCTACAGTTCCTGTGGTGGGGGTGGGGAGAAGTGTGGTGGGGTGGTGGTGTCAGCCATAACGTGGAAACTGAAGAGAGGTCGTGAGTGTGGTGGAGGTTCTGTTAGTGGCCTCGAAATCTGAAATGGCCTCCCCTCTCGTTTCGTACGCAATTGAATAACTGACCTGCTTAGTGTTTTTTTCAAACAATTTGCACCGCTTAGGAAACACAAAAGGACTGCTTAGGTCCACAATATGTACTTCATGCAGCTGGTTGATTTGTGAGCACAGTGCATTGTATCAGATGCTTTTTCCATTCAAATATAGTTTGTGTTTTCCTTTAATTAGAGGGCTGCATTTTTGAACATAGTCGCACTGCTTTTTAGTAGCATGAAACTGCATTCGGAATGTGTCCGCACTGCTTCACGTACGGGAGTGTACGACATCGCTAAAGGCATCACATTGAATTCTTTATTATGCTATGTAGTTTAAGAAAGATATATGCATGGCGATAACATTTTGGGCTTTCTTATTGCGAGTGAAGAACATTCGGGCCAATTTAGGCCTGCCGGCACTGTAGCTTCTCGGTACGGTGTGTGTATGCGCCAAAGTTTAGTCCCACCTCGCCTGTCGAGAGCGAACATGACATGTTTATAAGGGCTCGCGAGGCAGTACAAACAGAACCCCTCTATACAATTGTTGGGCGCTTACACACGGCGCTCGCTACAGGACACACGAAGACTTGTGGGCACAACCAGCTGAAAGTCTTGCCAAGTTTTCGTTGTCAACTTTTTCGAAACTGAGGATCGTATGTTTGAAATCACGTTTGACGTGATTGGTTAATTTTTTGATGTGGATTGTAATAAGTACTTTTTGCAGACAGAATGCTACATTGCATTATCTTTGTGGTCTGTAATAATATCTACGCGACATGCGTGTTTGATTGCTAAATCAATTTACAGTTTGTGTACCTAAACCGAACTGTCTGTTTTGTAGAACATAACTTCATTCTTTCAAGTGACGAACTGCACTTTTTTGTTTTTTGTTGACGATCAAAGTGCTTTAATGTACGGTTCATGCATCCATTGTCACTTTACTCAGATGCTGCACCAGTAATCTCTAAGTCAGTTGAAAATTTGAAGCTTACCAAGTCTTGATGAAATGCAAACGGCTATACAAGTCTTCACAGAAATGCAAACTGCTATATAAACCGTATCTATTTTCACGTTAACCTGTTGCTTCTTCTTGGTGACTGGAGTGTGTCTTTTGATATACTTTGCCTTGTTGTTCGTGGTGTTGTTGCAGTTTCTTCTCTCCGCACTGTTGTGTTTGTAGTTCCTCGCATGTCGGTTGTTGCCTGTTTTTGTTTTCCACTAGTGTGAACTGCAGTTTTCATCGCTCCGCGCTTGCTGGTTGATGCCGGTGTTGTTTTTGCACCACTCTGAACTGCATTCTTTCATGCTCCAATCCATTTTTTTGGATGTGGTGTCATCGTTATTTTTTTTGCATATCTTTTTCCTCTGTTTTCTGTCTTTTGTTTGGTTGTCTTGTAGGCATTGTTTGTTCACGTTCTTCTTCTTCTCAAGTATCTTCTTCTTCTTCATCATGTGCTTCTTCATCATCTTCTTCATCATCATCTTCTTATTCTCCTTCTCCTTCTCCTTCTCCTTCTCCTTCTCCTTGAGGTAGAACAAGAGGAGATGCAATAGTGCCAAAGAACGAGCTACAGGCACCGGACATCCAGACCAGGCTCGGACATCCGGCCAGCCCCGAAAATCCGGCCCCTCGCCCCGGATATTGAACCGAGAGATGCCAGAACCGAAGCTCTCTGACCAGACTCAACCCGGACATCCGGCCCAGCCGCCCGGACATTCGGCACAGCATTGAAGCCCCGGAAATCCGGCCCCTTGTCCCGGACGTCCGTCCCCTGTGCGGGCAGCCGCGGGCCAAAGAGCCATGTATCCCTCTCACTTACCCCTTCATGGGCTAGCACTATATATACTACACCCCCTCCTCCATTTTAGGGTTAGCAATGGTTTAGCTCATATATTAGTTGACCATTGCTCCTTCCATATACTTCTCCTACGAGATTGCGACCTTCACATGTGAGAAGATCCTATGGATGTCAAGGCCCCTTCATAGGGAAGATCCTCCGGGATTTCAAGGCCTCATCTCCCTATGGGATTTGGGATGAACTCTACCATGTATCCTCTTTCCCTTTGTTGTTCTTGTACCTTTGTGAATGTGAGTCTAGTGGATGTGTGATTGGACTTGTTCTTGCATGTTTGTCTTGTGATTTCTTCTCATTCTTCCCGGTGTTCTTCGTGTTCTTCGTGGAACCCCCCGCCAATTCGTGAAAGATCGACACCCACGGGTTTGCCCCATATTAGACATCTTCAACGTCAAGGATCTTTTCCCTTTCCATGGTGATGAAGATCTCGATCCGAGGACGGATCTTTCCCAAGGTGGGGGCGGAGATGATACGGAGCATCCCATGGTCATCCCCATGGACCCATCACCAACACCTCAAGCTATACAAGGACCTGATACGTCCATTTTGCATCATGCTTTTATATTGATATTTATTGCATTATGGGCTGTTATTACACATTATGGTACAATACTTATGCCTTTTCTCTCTTATTTTACAAGGTTTACATGAAGAGGGAGAATGCTGGCAGCTGGAATTCTGGACTAGAAAAGGAGCAAATCTGAGAGGCCTATTCTGCACAACTCCAAAAGTCCTAAAAAGTTACGGAGAATTATTTTGGAATATATAAAAAATATTGGGCGAAAGAAATACCAGAGGGGACCCACCAGGAGGTCACAAGCCAGGGGGCGCGCCCTACCCCCTAGGCGCGCCCCTGTGGCTTGTGGGCCCCCTGGCAGGCCTCCGGTGCCCATCTTCTGCTATATGGAGGGTTTTGACCTGAAAAGAATCAGAAGGGAGCTTTCGGGATGAAGCGACGCCGTCTCGAGGCGGAATTTGGGCAGAAGCAATCTAGGGCTCCGGCGGAGCTGTTCTGCTGGGGAAACTTCCCTCCCGAAGGGGGAAATCGAAGCCATCGTCGTCACCAACGATCCTCTCATCGAGAGGGGGTCAATCTCCATCAACATCTTCACCAGCACCATCTCCTCTCCAAACCCTAGTTCATGTCTTGTGTCCGATCTTTGTCTCAAAACCTCATATTGGTACCTGTGGGTTGCTAGTAGTGTTGATTACTCCTTGTAGTTGATCCTAGTTGGTTTACTTGGTGGAAGATCATATGTTCAGATCCTTAATGATAATTAATACTCCTCTGACTATGAACATGAATATGCTTTGTGAGTAGTTACGTTTGTTCCTGAGGACATGGGATAAGTCTTGTTATAAGTAATCATGTGAATTTGGTATTCGTTCGATATTTTGATGAGATGTATGTTGTCTCTCCTCTAGTGGTGTTATGTGAACATCGACTACATGACACTTCACCATTATTTGGTCTTAGAGGAAGGCATTGGGAAGTAATAAGTAGATGATGGGTTGCTAGAGTGATAGAAGCTTAAACCCTAGTTTATGCGTTGCTTCGTAAGGGGCTGATTTGGATCCACCTGTTTCATGCTATGGTTAGATTTATCTTAATTCTTCTTTCATAGTTGCGGATGCTTGCGAGAGGGGTTAATCATAAGTGGGAGGCTTGTCCAAGTAAGGACAGCACCCAAGCACCGGTCCACCCACATATCAAATTATCAAAGCAATGAACGCGAATCATATGAGCATGATGAAAACTAGCTTGACAGAAATTCCCATGTGTCCTCGGGAGCGCTTTGCTTTATATAAGAGTTTGTCCAGGCTTGTCCTTTGCTATAAAAAGGATTGGGCCACCTTGCTGAACCTTTGTTACATTTGTTACTTGCTACCCATTACGAAGTATCTTATCACAAAACTATCTGTTACCGATAATTTCAGTGCTTGCAGAGAATACCTTACTGAAAACCGCTTGTCATTTCCTTCTGCTCCTCGTTGGGTTCGACACTCTTACTTATCAAAAGGACTACGATAGATCCCCTATACTTGTGGGTCATCAAGACTCTTTTCTGACGCCGTTGCCGGGGAGTGAAGCGCCTTTGGTGAGTGGAACTTGGTAAGGAAAATTTTCTATAGTGTGCTGAAATTTACTGTCACTTGTTACTATGGAAAATAATCCTTTGAGGGGCTTGTATGGGGTATCTTCACCCCAACCGGAAGCACAAAGAGATGCTCCTCAACCTACTGCACCTACTGAAAATATTTATTATGAGATTCCTTCGGGTATGATAGAGAAACTGCTAGCTAATCCTTATGCAGGAGATGGAACACTACATCCTGATTTGCATCTAATCTATGTGGATGAAGTTTGAGGATTATTTAAGCTTGCAGGTTTGCTCGAGGATGATGTCAAGAAGAAGGTCTTTCCTTTATCTTTGAAGGAGAAGGCATTGACATTGTATAGGCTATGTGATGGTATTGGATCATGGAACTACAACCGATTGAAATTGGAATTTCATCAGAAGTTTTATCCTATGCATCTGGTTCATCGTGATCGGAATTATATTTATAATTTTTGGACTCGTGAAGGAGAAAGAATCGCTCAAGCTTGGGGGAGGCTTAAGTCAATGTTATATTCATGCCCCAATCATGAGCTCCCAAGAGAAATTATTATTCAGAATTTTTATGCTCGGCTTTCTCGTAATGATCAATCCATGCTCGATACTTCTTGTACTGGTTCCTTTATGAAGAAAGATATTGAATTCAAATGGGACTTATTGGAAAGAATTAAACGCAACTCTGAAGATTGGGAACTCGACGAAGGTAAGGAGTCAGGTATAAACCTTAAGTTTGATTGTGTTAAATCCTTTATAGACACCGATGCTTTTCGTGATTTGAGCACCAAATATGGACTTGACTCTGAGATAGTAGCTTCTTTCTGTGAATCTTTTGCTGCTCATATTGATCTCCCTAAGGAGAAGTGTTTTAAATATCATCCTCCCATTGAAGTAAAAGTATTTGAACCTATTAAGGCTGAAGAAGAAACCATTACTTATAATGTTGATCCTATTGTTCCTACTGCTTATATTGAGAAACCACCTTTTCCTGTTAGAATAAAGGAACATGCTAAAGCTGCAACTGTGGTTCGTAAGAGTTGTACTAGAACACCTACACCCCCTGAACAAATCAAGGTTTAACCTAGTGTTGCTATGGTTAAAGATCTCTTGGTTGATAATATTGATGGGCATGTTATTCATTTCTGTGATGAAGCTGCTAGAATTGGTAGACCTGCTACTAAAGATAAACATAGACCTGTTGTTGGCATGCCTGTTGTTTCTGTTAAAATAGGAGATCATTGTTATCATGGCTTATGTGATGTGGGTGCTAGTGTGAGTGCAATTCCCTTTACCTTATATCAAGAGATTATTAATGATATTGCACCAGCTGAATTAGAGGAAATAGATGTCACCATTAAGCTTGCTAATAGAGACACTATAGCACCAATTGGGATTGTTAGAGATGTTGAAGTCTTGTGTGGGAAAATAAAGTATCCTACTGATTTTCTTGTTCTTGGTTCCCCACAAGATGATTTTTGTCCCATTATATTTGGTAGACCTTTCTTGAATACTGTTAATGCTAAGATAGATTGTGAGAAAGAAACTGTTACTGTAAGTTTTGGGGATGTGTCTCATGAGTTCAATTTCTCTAAATTTTGTAGACAACCCCATGACAAGGAATTGCCTAGTAAGGATGAAATTATTGGTCTCGCTTCTATTGATGTGCCTCCTACAGATCCCTTAGAACAATATTTGCTAGACCATGAAAACGATATGCATATGAATGAAAGAAATGAAATAGATAAGATTTTCTTTGATCAGCAGCCTATTTTGAAACACAACCTGCCTGTTGAAATACTTGGTGATCCCGTGTTCGAGCTTAAACAATTACTGGTTACTCTGAAATATGCTTATCTTGATGAAAAGAAGATATATCCTGTTATTATTAGTGCTAACCTTTCAGAGTATGAAGAAAAGAGATTATTGAAAACTCTCAGGAAGCACCGTGCTGCTATTGGATATACTCTTGATGATCTTAAGGGCATTAGTCCCACTTTATGTCAGCATAAAATTAATATGGAGCCTGATGCTAAACCAGTTGTCGATCACCAATGACGGTTAAATCCTAAAATGAAAGAAGTGGTAAGAAATGAAATATTAAAGCTTCTGGAGGCAGGTATAATTTGTCCTATCGCTGATAGTAGATGGGTTAGTCCCGTTCATTGTGTCCCTAAGAAGGGAGGTATTACCGTTGTTCCTAATGATAAAAATGAATTGATCCCACAAAGAATTGTTACAGGATATAGAATGGTAATTGATTTTAGGAAATTAAATAAAGCTACTAGGAAAGATCATTACCCTCTACCTTTTATTGATCAAATGCTAGAAAGACTATCCAAACATAAACACTTTTGCTTTCTAGATGGTTATTCTGGTTTCTCTCAAATACCTGTGTCAAAAAGGACCAAGAGAAGACCACTTTTATAGACGTATGCCTTTTGGTTTATGCAATGCACTTGCTACCTTTCAAAGATGTATGATGGCTATATTCTCTGACTTTTGTGAAAAGATTGTTGAGGTTTTCATGGATGATTTCTCCGTTACGGAATTTCTTTTGATGATTGCTTGAGCAATCTTGATCGAGTTTTGCATAGATGTGAAGAAACTA
The DNA here is from genome assembly GCA_039707655.1 of Elymus sibiricus. NCBI lineage: Eukaryota > Viridiplantae > Streptophyta > Magnoliopsida > Poales > Poaceae > Elymus > Elymus sibiricus. The sequence goes on along the minus strand of CM077671.1, from coordinate 153,205,150 downwards.
ATCTTGTTTTGAATTGGGAGAAGTGACACTTTATGGTTAATAAGGGCATTGTCTGGGACACAAAATCTCCGTAAGAGGTATTGAAGTTGATAAAGCTAAAGTTGATGCTATTGAAAAAATGTCGTGTCCCACGGATATCAGAGGTATAAGAAGTTTCCTTGGTCATGTTGGTTTCCATAGGAGGTTTATTAAAGACTTCTCTAAGATTTCTAGGCCTCTCACTAATCATTTGCAAAAAGATGTTCCATTCGTTTTTGATGATGATTGTGTAGAAGCATTTGAAATTCTTAAGAAAGCCTTGATTTCTGCACCTGTTGTTCAACCACCTGATTGGAACCTACCCTTTGAAATTATGTGTGATGCTAGTGAGTATGCCGTTGGTGCTGTTCTAGGACAAAGAGTTGATAAGAAATTAAATGTTATCCATTATGCTAGTAAAACTCTAGACAGTGCTCAAAGAAACTATGCTACCACTGAAAAGGAATTTTTAGCAATTGTGTTTGGGTGTGATAAGTTCAGACCTTATATTGTTGATTCCAAAGTAACTGTTCACACTGATCATGCTGCTATTAAATATCTTATGGAAAAGAAAGATGCTAAACCTAGACTTATTAGATGGGTTCTTCTGCTACAAGAATTTGATTTGCATATTACTGATAGAAAGGGTGCTGAGAACCCCGTAGCAGACAACTTGTCTAGGTTAGAAAATGTTCTCGATGACCCACTACCTATTGATGATAGCTTTCCTAATGAACAATTAGCTGTCATAAATCCTTCGCGTAATGCTCCATGGTATGCTGATTATGCTAATTACATTGTTGCTAAATTTATACCACCTAGTTTCACATACCAACAAAAGAAAAAGTTCTTCTATGATTTAAGACATTATTTTTGGGATGATCCACACCTTTATAAAGAAGGAGTAGATGGTGTTATTAGACGTTGTGTACCTGAGCATGAACAGGAACAGATCCTTCACAAGTGTCACTCCGAGGCTTACGGAGGACACCACGCTGGAGATAGAACTGCACACAAGGTATTACAATCTAGTTTTTATTGGCCTACTCTCTTCAAGGATGCTCGTAAGTTTGTCTTGTCTTGTGATGAATGTCAAAGAATTGGTAATATTAGTAGACGTCAGTAAATGCCTATGGATTACTCTCTTGTTATTGAACCATTTGATGTTTGGGGTTTTGATTACATGGGACCTTTTCCAAAGTCCAACGGGTATAATCATATTCTAGTTGCTGTTGATTATATTACTAAGTGGGTAGAAGCTATTCCAACTAGTAGTGCTGATCATAACACTTCTATTAAAATGCTTAAAGAATTTATTTTCCCTAGATTTGGAGTCCCTAGATATTTAATGACTGATGGTGGTTCATACTTTATTCATGGTGCTTTTCGTAAACTGCTTGCTAAGTATGATGTTAATCATAGAATTGCATCTCCTTATCATCCTCAGTCTAGTGGTCAAGTAGAATTAAGCAATAGAGAAATTAAATTAATCTTGCAAAAGACTGTTAATATATCTAGAAAGAATTGGTCTAAGAAACTTGATGATGCATTATGGGCTTATAGAACCGCTTACAAAAACCCTATGGGTATGTCTCCGTATAAAATGGTTTATGGTAAAGCATGTCACTTACCTCTTGAACTAGAACATAAAGCTTATTGGGCAATTAAAGAGCTCAACTATGATTCAAACTTGCTGGTGAGAAGAGGTTACTTGACATTAGCTCACTTGATGAATGGAGAACCCAGGCCTATGAGAATGCTAAGTTGTTTAAAGAAAAAGTTAAGAGATGGCATGATAAAAGGATACAAAAGCGTGAATTCAATATAGGTGACCATGTCTTGCTATACAACTCTCGTTTAAGATTTTTTGCAGGAAAACTTCTCTCTAAATGGGAAGGGCCTTACATTGTCGAAGAAGTGTATCGTTCCGGTGCCATCAAGATCAACAACGCCGAAGGCACAAATCCGAAGGTGGTAAACGGTCAAAGAATCAAACATTATATCTCAGGTACTCCCATAAATGTTGAAACCAATATTATCAATACCATAACTCCGGAGGAGTACATTAGGGAGACCTACCAGAACGTTTCAGATCCCGAAAAGGAATAGGTATGTGGTACGGTAAGTAAACCGACTCCAACACTTTTTCAACAGCAATTTTTCTCCGTTTTGGAATATTTAAAAAATTAGGAAAATTTAAAGTAGTCCGAAGAGTGCACGAGGAGGCGACAAGCCAGGGGGCGCGCCCTATCCCCCTGGGCGCGCCCCTGTGGCTTGTGGCCACCCCATGTACCCTCTGGACTCCATTTTCTTGTGGTATACTCCTTCAGGTCGGTTAAAATTCATTATATAATCTCCCGAAGGTTTTGACCTTTTTATCACGACAATTTCCCTTGTTCTTGTTTCGAGTTGTTTTCCTGACAGATTTAGATCGCCATGACGTCCCCAAGTGCTTCGAAGGACAAGTTCTTCGAGAAGGTCATCAACCCCTATCTTGCGGAGGTGCTGCGACACCCTCAAACCATTGAGATGCATGAGGGGGTGCTGCACATCCGTGACGTTGAAGGGCCAAAGAAGACCAGAACCGTGGAGACAAGGCTCGAAGCAATGGAGCAGCAAGTTTTCAAGTGCCAAGGGATGGTGGAACGTGGACTCAATGCCAATCACATGATGATCGAGGAGTTTACCCATAAGCACAAGCTAGACGCCAAGGACATCGGGGAGCATATCTTCAAGCTTTACGAGAAAATCGAGCATCTCCAAACCCAGATCTATGACCTGCAAAACCAAAATTGTGAGTATGAATACAGATTTAAGAGAATGAGTTTGGCTGCAGATTTGAGGATCCCGAAGACTCATTCATCTTTTTACGATGGTGAGCCTATGCCTTGGAAGACGGAGGACAAGCTTCCAACCTCATCAACAACTCCAACATCATCACCTCCGAAGAAAGACAACTAAACCCATGGGTATGGGCACTCCCCTTGGATTGCGCCAAGCTTGGGGGAGGTGCCCCGGTATCGTATCACCTTCACATCTTTTACTTTTATCATTTTTCTTAGTTCGATCCTTTTGGTTATATCTTGATCTAGTAGAATAAAGTCTCTAGTGTGATCTAGTTTTGAATTTTGCCTTTTGTTCCCCCTATGTAAGCGAGTCCAAGAGTTATATAATAAAAAGTAGTTTTGAGTTGAGGGCTTTGCTTGCTTGCTATGATTTTGAGTAAAAGAAATAAAAAGAAGTATAGAATAAAAGCAAAGAGTATATATGATGATCTTATGGGGAGTGATGACTTCACATATAAGAAGTATGTCGATTGAAATTTGTTGTGAGTTGACAAACATAGCGATTGGTCATTGTTGCAATTAAAAGGAAGTAATAAAGAAAGAGAGGTTCACATATAAATATATTATCTTGGACATCTTTTATGATTGTGAGCACTCATTAAAATATTATATGCTAAGAAGTTGATGTTGGACAAGGAAGACAACATGATGGGTTATGTTTGCTTATTTCCGAATAGAAGTTATATGGTTATAGATCCTTCAACATGTGACGCTTGCTTCCACCCCATATCAGCCAAAACTTCCGCACCAAGTAGAGATACTACTTGTGCATCCAAACACCCTTAACCCAGTTTCGCCATGAGAGTCCACCATACCTATCTATGGATTGAGTAAGATCCTTCAAGTAAGTTGTCATCGGTGCAAGCAATAAAAATTGCTCTCTAAATATGTATGATCTATTAGTGTGAGGAAAATAAACTTTATACGAACTTGTGATATGGAAGAAATAAAAGCAGCAGACTGCATAATAAAGTTCTTTATCACAAGGGGCAATATAAAGTGACGTTCTTTTGCATTAAGGGATTGTGCATCCAACTATAAAAGCGCATGACAACCTCTGCTTCCCTCTGCGAAGGGCCTATCTGTTACTTTTATTTTCTAGTACTTACCTTTATGCAAGAGTCGTGGTGATCTTCACCACTTCCTTTATTTCACCTTTCTCTCTTGGAAAGTGTCATGTGTTGGGGAATGATCTAGACACATATATCCACTCGGATGTGGGTGATCATGAGTTATTTCTGTTGACATTACCCTTGAGGTAAGTAGTTGGGAGGCAAAACTATAAGCCCCTATCTTTCTCTATGTATGATTGAAGCTTTGACCTCATAGGTACCGAGTGAGTGTTAGCAATTATGAAAGACTAAAATATGATTGAGTATGTGGATTTGCTTTATAAGCTCTTATATTAACTCTTTCCGACGTTATGGTAAATTGGAATTGCTTCAATGACTAAGATCATAGTTTGTTTGTTCTCAATAGAGTTCTTGATTCATACTTTACCTTGTGAATGAATTGTTACTCTAGCATAAGATATTATATGTCAATATATGTTGCTGTTCTAAATATAATCATGATACCTTCATGTCCGTATTTTATTTTATCGACACCTCTATCTCTAAACATGTGGACATATTTATCGATTTCGGCTTTCGCTTGAGGACAAGCGAGGTCTAAGCTTGGGGGAGTTGATACGTCCATTTTGCATCATGCTTTTATATTGATATTTATTGCATTATGGGCTATTATTACACATTATGGTACAATACTTATGCCTTTTCTCTCTTATTTTACAAGGTTTACATGAAGAGGGAGAATGCCGGCACCTGGAATTCTGGACTGGAAAAGGAGCAAATCTGAGAGACCTATTCTGCACAACTCCAAAAGTCCTGAAAAGTTACGGAGAATTATTTTGGAATATATAAAAAATATTGGGCAAAAGAAATACCAGAGGGGACCCACCAGGAGGTCACAAGCCAGGGGGCGCGCCCTACCCCCCTGGGCGCGCCCCTGTGGCTTGTGGGCCCCCTGGCAGGCCTCCGGTGCCCATCTTCTGCTATATGGAGGGTTTTGACCTGAAAAGAATCAGAAGGGAGCTTTCGGGACGAAGCGCCACTGTCTCGAGGCGAAATTTGGGCAGAAGCAATCTAGGGTTCCGGCGGAGCTGTTCTGCTGGGGAAACTTCCCTCCCGGAGGGGGAAATCGAAGACATCGTCGTCACCAACGATCCGCTCATCGAGAGGGGGTCAATCTCCATCAACATATTCAGCAGCACCATCTCCTCTCCAAACCCTAGTTCATCTCTTGTATCCGATCTTTGTCTCAAAACCTCAGATTGGTACCTGTGGGTTGCTAGTAGTGTTGATTACTCCTTGTAGTTGATGCTAGTTGGTTTACTTGGCGGAAGATCATATGTTTAGATCCTTAATGATAATTAATACTCCTCTGATTATGAACATGAATATGCTTTGTGAGTAGTTACGTTTGTTCCTGAGGACATGGGATAAGTCTTGTTATAAGTAATCATGTGAATTTGGTATTCATTCGATATTTTGATGAGATGTATGTTGTCTGTCCTCTAGTGGTGTTATGTGAATGTCGACTACATGACACTTCACCATTATTTGGGCCTAGAGGAAGGCATTGGGAAGTAATAAGTAGATGATGGGTTGCTAGAGTGACAGAAGCTTAAACCCTAGTTTATGCATTGCTTCGTAAGGGGCTGATTTGGATCCACCTGTTTCATGCTATGGTTAGATTTATCTTAATTCTTCTTTCGTAGTTGCGGATTCTTGCAAGAGGGGTTAATCATAAGTGGGAGGCTTGTCCAAGTAAGGACAGCACCCAAGCACCGGTCCACCCACATATCAAATTATCAAAGTAATGAACGTGAATCATATGAGCATGATGAAAACTAGCTTGACAGAAATTGCCACGTGTCCTCGGGAGCGCTTTGCTTCATATAAGAGTTTGTCCAGGCTTGTCCTTTGCTATAAAAAGGATTGGGCCACCTTGCTGCACCTTTGTTACATTTGTTACTTGCTACCCGTTACGAATTATCTTATCACAAAACTATCTGTTACCGATAATTTCAGTGCTTGCAGAGAATACCTTACTGAAAACCGCTTGTCATTTCCTTCTGCTCCTCGTTGGGTTCGACACTCTTACTTATCGAAAGGAATACGATAGATCCCCTATACTTGTGGGTCATCACGACCTATGACAAGAGCCCGTGCACGTGCCATTGGAAACGAGGTGACATCTCTCCTTTACGATTCTTCCTTTGATACTCTCGGAACTCCGATGCTACCTCAAGCATAGACTCTTTGTGTACTCAGGTACCTCGACCCCAACCGGAGCTAGGAGGCGCAAGAAGAAGAACCGCATGAAGAAGAGGACTCATGCGCTAAGAAGAACACTCTGGCCAGCCCGAAACATCCGGCCTGCCCAGAACCTCCGGCCAACCATTGACCCAAGGCCAACTCCGGGCGTGCAAACAATCTGGATAGCCCAGAACCTTCCCGGACCCTCGCCCGGAACTTTTGGCCCCCAGAACCTCTGGCCTGCCCGGAACTTCCGGCCCGTGCACAGCCCAGCCACCGCGAAGTGTGCCAACTCTTTGTTCAGCCCGAACCCTGCCCGGAACCAGCCTGGAACTTTCGCCTACCTGCGCGACACAACTCGGGCCCAAGGCTCATGTACCCTTTTGCTCGTCTATTTCTTCCTAGACTATATATACTCTTCACCTAGCTCCGTTTTAGTGTTAGCAATGTGTTAGCTCATGAACTAGTTGAGCATTGCTCCTTCCATACTTCTGTTAGAGAGATTGCGACCTCTTGTTGAGAAGATCCTATGGATGTCAAGGCCCCTTCTTAGGGAAGATCCCCTCGTGGATTTCAAGACCCATCTCTCCGGAGTGGGATGGCTACCGGTACTTGTATCTGTTCGTTGATTTCGTACCTTGTATCTTGTGTTCGTTGGATCTATGTAACACACCCAGTGTTAAGCTACAATAACCTCGGACTAATGATGCCATGTCATCAAGATTGATTAAGACAAATTTCCCCTTGCCAAAAATCCAATCAATTTAAAAGTTCAAATAAAAGGTCAAATTAGAAATTCACAAACCTGGAAACAAAAATCATGGATGCTTTGCAAATATTCACCTGGTAATTATAAAAATAAAACCAACATTATCTGAATTCCCAAGTTGACCCCATCATCCAAAACAGAGCCTTAAAGCATCTAAATGTGCCCTTTAAATTCCTTGGATAATTCAAACAGAGTCCAAAATTACTCAAACCTTGTGAGGCAGTGCAAACTATTGCATGTGAATTGTTGGACCAAGTATCACATTTTTACAAAAGTGTTGTAGTGCTGGAATTAAAATAAAACAGAAAACAATAAAAGGAAATAGAAATGGAAAAAAGGAAAAGGGGAAATGAGCACTGTGCTACTGGGCTCTACAGAGCCACGGTGCAGCCCAGCCCGCGCACGCTGGTCATCCCCCACCTCTCGACACTAGCGAACCAGGGCCACGCCATGGCCATCGATCCCCTCGGCTCTCGCTCTCTGTAGCGCCGCAGGAGCGGATAAGGATGCCTCCCTGGCCTCTAGGGTTCCCCCTCATCCCCATTTCCCTGACGCTCGCTCCACATCGTAGCTCTCTCCCTCGCGTCGCTCTCTGTCCCCGCAACAGCCCGACCACAGTCGTCATCGCCGCAGCTCGCCTGCGCGGCCACCGGCCTCCCCGCGCCTCCCTCTGATGTCCGGGAGGACCATCGAGCACCTCTGCATCACCCACCCCCACCAGTTCGAGTCAAGACGCCGCCAAGCCGTCGCCATCCCCGATCTTCCCCGACTGCATCCGACGAACGCCGCCGTCGATCTCTTCCCTCCGTGCTCTTCCGGCTTCACCGGGCCCTCCCGTCAACGATACTGAGCTCCCCCGCGTCTTCCTCTCCCTCTCAGTGCTCATGAACACCACCGTAGCAAGCTCCCGCCGTAGCCAAGCTCTGGTCGTCGCCGTGACTGATGTGGTGCTCACCACAGAGCTGCTCGAGCTGCGCCAGGACCACCAACGAGCTCCTGGAGCTCCCCTGAACCCATCCCGCGCAGGTGGTGCTCGAAACAATCGTTGTTTGCGCGCCCAAAGTGACCCGAGCACCGCCGCCACCATTGTCAATGTCGTGCTTGATTCCGGCCACCGTAGGACCAGCCACCAGCGCCCACCGACGCGGCTTGATCTCAGGAGCACGTCGGGCCAAACCGCGCGTCAAATGGACGCCGGAGCTGGCCGGACGGGCGACGCCCGCGCCTCTGTTTAGCGCCGGTGGCTCGCCGTTGTTAGGCGCTGATGTGGCCGTCATTAGCGCTAATTAAACTGCTAAGCAGTCGCTGACAACTGGGCCCCAGGTCATTAGATTAAGTCTAATTGATCCTGAGTTAATTAAACCTCCCTGAGACACTGACAGGCGGGCCCCAACGGTCGGTTTGACCAGTCAATCGCGGCTGTTGACTGCTGACACCAGTGTGATGTCATGCTGACGTCATATATGAATTTTCGAATTTATATTAATTCTGTAATTTCAGAAATTGTTTAAATCTTTGAAAAATCGTATAAAATAATCCGTAGCTCAGATGAAAAAGTTTTATACATGAAACTTGATCAGAAAAATCCCGCGAATCCGAATACGCTATCCATTCACCTGTCACATGCTCTTAGCATGATGAACATGGAACTTTTCCCCTCCGGATCGTCTGTCCGATAAATCCAAAGACCCGGGAAATATCGTCAGATATTCTCCCGCTCCGCCTGATACGTGTAGTACTGCGTTAGACTACCCCTAGCACTGCGTATTGCCATGTCATGCATCATGTTGCATCTGTTTGCTTGTATTTATTGTTTCTTCCCCCTCTTCTCTTCGGTAGCCTCCGAGACTGACGCTGCGGCCGAGTACGACTACGCCCCTGACGACCAGTCTTTTGCAGCAGAGTAACAAGGCAAGCAAAACCCCTTTGATCATCCCGATATCACCTATTCTCTCTCCCTCATGCTTGCATTAGATTTTGCTACTGTATTAAACAAGTACCTATTCCGATGCATAGCCTGCTTTTGAATACTACTTTCATACATGCCTTCATATAATGTTGTAGTATAGGTATGGATAGTGTCCCCCTGTGACTCCCAGTTTGCTATTGTCGTTGCCCCTGCTTTCATCACCGTCGTCATCAAGGACTTGAAGACAGAAGACTCAGTCAACATGACTGACAAGCCGTTACCGACACATCACCTCACATACCCCGAGTGTGATACTTCGAGAGTGTTTCCTCGGGTATTCACCTGGGGCACTGACACACAGCCACTTTGACTTGTTACTGAATTACATGTGAAAGACGGGAATGAAGGGACAGCCGGTACCACTCTGTTGAGGTGGACCTGAGTTCCCGACAGTCTTGAGATGGGTCGGCCCCAAGGGTACCCGTGTGAGTAAGATGTGGTGGGATGCGCCGGTAAGGCATCCAAAGGGTTATTATGAGGCGTGGCCGGACAGTGATGTCCTTGCCACAGGCATCGAGACGGGGCGACGGGATGGTGGGACCGATCGTCTCCGCAAACTATAAAGTCACTAACGGGTTTGGATATGTGATCTGAGAAGGCCTCTGGCCTCTTTCGCACTGACCACCACGCGGGAATAAGTATGGGCACTCTACAGCGTACATTCTCCCGAAAGCTCTTCAGATGTCACATTGAGCGACTCGCGCCCGGGTTGTCTGGAACGCATAGCTCTTGGTTTAGGGTGTGCTAGGACCGATCCCGGCCGAGGGCGTAATGAGTAGGATGGTGAGGGCGATGGCCCAAGACCCCGAGCCATTAGGATGTAGACCGGCGTGCTGGCCTCTCTGTTGAGCCTAGGTAGGACTACGTCGTGTTGATTGGCCGAGGCCGGGTATGACCCGAAAATTGTATCCGGCCAGAGTTTATCGAGCGTGTTGGGTAAGTTTGTGCACCCCTGCAGGGAAGTTAAACTAATCGATTAGCCGTGTCCACGGTAACGGACGCTCAGAAATTATCCTGGTCTATGATAATTAGAACTGGATACTTATATTGTTACTTGAATTATTGGCTCTGGGATTGCTTTCTCGCAGGGAGTCGAGGAAGAATCTCTGGGCCTTACTGCATTATACCACTGTTAATTAAAATATGCTGCTCTGAACTCTCATCTTATGCTGCAAGACGCCGAAGATGCTAGTCTTCGATAGGACTAGGCCTTCTTCCCTCTTCTGGCATTTCTGCAGTTTAGTCCAAAGATATAGCCCCATTCCTTTGATACTGGTGCATATCTAGCATAGTTCTGATGTCAGTCTTGCGAGTACTTTGGATGAGTACTCACCGTTGCTTTGCTCCCCTTTTCCCCTTGATACGATGCCGCGATCAGATGTTGGAGCCCAGGAGACCCAGGATCCAGCTGACCCCGTCGATGACTGCTACTACCCCGACGGAGGCCACTACTACCAGGATGGAGCCTACTACGACGTAGACTTCTCTGACGTCCAGGAGTAGTTAGGAGATTCCCAGGCAGGAGGCCTCGCCTCTTTCGATTCGCTGCTTATGTTTGTGCTAGCCTTCTTAAGGCAAAACTTGTGTACCTTTTATGTCTGTACTCAGATGATGTTGCTTCCGCTGACTTTGTACTCAAGCTATTATATTCGAGCCCTCGAGGCCCCTGGCTGTAATATGAAGCTTGAATTATTTTAATTTGTGTTTAGAGTTGTGTTGTGATTCCTTCCCGTGAGTCCCTAATGTTGGTCGTACGCGTTTGCGTGCATGATTAGCGTACGATCAAAATGGGGGCTTCACAAGTTGGTATCAGAGCCGACTGCCTGTAGGTAGCCCCCTTTCCACATCCTTGGCCGAAGTTGAGTCTAGTCATTGAAAAACTTTTACTAACATTGATGTTGTGGCTTACGGGCCCACATCTCAATCGGGTGGTATTAGGATCTTTTACTCCTCGTCTATACTCTGGGTTCTGATCTCTCTTCTCTTTCGGGTTAAAGATTTTACTAACACTAACTCTAGGTTCTCGTAACTACTTCCCCCAGAGAGCCCCTCATTCCAGATGATGGCTTGATTCATCAGAACACTCTGAAGATACTCTCTGATGTTCTCCCGAGAACTTGTGCTCGTCGATTTTGTGATTTCCTTCCATCGCCAACCCCTATGGATAACTCCTCATCATTATCGAGGATTCGTTCGTCCCCAGTTGTTCTTGTCTTTCACAAAATTCTTCGAAACGCTATCCGGTCTTCCGAAATCCTGAGCAGCCCGTTGCTCTTGACTTTTCTCACCTGCTTGCATTATGGCTAATTCCATATGTCTAGCAATAATAATTAAAATCCTTTGTGATTGTCATCTGATTTAATGGATTCAACCTGTGTGTGTGAATGCATGCAGTCCTTAGTTGAACCTTATAAATTATCTTTTCGGCTCAGACGTCTTTCCAAAACATGAGCTGGTTCTAGGTAAATCAAACCTTGATTGGTTATTCCTTTGTATTCAAGACTCGACTTATTCAGATAATTCAATGATTTGATGCCTTTTCATTCTTTCTTCTTTTGGTTGAGTATCGTTACTCACATCGGATCAATTGTAGTCCGCTAGATCTTTTGGTGGACTATTATCCGACAGTGGCATACATATTCAACATTCTTGTGAATTCTTCCCCTGATACATAATGTCTTTGGTAGAGAGTATCCTCTGCTTTTGTCAAACATGCTCTACTTTCAAGCTTGTGTTATTCACCCTTGAAGTTTGTGTTATATGTTCCTAAGATGCCCCTATGGGTTGAACCTATGCTTTCCCTAATCTGTGTGAACCCGAGAGTTTTCACGAGTCATATTCTCTGTTGTTTAGCCCGATAAAATTTCAACACTGCAACTTCATCGAAAGCGAGAAGTGAATGAGAGGTTATGCCTTGAAGAAGTGGGAGTCGACCTTGAACTTTGTGTTCATGCCCATGAACCCGGTGTATGACTTATCATGGAGCTTCTTGTAACAATAATCATTCTCTTTGTATGGATTGATCTTGCATCTATGTATTGGTACTTTGCAACCGTGGTATCGACCATGATTGTTCTTCTTTGATCCCATTTCTTGGACAAGTTCAAGCACTTGCCTTCGGCAGATCAATGCACCTGCCCAGCCTCTATTTTGATCTACCTTCGAGTCTTACCCCTTGGTATCTCAAGGATATCGTGTCTTTGCACTACATCTTAGGAATTTAAGATGAAGTAATACCTTACCCTGTCATAGTCACTCCACGGGTTCTGGGTTGTCATCAACCGAGGACACCGATATTTGAATCGAGTCCGCATTGCGATTCAACAACTCTTAGTAATCTTCTTTGCTTATGAGTTTGTGCTCGATCATGTCTTTCCAAGCTGTTTGGCTACATCATCATCGTCATGCTGAAGCTTGACTATGCTACCTAAGTCCTTCATCCCCGGAACACAATTTCAACAGTGCGCTAAGCTTACATCGAGTTTTCAACATCATGATTAGTTGTCTTGAAGGGCAATATCGATTTTGAGCTAGCAATCTTATCTGTGGTTCCGATAACCTTTCGCTTCACCATTCCTTTGCTTGATGTCGTCGCTGATCGATTACATCTTCATGATACTTCTCGACAAATGTGTCGTGATCATCATCAACATTTTGAGCTCTTCCAAATATCAATCGAATTCATGATGAGAAATACCATCCTTACCCCTCGATGATTTCTGATATCATCGACAACATTCTCGCCTTCCCTCCAATGCAAACTTATTAATGTTCTGTATTGCACCTTGAGTTCCTTGATATCCAACTTATGTTCTGTTCTACCTTGGCGTAATGCCATATCTTATGTCAATGGTGTCATGAGAATTTCACCATTTCTTAAGAATTCTTGATATAGTGATACTCCTTACCATCACCATTCTAACATTGATCGTGCCGCTTGGTCTATAATTCCGGGTGCACTTTTGATCAATGTTTAATTGTGGATGTTTTTCTCAAACATTCATCATTATATCATTGGTGTGACCAATGCTATCACCTTGTTCACGTAATTGTGGAAAAACACGTTTATGGAAATCTCGATAAACTGTTGTTGAGCCCGTCGGCCACCTTCTCATCTTCTCCATGGTTAATGATGGACTCCTGCTTTGGAGCTTGCTTCCGTATTCCATGTTCTGAGATTCTTGCAACATGATCTTGTCGATTTGTGTTGCATCCCTTTTCGTTCTCAGGCCTGCTAAGTCTAAGGTATCGAAATACCAAACATATCTGAATCTCAGTCAGATATGATGGTTGGAACATCTTCCAAGAATTATAACATTGGTCTCTAGGTACCTGATAAGGTGATGTCATGTCGGACACACGTGGCCGGATGACCTATTGTTATAATGCCTTGTTCAGCAAGAATTGCAATTCTTCCATGGGGAAATTATAAGACTTATTTTATAAGTTGTTCCTGATAGATCCTTTTTGTTCCCAAACTCCGACCTTTACCTGGTGACCATGTCGATGCTACCTCGAAGCATGACTGTGGTATTCCGAATTTCAATAAGAACATTGGAGGCATAATGCTAAATGTTTCTTGACAATTATCCAAACATCGTTGTATGGGTAAACATCATAAATTCCTTCCCCCTTAGTCTTAATGGTTACCTACCTGGAGCCTTATCATGATTGTCTCGCTCTGCTTGCTCTTGGAAAGGATATACACCTAATGCTCGTGTATACACATTTTCCTTTCCATTGGTCTGTTTAATGTGATAATCACTTTTTCCTTTCCATTGGTCTGTTTAACCTTTCTTGAGATTTATTTGATCTGAGCAGTGATAATTCCCTGCTTAGGTAAATAACTCGGTGTACTACTCTGTCAGTAAGACCCTGTTACTATTGTTGTTAACATTTCGGTAACCGTCGGTGGACGAGAACTTTGCCTATTGGTCCGCCTCGTTTCGACGAGAAGGAAGATGGTTCTCTTCGTCCCCCGCCCTTGGTACTGATGTTGTTGCCGACATAGTTGACAGACTATCCTCTGACATGTCTTGCTAGCATGACCGTGCAAGATGTCACCGCTCTTCGTACTCTTAACCCACATGATGGGCCCATAGCCCATAGTTCCATAGGATCAAAACCTGACTCTCCTGTACCACTTTGATTCCAAGGTATCTTTTGCACTTGGCTTCATATGTAATTCCCGACCCACCGTTCAAGGAATGAATTATCCTAGTGTCAGACGCAATATTTATTCCGTTGCTCTGAACCCCTTTTTGCCTTCTGATCAGGCATCGAATGATTGCCTACCCGTTTGAAACATTTGAACCATCGCATATTGCTCTCAATGAATTCCCTGAGTAACAACTCAAGAAATAATTCATGTCTTCTTCCTTGAGTTCACTGTCAGGTGCCCAACTTGGTGGAGATACGTTCTACCAGAGTTTCTCCCTCTAATCGCATTCGTAGGATGATGAAGATCCCAAAGAAAGGATGACGACTTCATCAGGATGACCTGGAACAGCAAATTGAAAACTTCAACATAAGGGGATCAACCTCTTCGATGAGAGCAACAAGAACAAGAAGACTCGTTAGAATTTCGTGACCAAAACTTTTCCCTTACTCTGCCTCTTAATTCTCGGGACGAGAATTCTTGTTAGACGAGGAGAGTTGTAACACCCCCAGTGTTAAGCCACAATAACCTCAGACTAATGATGCCATGTCATCAAGATTGATTAAGCCAAATTGCCCCTTGCCAAAAATCCAATCAATTTAAAAGTTCAAATAAAAGGTGAAATTAGAAATTCACAAACCTGGAAACAAAAATCATGGATGCTTTGCAAATATTCACCTGGTAATTATAAAAATAAAACCAACGTTATTTGAATTCCCAAGTTGACCCCATCATCCAAAATAGAGCCTTAAAGCATCTAAATGTGCCCTTTAAATTCCTTGGATAATTCAAACAGAGTCCAAAATTACTCAAACCTTGTGAGGCAGTGCAGACCATTGCATGTGAATTGTTGGAGCAAGTATCACATTTTTACAAAAGTGCTGTAGTGCTGGAATTAAAATAAAACAGAAAACAATAAAAGGAAATAGAAATGAAAAAAGGAAAGGGGAAACGAGCACTGTGCTACTGGGCTCTACAGAGCCACAGTGTAGCCCAGCCCGCGCACGCTGGTCATCCCCCACCTCTCGACACTGGCGCACCAGGGCCGCGCCATGGCCATCGATCCCCTCGGCTCTCACTCTCTGTAGCGCCGCAGGAGAGGATAAGGATGCCTCCCTGGCCTCTAGGGTTCCCCCTCATCCCCATTTCCCTGACGCTCGCTCCACCTTGCAGCTCTCTCCCTCGCGTCGCTCTTTGTCCCCGGAACAGCCCGACCGCGGTCGTCACCGCCGCAGCTCGCCTGCGCGGCCACCGGCCTCCCCGCGCCTCCCTCTGATGTCCGTGAGGACCATCGAGCTCCTCTACATCACCCACCACCACCGGTTCGAGTCGGGACACCGCCAAGCCGTCGCCATCGCCGATCTTCCCCGACTGCATCCGACGAACGCCGCCATCGATCTCTTCCCTCCGTGCTCTTCCGGCTTCACCGGGCCCTCCCGTCAACGATAGTGAGCTCCCCCGTGTCTTCCTCTCCCTCTCAGCGCTCACGAACGCCACCGTAGCAAGCTCCCGCCGTAGCCGAGCTCTGGTCGCCGCCGTGACTGATGTGGTGCTCACCACAGAGCTGCTCAAGCTGCGCCAGGACCACCAATGAGCTCCTGGAGCTCCCCTGAACCCATCTCGCGCAAGTGGTGCTCGAAACGATCATTGTTTGTGCGCGCCCAAAGTGACCCGAGCGCCGCCGCCGCCATTGTCGACGTCGTGCTCGATTCCGGCCACCGTAGGACCAGCCACCACCGCCCACCGACGCGGCTTGATCTCAGGAGCACGCCGGGCCAAACTGCGCGTCAAATGGACGCCGGAGCTGGCCGGACGGGCGACGCCCGCGCCTCTGTTTAGCGCCGGTGGCTCACCGTTGTTAGGCGCTAACGTGACCGTCATTAGCACTAATTAAACTGCCAAGCAGTCGCTGACAACTGGGCCCTAGGTCATTAGATTAAGTCTAATTGATCCTGAGTTAATTAAACCTCCTTGAGACACTGACAGGCGGTCCCCAGTGGTCAGTTTGACCAGTAAACCGCGGCTGTTGACTGCTGACGCCAGTGTGATGTCATGCTGATGTCATATATGAATTTTCGACTTTATATTAATTCTGTAATTTCAGAAACTGGTTAAATCTTTGAAAAATCGTATAAAATAATCCGTAGCTCAGATGAAAAAGTTTTATACATGAAAGTTGATCAGAAAAATCCCACGAATCCGAGTACGCTATCCATTCACCTGTCACATGCTCCTAGCATGATGAACATGGAACGTTTCCCCTCCGGATCATTTGTCCGATAAATCCAAAGACTCGGGAAATATCGTCACATATTCTCCCGCTCCGTCTGATACGTGTAGTACTGCGTTAGACTACCCCTAGCACTGCGTATTGCCATGTCATGCATCATGTTGCATCTGTTTGCTTGTATTTATTGTTTCTTCCCCCTCTTCTCTACGGTAGCCTCCAAGACTGACGTTGCGGCCGAGTACGACTACGCCCCTGACGACCAGTCTTTTGCAGCAGAGCAACAGGGCAAGCAAAACCCCTTTGATCATCCCGATATCACCTATTCTCTCTCCCTCATGCTTGCATTAGATTTTGCTACTGTATTAAACAAGTGCCTATTCCGATGCATAGCCTGCTTTTGAATACTACTTTCATACCTGCCTTCATATAATGTTGTAGTATAGGTATGGATAGTGTCCCCCTGTGACTCCTAGTTTGCTATTGTCGTTGCCCCTGCTTTCATCACCGTCGTCATCAAGGACTTGAAGACAGAAGACTCAGTCAACATGACTGACAAGCCGTTACCGACACGTCACCTCACATACCCCGAGTGTGATACTTCGAGAGTGATTCCTTGGGTATTCACCTGGGGCACTGACACACAGCCACTTTAACTTGTTACTGAATTACATGTGAAAGACGGGACTGAAGGGACAGACTCGGGTAACTTGGACAGTCTGGAACGCACAGCTCTTGGATTAGGGTGTGCTAGGACTGATCCCGGCCGAGGGCGTAACGTGTAGGATGGCAAGGGCGATGGCCCAAGACCCCGAGTCATTAGGATGTAGACCGGCGTGCTGGCCTCTCTGTTGAGCCTAGGTAGGACTACGTCGTGTCGATTGGCCGAGGCCGGGTATGACCCAAAAATTGTAGCCGGCCAGAGTTTATCGAGCGTGTTGGGTAAGTTTGTGCACCCCTGCAGGGAAGTTAAACTAATCGATTAGCCGTGTCCACAATAACGGACGCTCAGAAATTATCCTGGTCTATGATAACTAGAACTGGATACTTATATTGTTACTTGAATTATTGGCTCTGGGATTGCTTTCTCGCAGGGAGTCGAGGAAGAATCTCTGGGCCTTACTACATTATACCCCTGTTAATTAAAATATGCTGCTCTGAACTCTCGTCTTATGCTGCAAGACGCTGAAGATGCTAGTCTTCGATAGGACTAGACATTCTTCCCTCTCCTGGCATTTCTGTAGTTTAGTCCAAAGATATAGCCCCATTCCTTTGATACTGGTGCATATCTAGCATAGTTCTAATGTCAGTCTTGCGAGTACTTTGGATGAGTACTCACCGTTGCTTTGCTCCCCTTTTCCCCTTGATACGATGCCGCGATTAGATGTTGGAGCCCAGGAGACCCAGGATCCAGCTGACCCCGTCGACGACTCCTACTACCCCGACGGAGGCCACTACTACCAGGATGGAGCCTACTACGACGTAGACTTCTCTGACGTCCAGGAGTAGTTAGGAGGTTCCCAGGCAGGAGGCCTCGCCTCTTTCGATTCGCTGCTTATGTTTGTGCTAGCCTTCTTAAGGCAAAAACTTGTGTACCTTTTATGTCTGTACTCAGATGATGTTGCTTCCGCTGACTTTGTACTCAAGCAATTATATTCGAGCCCTCGAGGCCCCTGGCTATAATATGAAGCTTGAATTATTTTAATTTGTGTTTAGTGTTGTGTTTTGATTCCTTCCCGTGAGGCCCTAATGTTGGTCGTACGCGTTTGCGTGCATGATTAGCGTACGATCAAAATGGGGGCGTCACAATCTAGTTGATGTGTGACTTGAGGATCATCTTTTGAGTGTTTATTTGCCTCTTGATTTTCCTCTCTTTCCCCTCCAAGTGTGAAAAGATTGGCCCTCACAGGTTTGCCCCGTATCACTTTGCCATGTATTGAGTGCAACACTAGTTTTGTTCTTGCTAATGAGATTGCCCCATAGCTTTCTCTCATATTATTGGAGCTTTTTACATCTTTCATGTGAAACATACTTGCCTTCCTTCTTTGCACCATATGCCTAGTGCCATGAATAGAGACATTGTTGCATCATATTATTCATGCACTTTTACTTCTAATTATTATGTGCAAGAGAAGAGAACCATCATGATGGATGATGTGTTTGTCTACCATGCACATACATTCTTTGCTCTGTTGTGTGTATGCGTAGGATACTTTGACTACATGTCATCTTCCACTTCACGTGAGTTAACGATTCGAGCTCTAGAGAGTGAGCCATGCTACACCGATGCGTTTCTACATCGCACTTGCTTGCGCATCGGCATTGTGACGGACGCACAAGGTCACGCTTTTGAGGTGACGTCCTTCTTGAGCGTGGATATTGTGGCTCATTCTACTTGTGTTGCTTGTACCATAACACATATTGGTCATCTTTGACCACTTACTTGCACACATGTTAGTGTTATTGCTTTTCCTCACGATTGCCACATCGCCATGCCTCATGATATATATGCCTTCTGTGTTGCATCCAACTTGTGGATTGTTTGCTCTTATCATATGCTTGGTTGCAAAAATGTCCATTATTCACATTTTCCATGCCACATTGCTTGCTACATGCTTGACTTGCTTGCCTCACACATGATGACCAATTACTCTTTCTATTGTGTTGAGTGCCTCACTATCTTCACTAAACCATGCGCACATTATGCTTGGATTGTCTTTCACTTTGGATTGCCCCATGTGTTTAGACACTTCATTTTATTTGGTGTTGTGAATGATTCATATGCCTACCATATACCTTTCATTGATTGCCTTGTGCATGATTGCTATGACCATGAGGTAGATTCTTGTTATATTGTCACACATATTTGCATCCCTACCTGATACGGGGCTAACCCGTGGTGGCCGATCTTTTCACACTTGGAGGGGAAAAGGGAGAAAATCAAGAGAGAAACACGAAACTCAAGAACGATCTCCGATGACACATCCACAAAATTCACACAAACACAAGAGGTACATAGATCCAAAGTCAAACAAGGAGATACACGTAACCGATAGTCGTCTCACTCCGGAGGAGGTGAGGTCTTGATATCCCGTGGGATCTTCCCTTCAAAGGGGCCTTGGCATCCACTTGAATCTTCTCAAGGAGAGGTCATCTCCAAAGAGAAGGAGGAAAGTAGATGGAGCTATGCTCAACAAATCTCAATGCTAAACATAAGCTAACCCTAACTTGAGGTAGGAGAAGAGTATTTATAGTGTACGTCGAAATAGGGGTGAAGGGGTACACGGGCCTTTGGGCCTGAGTGGCTGTGCGCAGGCAGGCCGAAAGTTCCGGGTCAGGCCGGAAGTTTCGGGTGCCGGAAGTTCCGGGAAGGCTCCGGCCAGGTTCCGGGCTGGACAGAGAGTTGGCACCCTATGCTCCGGCTGGGCTGTGCTAGTGCCGGAAGTTCCGAGGGCCGGAAGATCCGAGCGAGGGTCCGAGCAGGTTCCGGGCTATCCAGAGAATTTGCACTCCTGGAGTTGGCCTTGGGTCGATGGTGGGCGATAGGTTCCGGGCTGGCCGGAAGTTCCGGGTAGGCCAGAGTGTTCTTCTTGGTGCTTGATTCCTCTTCTTCAAGCGGTTCTTCTTCTTGCGCTTTCGAGCTCTAGTTGGGGTCGAGGTACCTGAGTATGCACAGAGTCTCTGCTTGAGGTAGTATCAAAGTTCCTAGAGTACCAAAGGAAGAATCACAAAGGAGAGATGTCACGGGTCCTTGTATAGCTTTAGGTGTTGGTGATGGGTCCATGGGGATGATCATAGGATGCTCCGCATCATCTCCCTCCCCCCTGGTAATGATCTGTCCTCAGATCAAGATCTTCATCACCATGGAAAGGAGAAAGGTCCTTGACGTTGAAGATGTCGCTCACATTGTACTTGTCGCGTGGAATGTTGATCTTGTAGGCATTGTTGTTGTAACGTGCCAACACCTTGAAAGGTCCGTCGGCTCGAGGAAATAACTTGGACTTGCGCTCGGCAGGGAAGTGTTCCTTGCGTAGGTGTAGCCACACAAGATCTCCGGTCTTGAACACATGGGGTGCTTGTTGAGGTTGCGCTTGTTGGTGATGCGGTCCACTTGATGTGCGATCATGCTCCTTGTATCCTCATGCATCTTCTTAATGTAGCTTGCCCTTGCACTTG
This sequence comes from Elymus sibiricus, assembly GCA_039707655.1. Classification (NCBI taxonomy): domain Eukaryota; kingdom Viridiplantae; phylum Streptophyta; class Magnoliopsida; order Poales; family Poaceae; genus Elymus; species Elymus sibiricus. The sequence goes on along the minus strand of CM077671.1, from coordinate 153,184,667 downwards.
CGTCCATGTTGACGCGCTCTTGGAGTGGTAGAGGAAGGATGTCAATGGGGAGAAAGGGTTGAAGCCATATACCATTTCAAAAGGAGACTTGCCGGTGGTGGAGTGACGTGCGCGATTGTAGGCGTACTCGGCGATGGGGAGGTATTCTTCCCATTCCTTGATGTTCTTCTTAATCAACACATGTAGGAGAGTAGATAGCGTCCGGTTCGTCACCTCCGTTTGGCCATCGGTTTGTGGATGATAGGACGAAGAGAATAGTAGCTTGATTCCGGGCTTGGCGCATAGAGTCTTCCAAAAGTAGCTTAGATATCTTACGTCGTGATCCGAGACAATGGTCTTGGGGACGCCATGTAGTCGCAAGATGTCCCTACAAAAGAGATTTGCAATATGTGAAGCATCGTCGATCATATGACATGGAATAAAATGAGCCATCTTGGAAAAGCGATCCACAATGACAAAAACGGAATCATGGCCAGTTTTTTGTTGTGGCAATCCAAACACAAAATCCATACTGATGTCTTCCCAAGGTTGGAAAGGTATAGGAAGAGGCATTTAAAGACCATGGGATTGAGCTTTAGACTTAGCTTGGCGGCATGTAGAGCATCGGTTGGTGAAGCGTGCAACATCACGAAACATTTTTGGCCAAAAGTACCTATTGGATAGTGTGGCATACATCTTGTTGCGTCCAAACTGACCCATAAGTCCTCCATCGTGAGCCTCGTGCAAAAGCAACAAACGAAGAGAAGACTCAGGTATACAAAGTTTGTTAACACGTATAAGATAGCCATCTTTCATGTAGTAGTTCTCCCAACAAGGTTTCACTTGGCACTTAGCATATGGAGTAGCAAAGGAAACATCATGCTCATACAAATCTTTCATATGCTCAAAACCAATGAAATTTAGTTCAAGTTGTGTAACTAGCATGCATTTGCGGGAAAGAGCATCCGCCACAACATTTTCTTTACCCTTAATGTATTTGATGACATAAGGAAAAGACTCAATGAATTCACTCCATTTGTCATGCCGTTTGTTCAACTTAGTTTGACCCTTAAGGTACTTGAGAGTATCATGATCGGTATTCAAGAGGTCGTAGATAATGCTCCCAAACATGTAACACTCTCACCAAAGCATACAATTATTTATCATATATTGTATAGTTAAGTTGAGCGCTAGAAAGTTTCTCGCTAAATTACCACTAGCGTCGCAATGCACTTCGAATGTTTTATCAAAGTTCGGTAAAGCAAGCAAAGGTGCATGAGTAAGCAATTTTTTAATTTCATGCAATGCGGTGTCTTGGGACGGTCCCCAAACAAATGGTGCATTCGTCTTCTATATATTAATGCAACTTTTGACACACTGTAGACCGAACTACTCTCCTGTGCTGCCGCCCTCTCTTTCTTTTCATTTTCTAGATTTTTTTGCCATGGCGCCAGGCCACTGCGTGACAATATCCTTCTGTGGTCATGGTTGTGGTGTGCCGACACACTATGACTGCTCAGCTTGCACAGAGGCCCGGCGTGCTCGCCGGAGGGGCAAGGTCTTGTGCTAATCTGGGCGAGGAGAGCAGCTTGCATATGGCACTGTTTTCATAGAGGGATTGGATCTGGACCAGATCAATGTTGTTGTCTTCTATTCTGCTCTGCTTCGTCGTGGCCTTGGCCGCACAAGGCCATTTGTCCATCGTCTTACGCCCACAAACGTGGAGACTTATTACAAGATGGTAAGTTTCGTTTGGTCTGATTTATTTTTGTGTGTTTTATCTTGATGTATAATTGATACATTAATATGAACTGATATTAGTGTATAAGTGCACCTTTTTAATCTATTTAATGTGTACGACGCAATGTTCTTGTACGATGTTTCTAGTTTTTCCATGTGTGGATATCTACATGAACTGCAGCATAATTGAGTGAGACATGAACTATATGTTAGCATGATGTGCACTGCATGTACCCCTTTGGATGAACTTCGTGTAAGATGGTAATGAACTTCTTGTGATGTTGTTCTGTACTGCTTGTGTCCCGATTGTGCACTTCATATAACTCGCGTCAGTACTGCATAAAGTATAAGAAGTGCAATTATTATTTTTACAGAAATTCCATCATCGAGCTATTAGATATCTCCATCTTAAGAAGAAGGGTATTCTCCAAGTTGTTCTTTGTGAAGGTTACGCACAACCAGCTGAATATCGTGTTGGTGTTGATGGGCGACTGTATCTTCAGAAAGGTTGGAAGGAATTCGTCATTCAGAGTGGCTTGAAGTCTCGCCAAGTTATCGTTGTCAAATTTTTCGAAATTGAGGATCGTATGTTTGAAATCACGTTTGACGTGATTGGTTAATTTTTTGATGTGGATTGTAATAAGTACTTTTTGCGGACAGAATGCTACATTGCATTCCCTTTGTGGTCTGAAATAATATCTATGAGACATGCGTCTTTGATTGCTAAATCAATTTACAGTTTGTGTACCTAAACAGAACTGCCTGTTTTGTAGAACATAACTTCATTCCTTCAAGTGACGAACTGCAGTTTTTTGTTTTTTGTTGACGGTCAAAGTGCTTTATGGTACGGTTCATGCATCCATTGTCACTTTACTCAGATGCTGCACCAGTAAGCTCTAAGTCAGTGGAAAATTTGAAGCTTACCAAGTCTTACTGAAATGCAAACGGCTATACAAGTCTTCACAGAAATGCAAACTGCTATATAAACCGTATCTATTTTGACGTTAACCTGATGCTTCTTCTTGGTGACTGGAGTGTGTCTTTTGTTATACTTTGCCTTGTTGTTCGTGGTGTTGTTGCAGTTTCTTCTTCCGCACTGTTGTGTTTGTAGTTCCTCACATGTTGGTTGTTGCCTGTTTTTGTTTTCCACCGGTGTGAACTGCAGTTTTCATCGCTCCGCGCTTGCTGGTTGATGCCGGTGTTGGTTTTCCACCACTCTGAATTGCATTCTTTCGTGCTCCAGTCCATTTTTTTGGATGTGGTGTCATCGTTGTTTTTTCTGCATATCTTTTTCCTCTGTTTTCTGTCTTTTGTTTGGTTGTCTTGTAGGCATTGTTTGTTCAGGTTCTTCTTCTTCTTCTCCAGTCTCTTCTTCTTCTTCTTCTTCTTCTTCTTCTTCTTCTTCTTCTTCTTCTTCTTCGTGCTCTGCTTCTTCTTCATCTTCTTCTTCTCCTTCTCCTTCTCCTTCTTTTTCTCCTTCTCCTTCTCCTTCTCCTTCTTCTTCTTCTTCTTCTTCTTCTTCTTCTTCTTCTTCTTCTTGTTCTTCTTATTCTCCTTCTTCTTCCTGCTGTTCATCCTCCGCTTCGTTTTGTTTTGTTCTTTATGGGAAAGTTCTTGCATTGTGTCTACCCCTCTTGTTGCAGATGCTGCAAAGTCTTGCTTTCGGCATTTTTTCAGTGTTTGCAGCAGAACTGGTATTGCTCTTATTTTGCTTTGTTGGTGCAGAATTTCTGTTTTGTTGTGCACTGCCAAGCCCAGGGATTTGCTGTTGTTCATGTTTTTTCTTACATGTCCTGGAATTATGCCCGCTGATGGAATTACACGTCAAGCACCTTCTTATTCCCAGTGGCTGACCATCACTGTCCAGCTGAGGCTGTGGCTTTGTATTTGTTTCAACATTTTTTTTCCATCGATGTAGCCTTTTGTTTAGCTTTATTGCCCCCCTTCTTCCTTCCTTTCATGTTTGAAATAGGAGGTGGAAGAATTATTTCCTATTTGATAGGACCAGTAGCATTGTGCCCTGCTTCTTTTGTTTGCTCAGTACTGTTGTCAAGCAGAATCTTCTCTTGTTGTTGAATTTTTCCTGCTTCTTCTTCGTTCAGGACATCAACCTCGTTTGACAGTGCCTTCATACCAGCCATTGCTCTGTGGTACCCAGCGTCGGACTTTGTCGCTCTATTTGCAAGGTCCATGGCTCTTTCTGCCAGCATTTTTCTACGACAGAATAGAGAGCTTCCATCTGGTGCTGTTTGTTCGTAATCTCGACGATCAAATGTCAGATTTGATCTTGCATTCCTTGTGTATCTTTTCTTGATGTACACTTCAGGTATCTTGTCCACTCTCAACAGATCAAGCATGCATATCACATGGACGCAAAACACACATGTAGACAACACAGATTTATTCGTTTTTGTGAGTGAACTGCACATGAAATTTACAGAGGATATTTCTTTATTGAAAGTGAACTTCACTTGTGCATGAAAGGTTATTTACTCAAATGGAATTCATGTAGGACAAGATGAAATTATGGTTTTTATGCAAGCGAATCTCACCTGTGTGTGTCCACAGTTTGCACTCGCATTCGTAGACACCCTTCTCCTTATCGGCGACCACCTGGAATCTATACCTTGCCCAATCAAAAAAATCCGATTGGTTGTAGTGGTGTACAAAGAACTTTGTTGGGTTGTCGGGGTACTTTTCAGCTCTGAATGCAGTACTGCGGTAACAAGTCAGCTAGAAATCAGCAAAAACGGCCCTTGTGTATATTTTTGACAGTTGGACTTCATACCCAATTTGTGTTGTGGTCTTCACCTCCGACTGCGTTATTACAAAATCAGCATTACACACATGTGAAAAGTATAGTATCAATTTTGGGTTGTTGATGAACATTATTGTTTTACCTCATTTTCGATTGTCTCTGCATGCTCGACGCCCCTCCTGGTCTGAATGCACTTGTCCACTTATTGAGCAAATATATGTAGATTGTGTTTCTCTTTGACGAAATTCTTATTCAATATGTGGTTCATGCTCTCGCTTCTCTGTGTGGAAGTCATCTACGCACAGAATATTTACTTGTAGTAGGCTGAGATCCACTCATGTCTACCATCCCATAGCGATTTCATCACTTCATCCTCTTGCAGGTTGTACTTCTGCATAAGGTCATGCCATGCTCGTTCAAATTCCAAAGGCATCAGTGGATGGTTCAGCATAGAAGTGAGGTCATCCTTTAATGTGTCGTACGCCTTGTACAGTAAGGCTAGGTGGTCTTTGTATTTCTTCATGATGTGCCACCGACACAGCTTATGCCATGTATGTGGGAGGCTGGTCTCTAATGTTGCCTTCATCGAGGAACATTGATCTGAGTGGCAGAGATTGTGTATTATTATGAAGTTAGCTATGTGCAAGAAAATACGGGACAAATAGAATGGGACTGAACAAATGTAAACATGCAGGTGTTTGCATTTGTACCTGTGAGTATGCAAATTGGCGCTTTGTAGTTCATGCATCTCAATAAGGTTTTGAAGACCCATTCAAAAGATGGGATTGTTTCATCTCGGACAAGGGCGACGACAAAGATTGTGCTTTGTAGATGATGGTTAACTCCCACAAACACCCCCAGAGGCATGTGGAATTTGTTCGTTTTATATGTCATGTCGAATGTCACGCAGTCTCCAAAGTCTTCATACGACCCTCTGCAACTTGCGTTGGCCCAGAAGATGTTTCTGACACGATTTTTTGCATCTTTGTTGTAATCATAAAAGAACTCTGGTTTTATTTTCTTCATCTTCTCGAAATAATCCAGTAGCTTCTTGATGTCGTCTTCAGACTCCTCTCTTGCAAACTGCTGTTTCCTGCAGTTCAAAGACAATGCAAACATATATTGTCAGAACAAGAAATAGTTACAAAAATTATGCTCAAGCGAGATGTTCATAGTGATGTGCTTACTTGTTCACCCAGTCATGGCTAGTATGGCCCATGTATTGCAGACACCCGGACATACGCGATAGCGTTGACATCACTTGTGCGTGAGTGTGGTTGTCCATCAACATGTCCTTCACCAATTGATCAATCAAAGGATCATCTCTTTTGTGAGAGCGCATGTGCAAAAGCATCCTGGGGCTATCTATCATCCTGTGATTGTGATTGTGCTTGAGCTCCATTATTCTTCCTTTTCACTCTTATCCCTGCTTGGCAACCAGTCCTTTTAGATGTCTTTGCAAGTTTCCTCTCATTATCTGGCACTGTCTCAATATGTATCCCTTGTTTGGAACAGACGATGTAGTTATTTTTGCTGTTGGTTGATCTTTTGCGTGTGCCAAACCCTTCATGCCTTGCATAAGTGTTGTAAAACTCCCTTGTGTGGTCGTATGAGCTGAACTTCATTCCAGCGACAGGTACGAGATGTGGCGGCATGTTTGGATCCTTTAAAATATCATTGTCGTAAACCATATTAGATAAAATTTGCATCATCATGTTTTGATTTTGTTTATGAAAGAATTATTTTTATGAACTAAGTGCACTGTTTTGTTTACCACATGAGGATTGCATAATAAATAAAAAAGTACTGCTAGCTATTTTGTTTTCGAAGTGGGGACTGCATTAGATATAAGACCAAAATTCGCATGAACTGACAGTGTGCTGCTTTTCTCAATGGACTGTAATGTTATTATTTCCAGGACAGAAACTTACGTGTGTGTACTGCCGCTCACCCAACGTCATTTGCAGCTCGCCGTGTTGTATTGGGCATGGTGGGGTTATAATGGATCAGTGTAGTTTAGGATCTCGCGGTGGCAGCAGTAACGAAGTCTTGTTTCTGCTATTGGCTTCTGGCCGAGGCACCCTTGGTGGCTGCTGGCTTGAACTTGATGCTGTAGGTGCTCGTGGTGCTCTGTTTTGTGTAGCAGGTGCACGCGGTGGAAATCCAGTGTTGTGTTGCTGTCTCTCTGGGTTGGTTTGAAATTGTTGGGGCTGTGGCACATCATCGTCATCTTCATCATCATGGCCAACGGCATCATCATTGTCTGTTCGGACATGCCGTCCAAATGTAGTGAAGTCGTGGTTGTACTCTGGCTTGAGAACTGTTATCGGTTCATCATCATCAGCATCATCATCATTGTCATCATCATCACCATCCTTCTGGTGTTGGTGAGTGCCCTCCCACATGAAGGTGACATTGTCGCCATCTTCCACTGCCTCTTCTTCCTAGAAAAAATCTTCTTCCGGAGAGTACGACAGCCTGCTTGTCGTATTGAAGTATCCGGGACGTATCTCAGGAGTTACCCATCCAGAGTTTGCATAAGAGTGGCTCATCATGCAGTTTAGGGGCATTGTGCTGTGGATTATCTACGGCATTTTCTATCTGCTGAACGTCATTTCTTGCACAAAACGACCGAGCTGCATTTGTCAGGTGAAATGAACTGAATCATACGAACTGCATTACATGTAAAAGCATACTGCAAACTAAAGCATGCGGACTGCATCACCGCTCTTTGCGAACTGAAGCAACCACACTTCATCCATAATAAATGGTGAACATCTACAACCGTACTGCAAGATCCACAAAGTGCACTGCAAATTCACTCACGGCGAACTGAATTGAACGTACTGCATCGTATTTGAAGACGTACTGAACTTTGAGCACTGCATTGACTATAATAACAAAACTAAGGGCGAAGTACGACTGAACTGCTTACCTCACGTTGGAGTTCGTTCTTGCGTTTGCAGGAAGTTCCATTCGCTCCCGTCTGCAGCTCTCTTGCATTCACTGGTGCAGTCCACTTTCTCTTGCCCTTCTTTGGTAGATCATGGGTGATTTGAACTTGCTCGAGGTCAGCGGAGATGGAGGTCTAGAGCCAAACATTGGTGAAGCTTGAATCCAAGCAGTGGCGGCAGAGGAAGGAGCCTTGTGTGCACTTCTTCTCCGTTGAACTGGTGCCCTGTCGAGGCAGCCCCAGATCGGATCTTGGGGAGGATGGAACACAGTCGATCTGTCCCCGCTAGTACCTGACGCGCCGCCGATCTCCGAGGCCGCTGCCGAGGAAGAAGGTCGATCGAAGTGGGCCGTCGGCGCTCCGAGGCCGCTGCGCGGAAGAAGTCCGTTAGGGAAGGGGCGACGATGCTGCGAGGCCGCCGCTGAGGCCGCTGTCGCGGAAGAAGGCCAGGAGGAGTAGGGCCGCGGTGCTTCAAGGCCGCTCCCACGGGAGAAAGTGGGGAGGGGAAGGGCGGCATCGCTCCAGGCCGCTCTCGCGGAAAAAGGTGGGGAGGGGAGGGGAGGGGAGAGGCGGCGGCAACTTGCTGGCCGCCGCCGCGGTAGAAGGCCAGGAGGGGAGGGGGAGGCTGCGCTGTTTGGGGGGTAATGTCAGGATAAGGTTTTGAACTTTTAAGGGGTGTTGTGAGAATAGACCCATATATATATAATGTCTATTAGTAGCGCAAGGCGAAGAATATGTTATTCTTCACCCTGGTTGGGTCGGCCGAGTCAGCCTCGTCGTTCTCCAAATTCGCACCCGCACAGCTCGTCCCAACCCGACTCAACCTTTGAAGCGACGTAACTTTTCACTCTAGCGACCTAAATTTTCTCTCTTTTTTTATGTTCGCCGCGAGCTGTTTTCCGGTCGTCGGGATAGCGCCCACCATCCCATCCCCACGTTCTAAATCCTAAGCGAGCGAGTTAAAAAAAAACCTAACCGAGCGGCGGCTGCGGTTCCCGGCGGCGAGGGGCTGGCGCCTTGATATTGGAATTGACGGCTGGTTGCCTCAATGGCGTGCGGCGCTGTGGCTCGTTCGCTGGCAGCATTCGCGGCGGATGTAACTCGGATGGTGTTGGTATGCTAGTATTGCTTTACTTCCAGGCCAGGGGAGAGGCGGTGGCGCAGGAGTGGCGCCGTAGCCACCCGGGGCCGGCGATGCAGGGAGGGCCGGGTAGGGTGCGGCGTGGGGCGCGACACCGGGCCCGGCGAGATAGGCCTGGTGGCTCGTCGGATGAGGCCCAAGGAGGCTCGGGACGGGGGCCCGGGGCATCGGCATCGAGTATGCATGGACGACGCCCGTCCATGGGTTGGTGCCGTAGGTCCACGGCGGGGAGGGTTGGTGCTGACGAGGCGCCCCCCCGGACGCCGGGCCGCCCCCGTGCGCCTGCGGCTGCTGCTGCTTACGGCCACCCCCGCGGCGGTTGCCGCGCCGCCCGCCGCCTTGCTGCTGCTGTTGGGGAGCAGCGGGAGGGGCGGGGGCCGCGGGCGGGAGGGGGAAATACCCCGGAGGCGGAGGGGGCGGCGGCTGCTGCCGCAGCACGGGCGGGGCGGCACGAGAGGTGCCGGCGGCGAGGGCCTGGTGCTGCACACGCTTCTTCACCCCTTTCATCCGGCGCTCCTCCAACTTCAAGTATGCCACAAACTTGGGGAAGGAGGGGTCCGGCATCAAGGTGAGGTTGCCGGCAGCGTTGCCGAAGTCCTCGTTGAGGCCGGCAGTGAGCGTGCTGAGAAGAAGGTCGTCGTCAATCGCGGCGCCGATGTCACGAAGCTCATCCGACAATTGCTTGAGGCGGCGGCAGTAGTCATCGATGGACTGGTCATCCTGATGACAGCCAAAGAACTCCTGCTGCAGAAAGACGCGACGCTGAAGCTTGTTGTCGGTGAAGAGGCCGTTCAGCTTGACCCACACGGCGCGTGCATCATCCCCATCACTCACGACCGTGTGAAACAGGTCCTTGGAGATGGTGGTGAAGGAGAGGCGGCGCGGCGGCTGGTGGATGGCGTGGCTGCGAGGGGGAAGGGGCAGCGGCGCGGGTAGGTGGTGGCGGCGGCGCGGGGCGGCGGCTAGGGTTGCGGAAGCTGTTTAGGCAAGGATCGATACGGTGAAGATACCATGTTAGTTTGGAGAGAAGAGATTGTGTGCATCGATAATTCTCATTGATCGTGCAACAGGCACATATATAGGTACAAGGGGTGCGACCGGTGTCTTGTCTCCCAAGAAACAAGTAAATACAGGAGGGAGAGAGACACTACAGGTACGACATACAAACCCGGACCTACATACGTAAATACATGTTCAACAAGCAATATTCTGACCTATATATGAGAATTATGTAGATCCTTTATTACGACAGTAATGATTCACTAAGCTCCTATCTTACCACATGGTCCATTTTATTTCCAATTGTTGCCACCTCCTTTGGATATAGCATCCCGTATACAGTAAGCTCCTAGCATGCTTAGTGTTTTTATATCAAACTGTTCTTCTGCAACAAATTGAAGTGTTCTTCTGAAAATAGGAGAGACGAGTTATCTATTCATTTTCTACCATCTATACTAGTGTAGCAAGTAGTATAGCAAGTTGTACATGGGAGCGAACATATAGTTTATACCCTATTTCAGCGTGGGGCACTATTCTGCTATTCTTTGGAAGCACCTGCTACTATTTCGTTCAGAGCATTCATAATTTGGGTTTCTGCAAAGGGCTCTGGAAGTGAACAAATTTGTTGATAAATATTGTGTGACACATCCTTCTACGCACCTAATCACTTACTTAGAAAAAGAAATAAAAATAGTTGCATTTGCATGTACTTTGGAGTGTTTATGGATGGTAGAATAGTTGTAGCATTGCTTTCTACTAATTGGTTTTATTTACAATGTAAATAATTCACTATATAAGTACCCTGATAAGTGATAACAATAGGCTGATATTAATAAATTGGAAAATTTGGAAAGAACTCAATATCAGGATCTTTGACATCACAGAGTCATGTTGATAGGCTGTTTGAGGGTATCATTGATGAGTTTCAATCTTGGAGAGCTGCAGGCTGCTTGTCTTCTTTCTAATCATGTTCCTGCTATTTTCAGTTCTCCCTGGTGGGCTGTGTAATCAACGTGCTAGCTGAGTCCATATATAGATTCCAGTTATGTTTTCTTGAGAGATGACCCTGTAAATTCTAGCTCTGATTTCTTAGAGCTGATACCTAATTTTTTCCCTCGGGCCCTTTAAGATAACACTACTCCCCAGATTAAAATGTGATGGTGTGTTTATAGGATAACAATAAGGTTTTATTAGGAAAGTAATATTTGGGGACATTCTTAAAGTTGGAAAGTCACCATTCAAATAAATATATTATCTACAATCGAGGTCGCAATTCCAGAAATGTACCTCCACAAAAATTCAAACTCAGATTTCTACTACATCAAATCCGTGGTGCCTCATGGATTTGTCTCAGTAAAAATGTAGAGCGAAAACGAGACAGAAAAATTGTATGCACCACTATCTCGTTGTTTCTCTTGGAGCAGAAAAGATATTTTAAAAGAAACTGAGTATCATGTGATGCAGCTTGTGCACCTAGAGATAGTTTGATGCGTGATGTAAATTTACTTTGCGAGCCTATTGTTTCTTACAACAGTGGTTCTGGTGCACGGACTTAGGAAGCGTCGAAACTTAGCATGCGTGAGGTAAATTTACTTCAGAAGCTTTGTTTCTTATGGCGTCATAATAGTTTCTCACATGCAGCACGTAAATTAGTGGCATTCATGCTGTAAAATTACCTCTTTCCATTTTATCCGGTGGAGGAATGTTGTCCTTCCTCCCCATAGTAATCTTACCTCAAGTGTTCTAGCCGTGGAGTGAATTGGGGTGAGGAATAAGAATTCTTCACCCTGGTGACGAATAGCAAAATAGTTGTGTAATCCTGGGAGTACGTACTCCCACTCCACATATAACACATAGATGAATCTTTTATAGCACTTTATTATTTTTATTATACTTCATTAATAATTATTATATACCTCAAAGTGAGTTTCATAAAAAAATTAATGTGAGTCTACATTGTAGGATCCAAAGTATGTTGATACGTCTCAAACGTATCTACTTTTCCGAACATTTTTACTCTGATTTTGTCCTCTAATTTGCATGATTTGAATGAAACTAACCCGGACTGACGTTGTTTTCAGCAGAACTACCTTGGTGTTATTTTTGTGTAGAAATAAAATTTCTCGGAATTGGACGAAATTTTTTGTGGATTTTTTCTAGAATATATAAGGATTTTTGGACCGAAGAACTGCCGGAGGGGGTGGACCAGAAGTCCACCATGCAACTGGCCGCGCCCCCCCTAAGGGAGCGGCCAGATGGCTTGTGGGGCCCTCATGGCCCCTCCGACCCTAATTCCAATGTTATAAATTCACATCCGCGGAGAAAAAATTCAGAGAGAAGATTTCATCACGTTTGACGAGACGGAGCCGCCGCCACCTCCTGTTCTTCCTTCGGAGGGCTTATTTGGAGCCCGTTTTGGGCTTCGGAGAGAGGAAATCGTCACAGTCGTCATCATCAACCCTTCTCCATCAACACTGTCATGATGCTCACCACCGGGAGTGAGTAATTCCTTTGTAGGCTTGCTGGACGGTGGTGGAATGGGATGCTCTCAAATGACAAGTGTCAGTTCTCTCTCGGAGCAGCTAACTAGCTAGTGGTTGTGGGGGGCGGCTATTTATAGCCAGGGTACAACCCGACATGATAAGACACAAATGCTCCCAATGATATGACCGTTATGTGGATATGATGATTGGGGACAGCTGGCACTTAGCGCAGCAACGGTCGGAATCTCGAACTATGAAAGTCCTCAGACTTATCATGTTCCTCACTTGTAGGCAATTCGCACTGGCGAAATCCTAACTCCTCAGTCAGACCAATTTCCTCAGAGACTAGAAAAACATCGTCTCTGTCACTGAAGAACTTGACTGAACTGCAAGAGATTTCCAAAGACTTCACTCGAAGGATTAGATAGGTTGAGGCTTTTGAGTTGAGCATCAGTTGGAAATTTTCCTTAGTATTACCTCGGCTCCCTTTAACAGTACGGTGTTTCCTATGACTCAAAGAAGGGAAATGAAACTACGAAAACAAAAGTCTTCACGCTTCATAGTCCTCGTTCATATCTTCAAGGTCACACCATCTTCATCTTTTTCAAAGTCTTCAGGGAATACCAAAGTCTTCAACAAAGTCTTCACCAAAGTCTTCAGTTGAAGACATACATTTTTAGGGGTCGATAATCTCCGAATGTATCAAAATCCTCAGCGACTTATAGAGCCTGTGTACATTTACAAACGCATCAGTCTCTTAACCTATAAGTCTTCAATACACCAAAATCACTAAGGGGCACTAGATGCACTTACAATCTCCCCCTTTTTGGTAATTGATGACAAATAGGTTAAGTTTTCAACGGAGATAATAATATGAAGTGTAAGTACTGAGTTTGAGGAATTTGATTGCAAGATATAGAAGAACTTCCCCTGAAAATGTGCATATTTGAGGAATTTGCTTTGGACTGCAAATGCACATGGCAGGTGAAAAACATGGGGAACTCTCCTTATATCTTGTAATCCATATACGCATTTAATATATATCATGAGGAAATTGAAATGCATGATGGAAAATGGGGTCTGAGGAAATTCAGCATGCGTGCATTAAGATAACTTGAGGAAATAGCATGCGGAAAGCAGTTCAAAAACATCAGACCACCATCGGACTTAAGTTTACAACTCAATCAACAAAAGCTTCAGAAGAGCGAGAGTTGTAACTTAAACAAAAACAACCCATATATAGACCCGCTTGAAGACTAACTCAAATTTTCTCTCCCTTTGTCATCGAAGACCAAAAGGGACGGAAAAATGAGGACTAACGCCCCTGAAGAATTTCATCTTGAAGGTGGTGGAGGAGCGCCATCGTTGTCGGGGTCGTTTGTCGATGCAGGGCCTGCAGCAGTGTCGTCAATATCCTCAGCCTCATCTGCCTCGCGCGATGAAGAATATGAGCTTGTAACCAGCTGAGGAACATGAACTTTCTTGAATTTTTTCTGAAGAGGATGAGCCCAGTCAAGGTTCTGCTCAAGGTTCAGCTCCTTGAGTTCTTCAGGAGTCTTGAGGTGAGACAGAATGGCCCAAGTACGATTGAAGACTTCATGAAGATAATAGTGATTCGTCCTCACAGAATTATGCGCGACTGTCATGTCTCGAAGAAGTGAACCAAACTGACATTTTACCCACTTGTGATTACGATCAATCTTCTGATGAAGACTTAGAAGAAGCTCGCGATCAGTCATCACACGAGGGGCAGTATCTTGAGGATTTTGCGCTGAGGCCTTTGCAGCAGAATCTTGGATAGCAGTGTCATCATTGGTGGAATAAGATGCAGCTTTGCGAAACTGACCATCCAATGGACGAGTACCTTCATCAACGACAGCTTTGCCTTTTCCCTTAACTGAAGAAAATGTGGTCTTGAGGACTTCGATCGGAGGCAGGAAGCTGAAGTGATTCTGAAAATCAGCCTTGAATGGAAGTGAAGACTTTGATCTGAGGAATTTCATGATCCAGGGAGCGTAAGGCTTCAATTCGAATGGGGCTGAAGCAGCATTGGCCAAAGTCCTCATGAAGAAATCATGGTAATTGATGGGAATCCCATGAATGATGTTGAATAGCATGTTCTTCATGATTCCCTCCACTTCTTCTTCTTCAGAGTTGTGGCCCTTTTGAGGACTGAGAGTTTTGGTCAGAATGCGATAGACTGTCCTGGGCACATATTGCAAATCCTTCACAAGGAAGGAAGTCCTTTGAGGTTGGCCCTGAGCCAATGGCTTCATCAGCACTTGCATCAAATGATTGGGCAGAGCAGGTTCATCAAACAGGCATCTTGCACCCTCTTAGAAAATTGGTAGTGTGACTGACCGAAGTAATTCAGTGGCTGGAGCAGTGTAGTGAGTTGATCCAGTCATCCAGTCCAAGACCCAAGAATTAACATCAGAGGCATCACCTGAGATGTGCAAGGAGGCGTAGAATTGAAGAATTAGCTCTTCATTCCAATCACATATCTCAGCACAGAAAGGAAGAATTCCTGCATCATGAAGAACTGCGAGCACCGGTGTGAAGCATGGGATGGTTTCCATGTCCGCATGAGGAATTTGCTGGCGCTCGAAGACTTTCTCCTTGTCAAACAGTACTGATGCATAGTAATTCATCTGTGTGGGTGTCCAGAATCTGGTGCGTCCGGCCCTTGCAGAATCATAAGGATTTGGTCCATCGAAGAATATGTGCTCGTTGAAGAAATTGGTCTTGAGGAATTTGGGGCGCTTTGAGCTTTTGAAAGGCATCTTGGGCTTCAGCTGAAGATTTGGCTTTAAGTGGCCCACAACTTCCATAGGAGGAACTTCTTCAGATTGAGGAATTTGAATAGCAGTTTCCTCATTTGCAATTTGAGCAGCAATTTCTTCAGCTGTTGCAGCTATAATTTCTTCAGTATGAATTTTTTCAGTTTGGGCTGGAGACTGAGGAATTTGAGTGAGGGGAGTGGTCATTGGAGAATTTGGGTGTGCAGCTTCCCAATATTCATCATTGATAAGAGGAGTTGTGTTTCCAATATCCACATCCTCTTCCATTTCTTCAACGCCGGCCTCTTCAGCAGTCAACTGAGGCTGGGGCGATGATACCAGTGGAGTTGAAGCATTTGCTTCCATTTCAATTTCTTCATCAATCTGCTCTGAGGAAGCAGCAGAATGATCTTCTTTATCTTCATCATTTGGAATTTCATAGTCAGTACCAAATGGAACTATCTCATAGGAAGGTACGGAGGATATTGGGGTTGCATCAATGGGCTCAGCTGAAGAATTTGGCAATGTCTTCAATTTCTTCACTGCTGAGGAATCTGAAGTTGATGCTTTTCTTTTCTTGGCAGCTATCTTCTCCGCAGCCTTGGTTTTCTTCGCTTCTGATGCAGAAGAAAGGTTGATGTTCTTCACCCTTGAGGACTTTGCAGTTTCAGCAGAGGGTGAAGGCGGAGCATTTTCTTCAGGCACGATTGATGCAGTCGTCCTAGCAGTCTCAATTTCATCAGGCGCAGCAAAAGTTTTAGCTGGCCTGGCAATTTCTTCAGGCGCAACAGTGGTGGTTGCCCTGACAGGTTCTTCAGCAGTCTGAGTTTCTTCAGCTGCGCGTGCAGTTTCTTCAGCAGGCTGAGCAGATTCTTCAGCCTGAGGAATTTGCGGTTGCGATTGAGCTGCAACCTTTGAGTCGTGTTCCTTGACTGCAGCTTGGGCAGCCCTCACAAATCTTACTTTGGAGCCCTTCCATTCAGCATCATATTTGTGTTGTTCTTCAGTTAGGCACCAAATCTCAGACTGAACTGTGACGAGTTGATTGGGAGTCAAATTCATCACATTGTTCCTCAGAAACTTTTCTTTTCGGGCCTTGCTCCTCTTAGCTCTCTGAGCTTGTTCTCTTTTCCACTTTTCTTCAGCTATAAAGTGTGTGAGGACATGGTCCATAGCAAGAGGCAGTTTCAGTGAGGAGAGTGGAGTGCTGGGATCCTCATGCCATATGTCGATGAAATTGAGGATCATCTTAGGATCCAGCATGAGAGGAACAGAGCTGCCCTTGGCTATGGCAGCTCGTTGCTGACTGTTTCTGATGATTTCTTCCAATTCTTCATTAGTAGCTTCATCATTATCCTTAGATCCTGAGGGTACATTTACAGCAACTTGGATTTTGTGAGGACTTGATCTCTGACCTCGTCCAGCAGTTCTCTTGATCTTCATCAAAGTAGGACTTGTTGAAGATTGTTCTTGGCCTGAGGAACTTGCAGAGGCCCCTGAAGCAAGATGCACAGGAGTTGAGGACTTTGCGGCAGCAACAGATGATTGTGCAGCAACTGAAGACATTGCTGTTGCCTTTGAAGAGTTTGCTTGAGGATTTTGCGGTGAAGACTTTGAAGTTGAAGATTTTGATTTCACTGCAGATTTCTTCACCAGCAATTTCTTCGGAGCACTCTCAGAGGCTCCGGTCATTGAATTTCTTCACTGCAGCTTTGGCAGTCCTCTGAAGTTTTTGTTAATGCTTTGCCCATTCATCAGGAAAGTCTTCACCACGAGCAATGCTAGTGGGATCGACTTCTTGGTCATCAGCAGGAGGAGCCCTTTTGCAAGGAGGTTTGAGGGCGAATTTCTTCATGTATTTGGGAGTGACATAGCGATAGTCTCTCCATTCCTTCATCCACCTCCGTTCAATCCTCTGAATTCTGATTTTCCTCTACTCTTTTGTTTCTTTGCCATGAATGGCCTCATCAGGAGTACAGTAACCTGCATATAGGTGCTCAGGTATATCAAATGCAGTGTTCTGTTCAGCCTTCTTTCCACCCTTCTGAGGTCTTTTGCCATTAGTCATTTTCTTCACTTGATGACTTTGAACTCTTGATGATTCTGAAGATGTGCACAGTTTTTCCTCAAGACACGCTGCAAATGAGTTAAGTTGATGAGAACCTAGTGATTCATCAGCAGACATTTTGTACCTGTGAACAGAGTATAGGTGCAAGGAATTTGAAGAGGTCATATGCGTTCTCAGAAATTTTTCAAAATACATCAAGTTGAGGATTTTGACCATAGATGTCTTGAGGAATTTCACTAAGTGTTCTTTAGGTTCCAGAGTTATGCGAATATGTGGATCCACACAATTGAGGAATCTTGAAGAAAATCATAACTTAGGGAAAAACATCAAGGGATTGAAACATGTAAAGTGCTTAAGAGGATGATTCTTGAAGAATAAACACTTTTGAGGATTTTTTGGAAGAAATGAAGATCAAACAAGGGCAGTAAAATTAGATTTTATTTACCCTGACGAAGAACACGACGAATAGTGAGATGGTATCGGGGAAGTTCGTCCGTCCAGATCTCCCACGCCCTAGCTTGGCAGAGGGAGACAGCTACAGCGGCGGCAGGGTGAAGACTTCCGCGGCCGATGCGAGTACGGCGACGGCGAGGTCGAGGCAGTGAAGCTCTTCCTCTCCGGCGGCGATGATTTTAGCGGCGGCGCTAGGTCTGAGCTCGGGAGAGATGGGAGTGAGGAGTAACTCGAGCATAGTGAAGGGAAGGGGGTATTTATAGTGGCAGTAAAAACGAATCGGCCCGAAGATTTTGGACTAGATTGCCCCTGACCCTTACTCTCCATGCGACATGTGTCACCCACGATCTGAGTAGTGGAGATCTTGGGGGATCGTGGCTTATCCAGTCGCGGGAATCGGAACGGTTTGAGCGGGAAGCGCCAAAAAAAATTGATAGTGAATTTTTTAAAGTTTCCGTTAGCAAATTCTTCAGCTGTCAAGGATACAGTGAAGACTTTGAAAGTTTCAAAGTAGAACGCATATGAAGAATTTGTGAACAGACTGAGTTGAGTTTAGCATAGAGGGGGAACGGGTCCGATCACATTCACTTAGATGAAAATCAACTTGAAGAATTAGCTATAAGTGAATGCTGTTGAGGACATTGAAAACTCAAATATATATATATATATATATATATATATATATATATATATATATATATATATATATATATATATATATATATATAGTCAATGAAGAACATCAGTTTTATAGTTTGAAGATTTTGAAAAGTTGAGGAATTTGCAAACTTGAGGAATTTGAAAATTTGAAGAATTTGCAAAATGAGGAAAAACTCAACTTTGAAGAATTTCAACTATTGTTGGTGGCATGACCCACCGTATAAGAATGATGATTTCAGACACCGCGTACAATTGTCGTAGGGTTCTGAGAATCAAATTCTTCGTTAATTTCTTCACACTTAGAGAGTTATTCTTCATTGATTGAAGAAAAACGTTACTTCGTGTGTTGCACATCGAAGTCATCAATTTTGCATAAGTGTTAGGATGTGTGTCCTTTCAAAGAACATTCGAAGATTCTAAGATATTTAGCTCACACCGCAACTTGCAAAATCTCTTTTCATCCAAGGGCTTAGTGAAGATATCGGCCAGTTGTTCCTCAGTGGGGATGTGGTCGATGGAGATGTCGCCCTTGAGTACATGATCTCGAAGAAAATGATGACGAATCTGGATGTGCTTGGTCTTGGAGTGCTGAACTGGGTTCTAAGCAATATTGATAGCGCTCTCATTGTCGCAGTAGAGAGGCACATTCTTCACGTTGATGCCATAGTCCTTGAGGGTTTGCTTCATCCACAGCAACTGAGTGCAGCATGAACCAGCAGAAATGTACTCAGCTTCAGCAGTAGAAAGTGACACGCAGTTCTGCTTCTTTGAGGACCAACAGACTAAGGATCGTCCGAGGAAATGACATGTGCCTGAGGTTGACTTGCGATCCACACGATCTCCAGCATAGTCAGCATCTGAGTATCCGACGAGGTGTAGATTTCAGCCCTTGGGATACCATAATCCAAGCGTTGGTGTGTGAGCTAAGTATCGAAGAATATGTTTCACAGCCTTATGGTGTGATTCCTTCGGTGTTGCTTGGAATCGGGCACACATGCAAACACTCAGCATAATATCAGGCCTAGATGCACATAGATACAATAAAGAGCCAATCATGGAGCGGTATACCTTCTGATCGAAATCTTTACCATTTTCGTCAGTGCTGAGGTGGCCTTTTGAAGGCATTGGAGTTTTGGTGCCTTTGCATTCGTGCAAGTTGAATTTCCTCAGAACATTCTTGAGGTATTTCTCTTGTGAGATGAAGATGCCATTGTCTTGCTGACGAATTTGAAGACCTAAGAAGAATTTCAACTCTCCCATCATAGACATTTGATATTCTTCACTCATCATATAGGCAAATTCATCACTGTAACGTTTGTCAGTACATCCAAATATAATATCGTCTACATATATTTGGCATATGAACAGTTCATTGTCATAGGATTTAGTGAAAAGAGTTGGGTCGAGTGAACCGGGTTTGAAGCCTTTCTTCATGAGGAATTCCTTCAGAGTATCATACCACGCCCGAGGGGCCTGCTTGAGGCCATAGAGGGCCTTGTTGAGTCTGAAGACTTTGTCAGGATGCTTAGGGTCTTCAAAACCTGGGGGTTGAGCAACATATACTTCTTCCTCAAGCTTACCATTGAGGAATGCACTTTTCACATCCATTTGATATAGAGTGATATCATGATGGTTAGCATAAGCAAGCAATATGCGAATAGCTTCAAGTCTAGCAACAGGTGCAAAAGTTTCATCAAAGTCAATTCCTTCAACCTGTGTGTAGCCTTGAGCTACAAGACGAGCCTTATTCCTTACCACAAGGCCATTTTCATCTTGCTTGTTGCGGTAGATCCACTTGGTACCTATGATGTTATGCTTGCGAGGATCTGGCCGCTTGACAAGTTCCCACACGTTGTTGAGCTTGAATTGATGCAATTCATCTTGCATAGCTTGAATCCACTCAGGTTCCATGAAAGCTTCATCAACTTTGGTGGGCTCTATCATAGAGACAAAAGCAAAATGCCCACAAAAGTTAGTCAGATGTGAAGCTCTTGAGCGAGTGAGAGGACCTGGGGCATTGATGCTGTCGATGATTTTGTCAATCTGCACTTCATTTGCAACTCTTGGATGAGCAGGTTGACGTGGCTGAGGATTTTCTTCAGCACCATTTTCTTCAGGTGTATCAGCATGAATGTCCTCATTAATTGGAATGACTTCCTCAGCAGGTTGAGGATTCTCTTCAGTGGGTACTACATCCTCAGTAGCTTTCAACTTAATGGATTCTTCAGGAGACTTTTCATTTGTCACAGAAGGCAGGTGCTCTCTTTGCGAGCCGTTAGTTTCATCGAATCGCACATCTACAGTTTCAACAACCTTTTGATGGTGAGTGTTGAAGACTCTGTAGGTGTGCGAGTCCTTTCCGTAACCAAGCATAAAACCTTCATGTGCTTTCGGTGCAAATTTAGAACTGTGGTGAGGATCTCTTATCCAGCATTTTGCACCGAAGACTTTGAGATAACTTACATTGGGTTTCTTGCCAGTCATCAGTTCATATGATGTCTTTTTGAAGAATTTGTGAAGATATACCCTGTTGATGATGTGGCATGCTGTATCAATTGCCTCAGGCCAGAAGCGACGAGGGGTCTTGTATTCATCAAGCATGGTGCGAGCCATCTCAATAAGAGTCATGTTCTTGCGCTCCACGACGCCGTTCTGCTGAGGAGTATATGGGGCAGATAGCTCATGAGTAATACCAAGTTCATCAAGATATTCATCAAGATTGGTGTTCTTGAACTCAGTCCCATTATCACTCCTGATATGCTTGATCTTGACGCCGAAGTTTGTTGAGGCCCTTGAAGCAAATCGTCTGAAGACATCCTGCACTTCAGACTTGTACAGAATAATATGCACCCAGGTGTAACGAGAGTAATCATCAACAATGACAAAGCCATACAAACTTGAAGAATTTGTTAGTGTGGAATAATGAGTGGGGCCAAAGAGGTCCATGTGAAGCAATTCAAAAGGTCGAGTCGTGGTCATGATTGTCTTCGAGGGATGCTTGGATCTGGTCATCTTCCCAGACTCACAAGCACCACAGAGGTGATCCTTGAGGAATTTGACACCTTCAATGCCAATGACGTGCTTTTTCTTCATGAGCTTGTGCAAGTTCCTCATACCAGCATGTCCAGGTCGTCGATGCCATAGCCAGCCTTCTGAGGACTTTGCAAGTAGGTACGTGGCAGGCTGAGGACCTATAGAGAAATCAACAATATACAAGTCTCCTCTCCTAAAGCCTTCGAAGACTTTGGAATGGTCAGATTCCATGATGACAACACAACGATGTTTTCCAAAGATGACAACCATATCAAGATCACAAAGCATTGAGACAGACATGAGGTTGAACTCAAGGGATTCGACAAGCATCACCTTGTCCATGTGTCGGTCCTTTGAGATTACAACCTTACCTAGACCCAATATCTTGCTTTTTCCTTTGTCAGCATAGATGATATGCTTCAGATGAGATGGGGCAAGTGGCATATTCATCAGTAGACTCTTGTCACCAGTCATGTGGTTGGTGCATCCACTGTCGAGGACCCACTCAGTAGTTTTTGGAGATTCATCCTGCAGATGAATTAGTACGACTTACGAACTCATATGCTTCAGAGTGAAGAATATGACATCAAATTCATCAGGCAAAATTTTATCACATAACATAGTAAGTAAAGAAGTGTGAGGACGTGAGAAATGAGGAATTCATTTCTGCATGATTAGCTTGCGTCCTTTCAAGCATTTCCTCAAGTCTCCAGCAAATTCATCAGACTTTCAAGTTCGTCTGGAGACCTGACCCTGCATAAGAAGTTAGTTCAATTTCTTCACCACCCACATCTGGAGGGGTGGCAAAGAGTTCATCATTCTGTGAGCTCCATATGAGAATGGAGGCATTGAAGCTAGTGCACTTCGTTTCACAGGACTAGGGTTAGAGTACTCATATGAATAAGCAGAGAAATTCTTCGAGGACTTATGAACATAATGATTTGAAGAATAATGCACATATTCAGAACTCTTAGATTTTCCCTGCGAAACAGATGCATTAGCACGAGAATGATACTTTTGACCATTTGAGGAATTTGGTCCAAGTGAAGACTTTGGTCCATATGAGGAATTTGATCTGGGGTTCCCTTTCTTCATGGGTGGTGTCGTGAGGACATTCACCTGAAGATTTTCCAAGCAGCTCTTAGGAACCCAGATTTTCCTCATAGGTGAACCGTTCCTGCAGTTAGTTCCAACAAATCTGGCAAATACTTCATCATTCTGATTTTTGAAGAATTTGTAGTTGGAGTCAAGTGACTCATCAGATGAATATGAAGTTTCACAAGCAAAGCCAGATAAAGTGGATGGATCCACAGGAGGTCCTTTTGCAGCAACCCATGAGGTTTTGGGGTACTGCTCAGGTGTCTAGTAGGATCCATCAGCATTGAGTTTCCTCTCAAATGCAATACCCTCTTTCCTAGGGTTCCTGTTCAGAATCTACTTTTTGAGCACATCGCAAAGGGTTTGATGCCCTTTGAGACTTTTGTACATGCCTGTCACATACAATTCCTTCAACCCTGCATTTTCGTCAGTGATACTTGTGGTATCCTCAGATGAGGAATTTGTGACCACGGGGATAGTTGAAGAATTTGTAGCAATAGAAGCATTTGAACATTCAGGTAAAGAATTAGTAGTTTCACGTTCGATGCATTTCATACATGGTGGACCAAATTCTTCCTGAGCGGTACTGATCTGTTGAGCCAGTAAGGAATCGTTTTCCCTTTGGAGATCCTCATGAGCCACTCTCAGTTTCTCAAGATCTTGCTTTCTTTGAAGAAATTCATAAGAAAGCTTCTCATGGTCAACTAAGAGAGCATTATGATGACTCTGAAGGTTATCATACTTTGTCTGAAGACTTTTGAGATCATCAGACAGAGTTTGAGTCCGATCCACTTCCTCATTCAACAGATCATCGCTTTTGTCTAGCAATTTCTGAAGCTTTTCAAGTGCACTTTGTTGCTTGGTGGCAATTTTAGCAAGTTTGGCATAGCTAGGTTTCATATATTCATCAGATTCACCTTCACTTCATTCAGAAGAGGAGTGATGCTTGTGTACCTTGGATCCTTTTGCCATGAAGCAATAGGTGGGAGCGTAATCATCGTTGTTGACGTCAGAGTCGTTGGAGTAGTCATTTTCTTCATCATTGAAGATGGACTTGCTGACGAAATCAGTGGCGAGAGCAAGGCTAGCAACACCTGAGTCAGACTCCTCCTTAGATTCTTTCTCTTCTTCATATTCTTCAGATTCTTCTTCAGAATCCATTTCCTTGCCAATGAAAGCCCGAGCCTTTCTGGAACCATTCTTCTTGTGCGATGAGGACTTTGATGAGGACTTTGAAGTTGAGGACTTTGAAGATTTCTTCTTTTTCTTCGAGTCATCAGAACTGTAGTCCTTGTATTTCTTCTTCTTTGATTCTTTTTCCCAGAAAGGACAACCAGAGATAAAGTGACCAGACTTCTTGCATTTGTGACAAGTTCTCTTCTTGTAGTCGCTTGAGGAATCTGATTTCCTCAAACAACCTTTTGATGACTTTCCAAATTGGCCTCTCCTTGAGAACTTCTGGAATTTCCTCACGAGCATTGCCAGCTCCTGACTCAGTTCTTTAGGATCACCAAGGCTACTATCATATTCTTCGCCTTCGGATGAGGAAATTGCCTTGGCCTTCAGTGCACGAGTTCTTCCATAGCTTGGTCCGTAGAGGTCTCTCTTCTCAGCTTGTTGGAATTCATGAGTATTGAGTCTCTCAAGTATATCAGCAGGATCAAGTGACTTGTAGTCTCCACGCTCTTGAATCATCAAAGCCAGTGTGTCGAATGAGGAGTCAAGAGATCTTAGCAGTTTCTTTACCACTTCATGGTCGGTGATGTCAGTGGCACCAAGTGCTTGAAGCTCGTTGGAGATATCAGTGAGACGATCAAATGTTTGCCGAACATTTTCATTGTCGAGTCTTTTGAAGCGGTTGAAGAGATTGCGAAGAACATCAACACGAGAGTCACGTTGAGTGGAAACACCTTCGTTGACTTTGGACAGCCTATCCCAGATAAGCTTAGCAGTCTCCAAAGCACTCACTTTGCCATGCTGACCTTTGCTCAGATGGCCACAGATGATATTCTTCGCTTGTGAATCGAGTTGCTTGAATTTCTTCGCATCAGCAGCAGTAACAGTCGGAGAAGTGCGGGGAACACCATTTTCCACAACGTACCAGAGATCGTTGTCAATAGCTTCAAGATGCATGCACATCTTGTTCTTCCAGTAGGGGTAGTCCGTCCCATCGAAGGTAGGACAGCCTGTGGAAACCTTGATCATACCTGCAGTCGACATAACTAGAACTCCAGGTGGTTAAACCAAAATCACACAGAACAAGGGAGTACCTTGCTCTGATACCAATTGAAAGTCTTTATATCGACTAGAGGGGGCGGGGTGAATAGGCGATTTTTACAAATTCATCACTAAGGAATTTCAACTTGAGGAATTTGAAATGTGATGAATAACTAGCAGCGGAATAAGTACTCAAGTGCATACCAAGCATAGCGATCGCATAGTCATCGTGATGAAATAAAGCATGCACAGATTACAGGTAGCGTGATACAGGATAAGCAAGTGACGAACAAGGTAACTTGAAGAATTTGAGGTGAGGAAATTGAGAAAGTCTTCAGTCAAATTCTTCAAACAGTAACGATCAATTTCATCAACACATATACGAGGAAATGGAAGGGTTGAGGAAATAGAACCAGGAAGCTCGATGAAGTCAATGATTTGATGACCCAGTTCCAACTGCTGTGACAGTCGTACGTCTGGTTTGGAGCGGCCTGGTATTTAAACCAGAAGACACACAGTCCCAGGACACACAGTCCTTACCGTATTCTCCTTGAGCTAAGGTCACACAGACGTCGCCCAACACTCGTGGTAAGTCTTCAGGGTAGACTTCCAAAACCCTCACAAACTGGTCACCCGGCGATCCACAATTTACTGCTGGATGCTCTAGACCAAGGTCACTTCGTGATCCTCAATTGACTGCAGGATGCACTAGACCATGACGCCTAACCGTCTGGAAGATACACAGTCTTCAAAGGTAACAAGCGTCGGTTCCACACAGAAACAACTTCTTCAGTGATGCTCAATCACTTTGGGTTTGGGTTTGGTGGTTTGGTTTTTGGGGTTTTTCCTCACTGATGATTTTCTCTCAAAGTCCTCGAGGAATGGGATGCTCTCAAATGACAAGTGTCAGTTCTCTCTCGGAGTAGCCAACTAGCTAGTGATTGTGGGGGGCGGCTATTTATAGCCAGGGTGCAACCCGACATGATAAGACACAAATGCCCCCAATGATATGACCGTTATGTGGATAGGATGATTGGGGACAGCTGGCACTTAGCGCAGCAACGGTCGGAATCTCGAACTATGAAAGTCCTCAGACTTATCATGTTCCTCACTTGTAGGCAATTCGCACTGGCGAAATCCTAACTCCTTAGTCAGACCAATTTCCTCAGAGACCAGAAGAACATCGTCTCTGTCACTGAAGAACTTGACTGAACTGCAAGAGATTTCCAAAGGCTTCACTCGAAGGATTGGATAGGTTGAGGCTTTTGAGTTGAGCATCAGTTGGAAATTTTCCTTAGTATTACCTCGGCCCCCTTTAACAGTACGGTGTTTCCGATGACTCAAAGAAGGGAAATGAAACTACGAAAACAAAAGTCTTCACGCTTCATAGTCCTCGTTCATATCTTCAAGGTCACACCATCTTCATCTTTTTCAAAGTCTTCAGGGAATACCAAAGTCTTCAGCAAAGTCTTCACCAAAGTCTTTAGTTGAAGACATACATTTTTAGGGGTCGATAATCTCCGAATGTATCAAACTCCTCAGCGACTTATAGAGCCTGTGTACACTTACAAACGCATCAGTCTCTTAACCTATAAGTCTTCAATACACCAAAATCACTAAGGGGCACTAGATGCACTTACACCTCGTAAAGCCAGTAAAAGTAAAGATGAGGAAGATTTTGAGCGCTTTGCTGAAATGATTAGACCTGTCCATTTATGCACTCGCTTGATTGATATATTGAAAGTGCCTCCATATGCTAAGTATATGAAAGATATTATCACTAATAAAAGAAAGATACCTGAAACTGAAATTGCCACCATGTTTGATAATTATTCTTTTGATGGCAGAGTACCTAAGAAGTTGGGGGATCCAGGTATACCCACAATACCTTGCTTTATTAAAAGGAATTATGTTAAAACTGCTTTATGTGACTTAGGGGCTGGTATTAGTGTTATGCCTTTCTCCCTTTATAAAAGACTTGAATTGATTAAACTCACACCTACTGAGATATCTTTGCAAATGGCCGATAAATCCACTGCTTTACCTATTGGAATTTGCGAAGACGTTCCCGTCGTAGTTGCAAATGTTACTATCTTAACAGACTTTGTTATTCTTGATATGCCGGAGGACGACAATATGTCGATCATCCTTGGTAGACCTTTTCTAAATACTGCAAGGGCTGTTATAGATTGCAATAAAAGCAAGGTCACCTTTCATATCAATGCCAAGCAACATACCGTGCATTTTTCAAGGAAGCAAACTTTGGTCAATAATATTAATGTCATTGATCCTCTGTCTATGATCATCATTGGAGATATTACAATTCCTCTCGCTACTGCCAAGAAGAAGAAATATTATAATCTTATTGTTGGGGAGATACAAATCCCAATTGAGGTAACCTAGTGATATATGAAGATTCTTCGGTTTCATGTTAATCGGAAACGTTTATTAATAACACTTGATCAACCTTGTTAATGAATTCTTTTCGAAAGACATGAGATTGATGAATTGGATATTCACAACTCTCTGTATCACAAGTTTATATTCTGTTTTCTTAGTAAAAATAAAAATAAAATTCCATGAAATTCCTGTTTTCTGTTTTTCCCGTGCATGAAAAACACCTCAAAAATAAAAAATCTTAGATTTCCACGAAATTTTAACTTGAATTTTTCTGGAATAAATAAAAATTTGTGGTGTAAAAGTCACTGCAGGGGGGGGGGGGGGCGGCCTGTTGGCTTGAGGGGCCCCTTGCCTTATCTCTTCCTCCCACTCCTTCTCCTACCTCTAGAAAAAAATTCCCAGCCATCTCTCTCCCGTGTTCTTCACCCAGAAAGTGAAAATTTTGATCTCTTTGCTCGGAACTCCGTTTCTGAAACTGTTTTGAGGAAGTGTTCCTTGGTATGTGACTCTCCCATTCCTCCAATTAGTTTTTGTTTTAGTGGTTTATATTTTGCATAAGTTGCTGCACTTGGTGATACAGAAACTAAGCTTGCATGTCTAATTCTTTGAGTTCCAAGTAGTGGGAATGCTTGATATGTCCTCTAGGCATCCATATGAGTAGTTGCTACCAATCTTGCAAAGTTTTATTGACATAATTTTGTGACTTAAAAATTTCATAAATTTGTTCTTAGGAAAATGAACTTTCTAACAAGAGCTTCTTCAAGCCGGAGCCCCAAGGGAGTTATAGGAGGATTCAGGATAGCGATATCAACCTCCCTCGCAATGCGAAAGTTAGGCCCTCTGAATGTCCACATATACCCTTTATGAGTGAAGCGGGTTTTTATGAAGACTTCATGCAATTTGTTGCAAAATGCCGGGCTAAGCAGCTTCTTTGCAGATAAGTGTGACCAACACTACCTCCTTACTAATTTCTTCATGCAAAATTTTTACTTTGTTAATACGCCCGATGCTCCTATGGTATGCTTTGCTCTATATGCCGAGAACTACGAGTTACCTCTGCATGAATTTTGTGAAATATGCCTGCTTCCCTCTGATGGGGGAGTGCGTGAACCTAAAGCTGATGAGTTTGAGGACTTTATTCATACCTTAACTGTAGGGGAAACCAGGGGTGTTTCACACATCAGAGCCACTAGTTTGCATTTTCCATCTGTGCATTATTTTTCTCTAGTTATAGGAAAATGCATAATTGCTATGGAGCAGGGTGGTGCCCTTAGCGCTCCCATCCTCGCTATTTTATGCTGTGCACTTTATGGTGATAATGCTTACAACCTAGGAGCTATTGTTGCGCGCCGCTTGCATCTTAACCGAACTAAAGGTAAAATTCATGGTGGTATTTATGCTGCGCGCTTGGCTAAGCGCTTTGAGGTGGCAATACGCCCTACTGATTATTTGTTGCCTGAGGTGCACCTCGACCATCTATCCATGGAGGAACACCAGTTTCTCTGGAAACCCGAACCACAACAATCCCTTTGTTACAGCTTAGTGTTTAGCGAGAAGACTTCCGGTATTATTCCATTGACTGCACCTTCTTTGTTTAACTATCATGCCAGGAACAGATACAGAAGAATCCCAAAGGACATCATTGCTTACTGGGACGAGCTTGCTGCTGCGGATGTCGAGGCCCAGGCATGGGACTCTCGGGTACCTCGGCGGAAGTACCTTCCTGGACCTGACGGCTACTACCAGTGGTGATTACCAAGCTAGGCGAAAGCCTAAGCTTGGGGGAGTACGTATTTCTCACCTACATTACATTCATGTTCTCACACTTCATACAAATTGTCGGTGTTCATCCTCTTTCTATGTATATCCATGTTAGCTTTAGTTTCAGTTTTCTTGTGTGTTTGAAAAACTTTGAAAATCCCAAAATATTTCTCGCTTCTTTTCGGTCCTTTTCTTTCCCTTGTCTCTTTAGTTGTAGTACTAAAAAGAAAACCCAAAAAGATTTCCTTTGCTTGTTGGGAGCTTTCTTGTGTATATAATTTTTCTCGTTCTTGTTTTTCCCTTAGTTCTTTTGCTTGCTTAAGAAAAAACAAAAACTCCAAAAATATTTCATTGTGTTTGTCTGAATTTCTTTTCTTTTGTTGAGTTGTCGAAAGGAGAAGACCATGATGTTGAGTGGCTCTCATATGCTTTACTGATGATCTAAAAGAGAGCCAATTTTACCTTGTCTTCTCCTTTGTCTTAAACTGCGCTCCAGATTCCAGCTTAGTCCACGGCATTCTTGCAATATTATTATTATCACACCGTTCGATCGTGCAAGTGAAAGGCAATAATGACGATATTTGATGAAGTGATTGTGGCAAAGGAAGCTGGTATGAACTCTTCTTGTTTTTTGTTTTTGTAAATATGTTTAGCCAGTTTGATCCTGATTCAATATATCATGAGTAAACATGTTCGTGATGACAATTAGAGATTATAGCTTCTTATGCCACGCCTAAATAGCTAGAAGTTAATAATGATTTATCTTGTGTGTCAACATGCATTAAAATGGTTATAATATGGTATGGTAGTATGGTATTTCCCTCTCAGAAATTCAAGCAGTTTGACTTGGCCCATGTGCAAACATGTAGTTCAATCAAAACCAATATAGCCTTCATGATGTTTAAATTCAGAGTGTTCATATCCTACTCATGCTACATCCAATGTTAATTATTCAAAATGCATGTTCATGACAGTTGTTGCTCTCTAGCTGGTCGCTTCTCAACCTATTGCTAGCCTTCACCTGTACTAAGTGGAAATGTTGTTTGTGCATCCAAATCCTTAAACCAAGTTATTCCACATGAGTCCACCATACATACCTATATGCGGTATTACCCTGCCGTTCCAAGTAAATTTGCATGTGCCATCTCTAAATATTCAAACAAATATCCATATTTGTGCACTCGTCCCGCTCATGGAGCGACGGGGCAGTCAATATTTTCCATGCTAAGCAAGTTATTCTCAGGACGGTCGTTTATTTGTCGTCATTGCACGAGAGAGGCTAGTAAGAGAGATGCCCAGTCCCACATAATCGAAATAAATTACACCAACTCCTTGTGACAGTTGATTGTTTGGAGGGCAACTGTGGATTCGGCCAGCCATGGAATGTGTTTGGATGGTAGATAGGAGTAAACTTTACTATTCTGTTTGGGAATATCCAATAATGAGTTTAGCATGGAAAATGTTAAAAACCTTTGTCATAACGTTGACAAGAAAAGTGCACCGCTCAAAAATTATACTTTCACTCTTGTTTTAAGCTTCGAGCTCTGGCACCTCTGCAAATCAATGCTTCCCTCTGCGAAGGGCCTATCTATTTACTTTTATGTTGAGTCATCATCCTCTTACTAAAAGCACCAGACCCGAGAGCACTATTGTCATTCTTAGGCATTTAGTTTAGTTAATGTTGGATATGAGCATGATTGGATCTTTGCTACCCTGAATTATAATGTTTAGTCCCTGCTTGGATCTCGGAGGTGCTCTGCATTTATGTTTTGCGGTATCAGAAAGGGCCAGTGAAATACCATGTCACCAAATTCTATTATGAGTGTTTTGATAAATTGTTGACATAGGAGATATTTTATTATTGCTTTCTAGCTTGTTATGTCTTGCCATGAGTTAATATAATGCCTATTTGTTGTCATGGACGTGTCTATCTATGATTTATGCTGAAAACTTGAGCACTAGCTAAGCATGTGTATAATAACGAGAACAAAAGAGTTTGTAAAAGTTTTTCTTTATCACTTTCAGTTTATCAACTGAATTTCTTGAGGACAAGCAATGTGTTAAGCTTGGGGGAGTTGATACGTCTCCAACGTATCTACTTTTTCAAACACTTTTTCTCTAGTTTTGGCCTCTAATTTGCATGATTTGAAAGAAACTAACCCGGACTGACGTTGTTTTCTGCAGAACTACTTTGGTGTTATTTTTGTACAGAAATAAAAGTTCTCGGAATTGGACGAAACTTTTTGTGGATTTTTTCTGGAATATATAAGGATTTTTGGAGCGAAGAACTGCTGGAGGAGATAGGCCAGAAGGCCACCACGCAACCGGCCGCGCCCCCCTAGGGGCGCGGCCAGATGGCTTGTGGGGCCCTCGTGGCCCCTTCGACCCTAATTCCAACGCTATAAATATATATTCGCGGAGTAAAATCAGAGAGAAGATTTCATCGCGTTTCACGAGACGGAGCCGCCGCCACTTCCTGTTCTACCTCCGGAGGGATGATCTGGAGCCTGTTTTGGGCTCCGGAGAGGGGAAATCTCCGCCGTCGTCATCACCAACCCTTCTCCATCAACACCGCCATGATGCTCATAACCGGGAGTGAGTAATTCCTTTGTAGGCTTGCTGGAAGGTGGTGGGATTGGATGGAATTGATCATGTAATCGAGTTAAGTTTGATAGGGCTTGATCCCTAGTATCCATTATGTTCTGAGATTGATGTTACTATGACTTTGCTATGCTTAATGATTGTCACTAGGGCCCGAGTGCCATGATTTCAGATCTAAACCTATTATGTTTTCATGAATATAAGAGTGATTTGGATCCTATCTTGCAAGTTATATGTACCTATTACGTGTCATGATCCGCATACCCCAAGGTGACAATAATTGGGATTCTTTCCGGTGATTGTCGTAGTTTGAGGAGTTCATGTATTCACCATGTGTTAATGCTTTGTTCCGGTTCTCTATTAAAAGGAGGCCTTAATGTCCCTTAGTTTCCAATAGGACCCCGCTGCCACGGGAGGTTAGAACAAAAGATGTCATGCAAGTTCTTATCGCAAGCATGTATGACTATATACGGAATACATGCCTACATTACATTGATGAATTGAAGCTAGTTCTGTGTCGCCCTAGTGTGTAACTGTTATATGATCAATATCATCTAAATCATTATCCACCACCGATCCACGTGCCTACGCGTTACATATACCGAATCTTGCCAAGTTACTATTGCTATTGTTACTATCACGCTTGCTACAAAACTGCTACTGTCACTACTACTATCACTTTTGCTACTACTATTTGCCGTGCTACTAAATCTTTGCTGCAGAGAGATATCCTCGGTGCGGTTGAATTGACAACTCAACTGTCAAGGCCAATAAATATTCTTTTGCTCCCCTTGTGTCGAATCAATAAATTAGGGTGAAATACTACCGTGAAGACTATTGCGATCCCTTACACTTGTGGGTTATCGTATGTCTAGAGGGAGGGGAGTGATTAAACTACTTGACCAAAATAAAAATCTATCATTTTCCCAATTTTAAAAGTTGGCAAGTTTTAGTAATTATATCAAGTCAAGCACACCCTCACATGCAAGTTTAAGAGTATAGCAGCGAAAAGTAAAGACATGCACATATAAGTAGAGGGTAGGGATAGGAAGATCAAACGCAATGGGGACTCGAAGATTTTTTACGTGGTTCGATAGGTGGTGCTACCGTACGTCCACGTTGATGAAGACTTCAACCCACAGAGGGTAGTGGTCGTGAGAGTCCACGGAGGGCTACACCCATGAAGGGTCCAGAAAGTAGCAACCTCGTCTATTCTATCACGACTTAGGTCCACGAAGGACTAGCCTCACTCGGGGTAGATCTTCGCGAAGTAGGCGATTTCCTTGCCCTTACAAACTTCTTGGTTCAACTCCACACGAAGCAGAGGCTTCCAAGCGACACCTAACCAATCTAGGAGACACCACTCTCCAAAAGGTAATAGATGTTGTAAGAATGATGAACTCCCTGCTCTTCTTCTTCAAAATATAGTCTCAGAAGAGGTTGATAGGGTGGAAAGCAACTTGGGAGGCTAGAAATCAAGATTCATATGGTTGGAGTGGAAGATCTTGATCTCAACACATGAGTAGGTGGTTTTATCTCAGAAAATGAATGGGACAAGTGTTGGTTTGTTCTGAGTGCTTTCACTACGAATGAGAGGGAGGTGGAGGGGTATACATAAGCTTCTCCAAAATCCAACCATTACTAGATTATTGCCCAACTCGGTGAAACCAAAACAAAAACTCGGTTGCACTGACTAGTGCAAAATGTGGCAACTTTTGGCATTTCGGTGAGACCGATATATCAATCTCGGTGAGTCCGATTTTAGCTGGAAGATGCACTTCCCACCCGCGGTAGTACCGATTCCTAAAACTCAAAAATTCCGATTCTTAGACTAGATAACCCAGAGTTGGTCACTGATTTTGATCGCACCGAAAAAGGACTTGGAGTCATCGAGAAGGTAGGGTTTGGCTCTGGATCCTGTCTAGGATAAAACTCGGTAGGGCCGAATTTGCGAACTTGGTGGCACCGAATTTGGACATTAGGGTTTGCACAGAATATTTTCGTATAAGAATTCATGAGGATTTTTGATGGCTAAGTCTAAGCACTTGAGCAACCAAATCATCATAGATACCTCATCCCCTTTTAATAGTATTGTCTTTCCTATGGACTCAAATGTGATTTCTCACAAAATGCAAAATGTAGAGGCTTGAAGCTTGTTGACATTTGATTTTCCATGCATCTAGGGGATCTCTTCACAATCCTTTGCCAATCCATTCATTGAATTTTTCCTGAAATATGCTTGATAGGACCATTAATCCAATGAAATATATATTGTTATTAATTAGCAAAACCACCTAGAAACAAGTTATGCTTTCATACATATTTTAAAGGTTTACGTATATACTGATTTGTTCGTACGTGAAAAAGGTATATTACAAAAAGTACATCATAAATGATATTTTTTCCACAAAACTCGTATTGTTGTATCTTAGAATTTTAGTGAAGTATATTTAGAATGATACCGAGGTATAATCAATGTGTGTATACGAGATATATTGAAGATGGAAGTACATACTCCCAGGAGTACAGAACAGTAGTCGTGTACATATATATTTGCTCAACGGTTCATGGTTTAAAAAATAAACATTTCGCAAACACAGAAAAAAAACTTTGGTAATCGATGCAGGATTGACACCAGTGAGGATGCCGCGGTTGACTGAGCCGCCGGTGGCTCTACGCTGGCAGGCGTCCTTCTCCTCCGCGTTCGTCGATGGAAGGGTTGGCCGCCATGTGGGAGTTCTCAACCTCCATCCTCCATCCGGGTGGATCACGTTGCGCGACGACACCGACGACATCATTGCCGGTCGCTACTTGCGCGCGGGGGGGGGGGGGGTCGAGAGGATTCCGGTCGACAGCGAGATCGTGATTGATGACTATGTCATTGTCGTCGGACCTCGTGCTATGCCTCCTCGACGGCGTCGTTTAACCCTCGCTCCTGGTGACTTAATCGATCTGACGTCGGAGCCAATGGCGTCGGGATCACGGTTCAGCTGTCTAGCATCCGATGATGGCGATACGGTACAGCCGGACGACGATACCATCGCAGTGCAGGTCCCCGGCGACGTTCTGGCCGATGCTTTCAAGGATGGAGGTGAACCTTGGACATCGGTGGTCCGCAAGAAGAAAAGCAAAGAAGAGTTGGTGCAGGAGTTTTGGGAGGATATTGGCTTCCCAACTCCGACATCGCGTTTGTGGGAACGCAGTGGCGGAAGCTCCGGCCGGGATGTGCCGGCCTCGTCCGGTCTGCCATCGTCGGCTCCGGGGATGGCCCTTCCTTCGAGTACCTCTCCAGCCACCGTGCAGTCGTGTGTGAGCAAATCGCATGCAGCGCGTGTCGCCGGAGTGAAGATCAGGCCATGGAAGGGGCCCCTTCCCCGCCCAAGGAATACGCCACCGCCATGCCTGGGTTCGTTCCTTACGGCGGAGATGGATACTAGCCCTACGGGAACGGCCACGCAGGCTGAGGTCCGCGCGATCTCGCAGTGTAGTGGATCACCGCCACTGCCTGCTGGTGCTGGGGTGGCTCCGACGGCGACTACGACGATGCCATCGGCGGCGGCCGTTTCGCCAATCGCATCATCTGCGGAAGTTCGTATCCACACGGGGCTGGTAGGTGGACCTGCGCTGCATGGATTTGGAGGGCTGTTGGGCCGACCAATGAACAGGGCCGACCTGTCCCACACAGGCCCGGGCCCAGGGGCGTGCGACATGTGCTGCCCGCACAGGGCCCCAATTTGTAGGGGCCCAGTTGGCCAGTACTTCAGTAGCTTGGCCTAGTTAAGCCTAGCCATTTGCCCCGTCGTTCCCTAAGAAAATGGCCCAGCACGCCCCGGTCACCCAGCCCATGGTCGCAATTGATCGCTAATTCTCTAACAGAGGAATACAGATCAATCGCACCATGAGCGCAGGCCGCACAAATCCAGGTCCACACTACAAGCCCTAGTGGCGCACCAACAAGCAGGCATGCGGCAGAGCGACAGACCGCCGGCCGGCAGGCGGCAAGGCTCTTGGTGGCAAGGCACAGCGCAGCACCGACAAGGCAGCCGCAAGGTGCACTGCAGCAGTGGAGCGCTCCAACAACCAGCGAGAAGGCAAATCACATGGTCATGCACCAGGGACGCGCTTGGGCTGGTGGCTGCTCGGCTACGGGGCTGGTGGCGGCGCGCTCGCCCAGATCTGCTGCTGAGATCGGGGTGGGCGGCGCGGTGGTGCGTGCCCGGCGGCTCCGGCGCCTGGAGCTCGCTGGGCGACGCGGGTAGGGCAGCGGCCAGGTGTGGCCGTTGCTCCGGCCGTGGGCGGCGGCATGGGGAGGCCCGGCGGTGGTGTCTCCCAGTGTCGTGGCGGCTTCGCGGTGGCTCAGTGGATCTGCCTGCGGCGGCGGCCGGCTTCTCTGGCGTCGGCTCGTCTGCATTCGGACCGTCTTGACCTTTGGGCCATTTCCGCGTTCGCCTGGCGTTACTCCCATCGAAGGGCTGGCCCTCTCTCAGCTGCGGTCCATCGCTCGTCTCGCGCCCCGTGCTGCAGGACCGAGCTCGTCTCGCGCACGGTGCAGCAGGACTGACCTCGTCCCCCTCACGGTGCTGCAGGACCATGCTCGTCTCTCGCTCGGGGCTGCAGGACGGGTTGATGGATGCCAGCGTTGGCCGGCTATCGGGTCTCAGTGCTGGGGGTCTCCCAGGGGTGCGAAAGGTGGGTCCTTTCCGCCCGTCTCTTTGGTGGGGATGCGGCAGGTCTCGGGTGACGTGGTGTCAAGGTCTGGGATGCCGGGGCGGCGGCTCTGGTGGTGGTAGCGCGGTGCTCTTGGGCGGAGGTCGTGGCTTGGTGCTGCCCGGTGCCCATGGCCGTGTGGGCGGCGTGGTAACCGGGGTGTGGCGTTCGGGGGCAGTGATTGGTGTCCGAGGTGAAAACCTGCTCTATCTTCGGATGGACCGGCGGCGGCGAAGCTCGTTCCCTTCTTGAAGGCGTCGTCGCAGCGCTCACTGCCCCTCGTGCTGCTCCGGGGGAAACTCTGATCCTTGGATCTGACGGTGGCGGCGCTCCGGTGTCGTTTCCTTCCTGAAGGCACCGTCTTGGAGCTCACGGTTCGTCGTATGCGGCTTTTATCTCTTCGCGGTGGCATTCCCGATTGAGTGCTTCAAGTGATATTGCTGCGATCAACACCGATGTATCATGCCTTGGGTGTGTGTGTTGTGTTGGCGTGCGTTTGTATCGGCTTGTTGTGGATCATTGCTTTATATATAAAGCGGGGCGAAAGCCTTTTTCGGTAAATTGATTAATTTAATCAATTTATCAATGGGCACTTCATCCTCCATGGAATGTCTTGCTGCCACTTTCTTTCAATCGATGGAATTATGATCTGAAGAAGCAGTAGTATTCAGGTATGCAGTATTCATACATGCAAATTTTAAATATAACCATCAAATTCACACTACTTGGGAGTCCTTAACAATCTGTTCAACTGTTGTGCCAGTTTCTAACTTGCTAACATTTGATGTGTATATCCTTAATTTTCTTCTTTTTATCTTTCATATACGTTTGCATCAATTGCTCTGACCTATGGTGTTCTAAGACACAAGTCATGCCATTCACAAATCAGTTTAGAGAGAATTTAAATTTACTTATCAAAAGCATACAAAAAAACAAAGAATGGGATATTTAATTCAACATGAAAAAAGAGCTATGGTATATTTATTACACCTTTATTTTTTTAAGGGAGGCCTCATTTTAGAATTTGGCACAGGGCCTCACATTTTACCGGCCCGGCCCTGGTCCCACAGGCCGGGTGTCATACGTTGTTGGCAACGAGGCAATCAAAACCCTAACCCATACGTACTCGGTCTCTGTTCGGCTCCGTCTTCGTCTCTACGCACGTGATCTTTCGCGGACGTCCTACGCCGCCCTCACCTGCCTCCTATGTCGGGCGGCACACCTACACCGACCACCGCACCTCCGGGCCCCCGTCCGCCTTCCGTCAGTTCCGGCGGTCAGCGAACCGCGCCGGTGCAACTGCCTCAAGGGCCTGCCTCGACTGGTTTCGGCCCCACGGCGGGGTTCGGCCGGGCTGCCGGACCTCCGCGCTTTGGCGCTCCGACGAGAGTACAACCAAGTTTCATGCCACAGGCTGGGGTTGTTCCACATGCCCAGTTCGCTGCGCCGAATGCTTTCCAGGCCGCTCAGACTTCAAGCGCAGCGCCGCCTAGACGAAAACCCAAGAAGAAGGGCAACCACAAGCCGCCTGCTGTATCTGCAACTGCTGCGGCCGCCAAGCAACAGCTCCAGTCGAACTCTACCATGCCTAATCTCAATGCGCATGCTCCGCCGGCGATAGCCTCCGCGAACATCCCGACCGGCTCTCATATGGTGTTTGCTGGGGCTGCTCAGAAAGACAAAAAGGAACGTCTTTGGTGTTACAAGTGTGGTGTGAATACCCATTTGTCTAAGGATTGTACGGTGGTCCATTACTGCTATATTTGCAACAACTACAAGCACAGGCTTGCTCGTTGTCCAGTTCTCAAGAAACCACGCCCCACGGCGACTTTTTGTGGGCAAGGTAATAATTCGACAATGTTCATTCAGTTACCTGACAATGTCTACAAGTAGAATGCTTCTTCCTCTGTAACACCTACAGCCTTGGTCACTATTTCTGGCGAAGATCTTTCTGCTACAGCTGTCGAAGCAGAGGTGGCAAAGCTAGCAAGGGTGCAGGGTGAGTGGGGGTGGGAGGCTGTTCCGCATGGGACCAATCAGTTTCTACTTTCATTTCCTTCAAGTGATGATCTGAACCGTGTTGCTGATGTTGAGTTCCGGATTAAATCCCATGGGGTTACTATATCATTCAGTGAGTGGAAAGATGATGATATACCATCTTACTTCGCTCTTGATTCTGTCTGGGTTCATGTATATGGTGTCCCACATGGACTCGGGCATTTTCTGGGGCTATGGGCTATTGGGTCAGTCATTGGCTTAACTCAAGATGTCGATTTGACTTGCTTGTGCCGCAAAGGAATCATTCGTATCCAAGTTGCAGTGGTCAGCAAGGACATATTCAAAAAGAATGACTCAAATTCTAGTGAACCTTTAGATACTGATATTTATGTCAAGCTAAAAGGGTTTGCACTTCGCTTTGAGCTTGAGACGGAAGATTTTGTTCCGGAGCCAGACTTTGTGCCCCTCATTTGGAGCAACCATGATGATAGTCCTGATACTGGGCATGATGATGACGAGGACTTACACGATGAGGATAAATCTATGAGGCCAAAAAAGAGGAATGCCAGTGCAGTAACTTCTTCGATACAGACTTTGGGTTCAGAAGTGCCGATGCATACGGCCACGCAATTCAGTCCACCATGGTTGTTCAGCTCGCGGCAGCCTCTACACCACCATCGGCCGCTCCTAATGGTCCCATGTGTGCAGCTGTTTTGCAGTCCTCGCCGTCGCCTGGGGTGTCTAATATGCAGGCCTCCTCAGCTATTGGGTGCAATGAACCTAGCACACCGGGAGACTCGGGACACTACCGGAATAAAGCTCGACGCCAACGATCTATGCTGACGGTGGCCGTAGGCATCGTCGGAGCTATCCCGACGGCCCTGGTTGAACCATAGGCATAGAAAAGCCGTCGGCGTCCCATAGCCTATCCCGGCGGTGGCCGTAGGCACCGAAAAACCGTCGGCGTATCTACAACTATCCCGACGGCCCCTGTCGGCATAAACAGGCCATCGGCATAGAAATGACCTAGACAGCCCGGGAACGAACGGCGAGCTGATGACGTTAGAGCTACGCCGACGGCTTTGACGACGGCCGTCGGCGTAGCTATGCCGACGGTTAAACCGTCAGAGTAGCCGTTGCCCACGTCATCGATCCACGACACGCGCCACGTCATCGATCCGAGTCGCGTCTGTTGGGCGTCGCTGGTTCATATCTACGCCGACGGCCAAACCGTCGGCAAAGAATTTTATCTGTTTTCTGATTTTTTCCTGTTTTTAAGTTTTTATTATTTTCCTAAATTAATTTTTGATTAACTTAAATGACCCTTATGTAAACATAAACATACATAAATTATATATCGATTTGGTGTAGAATTTTCCATAGATTATGAATATGTGGTTTGTATTTGTTTTCGAGTATGTTAGTAATGTGACCTCATGTTCTTTTGCATATAGGTCCCTATACTTTACTGAAATCACAAAAATATGATAATTACGTCTATTTTGACAAGTTTTATATGTTTTTACAAGAATCTTGAAAGTGCTAGATCCGCCGGTTAACTGTGGCAGGGTTTGACGGGACGGGGGACTTTGGGGGGTAGTTATGCCGCGAGGTCTTGCACTGGACCCTCTTACGTACACGTCCCGAAATGTGGTCACGGCTCCGTAGCGTGACCCCCATCACGGAATAAAGCTCGACGCCGTCACACGGAGGATGGAAAACGACCACGTCGGGTAGACACGGAGGGAATCTTGCGGCGGGTTGGGCCAGGACCTTGATCCGAAGTGTACCTATGGGCTGGCCTATCACAGCCAGGTGGAAATGTCCCTCGATCAAACCCCGTCCGGTGAAAGTCAAAGGGGTAGATCCGCCGGTCAACTGTGCCATGGTTTGACGGGACGGGGGACTTTTGGGGGGTAGCTATGCTGCGAGGTCTTGCGCTGGGCCCTCTCACACGTCCCGAAATGTGGTGGCGGGTGCAAGCACCCCGCACGCGGCTCCGTAGCATGACCCCCCTCACGGACGTCCCTGCCACCGTCACACAAAGGGTGGAAACGACCACGTCGGGTAGACACAGAGGGAATCTTGCGGTGGGTTGGGCCCGGACCTTGATCCGAAGTGTACCTATGGGCTTGCCTATCACAGCCAGGTGGAAATGTCCTTCGGTCAAACCCCGTCTGGTGAAAGTCAAAGGGGTAGATCCGTCCGGTCAACAGTGTCAGGGTTAGACAGGACGGGGGACCTGGAGGGGGACTATGCCGCGAGGTCTTGTGCCAGGCCCTCTTACACGTGTGGACGAGTGGTGACAAGTGTAAGCACCCGGCACGCGGCTCCGTAGCGTGCCCCCCATCACGGACGTCGCTGCCGCCGTCACACGGAGGGTGGAAACGGCCACGTCAGGTAGACACGGAGGGAATCTTGCGGTGGGTTGGGCCCGGACCTTGATCCGAAGTGTACCTATGGGCTGGCCTATCACAGCCAGGTGGAAATGTCCCTCGGACAAACCCCGTCCGGTGAAAGTCAAAGGGGTAGATCCGCCGGTCAACTGTGCCATGGTTTGATGGGACGGGGGACTTTTGGGGGGTAGCTATGCCGCGAGGTCTTGCGCTGGGCCCTCTCACGTGTCCCGAAATGTGGTGGCGGGTGCAAGCACCCCGCACGCGGCTCCGTAGCATGACCCCCCTCACGGACGTCCCTGCCGCCGTCACACAAAGGGTGGAAACGGCCACATCGGGTAGACACGGAGGGAATCTTGCAGTGGGTTGGGCCCGGACCTTGATCCGAAGTGTACCTATGGGCTGGCCTATCACAGCCAGGTGGAAATGTCCCTCGATCAAACCCCGTCCGGTGAAAGTCAAAGGGGTAGATCCGCCGGTCAACTGTGCCATGGTTTGACGGGACGGGGGACTTTTGGGGGGTAGCTATGCTGCGAGGTCTTGCGCTGGGCCCTCTCACACGTCCCGAAATGTGGTGGCGGGTGCAAGCACCCCGCACGCGGCTCCGTAGCATGACCCCCCTCACGGACGTCCCTGCCACCGTCACACAAAGGGTGGAAACGACCACGTCGGGTAGACACAGAGGGAATCTTGCGGTGGGTTGGGCCCGGACCTTGATCCGAAGTGTACCTATGGGCTTGCCTATCACAGCCAGGTGGAAATGTCCCTCGGTCAAACCCCGTCCGGTGAAAGTCAAAGGGGTAGATCCGCCGGTCAACTGTGCCATGGTTTGATGGGACGGGGGACTTTTGGGGGGTAGCTATGCCGCGAGGTCTTGCGCTGGGCCCTCTGACACATCCCGAAATGTGGTGGCGGGTGCAAGCACCCCGCACGCGGCTCCGGGGTGTGGCCCCCCTCACGGACGTCGATGCCGCCTTCACACAGGGTGGAAACGGCCACGTCAGGTCGACGCGGAGGGAATCTTGCGGTGGGTTGGGCCCGGACTTTGATCCAAAGTGTACCTATGGTGTGCTTATCACAGCCAGGTGAAAATATCCATCGGTCATACACCGTCCGGTGAAAGTCAAAGGGGTAGATCCGTCCGATCAACAGTGCGAGGGTTAGACAGGACGGGGGTACTTGGGGGGATAGCTAAGCCGCCACGTCTTGCGCTGGGCAAGCACCCGGCACGGGGCTCCTACACGTCACACTTGGGGCGAAAGACCCGGTGGCATAGCTACCCCCAAACTACATCCGTCCCGTCTAACCCTGCGAGAGTTGACCGCCCCAGCCCTGCGCCGCCGCCCCGCACCGCCCCAGCCCTGCGCCGCCACCCCGCACCGCCCCAGCCCCGCCCCTCCCCGCACCGCCGCCCCAGCCCCGCCCCTCCCCGCGCCGCCGCCCCGCCAAGCGCCGCCGCCCCGCACCGCCCCAGCCCCGCCCCTCCCCGCGCCGCCGCCCCAGCCCCGCCCCTCCCCGCGCCGCCACCCTGCACCGCCCCAGCCCCGCCCAGCGCCGGCCGCCTCGGCCACGTCCAGCCCCGCCCAACGCCGCCTCGCCCCGGCCACGCGCCGGCCGTCCCCGGCCACGTCCAGCCCCGCCCAGCGCCGCCTCGCCCCGGCCACGCGCCGGCCCGCCCCGACCACGTCCCGCCCCGCCCCACGCCAGCCACGCCCCCCCTACGTGAGCTCCTCTCCGCCTCATCTTTTTTTTGATGGATGGATGAATGATGATGATAATTGATGATGTTAGATGTTAGATGGTGATTGATGATGATGATTTATTGATGATGATTGATGATGTTGTTAGATGGATGAATGATGATGTTGTTAGATGGATGAATGATGATGTTGCTGTTAATGTTAACATACTAAAAATGTTAATGAATGATGAATGATGATGATGCTACTGTTGCTAGATGGATGTAGATGGTCTTGATAAAAATAGATAGTGAGAAAAAATAGTATTTGAGAAAAAAACGTTTTGCTAAAAAATGTTAACTTGCTAAAAAACGCACGGAGGGGGGAAACAATAATGAAGATGTTGATGGTCTTGCTAAAAAATAGATATTTGATGTGATGATCTAAATTGTTTTGTCGGTAAAATTTGCAGGCTTTGTGGTGTTGCATCTCTTTGGAGTCATCGTCGTCGAAGTTGTTGGTCCGTGATCCCGTCGCTGTTCGACTACTTCCTCTACAGCCGAGGGTGAGCTACATATCCAACACCTCCTCCTACTCTCTTTTAATCTTGTCACTAGATTTAATTATCACGTCAAGTCGCATAACCTAGGCGTCTCCCGTACAAAAGGGTTGCATCGATAAATATGCATTCAATTGCATATTTATCACCGCAACTCTTTTGGATTGTCCAGCGTTTTCCAAGGACAGCCCGAGGATGTGTAGATTGGGTACGTTCTCCATGCTCTACCCCGTTCCGAGACAGGATTTCGGCGGCGCCTCCCCGTTGTTCTCCGGAGCACATTATCTCGGCTATTTGCCAAGACGTGTATCTGGAGAACAGCAGGGAGGTGCTGCCGAAATTTTGTCTCGGAACGGGGTAGAGCATGGAGAACGTACTCAATCTACACATCCTCGGGTGGGATTAGGACCCTCTTTACCTATTAGAGATGTAGGTGGATTCAGTGCCGTTTCTCGTCAACCCGGTAGAAAATAATTATTATATGTGATTAATTTTAATGAATCCATAATTTTGTTGTGTGGCTCGTGATAAAGCAGAGGATGGCAGATAATCAGTGGATGTATAATGGTTTTATATGTCGGAATCAAGTGACAACAGAGTGGGTCGAGAAAACTGATGTGTTCTTAAAGGAGATATTCCGTCCTCCAATGATAATTAACCCAGAATGCCCCCGTGCAAAATGTGAAAGATGTCACCGTAGAGCTCAGGGAGAAATGACTTTGCACCTTCGCACGTTTGGATATATGGAAGACTTTAACATGCCCATAAACTTTACCGAGCGGGACCGTGGTAGAGAGGAGGTTATGCGACAACGCATCGGTGGTTATGAGGACGATGGGGTTAGAAACATGCTAGATGATGTCTTTGCTGCTGAGACGACACATACAACACCTTCAGAGAATGAACCGGAGGAGCCGGAGGCAATCGCAAAGGCCTTCTTGGAGGTCTTGGCCTCGTCAAAGAAACCTCTTTATGCGGGTGGCAAAATTTCTCAGTTGGATGCCATCTCGCAACTGATGGCAGTCAAGGCTGAGTACAGCTGCACCCAAGCTTGCTTCAAAGCATTTCTGGGAGTATGGGCTAACAACCTTCCTGAGGGTCATGAACTGTCGAAAAGCATGTACGCTACGAAGAAAATCATGAAGGCACTATCTATGAAATATGAGAAAATAGATGTTTGTCCGAAGAATTGCCTTTTGTTTAGGCACGAGTATGCCGGTGACAAGTACTGTAGGGAGTGCGGTTCCTCTCGGTACCTTGAGGTGGTCGATGAGCATGGTGAGAAGAAGCAACTAGACATCCCCGTAAAGATTCTTCGGTATCTCCATTTCATAGAAAGACTGCAGCGCCTTTTCATCACGGAGGAGTCTGCCAAAATGATGAAGTGGCACAAGGAAGGGAAAATGTATGATAAAAAAATCGTACATCCATCGCAAGCTGAAGCATGGAAGTCATTCGATAAAGAGTACCCCGAGGAAGCAGCCGAGGCAGGGAATATCAGGATTGCGATAACAGGTGACGGGTTGAATCCATATGGTATGTCGTCCAATCCATACAGCTGCTGGCCCGTGTTTGTTATTCCGCTCAATCTCCCTCCCGGTGTCGTAATGCAACGCAAGACCATGTTCTTGTCGCTGATCATTCCGGGGCCTGATTACCCGGGAAAGAATTTGGGAGTGTTTATGCAGCCGCTGGTGGATGATTTGCTCCATTGTTGGTACTTCCCGAGGTTGACATACGACCGACATCTGCAAAAAAAATTCTTGATGAAAGTTTGGTTGATATATTGCATGCATGACTTTCCCGGCTATGCCCTTTTTTGCGGATGGTGTACAAGTGGGAAGATGCCATGCCCAGTGTGCATGCAGGCTCTACGTTTTATTTGGCTGCAGAAGGGTGGCAAGTATGTATCCTTTGACATGCATCGACAGTTCCTCCCTGCAGACCATCCAGACAGGGAAGACAAGAAGAACTTCACGAAAGGCCGGGTTGTCCATGACGTAAATGAGATTCCAACGTTTTCTGGGGCAGATGTTCTTGTTCAGCTAAAAGCTCTCAAGCCTAAAGGCAAAGGCAAAGGCAAAGGGGAAAGTGAAGGCGAAGGCCCAGGCAAATGCAAAGGCAACGGCAAAGCGAAACGCTTTGAGGGATATGG
Organism: Elymus sibiricus; assembly: GCA_039707655.1. Lineage (NCBI taxonomy): Eukaryota > Viridiplantae > Streptophyta > Magnoliopsida > Poales > Poaceae > Elymus > Elymus sibiricus. Next base: position 153,140,049 of record CM077671.1, on the reverse strand, counting down.
TGAGACGCACAACTGGACTCACATTACCCTGTTCACGAAGCTTCCCTATTTCAAGGACCTCAAACTTCCTTATAACATCGATGTGATGCACACCGAAAAGAATGTCGCAGAGTCCCTTTTTTCCATGATCCTCAACATTCCTGATAAGACAAAGGATAACGTTAAAGCTAGAGCCGATCAACAGAAAATTTGTGATAGACCACGGCTAAACATGCGGCCTCCAACAGACGGTTGAAGAAACTGGTTCAAACCAGATGCTGACTTCGTCCTTAAACCGCCAGAAAAGAAGGAAGCACTTATGTGGCTCAAACACATTGTGAAGTTCACTGATGGTTATGCATCAAATATAAGTAAGGGGGTCAATCTTTCAATGGGCAAAGTGACCGGGCTCAAGAGTCATGACTATCATGTATGGATTGAGCGAATAATGCCGGTGATGGTTCGAGGCTATGTCCCCGAGCGTGTCTGGCGAGTGCTTGCGGAGCTAAGCCATTTCTTTCGCACGATATGTGCTAAAGAAGTATGTCCCGAGGTGATTGAACAATTGCATAAGAAGGCACCGGACTTGAAATGCAAGCTAGAGAAGATCTTCCCACCAGGCTTCTTTACTCCGATGACACATCTCATTTTGCACCTCGCGAAGGAGGTATTGTTGGGGGGCCCTGTGCAGAATCGTTGGCAGTACGGCCCTGAGAGACAGAACAAGCATCTCAGAAATAAATGTGGAAACAAAGCTAAGATTGAAGCTTCCATAGCTGAGGCAGTTATCCTAGAGGAGGTGTCAGACCTCAGGACATCGTACTACCCAGACCACATTCCCACTCTGCATAATAAGGTGTCTCGATACAATATAGAAGAGCCCAAGTATAAACCCAAGCTCGATCTATTCAACGGGCAATGTGGCCGGGCTGGGGGTTCGAAACCTTATAACATGCCAGAACAAGAGTGGGAGGACATCATGTTCTATGTCTTGCACAACATCAAGGAAGTCGAGGAAGAGTGGATGAGGTAATACCGCTACACCATTCCTTTATGCAATTCGTTGAGGATGAGTCTCGTTCTAACATCGATTTTCTTCTTTTAGTCAATTCCTACATGAGGAGTGGACGGGAATGATTCCTCCTACTAAAGCGGAGGCACTTACTCTTTTACGGAACGGTGCCTCTGGCAGGAAATTTTTTGTTGCTTGGTTCATGGATAAAGTAATTTTTCACATTCCCCTAGTTCAACTTCCTAGTTCAACATTTATTAGTTGATGGAACTAATGCACCCATCAATTTCAATTAAACTTGTAGGGCAAAGATCCAAACACCTCTATGGATGACGAATTGAGATGGGTTTCCATGGGTTTTAACGTTCGAGTCATGAAATGTGAAAAGTATGATGTGAATGGGTATCGCTTCCATACAGAGGATCACCAGAACAGCCGGCCTGATCCCAAAACTATAAACACAGGAGTGTACACCCCAGGAGAAAATGAAGTTGAGTACTACGGAAGGGTAGGAAAAATATATGAGCTGTCATTCGATCTTGGGGCCGAGGACCTAAATCTAGCTATGTTCAAATGCCGATGGTTCGACCCATATGAGGGGTTGAGATATACGCCTTCCCTTGGTTTGGTCGAAGTTAAACCATCCACCGTTTATGCAGGAGCTGATCTTTTTATTGCGGCTACCCAGGCCACACAAGTTTATTATCTGCCCTACCCATGCCAGAAAGAGTACCTAAAGGGTTGGGAAGTTGTGTTCAAGGTGGTGCCACATGGTAAGCTACCGGACCCGGACGATGACGATTACTTCTACATTAACCCCATGACATACGAGGGAGTGTTCTATCAAGAGCAACTTGATGATGTTGATGTGGTTCGATACAATGACGCTGATGCCTTGGGTGATGTTGATGTGGATCCAAACGACGACGATCCACGGAATGATGGCAAGACCGTTGTGAACGACCCAGACATACTTATGCTAGAGAAATTAAATGAATACGCTGAAGACGAGGAAGAGCCAGCACCTACATTAGACAACGAAGATGATATGCGTGATAGTGATGATGAGACCGGTCGAGGAAACGGTTACAACAATGATGATTCGTATGGGTTCTAGCAGATGTATGTTCCATGTCTTATTTGTATGTTCTATTAATATGTCTTTTTTTATATGGTTTATTATTATGAATGCGCCTTTTTATTCCTTTTTATTATGTCTACTCCTTCATTATTAATACACTAACTTTTTATTCTCTTTTCAATGCAGGTTCGCTAAGTATGGGAAAGGGCAAGGCCGATGGTACTGGTTTGCTAAGCAAACTCGCCGCGAAGGTTAGTCGGAGTGGTCGACCCCGTAATGTCCCGTCCCGACTACTTGACGATGAGTTCTCACAGGGAGGTCGAGGGAGAGGTGCCCCTAGAGGAGGACGTGGTGGGGGAGAGGCCCAGGGGGATGGTCTCGGGGCCAGAAACTGCGCTCTGTGACCGACATAGGGGGGTCGTCTTCGCGACCCTTCTCTAGCGAGGTAATCTCTGAGGAGGAGCAGGAGGTTGGGGAGGAGGAGGAGGAGGAACAGGAGGTTAGGGAGGAGGAGGAGCAGGAGGTTAGGGAGGAGGATGAGGATGGTGGCGAGGAGGGGGATGGTGGGGAGGAGGGGGGTGGTGGCGAGGAGGGGGATGGTGGCGAGGAGGGGGATGGTGGCGAGGAGGGGGGTGGCGGTGATGATGGTGGTGGCGGGAAGGGGGTGGCAAGCAGAAGGGTTGGCTGCGTGGTGGTGCGCGACTCCCAAAAGCTCGTGATACCGAGGAGATTAAGTGGCTCATTAAGCCCAAGGGGAAAAGGTAAGTGCCCCTTAATAATATTTTAAACACATAGCATCATTTTGATTGTACACATGCTAATATTTTCATTCTTTTGCAGTAGCTGGGAATATCCTCAAGGTGCCCGTGTTCCAAACGGCATCCTCACTATCCTGTTGAAGAAGCTTTGGCTGGGGATGTTCACTCCGGACCGAGACAACGAGGAGCACAAGATTTTGGCCACGTGCTGGGAGAACTACGAAGCGGCCTTCCACCCAACCCATGTGACGGCCGCTAAGGCCGTGATATCAAAGTTTTGGGTAAGTTCTCTTGAGAAGCACAATTCTTGAGTTACTTTCATAGTTTATCATCAAATCGTTTAACTCATGGCTTGTTCCATTCTGGTTTCATGAATGACTGTAGAAATTCTATAGAGTTCTTGAGGAGGACAAGGCCGAGGCCGATGAGTTCTTGCTGCGGGCTGCGAGGAAGTAGGCCTGTCAGTTGCAGTACGAGGTGCGCTGGGTGGCCATCTCGCATTATTATCACGAGGTATGTAACGAGAAGGTGACCAAGGATGACGTGAAGGAGCATAACCTTACCTTGACTAAGGAGCAGTACATGTTGGTAAGTATAACAGACTTTTCATTACGACGTTTGTGGTAAATTTCATTGTTTTGTGGTCACATGCCATTATACTTCTTATGTAGGTGCGTCCTGATTGGTGCTTTGGAAAGAATGATGGATGGGAGGGATTGGTGGATCTATGGGTCGGCGAGGACGCAGAGTTTGCTGCCAAGAGCAAGATAAACAAGGCTAATCGAGGTACCGACGGAACACACCGTCAGGGAAACCGAAACCACTGGCGCCACAAGAAACTTCAGGTATATCTATGTACATGAAACATTCTTGATCTTCTCTTTACCGTATGTTATTATGTATGACTAACCTCTGTTTGGCGGTGCAGGAGGAGAAATTGAAGCGGCCGCTCTCAGACATCGAGTCGTGGAGGCTCGGCCATGTGCGGCCTAATCCCAAGGCCGGTGAGAGTGAGTACTACGGCCATACCGGGGAGAACCTGACGTCATACACGAAGGAGTTTCAGAAGTGGAATCCTGGCACATCAGACCCCTTGTCTGTGGATACCGACGAGAGGGCCACCGTCAGCATAGGGCCGAAGAGTCATGGTCGGCATCCGATTTTGGATTCTGTGATCACCCCTTATGTCTCCTACAGGCGGATCCACGCTACCGATCCGAGGCCGAGCCAGCGCCCGCGCCCCAGTGCGTCCTCTACACTGTCACTCCTAGCCCAGCAGAACTCTATAAGTATTTTCCCTCTTATCTTCTTTCTTTTGACCTTTATTTTCCGCATTGCTATGTTTTATGAGTTCCATCATGTCATATTTGTAGGCCTACATGGACTTCATACGTCAGCAACTCTTCGACTGGAACGAGAGAGTTGCAGCAGCCACTGAGTACAACAGCCGCATGACGGAGCTTGTGGTTGCGTCTATGGCAACCGGGCAGATTCCTACACTGCCACCACCACCACCACCTCCTAGACCACAACTAGTGCCGCCTACGTTTGAACAATTCCTGGCAGAACACTATGGCACTCCGGTTAGTACATCACCAAACTATTCAACCACAACATACCGTTTATTCAATACAATCATATATTGCCCTCCCATGTCTTTTCAAACAAGCAGGGAACCGGTGGATCATCCGCCGGTGGTGGTGCTACTTATGGTTCCACTCCTGAGTCACAAAGCCCAGTCACTCCGGTCTGGCGAGGCGGTGGCGGTGGCGGTAGCGCTAGCGCTAGCGGTGGCGGTGGCGGTGGTGGTAGCGCTAACGGTGACGACCTCGGCTTTGGCTACCTCGGCTTTGGTGGTGGAAGTGATGGCGCTTAAGCCTTTGCCGGTGATGATGTTGTTGGCTTTGTCGAACTTGTCATTATGTTGAACTATGCCTATGTTGAACTTGTCGAACTATGCCTATGTTGAACTTGTCATTATGTTGAACTATGCCTATGTTGAACTATGTTGCCTACCTTGAACTTGTCATGCTGTGTATGCTGTGCATTTGCTGTATATGTTGTGTATATGCTGTGTATTTGAACCAAATAATTTGAAAACAATATTCTACGGTACCTATCCCGACGGCATAACGGGACGGTTGTGGTCCAGATGGCATGAGGCACCAGGTTTCGCCACGTGGCAGCTCCTAGCAGCTCTTGGTGACCCTCTACGCCGACGGTTATGCCGTCGGGATAGGTTTCTCTGTATGCCGACGGCCTAGCCGTCGGCGTAGTGGGCCACGTGGCCGCTGTGCGCAGCTCCTGGTGACCTTCTACGCCGACGGTTAGGCCGTCGGGATACAGAGAAAACTATGCCAACGGCATAACCGTCGGCGTAGAAGGTCACCGGGAGCTGCGTGGAGCGGCCACGTGGCGATGCCTGAATGGACGGCTTCGCCGTCAACGGCCGTCAGTCCCAATTCATTGCCGAGGGGGTATCTACGCCGACGGCTATATGGAAGCCGTCGGGGTACATGCCTATGCCGACGATTATTGTATGCCAACGGCCGCCCGGGGGTACGCCGATGTTCGAGTTGCCGACAGAGGTACGTCGACGGCCACCGTCGGCGTAGCCCTATGCCGACGGCTTTTGGGCCTATGCCGACGGCCTTAGGCCGTCGGGATAGGTGGTTATTCTGGTAGTGAGAGGCATGGAAACCAGTCCAACGACTGCTATGTTGCACATGTTGAGCACTAAGACAAGCCAAAAGGATGTAGTGCCATGCGTGCATAACGTGGACAGCTCCATGCATGCATCCAATGCTGAGGTAGCTATGCAGTCTAAAATGGACGCGAGGTCTAGCCTGGTGGCGGACGTACACTCAAATGCGTTACCTGTCTCTGATGATGGTCCACTTCCGGGTGTGCCGCGCTCAACGTCGCCGCCGCTGGACGCTTCGCCGTTGGCGTCACTTGCGCCGCATATGGTGTGCTCAGCGTCGGGTTCGGCGTGCGGTTCGCCGATGGCGCCCCGTGTACAACATGCAGCATCAACGCCACCCCCCTTGACTACAGTGGATGTTGCACCGTTTGGCTCGCCGCCCCCGCGATCTCCGTCAACACCAGCAACGACCGTTTGTACGGAGACACCCTTCACTCAGATGTCTGAAGGCATGGTCACACCCCCTCGACGTAGCAGCCGCCACCCCATCTCTGGTGATGGTTCTTCGTCGACTGACAAGCACTCGATGGCTAAGGCCATGCATCGACAAGCTGCGCGCAATTTGGACCCCACACCAGGTACTACAGTCAATAAATCTTTCCTTTCATTTTTGGATACCCGCATCTCATCTAGCTTAATGAATATTGGAGTGGCTATGGGAAACAACTTAGATGAGGTACGTGTTTCGGTGGGGCGCTAAAACGCATGGAGATCGACCGGTTAAAGGTTTCTCCAAAGTGTTTGAGCACTCCACCCAACCCCGACACTAAGGAGGAGGATGAGATGGATGCCACAAATGTTGGTCCGCTTATCTCCCACTTGGTTGGTGAGGTTACCGAGGTTGGATTGGATGATGCAAGACCGGGGTCCATGTTTTGTGACTTCATAGCGTCTTTGCATAAATCTAAATCTCATTCCTCTAAAAAGAAAAAAAACCGCCCAAGAAGGCGATGATTTCCAACCCGACATGAGTTTCCACATGAGAGGCATGTTTTGGAATAGCAGAGGTCTTGCAGACTTGGCTAAACATAAATACGTCGATGATTGTGTAAGAGAACATGGGCTGGATTTTGTAGCAATTTCCGAGGCTGGTAAGTGTGACTTCCGTGCGAATGTCCTAGATCACCTATCAGGTGGTTTTGACTACACATGGCATACCCTACCAGCACGTGGAAGGTCAGGAGGAATCCTTCTTGGCATACAAACCACAACCATGGATTTGTTAGCCTTTGTGAATTTCACATCAAGTTCCACCTACGAAACAGGGCAGATAATTTTACATGGAGCCTGGTTGCGCTCTATGGGGCTGCCCAAGATGACCATAAGTCCGCTTTCCTTCGGGAATTGGTCAACCTGGCTAAGGATAACCCATATCCGATGCTTATTGGAGGGGACTTTAATATCCATAGATACAAGGAAGAGAAAAATAATGACCGCTTTGATAGTCACTGGCCATTCCTGTTCAATGCTGTGATTGACAATTTGAATCTTCGGGAAGCCTGTATGTCGGGGCGGCAGTTCACCTGGGCTAATAATCGATATGTGCCGACATACGAGAAACTCGATAGGGTACTCATGGATACCGAATGGGAGTTAAAATATCCTCTGGTAACTGTGCGGGCCCTAGAGCGTATCGAGGCATTATCGGATCATGCACCCATCATTCTCGATACTAACTCTACCAGCACATCTACGCGCCGCCCTTTCAAGTTTGAATTGGGATGGTTGCATAGAGATGGCTTTGGAGATATAATCAAGAATGTGTGGGAGAGGCCCGCCATTGGTCGTACGGCTATTCAGAGATGGAAATTTAAAATTAGAGCCACAAGGCAGTATATCTCTGGATGGGCAAAACACACCAATGGTTTGTACAAAAAAGAAAAACAACGTAGAGACTCGCATCTTGTCGCAACAAGAGATTGAACTAAAAAGTCAATCCAACGAAAAGATTGCACGCCTTTTGTGAGAAGAGTAAATCAAATATTACTAACGATCCAAAGCCGACTTCATTTTGAAGGGAGAAAATAATACACGATATTTTCAATTGGTTGCCAATGGGCGACATAGGAAGAAGTGTATCTTCTCTCTTCAACAAGATGAGGGGCGGATCGAAGGACATGCGGAGCTCAAAAGTTATATCACTAAATACTACAAGTCTCTGTTCGGGCCGCCAGATGATGGGAATTTTACCCTCGATGAGACCCAAACAGATGATATTCCACAAGTCTCGGCAGAAGAAAACAATATCCTCACATCATCATTCTCGGAGGAGGAGGTGAAAGCTGCGGTGTTTCAAATGGAACATAACAAAGCTCCAGGCCCCGATGGCTTCCCCGCAGAATTCTATCAGAATTTTTGGGAAGTCATCAAGACTGACCTTTTGGAGTTGTTCAATTGTCTTCATGCCGGCCGACTTGAACTATTTAGGCTTAATTTTGGCGAGATCGTAATGTTGCAAAAAATTAAGGAGGCTGAGCGGATTCAGCAATTTCGACCCATATGTCTCCTTAATGCCAGCTTCAAGATTTTCACCAAAGTGGCCACTAATCGGCTCAACACGGTTGCAGACCATGTCGTCCGACCATCTCAAACTGCCTTCATGCAAGGAAGAAACATACTTGATGGAGTAGTGATCCTACATGAGACCGTTCACGAGATGCATCGGAAAAACATGAGTGGAGTAGTTCTCAAGATTGATTTTGAAAAGGCCTATGATAAGGTCAAATGGGGTTTCCTTTAACAGGCCCTAAGAACGAAAGGTTTCTCCGATAAATGGCGCGAGTGGATCCAAAATTTGGTTACTGGAGGTAGTGTGGCCGTCAAAGTAAATGATGACGTAGGCCATTACTTTCAAATGAAAAAGGGATTACGTCAGGGTGACTCCATGTCTCCAATGTTATTTAACATTGTTGCTGATATGTTGGCAATTCTGATTGAGCGTGCTGAGCAGGACGGTCAGATTGCAGGGGTAGTGCCACACCTCGTGGATGGTGTCCTCTCCATTTTGCAATATGCCGATGATACAATTCTTTCCATGGAACATGACCTAGACAAGGCTCGAAACCTGAAACTCTTGCTGTCGGCGTTTGAGCAAATGTCAGGGCTTAAAATTAACTTCCATAAAAGTGAATTGTTCTTCTTTGGAGAAGCCAGTGAGGCGGTGGCTGATTATGCTGACCTGTTTGGTTGTGCGCAAGGCCATTTCCTGATTAAATATTTGGGAATTCCGATTCATTATCGCCGTCTCACTAATGCGGTGTGGAAACATGTAGAGGAGCATTTAGAGAAACGACTGAGTAGTTGGAACGGCAAGTGGCTATCTGTTGGAGGACGCCTGTTCTTGATCAACTCGGTTCTCACAAACATGGTTCTCTATATGCTTTCTTTTTTCCAACTCCCAAAAGGGGTCTTGCAAAGACTGGATTATTTTAGATCCATATTCTTTTGGCAAGGAGACAATGAAAAGAAAAAATACAGACTGGCAAAATGGAGCATGGTTTGTAGGCCTAAAGACCAAGGGGGTCTTGGCATTCATGACCTGCAGGTCAAAAATGATGCATTACTTAGTAAATGGTTGTTCAGACTTCTTACTAAGGATGGCGTTTGGCAAACCCTGCTGCGCAACAAGTATCTATGTCAAAAAGCTGTGTCTCAGGCATACTGGAAACCTGGTGACTCACACTTTTGGGCAGGTCTAATGGCGGCAAAGAAACATCTTTTTCGCTTTGGATCTTTCGCGATAAAAGATGGGTCTGAGATTCGTTTCTGGGAAGACAACTGGCTAGGCAATGCGAGTCTCCGAGAACAATATCCAGCTTTGTACCGGATCATTCTTGATAAAAATGAAACTCTTGCGCATGTGCTAAGTTCCTCTCCACCTGATATTTCTTTCAGGCGGGGGCAAAATCTTTTGTCCTGATTGGATACAATAAACCTAACACAAGGACAAGATGTGTTTCGCTGGAACCTCACTACATTTGGGTCCTTCATGATTGACTCTATGTATCGTGCGCTCATGCATTCACAAGTCCCAATGGATAATAATAAGAAAATTTGGAGATTGAAGGTTCCACTAAAAGTTAAGATTTTCATGTGGTACCTTAGAAAGGGAGTGGTTCTAACAAAAGATAACCTCGCCCAGTCGCAACTGGCAAGGAAGCAAGAGGTGTAGCTTTTGTACTCATGATGAGACAATCAGACACCTCTTTTTCCAGTGCAAATTTGCGCGTTCTACATGGTCAATCATCCAAATAGCGTCTAATCTTTATCTGCCCACAAGTGTTGCCAATATTTTTGGCCATTGGTTGGATGGTATTACCTATAGTTTCAAAACACTAATAAGGGTGGGAGCGTATGCCTTATTATGGTCGCTTTGGCTATGTAGAAATGATCTGATTTTTAATGACAAAAAATCTTCTCCGTTGCAGGTTATTTTACGTTGTATGCAATTGCTTCGTACGTGGTCTATGCTTCATCGTACGGAGTTCCAACCGCTATTCAAGGCGGTGTGTATGCAATTGGAGCGAGTGGCTATGGAGGTTTTTTCCCAACATGGGTGGGAGCATAACTTCCGTATCGGCCCATCACCTCCTCCGACATAGGCATAGTGATGGTACTATTTGACTCTACTAGTGCCAATATGTCAACTTTGAATTTTCTTTCAGACTGTTTGTGTGACACCCTGGTTTTTAACAATATTTTTTTTCAAAACCATTTGGATTTTATTTGCAAACTTGGATGATTATCAAACTTGTTCCAGTTGATTTGGATCTATGAATCTTTGAACCTTTTCTCCAGTAACCCAAAACCTTCCTAATTTTGCCAAAACCTTTCTTCATCACTCCTGGATTAGTTTCCCATATTCAATCTTTTCCAATAAACCCTTTTATTTCTTTGGGAAATTATGTCACCACTATGGGTTGTGAAGCAACCAATAGTTTGGATGATCAAATAATTCCCAAACTTTTCCCCCACCTTCTTATCATCATATGATTCCATAATCTCCAAAAATATTCTATTGACCCATGGAAAGTTTTTGCCAGAATAATTATTTTGTTTCTGACCATAATCTGTCCATTGTGAAGCAACCCCATTTTTCCTACCTCAGAAAATTCCCAATAAATTTCTCAAGCTCCTAGGGATCCTATCTAGCTCCAATATCCAAAAACATCATCTGGTCCAGTACAAATTTTGAGCAGCAGGACTCTGGCAAGATTCTGCTTGTCTCAAACCATTGTGAAGGAAGCACCAGTTAGAGATGGTTTCATGACATGAAACTTTTGCAGCATCTTCTATATTCCAAATAACCCCTCTACACCAAGTTTCATCATCAGGAGACCATCTATGTGAGTGCCACAAGCAGATCAATATTCTGGACCAGAATGGTGGTTTTCAAAGCAACCATCCTCATTTCTTTCTCAAACTTTCTTAAACTTTGCCAGTCTGTAGTCCCTCCAGCCTAGATAACCCTAGACATCTCCATTGGTCCCATCTCCATTTTATTTTCTCTCCAGAACTTCCTCAAGTTGCTGATAGTGAGCTGTTGGTGATGATACCTCTCATCTCAGTGGCTTATTGGGCAAGCTAGTGCCACTAGTGGACTGTAGTACGCGTGAACGATGCTCCAGACAAGGTGTGGCAGGCTAGCGCGCGCCACGGGTGCCTGTGCACGCGGTGACCGCGTAGCCAGCCTGCCAAAACCGTGCTCTGGGCGCCGCCAGGCTCGGGTCTCGTCGGAGCGAGATGCCCGCGTCGCCATACCCCGTCTGCTAGTGCCGACCGGCTCCCCGACAGCCACCTAGACCCTCCAGACCCTTCCCCCTCGCCGGAGAAGCCCTCGCCGGCTGCCACCGCAGCACCGCACTGTGAGACCCGTGCGGGCACAGTGGCATTCCCGCCGTCGTCTTCCCCTTGAGCCGTCCCTTCGCGCATTGAATGTCCCTGCCTTCTCCCGTCCCTTCGACCCGCCTCGCGACGGCCAGCTCGCCGTCCTTACTCCAGTGGCGTAGCCACGTCGCCGCCGTTCCAGAGAGGTCGCCGCCCGCGCTCCCTGGCTATGAATAGCCTCGCCGGCCTCTCCGAGCTCATCATCCCTCTCCCTCCTCCTCTAATCGGCTCCGCCAAGCAAGAGCCAAGGCCGAGAGGCCCTCTGGCCTCGAGCTTCGCCGGAGTTGCTCCACCGCCCTAGCTCTGTCGACCGCCTCCTTCACCCCCTTCCTAGCCCTCCTGAGCCCTCCATTGAGACCAGTAGGTCTCCCTGGTCTTCCTAGAGCTCTCTCCCGATCAGATTGCTGTCGGATTGGAGCTCTCCGACGATCACCGAACGCTGCCGCCACCGGAGAAGAAGGGGACGACGCCATCCATCCATCCCCGGAGGAGCTGCGGGTACGTGCATGTTCGTCTCTGAGCGCCCGATCCGTTCCCCTCAACTCCGAGCGCCGCCGCCGTCTCTGTCGCCGGCGACCGTCGCCGGAGCCCCGCCCTGCCTCTGTTCCTCTCTCCCTCTCTCTGTTTTTAAAGGGCCGACCCCACCCGTCAGCGGCTCAGCCCGCGCACGCGCGAAGGGGTAAGTGGAAGCGTATTCTGAAAATACGCTTTCGACGTGGCCCGCTGGAGATTTTCTGATTTTCTGTTTAAATTCATTTTAAATCAGAATTTTGACCAGACTTTGACCCTAGATAACTTTTTATCCATAGCTCCAATTCAATTGATTCTTTTTGCACTGAGTTGGTATTGAGCCCCTTTATTTGCTGACAAATTTTGGTATTTTTCCTATACCCACAGAATGTCTGATTAATAAAAATGCTTTATGTGACATTTTCAATTGTATTTTGAAAATACTTTCAGAGGGAGATTTTGGTGCCTTTGAAGATCAAGAGTGTTTGAACCACCCAACAGAGCAAGGCAAGCCATGATACCCATTTCATGCATGCATTTCTATAGCATTGCATCTTTATATGCATTATGTTGATCATAGATAAATCATAACAATATTAAATACCTAAGCATGGTGATGAATTACTATGTTTGCAAGATGAATTTAGTCAGTTGATCTTGAGTCACCTGTCCGGACATACTCGTGCAACCACATTTGCCGGTATGGGACGGCCTTGACTTGGCTTGACTGCGTGATCTTTCACCGGTACCTCCAAAGAAGGAGGGTTATGCGCGCGTGCTACCCTGATCAGGTAGGCGGCGATAACCCTATGAGCCCAGTTGTTGTTGGTTTGTGCCGGCATCCCCGTTTGGGACAGTTTAGTCCCCGTTTGGGACAGTGTAGTCCCCGTTTGGGACTATTTAGTTTGGCCACGACGGTGGCAGGTGTCATGAGGACACAGGGGCCACCCAGGGCAAGCCTCCGGGGGAGGATGAGTGCCGGTGGTACGATGAAAGAGTCACGAGTCAGGCAGGTTTTGTTGAAGCAACGCTGGTCCACCCGAATGGGACCACGAGGCCAGGCGCTTCATGGTGTGGGTAAAGTGCGCAACCTCTGCAGAGTGAAAAATCTATTCGAATAGCCGAGTCCACGGTATTGGACAGCCCGTTCAGACCTCACTAGGTGATCAATCATATTAATGATAGTAATGATGGAAGAAGTCGTCTTGTGTTCGGAAGTACTCGATGGTTATGAGTATTCCGAGGGTTGTGGAACAACCCGGAAGAGAGTAAGTTGATAATCGGTTACCGTAAGTGAATTACTTCGGTGTTATCATGTTGATCGCCATGCTATTGTTTGCTGCATTATTTGGTTGTCGTGAGCTTGCGAGTACATTCCAAGTACTTACCTGGCGTATCATGCCAGATGTAGGAGAAGCCGAGGACGGAGGTCCTGATGGTTCGTGCTACGATAACTAGGATGTGTCCACAACAGTGTTCCTGTGGATGGAGTTGCACTATGTTCCGCTACGCCGTAGAAATCCTAAGTATTCCGAGGCCCTACTATGTGACATAAATAATGTAGATACTGTCATAGCACCGAGGGTGCCTTTGGCCTCGTCATCATTGTAAAATATGCGCTTGTACTCGACTCCTATCAATAAAATTCAGTTCTGTTCTGTACGAAGTTGTTGTGTGTTTCCAGAAGACATGATCTTTGGGTTGGAAACACTGGTAATCCGGTTCTCTGAGCCGGGGTGCCACAGTTTGTGTTTGCCTGTGTGCATCCTATCTATGCAGATGTCGGGTGTTGCTCATCATGACTTGTATCCTCTTGATGCTATGTTTTGAGTTAATAAAAGCGTCCTTTATCAAAAAAAAGAAAAAATCATGGTTCTCATAATCCAAGTATCCGTAGCGGAAGGCAGACACACGAACCAAGGACAAAAAGATGAAGAGAGCAAAATCACCTCATCCACATGCGGAGGAGGAGCCTCTCGCCAGTCGCCACCTCACAATGTCCCCAAAACTTCTTCCCAGTTATCCTATGGCAGAGGCAGACAAATCCTATCCTCCTCCCTCACACCCTACACCATTCACATCTTTTTCCCTCTCTTCTCTCCGGGACAGTAGCACAGGAACCAGCTTCTTTTTTCTCTTTGTTTCTCCCTCTGTCTCCGTGACCAACAATGGCCTTGGAGACATGCCTCAGAGGCTGGGCCCTGCACGCGCCCCAGACCGGCATCAGGGAAAGGCTTAGCAGCGGCAGCTACGCGCCATCCAGGCCAAGGACCACCGCCCCCGCCGTCGTCTCGCCGTCCCCGTACCCGTTCGCTCTGGTGGCGGCACGGCGGCCGTCTCGCTTCGTCTGCAAGTGCAAGAACGTAGTCGACGAAGGTACATCGCTATCCTTACCCCTCCCTCTAGGCTCGATGAAAAATAAAGGAGCGGATGCTGAGAATAGTGTCTTAATAATGGCGCATGCAGTGATTGTGGCGGACGAGAAGAATTGGGACAACATGGTGATCGCGTGCGAGTCGCCGGTGCTGGTGGAGTTCTGGGCGCCGTGGTGCGGGCCGTGCCGGATGATTGCGCCGGTGATCGACGAACTGGCAAAGGACTACGTGGGGAAGATAAAGTGCTGCAAGGTGAACACGGACGACTGCCCAAATATCGCATCCACCTACGGCATCCGGAGCATCCCCACCGTGCTGATGTTCAAGGACGGCGAGAAGAAGGAGAGCGTCATCGGCGCCGTCCCGAAGACCACCCTCTGCACCATCATCGACAAGTACATCGGCAGCTAATTAATTATTCTTAATTAGCGATTAATCGAGGACGCACACACCATTTCTGTTCTGTTCGTCAGACAGCATATATGTATGTATATGATGCACGTATACGATCCACCGATCAGTTGTGAGTTACTACTCTTAATTCAGATGCATATCAAAACTGATTTATTTGGGCGCACGTGAGTATACATGCATGTTCGTAAATCTGTCTTGACATACTTTGTATAGCAAAGGAAAAAAAGATTGTGATGTACTCCCTCTGTCTCAAAATAAGTGTCGAAAATTTAATACTAAGTTAGTACAAATATAATACTAAGGCAGCGACACTTATTTTGGAACGGAGGGAGTATATATTAGCCCATAATTCTTTTTTCGACCGCAAAACATGGAACAATAGTTTTACGGTAATTTTCATGAAAAGAAAACAATAGCATGATACAAGGGAAAAAAAATGAAAACGAAAGGCCTAAAAGGGAGTTAGTTGTGACACCTTGGTTTTCACAACTTATGTTTTCAAAAACCTATTTGAATTTTGTTTCGAATTTGCATTGGATTGTCAAGTGAATTGCTCCATGGACTTAATTGCTCCAAATGACTCAAAGCTTTCAAACACTTTCTCAAGTTATGTCATTTCCATTCTAGCCCAACCCCAATTTTTATTGCAACTAATATTCCTTTTTCTATTAAAGGAATAATCCTTTTTGCCATGGGTTGCGAAGCAACCTATATTTTTGCCTTGTAATAAATTCCAAAAAAAAATTAATAAATTCTTTGACCTATCTAAACCTTGAATATGTAAAAATAATTAAGATTCCATGCTCATGCTGAGCACATCATCCAACTCTTGCTTCCGGTCATATTGTTCAGTTTGCGAAGCAACCATATCTTATATTGCTTCATAATTACTGAATTTTTCTGAGATCATTCTCACACCTATATGACTTCCATCCAAAAAATTTGACATCAATTCATCAAGCCAATATTTCTCAATAATTTTCGCTAGATTATGTCCATTAGGGATCACTGTGAAAGAAGTACCATTTATACTTACTCAAATGGTAGGAACTTTTTACAGCGTCTCCCTATCTCCAATTTATCCCTCTCCACCAAATTTCAGCCAAATACATCAAGCCATGTGAGCCCAGCTTCTAAAACCTGTTTATGGACCAACTTGACAGTTGTAAAGGAACTACATTCAAACCGTCTCCAAATGGGCTGAAATTTTTCCAGGAGATGCACCTTCCTAGTTCATTCAAGCAAACTAAATTTCATCACCAAACTCAAAGCCATTTTACCCAAGCCACTTGCAACAGTTTCTGCCCCAAAACTATTATTGATGAGATTGATCATCTCAGGCTACCCCTAGCCATGCTAGTGACCCAGAGAGGCTACCAAGGAGTAGGCCGGCACTAAGAACAAGGCTTGACAGGCCAGGTCGCACCGCGTGCGGAAGTGCACGTGGTGACCATGCGATCGACATGGCCAAAACGACGCTCTGGCCGTCTGACCTTCCCGGGTCTCGTCGGAGCAGGCTGTCTGATGAGGACATCCCTACTAATGTTACACCCACATCCCCACCAGCTACACATATTGGACCAGTTACTAGAGCCCGCGCACGCCAACTAAATTATCAGGTACTTTCGTTTCTTGGAAATCCTTCTAATGTTCATGAACATATGATGCTGCCTAAATTAGATACTTTTGTTTTACTTATGAATGAAGGACCTAGCATGGACAAGAAGAACGGCCATTGAAGCGGGATCAAGCATGGAGAAGAAGGTGCGCACGCGGGATGGAACAATGGAGTTTCCAGTGGTGATTTTCGGACTTTGAAGCCACCATAAGGAGAGTATGAAGGCTTGGACGAGATATACAAGATGCCACTTCATAAATTTCGTCCATAGGCTAATATAGGTGCTGCGTCACCTTATTTTTGGGCCAGGCCCATGTAATTTCGAAATACCACTTATTAGGCTATTTGTAGAGTCCGTATGTGTGGGGAAACGGAGTTAGGGTTGGTTTCGGACCCCTCCTGCAAGGGGTCACGAAATTCCCCCTCTATTCCCTCATATATACAACCCTTATGGCGCCGTTTAGACTTGGGTTTTGTTTAGATTAAAAAGTTTGCCATAGCTGCAACTTCACGTTCTTCGTTTGTGTTCCACGACTAGACAAAGGTGTCACATAACCCCACTTTCATCAATAAAGATTTCCTCTTATATTCGCAATATCCAGATTGCAATCTTAGTTTCTTGCTTGTTCTTCGTTTGCGTGCAGGAAACAGACCCTCATGGTCAGTTTGATCATGCTCCGGCGTGGTCAATAACCTCTTGAAGTTGGTTTAGCGATTGCTAAGGCGCGACGTCCTCGCACGTTCGTAGTCGGATCGTCAAAGTCGACTCTACCATAAACGATAGCCACATCTAATCGAAAGACAGGGACAACTTCACCTCTATCAAGTGGTATCAGATTTCTAGGTTGCTCGGTGAGATTTTACCAGTTTTTCGTAGTTAGATCGCATCTTTTTTTCATACCTATAGTCCACGAAAAAGCCACAAAATGTTTTTAGGGTTAGTTCATCATATCCGAACCAGTGTTAGCCTTTGCATAATCTTTTCAGTGTTTTCGCTTTGTTGATGGTTGCATCGTCGTGTCAAGTTGCTGGTCTTAGGGTTTAGTCCTTTAAAGTTTCGAGTTCTGTTCACAAGTTGTCACGCCGCCACCGCACCATCATCACTGCTGCCGTATACCATCACCCACCATCGTTGTCATCCTTGCCATATATCACCACCCCATATCCGCCACCAATCCGAGTCCATCACATATTAGGTTTGCTTTCGAATTTCCTTTGTCTTCAGTTTCGGGTTTCCTTGCCTGAGTAGGTTTCGATTTTTTTTCCCCGAATCGCTTTTTGGAGCGTTTTGAGACACTCGCCATCATAGTGATTTTTGTCGCAATTCTTGGTCGTCGCAGCCCCAATCGCTCCACGAAAAAAAATAGTCAAAAAATTTTCGTGCCTATCCTGTTTTTAGACCTTCGGAAGAGTTTTGAGACACTCGCCATTATAGTGATTTTCTGAGCAAAAAAAAAGAGCGCAAAGAAAAAAAGAGGCGCCAAAAAAAGGAAAAAAAAGTTCAGAGTGGGCTCTTCCCTTGATTACGTGTAGCATCGTGATTTTGTTGGTGTTCTAGGCTCGCGTCTCTAGCACGGTCTAGCCTAGGACCAGCACAGTACCGTCGTTGAGCATTTATTCAGCTTTGCATCTCTGAATTGATTATTGCTGACCCCTTTTACTACCATATATAAGCCATCCCAACTACACATACATATATGTCGTGTGTTGACACCACCTGGCAAACGCTCCATCCAAGCTTTGAGAGTTTTTGACTACAACGGTTGCCGATCACCGCCTGCTGCTAGGTAAGAACTGGTAAGAATCTGAGATTTGCTTGACGGATTTGTGACACCACCACCACTCCCTAGTAGTCTGTAGGTTCATATTCTTGTGTGTTCCTATTGCTGCTAACCATGACAGGATCATAAGCCGGCGAGATCAACTGGGACGGCATGACGAACAAGGAGCTCCATGATAAATTTCAGCAAATGATGGCTGACCAGGTACAAGACGTCGTGACCAGCCTTGGAGAGGCCATGGAGAAGCTAGGTGCTTTAGAGAAGACATTCGACACCAAGCTGGACGCTAAGTTCAATGAGGTGCTTGCACGTCTACCACCATCAATTGTACCTGTCGTACCTACGCAACAACAACACCAACAACACCCGAATTTCACGGGACGAGCGCGACGTGTGCCTACGACCAAGGCCAATATTCTGGTGCCATTGATACTGCTGCTACTGCTCAAGCTTCTGTGGCTGCTGCTGCTGCTACTATCGTTGAGCAGAATGAAGATTATGATGGTGATCATGACGATGAGGGAGAGGTTGCTCCAGATCAGCCCTAGGGGCAACCGCCACCACAAGCACCGGGTCATCCACATGGTTATATTCGCAACGGTAGGGCTCCACCCCCCCTCAGGTACGAGATCATGACCATCTCCCTAAACTTAAATTGAATATTCCGACATTTGAGGGTAGATATGTTCCCGATATATATCTTACTTGCGAGTTGGAAACCGAACAATGTTTTACATGCTTACAATTTCCTGAGGATAGACGTGTTGTTGCTGCTGTTTGTGCATTCACTAGTTTTGCTTGTGTTTGGTGGTCTGAACATTGTAGAATACATCATGATAATATCCCTACTACTTGGGCTGCTTTGAAAACTGCTATGCGTAATCGTTGGGTTCCACCATATTATCAACGTGAATTGCTTCAAAATTGGCAGCGTTTAAGACAAGGAAAAAATTCTGTAGAGGAATATTATGAGGAATTACAAACTGGCATGATTAGATGTGGTATTGTTGAGGAGAATGATGCTATGCTTGCATGTTTTATGGTTGGATTAAATAAAGAGATTCAGACTATTCTCGAGTATAAGGAGTATAACACTATCACTCGTTTATTCCATCTTGCTTGCAAAGCTGAACGTGAAGTGCAGGATTGACAGGAAATGGTGACAGCTAATTTTTCTGCAGGTCGAGCTTCGTCATGGACACCACGTACATCATCTACTTCCACACGTCCTACTACAACACCACTTCCTTCAGCCGCTAACTCCATCAAAGATACAAGGAAATAGGCACCGCCACCAGCCACCAGCAAGGGCACACCTGTGGGGCCTGCACAGAGCTCTTCTTCATCCATAGCATCTATAGGGCAAACACATGAGGTTATCTGTCGTCATTGCTAGGGTGGAGGTCACTATGCGAGAGAATGTCCTTCCAAGCGTGTGATAAGTGTTACTAAGGATGGCGGATATGCATCTGCTAGTGATTATGATGAGGAGACTTTGGCTCTTATTGCCAATGAAGAACAGGGTGCCCAGGATACTGAAGAGGAGACACACTACATGGCTGCTGACTATGTTGACAGGTATGAAAGTTTAGTTGCTCAACGTGTTCTGAGTGTGCAGGTTACACAGGCTGAGCAAAATCAAAGGCACAACTTGTTCCATACAAAGGGAGTTGTGAAGGAGTGTTCTGTTCGCGTCATCATCAATGGAGGGAGTTGCAACAACTTGGCTAGCATGAAGATGGTGGAGAAGCTCTATCTAACCACCAGACCATATCCTCATCCTTATTACATCCAATGGTTCAACAACAGTGGCAAGGTTAAGGTAACACGTACTGTTCGTGTGCACTTTAGCATTGCTACATATTCTGATTATGTTGATTGTGATGTGGTACCCATGCAAGCATACTCCGTTTTACTTGGTAGACCATGGCAATTTTATAAAAATTCTGTACACCATGGTAGGACGAATCAGTATACTCTTGTTCATAAAGATAAAAATATAACTTTGCTTCCTATGTCTCCTGAACATATTATGAAAGATGACATTGCTAGAGCTAGTAAAGCAAAACAGAAGCAAAATGAGAGTGAAAATCAGATTGTGGCAAAGGAATTTGAGCAACATAATAAGCCTAATAAACAATCATCTAGTGTTACATCTGAAATAAAACTGAAGAGTGGTTGTTTACTTGCCACTAAATCTAATATTATTGATTTGGATGTTACTACATCTGTTTGCTATGATTTTGTATGCAAAGAGGTATTATTTTCATTCGAGGACATGCCTCCCTCTTTGCCTCCTGCTGTCACTAACATTTTGCAGGAGTTCGCTGACGTCTTTCCACAAGACGTGCCACCAGGATTACCACCTATTCGAGGGATTGAGCATCAGATTGACTTAATTCCCAGTGCTTCGCTACCCAACCGTGCACCATACCGTACCAATCCAGAGGAGACAAAGGAGATTATGCGTCAAGTACAGGAGCTGCTCGACAAAGGTTATATACGCGAATCTCTTAGTCCTTGTGTTGTTCCTATTATTCTAGTACCGAAAAAGGATGGTACATCGCGCATGTGTGTTGATTGTAGAGGCATTAATAATATTACTATTCATTATCGTCATCCTATTCCTAGGCTAGATGATATGCTTGATGAATTAAGTGGCTCTACAATTTTCTACAAAGTTGATTTGCGTAGTGGATACCATGAAATCGTATGAAATTGTGAGATGAATGGAAAACAACATTTAAAACTAAGTTTGAATTATATGAGTGGTTAGTCATGCATTTTGGGTTAACTAATGCACCTAGTACTTTCATGAGATTAATGAACAAGGTTTTACGTGCTTTCATTGGACGATTTGTGGTAGTCTATTTTGATGATATATTGATTTATAGTAGATCTTTGGAGGAACATTTGGAACATTTACATGCTGTTTTTATTGCTCTACGTGATGCATGTTTGTTTGGTAACCTTGGGAAGTGCACTTTTTGCACCGACCGAATATCTTTTCCTGGCTATGTTCTTACTCCACAGGGAATTGAAGTTGATAAAGCCAAGACTGAAGCTACTGGGAGTTGGCCGCAGCCCAAAACGGTCACACAAGCGAGGAGTTTTCTTGGCCTCGCTGGTTTCTATAGGCGTTTTGTGAGGGATTTCAGCACCATTGCGGCACCTCTAAATGAGCTTACAAAGAAGGATGTGCCTTTTGTTTGGGGTACCGCACAGGAAGAAGCCTTTACGGTATTGAAAGATAAGTTAACACATGCTCCATTACTCCAACTTCCTGATTTTAATAAGACTTTTGAGATTGAATGTGATGCTAGTGGAATTGGATTAGGAGGTGTGTTATTACAAGATGGTAAACCTGTTGCATACTTTTTTGAAAAATTGAGTGGGCCTAGTCTGAATTATCTACTTATGATAAGTAATTATATGCTCTTGTTTGGACTTTGGAAACATGGCAACATTATTTATGGCCCAAAGAATTTGTTATACATTTTGACCATGAATCTTTGAAACATGTTAAAAGTCAAGCAAAACTGAACCGTAGTCATGCTAAATGGGTTGAATTCATTGAGACTTTCCCTTATGTCATTAAACACAAGAAGGGTAAAGAAAATGTTATTGTTGATGCATTGTCTCGTCGTTATACTATGCTTTCACAACTTGAATTTAAAATATTTGGTTTGGAGACCATCAAAGATCAATATGTGCATGATGCTGAATTTAAAGATGTGTTGGAGAATTGTAAAGAAGGGAGAACATGGAACAAGTTCGTCATTAATGATGGATTTGTGTTTCGTGCTAACAAGCTATGCATTCTAGCTAGCTCCGTTTGTCTTTTGTTGTTGCAGGAGGTGCATGGAGGAGGATTAATGGGACACTTTGGCATGAAGAAGACGGAGGACACACTTGCTACACATTTCTTTTGGCCAAAGATGAGATGGGATGTTGAGCGTTTTGTTGCTCGCTGCCCTACATGTCAAAAACCTAAGTCACGACTCAATCCTCATGGTTTATATATGCCTTTGCCTGTACCTAGTGTTCCTTGGGAAGATATATCTATGGACTTTATTTTCGGTTTACCTCGAACAAAGAAGGGGAGGGATATCATATTTGTTGTCGTGGATAGATTTTCGAAAATGGCACACTTTATACCATGTCATAAAAGTGATGATGCTGCTAATGTTGCTGATTTGTTCTTTCATGAAATTATTCGCTTGCATGGTGTGCCAAATACAATTGTTTCAGATGGTGATGCTAAATTTCTTAGCCACCTTTGGAGATGATTATGGGCTAAGTTAGGGACTAAACTGCTTTTTAGTACTACATGTCACCCCCAAACTGATGGAAAAACTGAAGTAGTGAATAGATCATTGTCTACTATGCTTAGGGCTGTTTTGAAGAATAACCTAAAAATGTGGGAAGAATGCTTGCCTCATTTTGAATTTGCTTATAATCGTTCACTGCATTCTACTACTAAGATGTGCCCTTTTGAAGTTGTATATGGTTTCTTACCTCGTGCACGTATTGATTTGTTGCCTCTTCCATCTTCGGAGAAGGTTAATTTTGATGGTAAAGAACGTGCTGAATTGATATTAAAGATGCATGAGTTAACTAAGGAGAACATTGAGCGTATGAATGCTAAATATAAACTTGCTGGAGATAAGGGTAAAAAACATGTTGTCTTTGCACCTGGAGATCTTGTTTGGTTACATTTGCGTAAGGATAGGTTTCGTGATTTGCGCAAGTCAAAGCTAGTGCCACGTGCTGATGGTCCTTTTAAGGTGTTAGAGAAAATAAATGATAATGCATATATACTTGAGCTGCCTACAGATTTTAGGGTTAGTCCCACTTTTAACAGTGCAGATTTGAAGCCTTATTTGGGTGAGGATAATGAGATTCCGTCGAGGACGACTTCAGTTCAAGAAGGGGAGGATGATGAGGACATCCCTACTAATGTTACACCCACATCCCCACCAGCTACACATATTGGACCAGTTACTAGAGCTCGCGCATGCCAACTAAATTATCAGGTACTTTCGTTTCTTGGAAATCCTTCTAATGTTCATGAACATATGATGCTGCCTAAATTATATACTTTTGTTTTTCTTATGAATGAAGGACATAGCATGGACAAGAAGGATCGCCATTGGAGTGGGATCAAGCATGGAGAAGAAGTTGCGCGCGCGGGAAGGAACAATGGAGTTTCCAGTGGTGATTTTCGCACTTGGAAGCCACCATAAGTAGAGTATGAAGGCTTGGACGAAATATACAAGATGCCACTTCATAAATTACGCCCATAGGCTAATATAGGTGCCGCGTCACCTTTTTTTTGGGCCAGGCCCATGTAATTTCGAAATACCACTTATTTGGCAATTTTTAGAGTCCGTATGTGTGGGGAAACGGAGTTAGGGTTGGTTTCGGACCCCTCCTCCAAGGGGTCACGAAATACCCCCTCTATTCCCCCATATATACAGCCCTTAGGGCGCCGTTTAGACTTGGGTTTTGTTTAGATTAAAAAGTTTGCTATAGCTGCAACTTCGCGTTCTTCGTTTGTGTTCCACGGCCAGACAAAGGTGTCACAGAACCCCACTTTCATCAATAAAGATTTCCTCTTATATTCGCAATATCCAGATTGCAATCTTAGTTTCTTGCTTGTTCTTCGTTTGCGTGCAGGAAACCGACCCTCATGGTCAGGTTGATCATGCTCCGGCGTGGTCAATAACCTCTTGGAGTTGGTTTAGCGATTGCTAAGGCGCGGCGTCCTCGCACGTTCGTAGTCGGATCGTCAAAGTCGACTCTACCATAAACTATAGCCACATCTCATCGAAAGACAGGCACAACTTCGCCTCTATCACTGCCCGCGTTGTTGTACTGTTTCCTGGTGTGCCAACGGCCTCCCCACCTCACGCATGCTCCCTCCAGACCTTTGTTCCCCTCCGCCAGCTAGAT
Source organism: Elymus sibiricus (assembly GCA_039707655.1). NCBI lineage: Eukaryota > Viridiplantae > Streptophyta > Magnoliopsida > Poales > Poaceae > Elymus > Elymus sibiricus. The sequence goes on along the minus strand of CM077671.1, from coordinate 153,115,976 downwards.
CCACTGCTCCCGGCCACCGAGCGCCACAAGCCGAACAATCCGTCACAGTCACCGCTGTTGTCTGCACCCCCATCAATGCCCAGGTCCCGTCCCGTCTCTCCTGCTCGCTCCCATCACCTCCTTACATGCCTTGGTGGCCAATGTAGCGCCCAACACACACCCTCGAGCTCGTCCGCATCTTCATGGCGGTTTTCGGCCACAACTGTTCTCCTTCATCTCCGGCTCAGAGCTCCACCACTCGGCCACCACCACCTTGAGCTCTCCCTAGTCCACCCCTGGTCAAATGAATCCCACCCCTGAGCTCTGAGAAGTCCATTGATCCTCCCCAACCTCTTCCCTTCTTAGATTCTTGCTGGAATCAGCGGCTCTGGCCACGCTCGAAGATCACCTCCGCCAAAGAAGAAGGGCGCCGCGCCATCCATTCACCGTTCGTTGAGCTGCGGGTACCTACGAGTCCGCCGTGGAGCGCTCGTTCCATTCCCGTTGTCGCCCAACTCCTTCGTAGCCACTACGCCGGACCGCCACCAGTGAGTTCGTCCGCCTGTGTTTCCCCTTCTCTCTCTTCAACATGCAAGGCCGGCCCCACCCGCCAGCAAGACAGAGTCGTCCCGAACAATTTATAAGTAGAGCCGTATTCTTAGTTTACGCCTTCGACGCGGCCCTCGTTGGGAATTTCTGAAATTCTGTTTTAATTTCATTTTAATTATCAGTTTGACCCCAACTTTGACCAACTCTGATTTTTAAACTACAAGTCCAAATGAGCTCATTCTTTTTGCAACATTTTTCTTCTGACCTCCTTTATTTATTTGCAAAGTTTGATATTTTCTGATATGTCTAGAATTTCTAGATAGAGAAAAATGCTTTATGTTTTTTTACAAATGCTTTTAATTTTTTTCTAGAGGATTTAATTCATGTGAATACCATGAGTATTCAAACACTCCCTTGGAGCAAGGCAAGCCACAACTCTCATTTGCATTATTGCAATGCCATTCTTAAATATAATAAAACTTGATTTATTCGAATTACTTGATGATATAATTTATTCATGGATATACTTGGACTGTTATTGGATTTGCTACTGCCATGTTAATGCTTGGATTACACATGACTAGTAGTTTACATGATCTACTTCCATTTTACTATTGGATATGTAGGATAGTTTGCTATGATGGCATGATGCTCATAGTTGATGTTATGCTTATGGAGTTAACAGAAATGATATGGCTGTATTATCCATTGGATTAATTAGTTGGACCTTGATATGACTTGGATCATTGGTTGACAAGTGATATTGGAGGAATAGTTATGACATATATAACCTTGGGGATATAATTCTGTCATTCGTTAATCAAGTGCCACTAAACCGAACTTACCGATTGCAGCCACATATGCCTTTTATGGGAAGGACTTAACTTGGTCTATCGTCATGGCCTTCTACCAGTACCACCAAACAGGGAAGGTTATGTTTGCGTGCTACCCTGATCAGGTAGGCAGTGATAACCTTCTGATCCTGACCTATTTGGCCATGGGTCCCCGTTTGGGACAGTTATCGTGTCCTCGGTTGGGAAAGAGTAGCCACGAGGTGGTAGGTGTGAGGAGTGACACAAGGGACACCCAGAACATGGCCCGAGGGGGGGGGGGCTATGTCAGTGGTACCACAGTGCCACAGACTAGACAAGTTTTGTTGGACGGATGTCCATAGTGTGGGTAAAGTGCGCAACCTATGCAGAGTGTAAAATCTAATTCGAATAGCCGAATCCATGGTATTGGACACAGTTCATACTAAGTCATAGTGTTTAATCAACACAAGTGATGGAATGACTGATTTTAATGATGGAAGAACTCGTCACAGAGTTGGTTAAGAACAGTTTGGCAGAAAGCCAGTAATGATCATTGGATGATCATGAGGTGATCACGGGTTGATCAGTAGGAAAAGTCGATTGACTGGATAGTCAATAGTAAGATTGTCCATGTGGCCTTAAACAATGGTTATCATTATGACTAGTTTTACAACAACATACTCACTATATTGTTGCACACTCATAATACTTGCTCGTAACTTAACCTGTCATTGCTATGTTATTATTTTTCCTTGATGCTTTTGGTTGTTATGAGCTTGCGAGTACATTCAAAGTACTCACTTGGCGTGTCATGCCAGATTGCAGGTGATGCCGTTATTGATTGCTTGTCGAGGATCCTGAGTTTGCAAGCCAGGATGTGTCCCCACCAGTGTCCCTTTGGAGTAGAGGCCATCGCCATCGCCGCCGTTCCGCAGCTAGAAGTTATTCTGCTACTACGAGTTGTTCAGCTGCCAGCATTGAGCTACCTTAGTAGGCGCAGTGTCACTGTGCCCCGGTAACCTTGTAATATCAGAACCCTTATACCCTTATTATTTGTAATTAATAGATGTTCTATTATGTGCCAAGCAGTGTCATGTTCCAGAAGACATGATCTCTGGGCTGGAACACGGGCGTTCCAGTTTCTTTGAGCCAGGGGGGCACATTAGTGAATAGCCAATGCCTGCTACAGGGAAGAAAAACATGTTTAAAATATTACTATATGTCCATTGCTGAGGTAATATCTCCACGCCTGAATTGATTGTTGTTGGGCTCTAAAAATTCTGCCATTTCTTTGGGCCCAAACATTCCAACAATCTAACATCACAATTTCCACATAGAAGTTTTTTAGCATTTGCTCAGCCGCATGTAGAGTCTCATCATAAACTAATGCACCTCTTTTTTTGGTGAGGTATCAAGGAATTCTAGCATTCTTGAACAAAGTTACAGTCCCCAAAAAGGTGCACTGTGGTCTCTTGAGCATTCTGATAGCAGTTGAGGCAGAAAGGACTATCCAAGTGCATTCCCTTTCTCTTGAGAAGTGCTCTAGTATTAATTCTTCAGTGAGCTATTAGCCAAAAAAACCTTATGTTTGAGCCTGCTAGAGCTGCTCCAAATTTGCTTGAAGATAGGATGTCCTCCACATCTCCCATCAGGTGCTTGGACATTTGTATGGAAGAATATGATTTGCCTGACCATTGCAAACCCATTTGTCTTTCCCATTATTGAGCTCTAGAATGAGTTCTCCAAGTTGATTGAATTGGCTGAATGCTTGAGTGGATAGTGGCATATGAAAGTGTTCAGTCTAGTATTCAAAAGCACAAAACCTTTGAAGATATAGGGTGTCATCAATAGCATAAGACTGCAGTTCCGGAAATTTATGTTGAAGTGGTTCTCCATCCCACTTGTCTTCCGGGAAGAGAGTGGCTTCCCCAGATATGACAATGCAAGAGCTAGCCTTTTTTAATTCATTTAATAATACTAAGCGTTCTTTCCACAAGAATGATCCTTCCAATTTGTCATAGGGAATGCTTGTTTGGTAGTATCTTTCCCAAATGAGCTTGATTCAGGGTATCTCTTCTTTGTATAGAAACGTAAACAAGTTCTTCAGTAATAAAGCTTTGTTCTGAACAACAATGTCATGGATTTCAAGACCCCCTTGCTGCTTTGGCTTGGAAACTTTTTCCAGGCAATTAGAGTTGTGCCTCTATCTTCCATTCCATATTTTCTCGACATAAAATTTCTTTGATCTTTGTTGAGTTATTCAATTACTCTAGCTGGAAGTGCCAAGGTGCACATAAAGAAGGTTGGCAAATAGGAGAAAACTGATTTAATCAGCAAGAGTCTGCAATCATAAGATAGCCAAGTGGACCATCCGAAGTGTCTCCTTTCAATTGTTTGCATGATTGGGTTGAAATCCTCAACTCTTGGTTTGCAGGTGCTCATAGGAAGGCCCAAGTAGGTGAAAGAGATGCTTGCTTTTTTGCATCCCATGAGAGCAAGCAATGTGGGTAAATGAAAGTCAAGCATATTGCTAGGTATAGGAATAGATTTATTAGTCTACTCTTAGAACAATGAATTCATCATAATGCATAATAAGATTTCACACGAATAGTGTAATCAACATATTGAATCACTGGAAATTGAGGGAATGCCTGACTGATATTAGGTGGTGGATGATCTTGTGTTGCATTTCTTCATTTAGAATGGATTCAAACTGATCAGCTAGAAGAACAAAGAGAAGTGGGGATAGAGAGTCCCCTTGCATCGCCCCTCTTTTGCAGTGGAATATTTTGCCTCGAACACCATTTTGGAGGACAGATGAAGTGCCTGAGGGGAAAACCATGTCCATCCATTTGATCTACTTTTATCCAAACCCTCTAGCATGTAGAATTTCAATGATTGCCTTATGCTCAATAATATCAAATGCCTTTTGAAAGTCAAGTTTGAGCACAAAAATTGGTTTTCTAGAGTGATGACATCGATGCAAGTACTCAAAAGTTTGAGCTAGGCAATCCTGAATAGTTCTTTGTCTGATGAAGCCATAATGTTTTGCATGAATATTTTTTAAAATCACATATTAAAGCCTGTTAGCTAATAGTTTTGTGATGATCTTAATGGTCCAGTTTAGTAAAGAGATGGGCATTATCTTGTTGAAGACGACGGTGATAAAAGTAGCAACGTCCTAGAAATCTTTAAGTAAACTTATAGAATTCAAGGGCAATAATGTCCCAACATGCTTTAATAAAGTATCCATTAAATCCATCAGGCCCTGGAGCTTTATCAGAAGGGAGATGTTTAACAACCTCATCAATTTCCTTTTTGAGAAATGTACTTCAAGTACACTACTGGAATCAGCTTCTTTGCCATCTGCCATCTCTTTGCCGTCTGCTGGCAGATGGCAAACAGGTTGTTTGCCGTCTGCTTTGGCAAAGCAGACGGCAAAGATCTGGCTGATGGCAAAGAGGGTCTTTGCCATCTGGACTTCTTTTCCGTCTGCTGGCAGACGGCAAAGAATTCTTTGCCGTCTGCCAGCAGATGGCAAAGACCAAAGTGGGCCCCACGGGGCACGGCACTGGCTAGGTCAAGCTCTTTGCCATCTGCCACTTCTTTGCCGTCTGCTGGCAGACGACAAAGAACTCTTTGCCGTCTGCCAGCAGACGGCAAAGAGGTGAGGGTGGGGCCCACAATATCACGGCGGGGGCGGGCTAACGGTTGCCGTCTTTGCCGTCTGCTGGCAGACGGCAAAGAATTCTTTGCCGTCTGCCAGCAGACGGCAAAGAAATGAACTTAACTTTCGGCCCCGCGCCCCGCGCCTCTCTCTCTCTCTCACATCTCTCTCTCCCTCTCTCTCTCAGCGCCGCCGCCCCACCCTCCCGCCGCCGCACCCTCCCCGCAGCCCTCCTACACCACCGCCCCCTCCCCGCGGCCCTTCTTCACCACCGCCGGAGCCAGGCCGCGGCGCCGCCTGCCCCCTCCCCGCGGCCCTCCTCCACCACCTCGGCCCCGTCGCCCCCGCCTCCCCCTGCCCCGCCGCTCCGCCGCGTCGGGTCGCCGCCGAGCAGGCACCCCCGACGACCCAGCTCCGCCCCTCCCCCTCCGCCGCCCCGCGCCGCCGCCTCGACCCCCCCTCCGGTGAGCTCCACCCTCCCCCCTTTTTATGTTTTTTTTTCTGTTTTTATTAGTTCATATTAGTTAGTTTATATTAGTTAGTTATTAGTTCATATTAGTTAGTATATATTAGGTAGAAAAAACTTAGAGGGAAAAAAGAAGAAGAAGAAGAAGAAAAAAAGTGGAGAGGAGGAGAAGAAGAAGAGGAAAAAAGGAAAGGAAGAAGAAGAAGAGGAGGAGGAGGAGAAGAAAAAAGAAGAAGAGGAAGAAGAAGAAGAAAAAAGAGGAGAGGAGGAGAAGAAGAAGAGGAAAAAGGAAAGGAGGAAGAAGAAGAAGAAGAAGGAACAAAAAGGAAGAAAATGAAGAAAAGGAAGAAGAGGAAGAAGAAGAAAAGAAAAAAAGAGGAAAAACCCCGATCCCGATCCCGACCCCGACCCGACACCCCGACCCCGACACGGCACCCCGACCCCGACCCCGACCCGACCCCGACCCCGACCCCGACACGGCACCCCGACCCCGACACGGCACCCCGACCCCGACCCCGACCCGACACCCCGACCCCGACACGGCACCCCGACCCCGACACCCCGACACCCCTGACACCCCGACACCACGACACCCAGACACGACACCCCCGACACCCCGACCCCGACACGACACCCCGACACCCCGACCCCGACACGACACCCCGACACCACGACACCACGACACCCCGACACCCCGACCCCGACCCGGCACCCCGACCGCGACACCCCGACCACGACACGGCACCCCGACCCCGACACCCCGACACCCCTGACACCCCGACACCACGACACCCAGACACGACACCCCCGACACCCCGACACCCCGACCCCGACACGACACCCCGACCCCGACATGACACCCCGACACCACGACACCCCGACACCCTGACACGACACCCCCGACCCCCGACACCTCTTCGGCCTCCTGTTGACCGAAAGGGTGCTCTTCGGCCTTCCAGAGGCCGACGGGGTCATATATGTGTGAATTATGAGTTAGGTCATATAATTTCCGATTTTGTTATGAAAAACATCATATATATTTGTGTTGATCGGGTGGATTTAAATGTGCAGTTGTTTCGTCGCTGTGAGGGTTTGGTGTTCGACGACCTCCCCGTGCGTTCGACGAGCTCCGCCCCTGCGTTCGTGGGTGAGCACAAATGACATCTCCTCCTCCCCCTTCATTTGCTCTGTTCCGGTCTTCGTGCCGATGAAACTTGCTAGCTGTAGGTAGATTGAATCATCAGTATGCGTGACGACTATGCGTCTCCCGTTCGAAAGGGTTACATCTATAAATATGCATGCATTTGCATATTTATAACCGTGATTCTTTCGAATTGTCCAACGTTATCCATGGACAGCCCGAGTATGTGTAGATTGGGTTCGTTTTCCCATATGCTCTGCTCCGGATCCGATGCAGAATTTTGCCAGTGCCTCCCTGTTGTTCTCCGGGTACACATCCTCTCTGCTTATTGCCGAGACGTGTATCAGGAGAACAGCGGGGAGGTGCTGCCGAAATTTTGCGTCGGATCCGGAGCAGAGCATGGGAAAACGAACCCAATCTACACATACTCGGGTGGGATTAGGACCTATCTTTACCTACTAGCGTCTAGGTTGCATGGACGTAATAAATCTGACAAACTCTATTAACTGATGAATGTGGTTTGCTGAATTATGTATATATTTCTTGTGTGTTTAGTAGGTAGGCAAGATGAGTGATCATGCTTGGATGTACACCGGTCACCCTAGTCAGAAAGAAATGACCATTGAATGGTTAACAAAAACCAAGGGGTTTCTGAGCGCCGCATTTGCAAATGGCCAGGAAATAACCTGGTGCCCCTGTGTCCGGTGCAACAACCATAAAAAGTGGACACGGGATGAAATGGGTAAACACTTGCAGAAGTGGGGTTTTACGACTGATTATACGGTGTGGAGATTTCATGGTGAGTCTGCCCAACGTGCCAGAGCTGAGGTGGTTCGTCGTCGCACCGACGAGCATGGTACCGGGATCGAAGACATGGTGCAAGACTTTGATGATGCTCGGGATTCGGACGATGAGATGGAGGAATCTGCAAAGGCCTTCTATGAAATGTTGGAGTCTTCAAAACGTCCTCTCCACGAGCACACTGAGCTTTGTCAGCTGGATGCCATCGCGCAAGTAATGGCTCTCAAGGCTCAGTTCAACCTGGGCAGAGAATGCTACGACGCGATGATGACGATATTTGGACGCTTTCTACCCAAAGGCCATGTATTGCCAGCAAACCTGTACCAGTCGGACAAAATCCTACGTGCGCTTAAGATGCCCTATGAGAAGATAGATGCCTGTGAGAATGGATGTGCCTTATTTAGGCTTGAGTATGCGGGCGTCAACTATTGTCCCATTTGCAAGTCTTCCAGGTATGTTGTGGTAGACAACGGTATGGGTGAGAAGAGTCAGACCAAAATCCCAGTTAATGTTCTTCGGTATATGCCAATCATACCAAGACTTCAACGTCTTTTCATGGTCGAAGAGACGGCCAGACAGATGACGTGGCATAAATTGGGCAAAAGAACCGAACTAGATGCAGATGGGAATCCGATGTTGGGACACACTTCAGACGCTTTTGCGTGGAAGCACTTCGATGCTTTACATAAGGACAAAGCGGTAGATCCAAGGCATCCTCGAGTCGCCATCAGCACGGATGTGTTCCAAGTGTTTGGTATGACGGCAACCCAATACAGTTGCTGGCCTGTATTTGTCATTCCACTCAATCTCCCCCCCGGAGAGATTATGAAAAGAAAGAACATTTTCTTGACGTTGATAATTCCAGGGCCCAACTATCCGGGGAAGAATATGAATGTGTACATGCAGGCGCTTAAGGATGAATTGCAAGAAGCTTGGGATAATGGGATCAAGACATATGACGCCGCTACAAAACAAAACTTCAAAATGCATGTGTGGTACATGTACTCGACGCATGACTTGCCGGCGTATGCGCTATTCGTTGGCTGGTGTGTGCATGGAAGGTTCCCGTGCCCCACATGCAAGGCAGCTCTTCAGTTCCGTTGGCTGCAGTCGGGTCGCAAGTATTCTTGCTTCGACTTGCATAGACAGTTCCTGGATCCTGGCCATAAGTTCAGAAAAGACAAGAAAAATTTCATGAAAGGTAGAGTTGTCAAAAACTCTGCACCACCTGCATTGACAGGCCAACAGGCCCTGGATCAGTTAAACGCTCTCGAGCCTAATCCAGAGCGTCCAGGATATTTCAAAGGGTATAATTCGGAACACGCCTGGACTCACAAGATATGCTTGTGGGATCTGCCTTACTTTAAAGACCTCATTTGCCCACACAACATCGACGTGATGCACACTGAAAACAATATCGCCGAGGCCCTTTTTGGTACATTGTTCGGCATAGAGGGGAAGTCAAAGGATAACCCTAAGGCTAGAGTCGATCAAGAGGCTCTATGTGATAGACCGTTACAAAACATGCGACAACCGAAAGGAAAGAAGAACTGGAGGAAGCCAAAGGCATGGTTCAATCTTGGAAGGCCAGCTATGAGGGAAATGATCTTGTGGGTGAAAATGCAGTTGATGTTCCCCGATGGGTATGCAACGAATCTAAAGAGGGGAGCGAGTCTTGACAAATTGAAAATATTTGGTATGAAGAGTCATGATTGGCACATATGGCTTGAGCGGGTAATGCCAGTGATGTTGCGTGGCTTTATCCCTGAGGATGAATGGCTAGTACTGGCAGAGCTGAGCTATTTCTTCCGTGCTCTTTGTGCGAAAGAACTATCGCCTGACGTGCTAGACGAACTGGAAGAGTTGGCGCCGGAGTTGATCTGCAAGTTAGAAAAGATCTTTCCACCGGGATTCTTTAATCCAATGCAGCATTTGATTTTGCATCTCCCGACCGAGGCAAGATTGGGGGGGCCCGTGCAAAATCGTTGGTGCTTCGCAACTGAGAGGATGCAGAAGACGCTTCGAGCAAAATGTAAAAATAAACGTAGAATTGAAGCATCGATGGCCGAGGCATTCATTACTGAGGAGGCCGCAAACTTCGTGACAGCACACTACAAAGCCAAGAATCGTCATTTGCATAATCCGAAGCCTCGGTACAATGATGGCGACCATGAAAAAGGTCGATCCAACCTCAGCCTATTCAAAGGGAACCTCGCACCAGCCGGTGCTTCGAAAGCAATACCGTTGGATGTCGAAGAATGGCGGACCATTTCGTTGTATATCTTCAACAACCTAACAGAAGTGCGGCCGTACATCGAGTAAGTTCTCGGTACATTGTTTCACAACTTCTAATTCCTTTGAAATGCTCTTATTCCCGGATATGTGATACAGTCGATACGTCACCAAATTATCGGATGGAGCGGTGATCCAAAAGGATTCCATCGAAGAGTATGAGCTTCTGGCAAAGCATGGAGGAGGCTATCCCGGTTTCATCTCTTGGTTCAAACAAACGGTAATTTCCATTAGACCATTTCATTTCTTCGTCTAGTTTGCGGCTAATGCAACAATCCTTTCGTATTAAACTTGTAGGCTAATGCAGAGTCTATGGACTCCGAATTGAGACAAGTCGCAAATGGTTTTGACTATAAGGTCCGTTCATTTGACAAATACGACATCAACGGGTATCGCTTTCGTACTTTTGGCAAATAGCTATCTATGGCCGACCGAAAGTCTACAAATTGTTGTGTCTCCGCTGTCGGCGAAGGAGGGGTCGAGTATTATGGAAGAGTTGAAGCAATTTATGAACTTACATTCTTTGGTGAAAACCCACCAAACGTCGTAGTCTTCAAATGTTATTGGTTCCAGCCAAAGGAGACTAGAAGGACTCATGAACATATAGGGCTAGTGGAAATCAAACAAAGCACCCATTTAGATGTTCCCGATGTCTATATTACGGCTCAACAGGCGACCCAAGTTTTCTATCTACCGTGGGCCTGCCAAACTGATCCAAATCTGAATGGTTGGGATGTCGTTTATGATGTGCCACCACATTTTAGACCACCTCTCCTCAATGAAGATGATTATGACCCTCACATTAACCCAGACACATATGAAGGAGAATTCTTCCAAGAAACACGTGTTTCCAAAAAACGTTTCAAGAACCGCTCTACTTCACCCCAGAACATTGAGGTAGACAGCGACAGTGAATCCGACTTCACCCCTGAGCCGGAACAAGATGAGACGGAAGAAGAAGAGGTTACTGGTGCGGATGACCTGTCAATGCTTGACCGATTACATAAAGGAGGCCTTCCACATGTTGATGCATTTATTGATGATGCTGATGAGCACGTCATTACTGATAGTGATGATGATTCCGCATTTATTGATCCCGGAGCATATATAGACGATGAAGATTAATATTAGTAATGTCAGGTATTCAATTATTATTATGTACATATATATTATTAATTAGTTCATGTTATTAGGTATTCAACAAAATGACATTGACTTAGCTTATTTTCCTCGAAAATGACATAATAACCTTACTTAGCTCCAAACTGACATACTTTACCTAGGATAGCTATAAAATGACCTATACTTAGCATTTTTCCTCCTAAATGACTTAATATGCTTAGTTAGCTAAAAAATGGCATAACTACCTAGGATAGCTCCAAAATGACCTATACTTAGCTTCTTTAGTTCATTTATGACATACTTAGCATACTTAGGTAAAAAATGGCATGATAATCTTGGTTTAGCTCCAAAATGACATTGACTTAGCTTATTTTCCTCCAAAATGACAAAATAACCTTACCTACCTCCAAAATGACCGATTTTAACTAGGATAGCTCTAAAATGACCTACACTTGCCATTTTTTTGTATGATTGTATGATTTATATAGTTACTTGTATAATTTTCTTACTTTGTATGATTGTTTCTTATACATAGTGCCATGATCTTGAAATCCGTCCCCGTCGGCCCTCGCCCGCTTTATGATTTGGATGTGGTAAATTCTCTTTTATAACTATTTGTTGCATTTCGCATTTATGACAATTATGGCCATCAAGTTGACATAGAGATATTTTAATCTAGGAGGTATGTGAACCGGAATTTGCAACCGACCCTCTTGTCGAGAAGTTAAATTTAGTTGAAAAAGAAAATGAGTATTTGAAAGAAAAAATTAAAAGAATTGAAAAAGAGAAGATGACATTGGAGTTGTATGTTGCCGATGTCGTCGATGATCACAAGATGAAGATGAATGCAATGCGCTTGAAGATGGATGCAATGCGCTTGAAGATTAAGAAGATTAGAAAATATGCCATTGATAATGAGGCTTGGTATCATTATGCTGTTGGATCAATTGTTACCTTAGTTGCGATCTTCATCGCATTTGTTGTGATGAGGGTACGTTTTCTCTATACTTAGCTTATTTTCCTCCTAAATGGCATAATTACCTAAGTTAGATAAAAAATGAGCTATACTTACGTAAGTTCGCTCAAAAATGGCATCATCCTTGAAAATGACATAATAACCTTACTAAGCTCCAAAATGACCTATTTACCTAGCTTAGCTCTAAAATGACCTACACTTAGCATTTTTTCCTAGCTTAGCTAAAAAATGGCATTTTTACCTACCTTAGTTAGAAGAAGAAGAAGATAAAGAAGAGGAGAGGAGAAAAAGAAAGAGAAGAAAAAATCTTCTTCTTCTTCTTCTTCTTCTTCTTCTGGTCTTCTTCTTCTTCTTCTTCTTCTTCTTCTTCTAGCTAGTCTTCTTCTTCTAGTCTTCTTCTTCTTCTTCTAAATTTCTTCTTTCCCAATTTGCAGATTTGCTTTCGATGAGGAAGCTTGCGTTGATGGAGTCTACTCTTCTTCTTGTGCTTCCTTTTTGTTTTGATTTTGTAGGATGAACAATGTGAAACTTGCTACCTATATATGTATGTATGGATGAAACTATATGGACCTTTTGCTTAATTGTTGGATATGTTGGACTTTTCATTTGGTGTATATATGTGTTGGATGATCATATCCATATGGCAGGGATATGTTGGCTATATGTACTTGTTGAAATATTTTGAAATGAATATATATATATATCTGTGAAATTGATTGAATTTAAGAAGAAAAAAAACAGTGGCAATATAGCCACTTTGCCGTCTTCTAGCAGACGGCAAAGAGGTTTGCCGTCAGCTAGCAGACGGCACAGAGGCCACGTGGCAGCAGCCTGTGCAACCTGGGCTGGCCTATTTGGCCTCTTTGCCGTCTGCTGGCAGACGGCGAAGACCTTTGCTTCTTTGCTGTCTGCTGGCAGACGGCAAAGAGCTTGCGCTGGCCCAACTGACGCCTGACGTCAGCTGCAGCTCTTTGCCGTCTGCTGGCAGATGGCAAAGAGCGCCGTTAGCCCCCTAACGGGGCTGGCACCTTTTGTCTGCCGTCCAGGGTCTTTGCCGTCTGCCGGCAGACGGCAAAGGGGCCTTTGCCGTTAGCTGTTCGCCCGGACTGTTGGCCGTCTGCTGGCAGACGGCAAAGGCTTTGCCGTCCGCCAGGAATGCCTTTGCCGTCTGGTATGGCAGACGGCAAAGAAGCTGATTCCAGTAGTGGTACTTCTAGTCCGTTTAACCTTTGAATGAGAGAGGTGAAGTCCAGTATATTACTGGTGTGGGAAAACTATCCTAGCCTATATTTAAATGCTTTCCAAAGAATATCAGCCTTGGTGAAGTGTTCAATGTGCTCATTGCCCAAATTATCTTGCAACATCTGGATGTAATTATGCATGTATTTAATAGTTGCCTTGGCTTGAAAATAGTTTGATTTCTCATCTCCAAACTTCACCCATCTAATTGTGGCTCTCTCTCTCCAATAGATCCTCTGAAATGAGAGAGTCTTGAGTAAAAGATCCTTGAAGTTTTGATGTTCTAGCAAAAAAATCAAACTTGAAACATTGTGCCTTGGGAATGCTGTGTCACTAGTGATGACACAAGGAGTATGATTTGACACTGATTTGTATAAAGAAGGATGAAGGTGTTGGAATAGTTGGAGGAACACCATTCAGAAGTAAATACCCAATCACCCTTCTCCAATAAAGGTGCTTCCTCCATATTACTCCAGGTGTAGGTCCTACCTTTAAGTGAAATTTCGAAGTGATCACATCATTGAACTGCATCATTTGGTTCATGTAACCATTTCCAGTTTTGCCTAATACAATTAAAATCTCTAGCAATAATCCAATCAGTGTCATATGACATATGGATGTTTTTAACAATCCAAAAAACTATTTCTTCCTTCACTGTCACATGGACCATAAATGTTAATTAAAATCAAAGAGCAACAAGTATGAGCAAATGTGAATCTGATTGACAGGCAACAAGCATTTCTGAAGAGAGACTCCCCGTGGAATATATTGTCATTCTAAGGCACTAACAGTCCTCCAGAAGCTCCCCTAGAGGGACTGAAATCAAATTTATTTATTCACACAGGTAAAAGTTTTTGAGGTAAGTGCTATCAAAGGATTCTCCTTTTGTTTCATGTAAACAAAACACCGAGCAACCCGATTCGTTAATTTTATTAGAAATGGCAAGCCAATTATTGTTGGAGTTAATGCCCCTCACATTCCAATTTATATCTTCCGGGATCTATGTATTGAGAATGACAAATTTTCAGAGCACAAGACATCATAAGGAACCCGCCAGATTCAGGCACAACATGGCATTTAGATATCTTACACACTAACAATTCTAGTAGCTCAAAATAGGGCAGAGTACAAGAAACGTCTCATCGGTAAGAAAATCACAAAGAGATGTCCTTTTATTAACCCAACGACTCCTCTACATATTCATGTAGATCATTTGTCCATGCTTCACTTCTAGTCCCTCCAGGAAGGATGCTTCACTCCGTTATTAGACTTTTATTTGTGAATTTTTTTTCTCAGTGCAGACTTTGGGATGAATCTTGTAGTAAGAGGAATTCAAAATTTTAACCAGCTTACTATTATAAAGAGGGTTTTTCGCAAGGCAAGCCATACAGTTACCTTTCTAACAAGCTTTTTTCATGAAACCTTTATTAAGATTTTGCGATCTTGCAATTCTTCTTACCCCAGATTTCACCAATGCTGCCCTATCCTTTCTTTTCCCCTTGTGGTGCAAAGCACTGGTGGAAGAGGCAACCTTCCCAGGGACACATTCCTTTGTAGAGATGTAATTTTGAGGGGTGGACAAACAAGAGGTATCCCCCTCAAAACTTGATGCCTAAAGACATAGAGGAGCCATATCAATAGGGAAAGTGTTAGAAATAAATATATTCAGATATTCCTTACAGTTAGATCCATCTTTGATGATTTGCCGCATTGGATATTTGAGGAACATTTTTGTAGAGTCATATTTTTCAGGAGTATGAAGGGTACCACAAATAAAAATTTCCTAGTCAGTGGGTACCTATATGGATGCGTCAGCTTCAGTCCGAGAGTCAAAATCTTGCTTCCAAGAAAGCATACTTTCTTGACCAATGGTTTCCATGTCATGATTATCTACAGAATAATCAACATCAATAGGTTCAGGCATGTATTTCCTTTGATAGGAAAACCTGGTGGAGTTGAGCTTGCAGAAGTTTCAGATAGTTGAAGAGCTGGAATGCTCACTAGAAAATGTGAGCTATTCTCTGACAAAAACTCTGGTGACGAATAAAGAACCGTGACCTAAGATCATTAATTGTGATGGTAACTGTCACTAGAATATTTTTCTCCCACGTCAGCGTCCTCACCAACTTTGATGACTTTCTGGCCTCATTTTAGGTGACGGTTTTAGTTCGATGCTAAATTGGTCTATTTTTTGGGTCATTGAAAAGATGACACATAATTTATTTGGGCGACGCCTCTATGAATGATTCGAGGAGAGTAACAAAAGAAGGGCACGTGATTGCATCTTTAGAATTTCATGTTGTCAAACTGTGCATCCAAGAGGCGTGTGTGCATACGTGTCTGCAACCAGCCTAGAGGTGTGATCAAATGCCGCGTCAGAGTTTCTGACCGGAATACGTCTTTTTACCCACCGTCGTTGCCCGCCATGGTAGTCTATGATTACTCGAGGCGTGAGAGAAGGACGTGATAGCCTTTGACTGTCCTTCGACATCTCGCCTGCTGCCTATCCAACTACCTCTAGTTAATGGCAGGCTCAACCATGACACCCTATATGATAGCAGCAAGAGTTTTGTAACACCCCAAAAATTTAATCATGTTTTATTAGTCAAAATTTCGCCATGAATAATTATTTTTCAATTTTCTGGATTTTCTATTGATTTCAAAGCCACTCCTTTTCTCTAAATTACGAAATTCTTTCCTCTTATCTGAAACTTCTGAATAATGTTGTGGGACTTGGATGTTTTATTAAAACATTTTATTCCATTCAGTAAAATCAGTGGAATTATTTTTATAATAACTTGCCAAGTTTTAATTCTTTTAATAGCATTTTCATTCTTTTAAAGGCCTAAGTTGCACTACAACCACTTCATAAATTCAATTATTAATTCCACAAAAAATTGTAGATGACATGTGATGTCCTTGGATCACTTTTATGCAAAAAATCAACTTGGTGTTTTGGCAAATTTGAGCAAATCATCCTCATTTGCATTCTACTCCAGTTTGGCAGTTTGTACTGCAACCATATTTTAGTTTGCTCTAGTGACCTTGGAATTTTTCCTGCTTGTAGTTATCGATACCAAACCCTTAAGTCCAAGAGATCAGCTTCATTAGGATGTTTTAACCACATGCAATAATGCCCCATAGTTTCTGTCCAAAACCAAAGATTTGCAAAACTTGCACTAGCCAGTTTTTGCTTTTGTCAAAATAACCTTGCCATCATGTTGTGCAACTAAGGAGACCACAACCTGGTAATTTTGGTGGCCAGAGAAGTCCCATAGGTGGCCTTGGCATTTTGTCAAACACCTTTAGAGCATGGCCAGAATTGGCACGGTGCTAAGATTGCATTAGGATCTTACTTAACTAGCCAAAAAAGCATGTCCCTTAGCTTCCCTGTACCCAGTATCATAGGCCTGTTAAGTCTCATTGGAATTAGAGAGGTTTTGCTCGCACTGACAGTTTGTCGAACACCTGGCACGCGTGTCCAGAGCGCGGCCAGAGCGCACATTTTGCACGCGCGCGCAACCGAGCCGCTGCACCGTCCTAGCCGCGCCCCTGGCTCTTCCCCTCCCACAGGGCCATGACCCCGTCCCCTCTGAGCCGCTAGCGCCGCCCCGACTGCAACCTCCCGCCTCGCAGCGCCGCCGCCAGAGCCCTCTTGGCGGCATGCCTGCGGCCTTGACCGCCTCTGCCATGGCCGGCGCTGTCCAACCGCTCTTTGCTCGCCAGCTGCCCCCTTCTACAGCCCCCGCTCATCCTGTAGCCTCTTGTGTGCCCTAGAGCCCCGCCACGTTGC
Organism: Elymus sibiricus; assembly: GCA_039707655.1. Classification (NCBI taxonomy): domain Eukaryota; kingdom Viridiplantae; phylum Streptophyta; class Magnoliopsida; order Poales; family Poaceae; genus Elymus; species Elymus sibiricus. The sequence continues at coordinate 153,099,139 of CM077671.1, read as the reverse complement.
CCCCTGCAACAATGGCGACGAACCGCCATAGCCGCCGCTGTTCTTATCCTCGGGAGCTCACGGAACCGACCTCGCCGGCTATAAAAAGGATCCCAGAGCGCTTCCATCCATCCAGACCTCCCCTCCTAACCCCTATGTGAAGCACCTGCAGAACCAGAGCAACTGGAGATGGCCGTCTTCCCCGTCTCCGGCCAAGCCACCTGCCGCCTCAGCTCGGTCAAATTCGAGCAAGCCAGCACCTCCCCCGAGCCAGTAGCGTCGCCATTAGTTTCCCATGCTCCCGCGGTGCTGTTCCCGCATCCAATTTGTTCCGGGACCAACGGAGCGTGATTTTCCTCTGTTGCCCGACGCCGGCGTCCGCCGGAGACCCAGTCGCCGGCAACTCTGTCTGCCTCCGTGCCCCTGGCGACCACCGGGAGGACCGCCCTAGAGCCGTTGATCCATCCCCACCCTTGGAACCCCGTGGAGAGCCGCCGTTCGTCGGCGGCAATCGCCGAAGCCCTACCTCATTCTGTCTGGAGGAGGGAGGAGCCCGCGCGGACCGGTCAAACCTGACCAGTGGGCCAGGCGGGCCCACTGTCAGCGACCCCCATGTCGCAGTGCTGTCTTAAGTGAAGACGTATCACCCAGAGTACGTATTCCTTTTCTGAAAGGGTACTCCGAATCGAACCGTTTTCTTTTATAAGTTTCTTTTAAAAACAGTTTTGACCTTAAGTTTGACTACTTCGAACTTTTTAACTAAAACTCCAATGGACCTGATTCTTTTTTTGTTGCTTCCCAAATTCCACCTAGTTTATTTTAAGATTTATTTCAAAAATATTTAAGACAACTTTTTGTACTATTTTTCAGTTGCGTGTTGATTCGAATATTTTCAAAAATAGGAATTGGAGAGAGGAGTAAACTTTCTAAAGTTTTGGAGTGCACCCTACACCTCTACACATTGAAGGCAAGCATTCTGAACCTTGGTATAGTATTTGTTGTGTGATGTTTGATGTGTAGAATAAAACTACAACATAAGTAAACATGAAGCACGCGTTATTTCATGTAAAGGTGTGATCATGCTTTCAAATGCATGATGAGGATTTCTTGCTAATGAACTTGAGATGCATGTGGCAGTAGTCACCACCTCGTACCACTTAAGCCTACCGGAAGGGATCCGGGATAAGTCTCTATCTCGGGTGGACACGAGCTTGGTGCTGACATCTTGTTGGAGCGAGAACGGTCAGTGAGGCATGATGGGATGTGATGAGTGGTGATTCTATTTGGAATTGTGAAAAATATTTGTTGTGCTAATCATGCAGGGAACATTTAAACCTCCTGAGTCGACCATAGATCGAGTCTTGTTCCAGTAACCCCCATACTTGTTTCGTACTACCACTTGTCCCTGCCGCAGGTAGGGTGCGGTTCAGTAAATCGTCAACCCCTTTCTTGGCACACACCGTACAGAGAGGCCACAGTGGAAGATACCGGAGGCATCTGGTAGGTATGCCACTTGGTCCGGGGGCATGGGTGTTCCGGTGGGTCCGAGGGGGTCGCTCCCCTGTTTTGCGCGCGGTATGAATTTTGTGATCCCATGCTAATCGAGGTTGTAGCCTCCCCACTTAGAGTTTTGCTTAGCGAGTGTCGTGGGTGATTCCAGGCACCGGTAAGTTAAGCTGGGGTGTGCGGGTCAGGTGTGTTTTCCATTCAAAGACCGTAAGCGGAATTAGTCCCGGTAGACTAAAGGAATCCGTTACTCATGGGTAAAGAGTGCACCCTCTGCAAAGTTTATATCTATTCGAATAGCCGTGTCCGCGGTTAAGGACTACAGTCTGGGATGGGTCGAGTGTCGGTCTTAGTGTTGGTCTTTGGAGGAATTCTTCTAAACCTGAATATTGATCATGAAGTGCGACAAGTGATATTGATGATTATTATTGTTATGGACTAACCATTTTTATTATGTGAATTGTGGAGTATCACCTGGGATGGTTCTACCTCCTGGATACTTATTGTTATTATTTTATAAGCCCTTTATGCGGCGTCACTCAGACGCCCGACTGCGGCACAAATGTTATTTACTTTCTTTATAAGCCCTTTATGTGGTGTCGCTCAAACACCCGACTGTGGCATGCATGTTGTTTACTTTATATATAAGCCCTTTATGTGGCGTCGCACAGACGCCCGACTGCGGCATGCCTTTTATTTATTTCCTTCATAAGCCCTTTCTGTGGCGTCGCTCAGACGCCCGACTGAGGCATGTTTCATATTCTTAACATTTCGAGGCGTCACATCAAACACCCGATTGGCATAATTTATTTTTATTCCCTAAATGCTTATTTATCTTTTATATGAATGACCTGCTTGCTTGCATCATGAATTCTATTTTGTGACTGATTGGATGATCGTAAATTATTTCAGTGTTTGATTATCACATGCTATATTATATCTGTGTTCATGATGTTTGAGAGTACATTCAAAGTACTCACTGGCTTGTCCCTGACTATTGTCTTGGCCAGATTTCTTGCTTGGAGAGGAGCGCAATGACGACAGTCCCGGAACCTAGGCAACGAAGATAGCAGCCATGCGAAGATAGGAATTATCCAGGTCAGCTGTTTCTGTGGGAAATGGAGTCCCATAGACGCTGATGATCCGCAAACCGCTTCCGCCATCAACCACTAGAAACTTTTGTTGTACTCATAGACCATCATGGTCTTGTACTTCAGATTTTATATTTTTCTTGGAATTTTTGTATCAAGAATGTGCCTCACCAGCTAACTGTAATCCTGGGGTTGATGAGCACAAGGACCATTTGCTGGGAAATTAATATCCTTGAAAACCGGTCCTCACAACCTTGGTATCAGAGCCATGCTGACCATTGGCTAATCCTATCTTAGCCGGGTCAATGAAACCTAGGTTACCACCCACCCAGACCTTACCATGCCCGTAGCCAAGCCTATCTTACCCGATAGCCCACACAGTGACCCCGACACCTTTTGGAAGTCGGTGCCCAACCTATCAACCTAGCCCAACTATCACGCCCGTGACCGACACCTGAGTTGTCCCATTCGCAAGCGTGCGAAGGAAGACTCCATTTTCTTTCTATAAAGGAGACATTGCCCCAAACTAGCACCCCACAACCTACTATACCAAACCAAGCCAAGATGCCTGGTGCCATTGTGCGAAATGGAACCACTGCGACCGACCTTGGAGGTTTTGTGACCATCCTCGCCGACCTCTCCCGTCGTGTCTTTGCATTAGAAGAGCCCCCAGAATATATTGTGTTCCAGGAGCACATAGGTGATGCCATTCATCACTTTTGGGCCACGGTGCACGTCTTCGATAGGGGTATCTCGCCAGAACGCCCCTATTGGTTCACCGGAAGGACAACTTCCCGCGAGCCGCAAGCCATCCAGCTAGCAGCTCGAGAGGCTATAGTTCAACTCCGACATCTGTCGCCAAGAGTTAACTGCCGCTCGTTCTACTACTACCCCAGGCATGAAGGATATAGTAGGTCTCCCCAAGTCGCCAACGGAGACCATGAGGCAGACCCCGCCTTATTGCATCTTGTGCGCTACTTAAGGGCACAAGAGGCATGTTTGATCAGGTGACCCTTGATCTGATTACAACTCGCGGAGAACTCGCTCGCTGAGCCCCAACAAGAAGAGAAGCTGTGTCCGACGCCGACAACCCAGTTGTGCTGTTCGGACAACCGATCGAGTCTTCGAGGCCTGCCCTGCAACCGAGCGTAATATATTTGTATCCTCGGAGGAGCTTCGTCGCCTTTTGGGGACACACTCCAGCTGGATTGTGACCACCAACCCCCGCGATGGTCATCATCGCTACCCCCGATCCCGCAACTCCGCACCCTAACCCAGTCAACCCCATCGGTGAAGCCCAAGGAGAAGCCTCGACGTCTGCAAGGCACGCTCGACTAGATATGAATGAAGTAGACTAAGCCACTCGAGTAGTACCGAGTCTTAGTATGCATACGCCATGTAATAGTATGACATTGTATCGCCAATAACAAATTGCAGAATACTTGTATACCATTATTTTTAATAGTACTACAAGCAACTATGCATACATAAATTTTGGCGTCTGGTCACATATTTAATTCTGGGCGTAGCTAAGACCAGCCAACCGACGACCACAGTAATACGTCGCATTTTGCGATATATATATATGTATGTGGCGTTGACCCCGACCACCATAGAACACAACCGACAACCAAAATTTGCCCCCACACCACAATATAACCCCTAGTCCAGATGCTATATATGAGGCCACTTCGTGACCCTACCAAGCATCCCTCACCTTGTGCACCGCCTCCACAGCCATTTTTTACATGTCACGCTTTGGGATTCATATGAGCACCATCGATGCAACCCAAGGGAGTTTTGTTAAGATATTGTGGGATTTTGCCTGCAGTACCATGGATTCTCCCCACCCACCCCAGTGTGAGCTGTTCAAATCGAGGGTCACTTTCACTGCCTCGAAATATTGGACAGTTGTGCACATCCCACCAGTAGACCCAAACCAAGACCCCACGGAAGTCTCCTCCATCGGGGAATATTTCCTCATGACCTATAGATTATTACGTGTACCGTAGACCCCATGATTGTATTAATGAGCGTAGCGTTTGTTTGCCTGATGTGATATTTGTGCCGTGTTGTATAATTTACTTTATGAGTAGATTGTATTGGTTGCAGTTGTTTGCTATGATTTAAAATTGGAGTGTTTTCATCATAGCAAATCTTAGGGTAAGATTTCCTTGAGAAACCACCGCAATGAAAAATGCTTTCCCAACAAATGTTTGATTTGCCTGTCCTCGCGTTATACGACTCACATGCCACGCACATTAAATGCAAGACCGCGCACGCTTTTATCACATAATAAAGTACCTCGCTAGTACCCCACAGTTGCACATTAGTCAGTGATTTTACTATGACCCTGTCCTATCGTGTGTGTGGAATGTTTGTTTTTCATGTTACGATTGCCGTGTGGTAGGAATATTATTTTTTGCAACGTCCTTAGCAAATCTCGAGGACGAGATTTTTCTTAAGGGGGGTAGTGTTGTGACACCCCAAAAATTTAATCATGTTTTATTAATCAAAATTTCGCCATGAATAATTATTTTTCAATTTTCTGGATTTTCTATTGATTTCAAGGCCACTCCTTTTCTCTAAATTACGAAATTCTTTCCTTTTATCTGAAACTTTTGAATAATGTTGTGGGACTTGGATGTTTTATTAAAACATTTTATTCCATTCAATAAAATCAGTGGAATTATTTTTATAATAAAACTTGCCAAGTTTTAATTCTTTTAATAGCATTTTCATTCTTTTAAAGGCCTAAGTTGCACTACAACCACTTCATAAATTCAATTATTAATTCCACAAAAATTTGTAGATGACATGTGATGTCCCTGGATAACTTTAATGCAAAAACCCAACTTGGTGTTTTGGCAAATTTGAGTAAATCATCCTCATTTGCATTCTAGTCCAGTTTGGCAGTTTGTACTGCAACCATATTTTATTTTGCTCTAGTGACCTTGGGATTTTTCCTGCTTGTAGTTATCCATACCAAACCCTTAAGTCCAGGAGATCAGCTTCATTAGGATGTTTTAACCACATGCAATAATGCCCCATAGTTTATGTCCAGAAACAAAGATTTGCAAAACTTGGAATAGCCAGTTTTTGCTTTCGTCAAAATAACCTTGCCATCATCTTGTGCAACTAAGGAGACCACAACCTGGTAATTTTGGTGGCCAGAGAAGTCCCATAGGTGGCCTTGGCATTTTGTCAAACACCTTTAGAGCATGGCCAGAATTGGCACGGTGCTAAGATTGCATTAGGATCTTACTTAACTAGCCAAAAAAGCATGTATCTTAGCTTCCCTGTACCCAATATCATAGGCCTGTTAAGTCTCATTGGAACTAGAGAGGTTTTGCTCGCACTGACATTTTGTCGAACACCTGGCGCGCGTGTCCAGAGCGTGGCCAGAGCGCACGTTTTGCACGCGCGCGCAACCGAACCGCCGCACCCTCCTAGCCGCGCCCCTGGCTCTTCCCCTCGCGCAGGGCCATGACCCCGTCCCCTCCAAGCTGCTAGCGCCGCCCCGACCGCCCCCTCCCGCCTCGTAGTGCCACCGCCAGAGCCCTCTTGGCGGCATGCGTGCGGCCACGACCGCCTCTGCCATGGCCGGCGCCATCCAACCGCTCTCCGCTCGCCAGCTGCCCCCTTCTTCAGCCCCCGCTCGTCCTCTAGCCTCTGGTGTGCCCAAGAGCCCCGCCACGTTGCCCCCGGCAACAGTGGCGACGAACCGCCATAGCCGCCGCCATTCTTATCCTCGGGAGCTCACGGAACCGACCTCGCCGGCTATAAAAAGGACCCCAAAGCACTTCCATCCATCCAGACCTCCCCTCCTAACCCTATGTGAAGGACCTACAGAACTAGTGTTACTGAAGATGGCCATCTTCCCCGTCTCCGGCGAAGCCACCCGCCGCCTCAGCTCTGTCAAATTCGAGGAAGCCAGCACCTTCCCCGAGCCAGTAGCTTTGCCGTTAGTTTCCCATGCTCCCGCGATGCTGTTCCCGCATCCAATTTGTTTCGGGACCAATGGAGCATGATTTCTCTCTGTTGCTCGATGCCGCCGTCCGCCGGAGACCCCGTCGCCGGCAACTTTGTCTGCCTCCATGCCCCTGGCGACCACCGGGAGGACCGCCCTAGAGCCGTTGATCCATCCCCGCCCTCGGAACCCCGTGGAGAATCGCCTTTCATCGGCGGAAATCGTCGGAGCCCCGCCTCGTTCTATCTGGAGGAGGGAGGAGCCCGCGCGGATCGGTCAAACCTGACCAGTGGGCCAGGCAGGCCCACTGTCAGCGACCCCCGCGTCGCAGCGCTGTCTTAAGTGAAGACGTATCGCGGAGAGTACTTATTCCTTTTCTAAAAGCGTACTCCGAATCGAACAATTTTCTTTTATAAGTTTATTTTAAAAACTGTTTTGACCTTAAGTTTGACTGCTTCCAACTTTTAAACTAAAACTTCAATGGACCTGATTCTTTTTTTGTTGCTTCCCAAATTCCACCTAGTTTATTTTAAGATTTATTTCAAAAATATTTAAGACAACTTTTTTGTACTGTTTTTGAATTGCGTGTTGATTCGAATATTTTCAAAAATAGGAATTGGAGAGAGGAGTAAACTTTCTAAAGTTTTGGAGTGCACCCTACACCTCTGCACATTGAAGGCAAGCATTCTGAAACTTGGTATAGTATTTGTTGTGTGTTGTTTGATGGGTAGAATAAAACTACAACATAAGTAAACATGAAGCACGTGTTATTTCATGTAAAGGTGTGATCATGCTTGCAAATGTATGATGAGGATTTCTTGCTAATGAACTTGAGATGCATGTGGCAGTAGTCACCGCCTTGTACCACTCATGCCTACTGGAAGGGATCCGGGATAAATCTCTGTCTCGGGTGGACACGAGCTTGGTGCTGACATCTCGTTGGAGCAAGGACGGTCAGTGAGGCATGATGGGATGTGATGAGTACTGGTGATTCTGTTTGGAATTGTGAAAAATATTTGTTGTGCTAATCATGCAGGGAACATTTAAACCTCCTGAGTCGACCATAGATCGAGTCTTGTACCAGTAACCCCCATACTTGTTTCATACTACCACTTGTCCCTGCCGCAGGTAGGGTGCGGTTCAGTAAATCGTCAACCCCTTTCTTGGCACACACCGTATAGAGAGGCCACAGTGGAAGATACCGGAGGCATCTGGTAGGCTTGCCACTTGGTCCGGGGGCATGGGTGTTCCAGGGGGTCCGAGGGGGTCGCTCCCCTGTTTTGCGCGCGGTATAAATTTTCTGATCCCATGCTAATCGAGGTTGTAGTCTCCCCACTTAGAGTTTTGCTTAACGAGTGTCGTGGGTGATTCCAGGCACCAGTAAGTTAAGCTAGCGTGTGCGGGTCAGGTGTGTTTTCAATTCAAAGACCGTAAGCGGAATTAGTCCCGGTGGACTAAAGGAATCCGTTACTCGTGTGTAAAGAGTACATCCTCTGCAGAGTTTATATCTATTCGAATATCCGTGTCCGCGGTTAAGGACTACAGTGTGGGATGGGTCGAGTGTCGGTCTTAGTGTCGGTCTTCGGAGGAATTCTTCTAAACCTGAATATTGATCATGAAGTGCGACAAGTGATATTGATGATTATTATTGTTATGGACTAACCATTTTTATTATGTGAATTGTGGAGTATCACCTAGGATGGTTCTTCCTCCTGGATACTTATTGTGATTATTTTATAAGCCCTTTATGTGGCGTCGCTGAGACGCCCAACTGCGGCACAAATGTTATTTACTTTCTTTATAAGCCCTTTATGTGGTGTCGCTCAAACACCCGACTGTGGCATGCATGTTGTTTACTTTATATATAAGCCCTTTATGTGGCGTCGCACAGACGCCCGACTGCGGCATGCCTGTTATTTATTTCCTTCATAAGCCCTTACTGTGGCGTCGCTCAGACACCCGACTGAGGCATGTTTCATATTCTTAACCTTTCGAGGCATCGCCTCAGACAACCGATTGGCAAAATTTATTTTTATTCCCTAAATGCTTATTTATATTTTATATGAATGACCTGCTTGCTTGCATCATGAATTATATTTTGTGACTGACTGGATGATCGTAAATTATTTTAGCGTTTGATTATCACATGCTATATTATATCTGTGTTCATGATGTTTGCGAGTACATTCAAAGTACTCACAGGTTTGTCCCTAGCTATTGTCTTGGCCCGATTTCTTGCTTGGAGAGGAGCGCAATGATGACAGTCCTGGAACCTAGGCAACGAAGATAGCAGCCATGCGAAGATAGGAATTATCCAGGTCAGCTATTTCTGTGGGAAATGGAGTCCCATAGACGCTGATGATCCGCAAACCGCTTCCGCCATCAACCACTAGAAACTTTTGTTGTACTCATAGACCATCATGGTCTTGTACTTCAGATTTTATATTTTGCTTGGAATTTCTGTATCAAGAATGTGCCTCACCAGCTAACAGTAATCCTAGGGTTGATGAGCACAAGGACCATTTGCTAGGAAATTAATATCCTGGAAAACCGGTCCTGACAAGTTTCTCTCACCCTAAACTTATTTCATGCTACTCCTTTTCGCATCTCCAATCCAGCACAAACAAGTCGTCCATGGTGCACCCGTATGAGCATCCATTCCTCTTCCTTTTTAGCATCATGGAGGAGGAGAAGGAAGAGGATCCTCTGGCACCATTGTGGGCGAAGCTGGACAAGACACTGGAGGAGGTTGCGCCGATGGACGTGGAGGCCGAGGAGATGGACGCGCCCACGCTCGGATTCCCGGCCGAGTTCTATAACACGGACGGTTGGCCATAATGGGCTATGGCCACAGATGTGTATTACCATGACAATCAAGCCCAATTCTACCATAGCGGTGGCCGCGATGGAGTAGCAGGACGTGGCAGTGGCTGTGGTGCTTGGGCGCGAGTCGTGGCGCCGGACATGGACTTGGCGGCCTCCATGGCATTGACAGACACTTTGGCGGTGGCCGTGGCTACCACAACGCGGTGATCATGGTCTTGGCCGTAATAGGAGGCGACCAAGGCCGTGGCCACAACTACGCAGTGGCCATATGGCTATATTAGTTTGTTAAAATAGTTTGTATAATTATGTGTTGTGTCGGATGGTCTCTTATAGTGCGACAATTTTTGAAGGAATTCAACTATGTTCATCTTAATCTGTGCAATGCGTTTAAAATTATTTGACTGAAAGGTTACTTTGTTTGTGTGTACTAGAATGTCCAAATTAAGTGAAGTTCAAGGAAATTTCAGTGAAAGTGAAATCAATGTTGTGTACTACTAAAATTTCCACTTATAAAGGCATATGCGTTATCTGCATTTTCAATTCATGTATAGTTAGCTATTTTAATTTGCAAGAGTTGTGCAGTATGATCATGTTCAGACAACATGATCTGTGAATGATATCATTCCACATAGTTAAAACCATTATATCAAAGGGCAAATAATTAAGGTAATACTTACAGTGCAGTACTAGTCAACATTTTCATCCACATATACTCCAGTGGTACTCCACATACAGTACATAACATACAAATCTGAATAATCATGATTTGAGGAAATCATTAGTCTGGAACTTCATGGTGGTGGTTCGATATGTGAAGAGCGTGTATAACGACATTATCCGAACCCTCTCGAATAATTACCACATCCTATTTAGGTCATGTCAAGGCACCACACAAGGTTACATGTTTTCCAGGCGTGCTTTCCATTTTCTAGAGTTAAAAAACCAATAAACGACACATTTGTGGTTAACTCTTCCCACACAAATTCTTTAAATTTCTATTAATTTCATGCAAAATACTTGAAAAGTTATTCAATGCCCCAATTATGATGTTTCGAACCATTTTTTTGCACTTTTTCATGTACAAAATACTAAAACTTGAATTATAACTAGTAAATGCCAATAAATGCACATAAAATCTTTAATACAGTAAATGAGCCTGGAAAAATGTGAAATTGATGCATTTTAGGGGGTATGTTTACCATAGAAAAAAAATCAAGGAGAAACGACTAAGGAAATATGGGTTCCCCTTCAAACCAAGGCTATTTTCCTCCCAAAACCACAAAACTTCCTCGGTGATGGCTCAATTGATCCACTCGATGTATGTTTTGGTGATCAACTTGCGGGTTCCGTGACCTTGGGAATCTATGCATAGGGGTTGGCACACGTTTTCGTCTTGACTCTCCGGTAGAAACTTTGGGGCACTCTTTGAAGTTCTTTGTGTTGGATTGAACATGATGAATCTGAAATTGTGTGATGCATATCGTATAATCAAGCCCATGGGTACTCGTGGTGACATTGGAGTTTCTAGGTGACATTAGGGTTTTGGTTGATGTGTATCTTAAGGTGTTATTTTAGTACGAACTCTAGGGCTGTTCGTGACACTTATAGGGATAGCGCATACGATTGATCGGAAAATATAACTTTGAGGTGGTTTCGTACCCTACAATAATTTCTTCGTTTGTTCTCCACTATTTGTGACTTTGGAGTGAACTCTTTGTCGCACGTGAGGGATTTACATATGATTCAAATATGTTAGTATTGTTGAGAGAACTTGCACTAGTGAAAGTATGAACCCCAGGCCTTGTTTCTAAGCATTGCAATACCGTTTGTGCTCACTTTTATCATTAGTTACCTTGCTGTTTTTATATTTTCAGATTACAAAAAAACCTATATCTACCATCCATATTACACTTGTATCACCATCTCTTCGCCGAACTACTGCACCTATACAATTTACCATTGTATTGGGTGTGTTGGGGACACAAGAGACTCTTTGTTATTTGGTTGCAGGGTTGTTTGAGAGATACCATCTTTATACTATGCCTTCCACGGATTGATAAACCTTAGGTCATCCACTTGAGGGAAATTTGCTACTATCCTACAAAACTCTGCGCTTGGAGGCCCAACACGAGTCTACAAGAAGAAGGTTGCATAGTAGACATCAAGCTCTTTTCTGGCGCCGTTGCTGGGGAGGTGAGTGCTTGAAGGTATATCTTTAGATCTTGCAATTGAATCTTTTAGTTTCTTGTTTTTAACTAGTTTGGTTTTATAAAAGAAAACTACAAAAAAATGGAATTGAGGTTGCCTCATATACTTCATCTTTATAATGTCTTTCGTGAAAATGATGGAAAGGAAAATTGTGCTCAAGTGTTAGAAGAAGAAGTTATTAAAATGTTTGGCACTAAATCTTTGAATGATGAGCATGATAGAAATATTGTTAGTATGAATTCTCTGAATATCCATGATGCTAATTATATGCAAAGCTACAAGCTTGGAGATGCTATGTTTGATGAAGATGATATGTTTAGTCCCCTAAGTTTTGATGAGAAATTCATTATGATGAAAGCATGCCTCCTATTTATGATGATTATTGTGATGACATGTATGCTATAAAGAATAATGATAACCATGAAACTTGTCATCATGATTTTAATTTTCAATTGGATTATGCTTCACATGATAGTTATTTTGTTGAGTTTGCTCCCACTACTATTGATGAGAATAAATTTGCTTATGTGGTGAGTAGTAAAATTTCAATGCTTGTAGATCATGAAAAGAATACTTTATGTGATGGTTATATTGTTGAATTCATTCATGATGCTACTGAAAATTATTATGAGGGAGGAGCATATGCTTGTAGGAATTGCAATAATATCAAGTTTCCTCCCTATGTGTTCAAAGTTTTGAAGTTATGCTTCTTTTGCCTTCCTATGCTAGTTGATTCTTGCTCCCATAAATTGTTTGTTCACCAAATCCCTATTCATAGGAAGTGGGTTAGGCTTAAATGTGCTAGTCATATGCTTCATGATGCTCTCTTGCATGTTTCAATTCTTATCTTTCATGTGAGCATCACTGAAATCATCATGCCTAGATAAAAAGCATTAAAGAAAAGCGCTTGTTGGGAGACAACTCAACACTTTTACTTTCTGTTTTTTGTGTGTTCACATGATTAGGCTACTGTAGTAATCATGTTTTGTGTATTTTATTTCCATAAAGTGCCAAGTAAAGCCTTTGGGATGACTCACAAGATGAGTAGAATTGATGCTGAACCAAAACAGAAACTTTTGACTCCAGTACAGGGATTTTAGTTTTTTACTGGAGCATGATAATAATCTGAAATTTTTACAAAGTCTTGATATACAAATTCTTCAGGTTTTCCTAATTTTTCAGAATTTTTAGAGACAGGGAAGTATGGTTACGCTACAGATCTTCACAGACTGTTCTGTTTTTGACAGATTCTGTTTTGCATGCATAGTTTACTTGTTTTAGTGTTTCTATAGCTTATATTTAGTGGTATAAAATATGGGAATGGTACAATACATTAGGTATCATGTGGTAACAGTTCTGAATCTTGTCTTGACAGTACCTAAGTGAATGATTTATCTTTATTACACTAACCCTTCTCACGAAGTTCCGTTAAGTTTTGTGTGATTGAAGTTTTCAAGTTTTAGGTGAGACACCGATATGAGGAGAATAAGGAGTGACAATAACCTAAGCTTGGGGATTCCCAAGGCACCCCCAAGGTAATATTCAAGGAAGACTCTAGCGTCTAAGCTTGGGGATGCCCCGGAAGGCATCCCCTCTTTCGTCTTCAACATTATCGGTATATCTTACTTGGAGCTATATTTTTATTCGTCACATAATATGAGTTTTGCTTGGAGCATCATTTTATTTTATTGTTCTCTGTTAGGTGTTATTTATAATCTTGTTTTTCAATAAAAATTTCAAAGAATTGCCTTTAGGATGCTTGCATTGCATGGTTGATGTGTGCTGTGTAAAAAACAGAAACTTTTGCTGTAGTGTTTGAATTTTCATTTTTTACTGGAACGTGGAAAGTTTCTGAAATTGTTATACAGTATTTTAATATAAATTTTATAGCATTTCCTAAATTTTCAATATTTTTTGAGTTACAGAAGTACACTGGTTTAATAGATTGCTACAGACTTTTCTGTTTGGACAGATTGCTGTCATAGTTTTGTTATCTACTTATCCTATAGTTTCTATAGCCTATATTGGTAGATATAAATTGTGGAAACGATAGTAAATAGTATATGATGTTTGAAAATTATTGTGCAACTTGTCTTGGCAGTACATAAAGAGTTGATTTATTATTATGTGTACTAACCTATCTCACGAGTTCTTTTCAAGTTTGGTATGGAAGATGTTTTTGAGAATAGGTGAAACCATGATATGAGAGGATTGAACGAGATACAAAAGCTCAAGCTTGGGGATGCCCAAGGCACCCCAAGTAAATATTTCAAGAAGTCTCAAGCATCTAAGCTTGGGGATGCTACGCATCCCACCTCTCTTCATAAAAAATTATCGGTTAGCCTATGTTGAGCCTAAATTTTTATTCGTTCACATGATGCGTTCTATTATTGGAGTGCTATTTTTCTTTTGCTTGATGTTTAATAAAATACTTAAGATCTGAAATTCTTAGATGAGAGAGTCTTCACATAGTTATTTAATTGTTGACTACGCATTGATCTTCACTTATATCTTTTTGGAGTAGTTTGTCATTCACTCTCGTGCTTCACTTATATCCTATGAGTAAATGGTTGAAGGAATTGAATATCATAAATCTGAAATTAAATATGCTTCATATACTTATCCCATGAGAGTAATGACTTAACACATAATAAGTATAGGTGGTAAAATTTATTGAAAGTTAGCAAACACCGCATTGGTCACTTGAACAATTCATGAAAGAATATTGAAGGAAGAGAGATTCCACATATAAATATACTATCTTGGACATCTTCTATGATTGTGAGCTCATTAATTATTTTCAAACTCGAGCAAATTAGTTAAAATTGGACAAGGAAGACAACTTAATGAGTTATGTTTGGGTATATTTGTATAGAAGTTATATTGTTATGGATCCTCCAACATGTGGTGCTTGCTTCCACCTCATACTAGCCAAAACTTCCGCACCAAGTAGAAATACTACTTGTGCATCCAAACACCCTTAAACCCAAAGTTGTTCCATATGAGTCCACCATACCTACCTATATGCGGTATTTACCTACCGTTCCAAGTAAATTTGCATGTGCCAAACTCTATACCTTCAAATAATATTCTATTTTGTATGCCCGAATCGCTCATATAGTGACTAGGGGCTGTCAGTATCTTCCATGCTAGGTGGGTTATTCTCACGATATGTGTTGATTCACTATCATTCACGAGAAAGTGGCTGGTATTCGGGATGCCCAGTTCCATGCTCAAAAATCAAATCAAAATATAATGAAACAAAACTCCCCCAAGATTGTTGTTTGTATGGACGGTACCCGTGGATTCGGCTCGCCGTGGAGTGTGATTGATTGGTGGAGTGGAAGTAAAAACTTTACCATTCTATTTGGGAACCGCCTATAATGTATCTAGCATGGAAGATACCGAGATCTCTCGGTTGTTATGTTGAAAATGAAAGCATACCGCTCAAAATTATTATTCATCTCTGTTTTAAAAGCTCGAGCTCTGGAACCTCTGCAAATCAATGCTTCCCTCTGCGAAGGGCCTATCTTTTACTTTCTAGTACTTACCTTTATGCAAGAGTCATGGTGATCTTCACCACTTCCTATATTTCGCCTTTTTCTCTTGGCAAGCGTCATGTGTTGGGAAATGATCTAGACATATATATCCACACAAATATATTTGATCATGAGCTATTATTGTTGACAATTATCTATAAGATAAATAAGTTGGGAGGCGAAACATTAATCCCCTATCTTTCTCTGTGTTTGATGGATGCTATTTTTTCTAAAAATATGCTTTGAGTGTCAATAATCGTGGAAGACTATATGATAGTTGAGTATGTGGAATTTGCTAAATCAAAGCTCTTACATAGACCCTTCCTGAAAATAAGATGAATTGCAATTGTTCGATGACTACGAATATGGTTTGTTAGTTTTGAAGAAACTTTCTGGTCTGTACTTTAACATGTGAATAGCTTGTTACTTGATCGTGAGAAGTTTTTTGAGATGAGCTACTGTTTATGGTTTATATTGATGCTAGAAAAAGTGATTGGAATTATCATTGATCAAACTTGTGCACTTGCTAGCATTCACACTTCATAAATTATTTCTTTTATCATTTACCTACTCGAGGACGAGCGGGAATTAAGCTTGGGGATGCTGATACGTCTCCAACGTATCTATAATTTATGAAGTATTCATGCCATGTTTACAATAATTCTATATGATTTTGGTATGATTTGATTAGAACTAACCCGGACTGACGATGTTTTCAGCAGAGCTACCGTGGTGTTGTTTTTGTGCAGAAATAAAAGTTCTCGGAATGGGCTGAAAATTTACGTAGAATATTTTTGGAAAATATAAAAAATACTGGAGCAAAAAGATACCGGAGAGGAGTCCCGAGGAGGTCACAAGCCTAGGGGGCGTGCCCCCTTGGCTTGTGGGTCCCTCGAGCCTCCCCCTGACGTGATTCCAATGCCAAATATTCTTATAAATATAGAAACCCCCCAAAAAGAAACCTAGACCGGGAGTTCCGCCGCCGCAAGCCTCTGTAGCCACGAAAAACCAACCGGGAGCCCGTTCCGGCATCCTGCCGGAGGGGGAAACCATCACCGGAGGCCATCTTCATCATCCCGGCGGTCTCCATGACGAGGAGGGAGTAGTTCACCCTCGGGGCTGAGGGTATGTACCAGTAGCTATGTGTTTGATCTCTCTCTTTCTCTCCCGTGTTCTTAAGATGACACGATCTTGATGTACCGCGAGCTTTATTAATATAGATGAATCATATGGAGTTTCCCCCTCTCTATCTTCTTGTGATGAATTGAGTTTTCCCTTTGAGGTTTTCTTATCATATTGAGTCTTTAAGGATTTGAGAACACTTGATGTATGTCTTGCGATGGGATATCCATCGTGACAATGGGATGTTCTATTGACCCACTTGATGTATGTTTTGGTGATCAACTTGTGGGTTCCGTGACCTTGGGAATCTATGCATAGGGGTTGGCACATGTTTTCGTCTTGATTCTCCAGTAGAAACTTTGGGTCACTCTTTGAAGTTCTTTGTGTTGGATTGAAGATGATGAATCTGAAATTGTGTGATGCATTTTGTATAATCAAGCCCATGGTTACTCGTGGTGACATTGGAGTATCTAGGTGACATTAGGGTTTTGGTTGATGTGTATCTTAAGGTGTTATTTTAGTATGAACTCTAGGGCTGTTCATGACACTTATAGGGATAGCTCATACGATTGATCGGAAAAGATAACTTTGAGGTGGTTTCGTATCCTACAATAATTTCTTCGTTTGTTCTCCGCTATTTGTGACTTTGGAGTGAACTCTTTGTCGCACGTGAGGGATTTACATATGATTCAAATATGTTAGTATTGTTGAGAGAACTTGCACTAATGAAAGTATGAACCCTAGGCCCTGTTTCTAAGCATTGCAATACCGTTTGTGCTCACTTTTATCATTAGTTACCTTGCTGTTTTTATATCTACCATCCATATTACACTTGTATCACCATCTCTTCGCCGAGCTAGTGCACCTATACAATTTACCATTGTATTGGGTGTGTTGGGGACACAAGAGACTCTTTGTTATTT
Organism: Elymus sibiricus; assembly: GCA_039707655.1. Taxonomy (NCBI): domain Eukaryota; kingdom Viridiplantae; phylum Streptophyta; class Magnoliopsida; order Poales; family Poaceae; genus Elymus; species Elymus sibiricus. The sequence goes on along the minus strand of CM077671.1, from coordinate 153,081,975 downwards.
GGTTGCAGGGTTGTTCGAGAGAGACCATCTTCATCCTACGCCTCCCACAGATTGATAAACCTTAGGGCATCCACTTGAGGGAAATTTGCTACTGTCCTACAAAACTCTGCGCTTGGAGGCCCAACACGAGTCTACAAGAAGGTTGCGTAGTAGACATCAGCCCCCTTCAAACAATGGCAATTTCCCTCCCAAAACCATGAAACTTCCTCGGTGGTGGTTTGATATGTGAAGAGTAAGTATAATGACATTGGCCGAACCCTCTCTAATAATTACCACATCATATTAGGTCACGTCAAGGCACCACACAAGGTTTCCTGTTTTTTAGGCGTGTTTTCCCTTTTCTAGAGTTCAAAAACCAATAAACGATGCATTTGTGGTTGACTCTTGCCACACACATCATTTAAATTTCTATTATTTTCATGTAAAATACCTGAAAAGTTATTCATTGCCCCAATTATGATGTTTCGAACAATTGTTTTTGCTCTTTTTCATGTACAGAATGTTGAGACTTGAATTATAAGTAGTAAATGCTAATAAATGCACATAAAAGCCTTAATACATTAAATGAGCCCGGGAAAATGTCAAATTCGAACACGATGCATTTTAGGGGGTATGTTTGCCGTAGAAAAAAAATCAAGGAGAAACGACTAAGGAAATACGTGTTCCTGATACGTCTCCAAATATCGATTATTTATGAAGCATTCATGCCATATTCACCTATGTTTACAATACTTTTATATTGCTTTGATACACTTTTTATGATTTAATTAGAACTAAGCTGAACTGACGCAGTTTTCTATAGAATTACCGTGGTGTCATTTTTTGTGCAGAAAATGAAAGTTCTCGAAATCGCCCGAAACTTTTTGGTGATTTTTTCTGGAACCTGAACAACATTGGAGCGAAGAACCACTTGAGGGCCCCCCCTCTTGGCCACAAACCTACAGGGCAAGCCCAGGGGGGGGGGGGTTAAAGGGCCCTGTTAGCTTGTGAGCCCCTCGTAACTCTATTTTGGGCGATTCCAACGCCAAAAAATCCTGTAAATAGAGAAACCATCAGAAATTAACCTAGACTCTTCGCTCTGCTGCCGCAGCTCTCTATATCGAAGAAAATCAATTTGGAGAGAAAACAGAGAGCGAGATCCAATCTCGGAGGGGCTCTCGCCCCTCCCGGAGCCATGGAGGCCAAGGACCAGAGGGGAGAACCTCGCCCCATATAGGGAGAGGCCATGGAGGAGGAAGCCTAAGGGGGGAGACTCACTCCCCCTCTCTCCCGGTGGCACCGGAGTGCCGCCGGGGGAACCATCGCCACGGTGATCGTCTTCATCAACATCACCGTCTTCATCACCTTCCTCATCTTGTTTTAGCGGTCCACTCTCCCGCACCCTGCTGTAATCCCCTACTTGAACATGGTGATTTATGCCTCATATTATTATTCAATGATGTACTGCCATCCTATGATGTTTGAGTAGATTTATTTTGTCCTTTGGGTTGATTGATGATCTTGATTGGTTTGACTTGTATGTTTTATATTGGTGTTGTCCTATGATACCATCCGTCCCATGCACACGCGGAGGATTCTCGATGTAGGGTGTTATAATACGTTCATGACTCGCTTATAGTGGGCGGCTAGAGTGATAGAAGCTTACACCCAAGTAAGGGGGTTGTTGCGTATGGGAGTAAAGGGGACTTGAAGTGTTAATGCTATGGCTGGTTTTACCTTAATGATTTCTAGTAGTTGCATATGCTTGCTAGAGATCCAATCATAAGTTCATATGATCCAAGTACGGAAAGCATGTCAGCTCATGGCTCTCCTTCATATAAAATTGCAATAATGATTACCGATCTTGTTATAAATTTGCCTTGGATAATTCTACACACCATACCATCATTATTCCACACTCACTATTTGTAATATCTTGTAATATATTCTAACTTTATTTAGGTAGCAATTATTTTCGTATGTTTGTTCTCCAATATCATGCAAAGCTATCCTCTTTATACCCACAACACAGTTTTATTTCTCGTTGCTAGATAGAAGCAAACGTTCGGTGTATGTATAGTCGTATAGAAGGCAGATAGGACTTGAGAGAATATTGATCTCACCTTTAGCTCCTTGTGGTTTCTACACTCTATACTTATCACTTCCATCTTTGGAAAGTGCTACGATGATTCCTTGCACTTGGGGATTATCATTTCCCCTTCAAACCATGGCGATTTTCCCCACAAAACCATGAAACTTCCTTGGTGGTGGTTTGGTATGTGAAGATTGTGTGTAACGACATTAACCGAACCCTCTTGAATAATTACCACATCATATTTAGGTCATGTCAAGGCACCACACAAGGTTTCATGTTTTTCAAGCGTGTTTTCCATTTTCTAGAGTTAAAAACCAATAAACGACGCATTTGTGGTTGACTCTTCCCACGCTCATCCTTTAAATTCTATTAATTTCATGGAAAATACCTGAAAATTTATTCTATTCCCCAATTATGATGTTTCAAACCATTTTTTGCACTTTTTCATGTACAAAATATTGAAACTTCAATTATAAGTATTAAGTGCCAATAAATGCACATAAAAGCCTTAATATAGTAAACAAGCCCAAAATAATGTCAAATGCGAACACTGCGCTTTCTAGGGGGTATATTAACTGTAGAAAAAAAATCAAGGAGAAACGACTAAGGAAATATGGGTTACCCTTTAAACTTTGTGATTTCTTTGGGCAGGGTTACTTTCTGGAACCGTGTGCATTCATCCTATTGTGCGTTGTGTTCTTATTGGACAGAACCGAATCCACACGGATCGCGCATGCGCATGGTAGGATGCATCACGATCGAACGACAATCCACATCTCTCCGATCACATCCATGTACTGTAGTTGGTATTTTACTTAATGGATGGAATATATTAACGAGGAAGAAATTTTGGATACCGGTTTGCCTCTATCGTAGTAACATTAATGACATTAATCACACACAGTTCATGCTTACGATCCGTTTCCTATGCTGTAAAAAATCTAACCCCCTCCCCCCTCCGTCCTTGCTCGAACTGCAGTACAATTACTCGTTCTCAACCCAGGTCCGCCGAGATAATATATAGATAGGCTAGCACATATAATTGACAATATTTGGCACACATGAACAAATCAACCGAGTATTTACATGCTCCAGTTGTTCAAGTGCCAAGTTAATGGAGTAATTTACAAACCATTAGCTTGCGGATTTACATAAATATAATACATATGAACTGCGCGCGCACAAAAGAGCTACTACCCCAAACGCTGACCCAGCATGCACAGCTGCCATCGTCCATCGTGTCGTTCCTTGGCTCAGGAGGACATGAGTTCACCATGTTGAGGACCTATAGCTTGATCGATCGAGGTCGGGGCTGCCTCGACATAGGAGATAGCCGATACTGCCTCGGGCGCAGCTCTCACCAGGGCCACACCGCCTCCATTGGGTCTTCGTATGTCGTCCCGGCAGCGAACGAGACCCTGGCTCTCGCCAGGGCTGTAGCCACGGCCACAAGGCCTCCCCTGGCGTCCTGAGCTGCATCCTCCTCCATCTGGGACATTAGCCCACGTCTCGTGCGGCGGCCAATGATGCAGTTGTCCTTGCATGGCGGTTCCTGCTCCATCGCGCGCACCATCCAGCGCACTCTGCGCCGAGCCCACAATGTCGCCCGCTGGCGATCCCTAGCTGCTTTCAGCATGACCCTGGCTAACCTGGTGGCTTGTTCGTATCAAAATTCCTGCCTCCTCTGTCAGTCATCGGGAGAGGCGACGGTACGGCCGTCAACCGCCAAGCCGACCATCACGCCAACAGCCTCGATTCCACCGCCACCCAACTCCATCCTGTCATCGGCTAGTGTGGGGTTTGACTGTATATGTGTGGTGGTACCTAGCCAGGGGATAGTGACTCGCCGCTAGCCATCACTGTGGTTTTTTATAGCTAGCAGCTCGCTAGGGGATTGGGGATTTTACAAATTTACCGTTGTGGCCAACGCTTGCGCAGGAAACCTTGGCTGGAGCGCGGGAATACTAAATGGAGCACATGAGCGGTGACCAACAACTATTTGTGAGGGTAGGCGGCGATGGGCGGCAAGTCGTGGCATGCAGTTGTAACTTTACACCCTTGTGTGGTTGTGTGACTAATCAGAGGCGCTTCGTATTTTACACCTGGGTGTGATATATCTATTCTGCATGGCACACGGTTTTCAGGACATGTGTATAACGTCATTAATTACTACACCGGGGTATTGGGGCCCATTTGTGGGTAGCACACGTCTTGTTCCATCAACCGTGCACGCTTTTTATTACTATCGCCCATGGTTCTTTTACTTACACTGTGTGCCCGTTAGATCAAACAGTACCCAACATTAAAAAAATGAATTCTTTTCCTACACACATAATCGCACATGGAAACATTGTAGCAACTGTCTGCAATCATGCATAGGGACACAAATAAATATCCCCTCTTTGCTCTCCATCATCTCTTTCCCCTCTTGCAACCCCCAAATCTGGCCTTCTTCTCCGCACTGTCCTCGCCTCCACAAAATTCTCAGCATTACACATGTCATCAGAATCTGGAATCCCCCTCTCCATCGTGGAAGGTGCGGGGTTGACGAGCTCATACATGTGAAGGAGCCCGCGACGCCGGCGGCGTTACGCGTTGCTACTTGTAAACTGGGTTGGGTTTTTCCCAGAAGAGGAGGGGACATGGAGCACAGTAGAAATAAGTATTTCCCTTAGTGAGAACCAATGTTATCGAACCAGTAGGAGAACCATGCAAATTCCCGTCTTCAGCGCCTACACACAAAATAGCACACACTTGCACCCAACACGGACAAGAGGATTGTCAATCCCCTTGAACTCGTTACTTGCAAGCGATAAGAAGCGATTGATAGATAAATTGATAAATACAAATTGCAAATAAAAAGAAAGTAAATAATGGTAGAAATATTTTAGGAGTTTTTGTAATAATATTTGTGAAGAGACTCGGGGGCCATAATTTTCGCTAGAGGCTTCTCTCTCGAAGAAAGCATACATAGACAAATTACTGTTGGGCAATAGATAAAAAATGCAAAGTTATGTAATATTTATTCACGACAATGATCATGTATATAGACATCACGTCCATAAGCAAGTAGACCGACTTCTACCTGCATCTACTACTATTGCTCCTGATGAGGACATGGCTACCTTGGATATGATCACAAATATTGCACATGCGTATTTATTTGAGGTGATTTCTGATAAAATTTATGCAATAATTTATTTATGTTATACATAACAAAAGTACTTCACCTCTTTTTGTTTCATGTCTAATTGCAGAAATACAGGACACTTGTACAATCGACATATGAAGATAAGCAAAAAAGAGACGTATAGGTGTTGTTCAAGAAGTTCTCTCACGTCACTTTTAGACCAAGAGAAGATAGAGTCCAAGGCTCTCACGTTTTGGATTCAGATTCGGACTTCACAGACACACCTGTCTCAAAACGCCAACAACTTTTGCATCCGGACTCCGAATTGGGTGATTCTTTTTTTGTTGGAAAGTAAATTTCGTATTATTTACATCCCAGTTGGATTCACCTTCAAATTCATCCGGAGCGTGGATATATTGACGAAACAATCTGATGTTGTAGCAGAATCCGATTCAAACTACAAGTCCAAAGGTGTTGCATCACCTCCACTTGGGCCCATCGGCCTTGTTCGACCTAGGGTTAGTTTTAGGCTGCCTTGGGACGTCATCCCACCTCCTTGGTCTCCACCCCTGGCTCCTATATAAGTAGATCAATCTAGTAGCTTTTTCTTTGGGATTTCTTTAGTTAAAAGTTAGGCATTGCAACTTCGTGTACTTCGTTTGTGTCCAACGACCAGACCAAGACCGCTTTTGGATCCCCACCTTTATCAATACTTCATCTATATTCGCAATATTCGGATTGCATTATCATATTCTTGCTTGTTCTTCGATTGCTCGCGGGAATAGACCTTCATGGTCAGGTTGATCGTGCTCCAGCGTGGTCAATAACCTTCTTGGAGTTGGTTTAGCGATTGCTAAGGCGCAACGTCGTTCACATTTGTACTCAGATCGTCAAAGTCATCTCCACCAAATCGATAGTCATCATCTCATCGAAATATTGGGACCCACGCCTTTATCAAGTGGTTACGAGAGGTGCAAAGCGATCCAAATGCACATGATCAGGTTAATGTTTATATACCAGCATTTAATGGCCGTTTAGACCTGCTTTATATATTGAATGGGAGTTCGAAATAAATGATATATTTGCTTCCCTTGATTTTGCTGAACATAAGAAAGTGAAGGTTGCAGTTGGTTCTTTCACTGGTTATGCTTAAGTTCGGTGGAGCGAATATTATCGGTTACACCCTAATTATATACCTACTACTTGGGATGATTTGAAACTTGCCATGAGACACACATTCATTCCTGCTTATTATACTCGTGACATGATTAAAAACTTACAATGTTTAAAACAAGGTAGTGACACCGTATCGAAATATCATGATGATTTACAAACGACCTTGTTGTATTCCCCGTTAGAAGAAAGTGAAGAAGATTTTATAGACAGATTTTGGGGGAGGATTAAACTATGATATTCAGGAGATACTAATTCATGAAAAGTTTTATCCTATCATTTGTTTCGTCTTGGTTGCAAAGTTGAACAGGAAATAAAACAACGTGTTGCCCACAAGGAGAACGAGCGTAAGGTGCACATTCCAAGAGTTGATACAGTTGTTCCTTCAACTACTAGGCATACTATGACAACCACATCAATTGTTGTTAGGGCTACATCACCTTCACCTTGGGACATGTCACCACTGAGAGTGCCTACATCATCTGAGTTGATCATAAGAGGTAATGACAAAGGTACTAATCTTCCACCTCCACATGAGTATGATGAATGCCTTGTCAATTCCAATGTACCATGTGATGAGCTACCCATCACTTTGATCACACCACCTATTTTAGAGAACTACGTTCATGATTTGACTTTGCCATGTGATCAAATATCAAATATTTTGAGTGCACCCACTGAATTAACCATTGATGAGAAAGAACCATGTGAATCAGGAAATAAATCAATTTTGGATCAAATATGTTTGAAAATAATTCTGCCACTGTTTAATCATTTTGATATGACCTCCAATTTTAGTGATGATTCTGTGTCAATACATGTTGCATGTTTGCTTATTTAAGCTTGTTGTAGCATCTAAATTTAGAATAATTCTAGTTTGTTTAGCAATGTTGGGATGGTTTAATGATGAAAATTGTTAATCATTTAATATAGATAAGGACTACACTTATATGTGCAAACCGAGTTGCAATATTTTCATGCCTTCTACTTCTTGTGATAATATTTTGGCTTTATATTTCATAACATATGAAAGTGACTCATGTATACATATGTCATATGTGCAAAAACCAAGGGAAGTAAAAATGGATGACATATACATATACAACATGTACAGCTTGTCTCTTTTGTTAGCCACATTTCAAATTAAGCAAAGTCGAGGACAGCTTTGTTTTCAAGAAGGGGAGAAGGATGAGGACATGGCTACCCTGGATATGATCACAAGTATTGCATATGCATATTTATTTGAGGTGATTTCTGATAAAAGTTATGCAATAATTTATTTATGTTATACAGAACAAAAGTACTTCACCTCTTTTTGTTTCATGTCTAATTGCCGAACTACCGGACACTTGTACAATCCACATATGAAGATAAGGGAAAAAGATACGTTTAGGTGCTGTTCGAGAAGTTTTCTCATGTCACTTTTAGTCCAAGAGAAGATAGAGTCCAAGTCTCTCATGTTCTGGACTCAGATTCGGACTACAAAGACACACCTGTCTCAAAAAACCAACAACTTTTGCATACGATCTTTGAATTGGGTGATTCTTTTTTGTTGGAAACTAGATTTCATATGCTTTCTAGCCCAATTGGATTCACCTTCAAACACGTCCGTAGCAAGGAGATATTGATGAAACAATCTGACATTGTAGCAGAATCCGATTCAAACTACAAGTCCAAAGGTGTTGCATCACCTCCACTTGGGCACATGGGCCTTGTACGACCTAGGGTTAGTTTTAGGCTACCTTGGGACGTCCTCCCACCCCTTGCTCCTATATAAGCAGATCAATCTAGTAGCTTTTTCTTTGGTATTTGTTTAGATAAAAGTTAGCCATTGTAAATTCGTGTACTTCGTTTGTGTTCAATGACCAGACCAAGACCGCTTTTGGATCCCTACCTTTATCAATACTTCATCTATATTCGTAATATTCAGATTACATTCTCATATTCCTGCTTGTTCTTCGATTTCTTGCAGGAATAGACCTTCATTGTCACGTTGATCGTGCTCCAGTGTGGTCAATAAACTTCTTGGAGTTGGTTTAGTGATTGCTAAGGTGCAACGCCGTGCACGTTTCTAGTCGGAACGTCAAAGTCATCTCCACCAAATCGATAGTTATCATCTCATCGAAAGATCTGGACCCTCGCCTTTATCAACTCCACCGATCGACCTCTATCCATCATGCATCTAGAGTATTAAGTAAAAGCAGAGTAATGCTTGGAGGATGATGACATGATGTAGACAAAGTAAATCAAATTAATATGAATAAACCCCATCTTACCCTTAGTGGCAACATTACAATATGTGTCATGTCCCTTTCTGTCACTGGGATTGAGCACCGCAAGATTGAACCCACTACAACACACCACTCCCACTGAAGGTAAATAAATATAGTTGGCCAAACCAAACCGATTGATCAAAGAGCATTATGAAGCTATAACAAACATGCATATAAATAACCAGAAAAAATTCAATATATTTTCAAGAATAATCTGAACATAAACCCACAATTCATCGGATCCCAACAAACACACTGTAAAGATGATTACATAGGATAGATCACTATGATTCTTGCGGTGATCTTTGCATTGAAGAACATGCAGAGAGAGATAGCCATATAGCTACGGACCCGTAGGTCTATGGTGAACTAATCACACATCACCATGGGAGCAACCAGGTTGATGTAGCGGCCCTCTGTGATCGATCCCCCCTCCGGTAGGGCATGGGAACATGGCTCCAGATGGGCACACGACGGAACAGAGACTTGCGGCGGCGGAAAAAGTGTTTCGGGAGGCTCTCTAGGGTTTTCCCAATATATGTGAATTTATATTGGCTTGGCGCCACCCCCTGGGCGTGCCCTGTTGGCTTGGCGCCACCCCGTGTGGCTTCCAGTCTCCTTGCGAAGCTTCCTAGTCTTATTTTTGTCCAGAAAAAACCATCAAAATGTTTCGGGGTATTTGGACTTCGTTTCGTATGGTATTACTAATAGGCCAAAAATAAGCGCAAAACATCAACTTGCACTGTGCACTGTGTTAATAGGTTAGTGCTAAGAAATAATATAAATCAGCAAGTAAATGCTTAAAAATTATCCTAGAATGATAATATGATATCATGGAACAGTCAAAAATTATAGATATGTCGGAGACGTATCACGCGTTGATGAGGGTGCTAAGGCCTTGGCGACAAGCGCGAAAAAGATGGAGGTTGCAGCAGACCTGTTGGGGGCAAGTGCGATTCTGTACGTGGCACACACGGTATTGGCCTTCGAAAGGGCAGCATGCGACGATGAGGTCGTCCTTGCCTTGGCGTCTGGTGTTGATTTGGCCACGGTAAGGGCAACAGCCTTGTTAGAGTCTGTTACCGCTCGAGAAGAACGCACAACTTATGGCTTTGTTGTTTATGGCCGCTTGGAAAATGTCCATCATAGTAGTGTCGCACACTCGCGTTTGGCCGTGGATGGTATTTTCCATGAGATCGAACCTACTATGATGGAGCAGGAGCAGATGAATGGCCGGGCCTATGAAGTGTTCAAGAACATGGTCGTCGCCGACCGGAATCTGGATCCTTCCTCCCGAGAGAGGATGTTGCATGAGTGCAGACAGTATTTCAACATTGTCGAACAGACATGCCAGGCCTGCAACAACGCCGGCGAGTAGTTGTTTCTATTTTGCAGTTTTCCGAACCTTGCCGATCTGTAATGTCACTATTATATTGTTTAGTTGATTATGTAGGAGTACGAACGATAATTTGTGCAATCATTTTCTGAATCAGGTGCTTATTAGCAGGAATCGTCTGTGTTATTATCAGTCTATGTTATTTTTAGTCTTTCCACACAATTTAAATTAATGACATGATTGCCGGGTATCACACACATCTTGTTATGCCGAATCATTTGTCTTAATTTGGCTCATTGCACATAGTTCATCCGAGCAAACTATATGCCGTCTGTCGCACACATCTTGATCTGTGCAACCATTTGTGTTATTTTGGCTCATCGCAAACAGTTCACCCGAGTGACCTGTATGCAGTCTGTCGCAAACATCTTGATCTAGGTAACCATTTATGTTATAGCACCTTCATCGCAAACAGTTCACCCGACTGACCTGCATGCATTCTATCGCACACATCTTCATCTGGGTAGCAGTTTGTGTTATTTCATCTCATCACAAATAGTTCATCCGAGTGACATATATGTCGTATATCGCACACCTAATGATCCGGGTAATCGTTTGTTATATTTGGTTCATCGCAAACAATTTATCCGAGTTAGCTATATGTCGTACATCACACACACATATATTTGGTTAGCCGTTTGTGTTATTTTGGCTCATCACAAACATTTCATAAATGGTCAACTGTATGCCATGTATCGCACACAAACCTCTTTTATGAATCGTGCTTGATGGACCACCCATCGCACACAGTTCACGTTATTGGAGACGGAGCTAGAACTATACCGTATGAGATTCATGCATCGCACACAGTTTGGTCGAAGGGTCTCATATTGATGTGTCGTCTTTGGACCTTCCCGCAGTAGTGACACCACAACATCCCTGATATCCACCCTGCCATTGTGTTCATGTCGTTCCACACGAACGTGCGCAATTGTAGGATGCGTGAGGAGATGAGTATCCATAAGGTCAAGACATCAACAAGCTTTATGCTCTGGCAGACAAGTGTGCACGGGCTAAAGAAGGAAGGATACTTCCTGGGGAAGATACTGTTGGAGATATGCTCAAGAGGCAATCATGTATGATGATATTTCCTATGTGTTTATGAATAAAGATAGCCCATGGATATTATTAGTGATGTGTATTAACAAGGACATGGCTTGTCTGTGAGACTATGCATTGTATGATGACTGTGCTAAATGGTCCCTAGTTGAAAGGGTTGTGTGGACAAGCAACCAATTAGTCATCTATGAGTCTCTACTACAATATACATTCGATGTCCTAAGACCTGAGCTGGCGCATTTACTCGGGATGGTGACAGACCTGCTTTGGGCCGACCAAACGCTACTCCGTGACTGGGTAGTTACAGAGGTAGGTTTTGGGTTTGTCCAGACCCATGCTGTGAGACATGGTCGAGCAAGATGGGATTTCCCCCTCCGATCAGGAGAGATATACTCTCGGCCCCTCGGGTGATCCGACCTGGATAAGCATGGCCATGCGATGAGGATTATGAGATAATATGAAGTGTTGTTCGGATTTACCGGAACGAGAAAGAGGTCGTACTACAACAAGGATGACCATGTCGCCTTGAGCTTGATAGCATATATCGTGTGGCAAAGGGAACAAAAGTGTGATGTACACGTTCGCCTAACCAGCTTCAACGGACACTTGGATTCGACATGCTTTGCTAGAGGCCGCTACCGACTAGTCGAGCCAGATATGATCTGACTCGCGACCAAGTAAACGAGAACCTAAGGGGTCGCGCGCTTAAGGGAAGGAACTAGTAGGCTTTAGGATCCGTGCGAGGCCCAATAGTTGAGCCCATGACGGATGACTATATATATTGGAGGTGCCGCACACTCATTTAGTTGATCGTTTCGGAGACGTCATTAGGGCTTTGCGTGTGTTGCACGTAGACACCTCCACTCGCCGCCTACTATGTGATTGGACCTAGCAGTCCGCTGCACGGTGTTCCTCCTGCGCGCACGGATACCGTTAGAGCTGGTGCACTTGCGCCGCTTGATACGTCTCCAATGTATCTATAATTTATGAAGTATTCATGCCATGTTTACAATAATTCTATATGATTTTGGTATCATTTTATTAGAACTAACCCGGACTGACGCTGTTTTTAGCAGAACTACCATGGTGTCATTTTTTGTGCAGAAATAAAAGTTCTCGGAATGGGCTGAAAATTTACGGAGAATATTTTTGGAAAATATAAAAAATACTGGAGCAAAAAGATACCGAAGAGGAGTCCCGAGGCAGCCACAAGCCTAGGGGGCGCGCCCCCCCTAGGGCATGCCCCTGGCTTGTGGGTCCCTCGGGAGTCCCCTTGATGTGAGACCGACGCCAATAATTCCTATAAATACCAAAACCCCCAGAAAGAAACCTAGATCGGGAGTTCCGCCACCACAAGCCTCTGTAGCCACGAAAAACCAATCGGGAGCCCGTTCCGGCACCCTGCCGGAGGGGGAAACCATCACCGGAGGCCATCTTCATCATCCCACCGGTCTCCATGACGTGGAGGGAGTAGTTCACCCTTAGGGCTGAGGGTATGTACCAGTAGCTATGTGTTTGATCTCTCTCTCTCTCGTGTTCTTGAGATGGCACGATCTTGATGTACCGCGAGCTTTATTAATATAGATGAATCATATGGAGTTTTCCCCTCTCCATCTTCTTATGATGAATTGAGTTTTGCCTTTGAAGTTTTCTTATCGGATTGAGTCTTTAAGGATTTGAGAACACTTGATGTATGTCTTGCGATGGGATATCCGTGGTGACAATGTGATGTTCTATTGATCCACTTGATGTATGTTTTGGTGATCAACTTGCGGGTTCCGTGACCTTGGGAATCTATGCATAGGGGTTCGCACATGTTTTCATCTTGACTCTCTGGTAGAAACTTTGGGGCACTCTTTGAAGTTCTTTGTGTTGGATTGAACATGATGAATCTGAAATTGTGTGATGCATATCGTATAATCAAGCCCATGGGTACTCATGGTGACATTGGAGTATCTAGGTGACATTAGGGTTTTTGTTGATGTGTATCTTAAGGTGTTATTCTAGTACGAACTCTAGGGCTGTTCATGACAATTAGTGGGGATGGCTCATATGATTGATCGGAAAAGATAACTTTGAGGTGGTTTCGTACCCTACAATAATTTCTTCATTTGTTCTCCGCTATTTGTGACTTTGGAGTGAACTCTTTGTCGCACGTGAGGGATTTACATATGATTCAACTATGTCAGTATTGTTGAGAGAACTTGCACTAGTGAAAGTATGAACCCTAGCCTTGTTTCTAAGCATTCCAATACTGCTTGTGCTCACTTTTATCATTAGTTACCTTGCTGTTTTTATATTTTCAGATTACAAAAATCTATATCTACTATCCATATTACACTTGTATCACCATCTCTTCGCCAAACTAGTGCAGCTATACAATTTACAATTGTATTGGGTGTGTTGGGGACACAAGAGACTCTTTGTTATTTGGTTGCAGGGTTGCTTGAGAGGGACCATCTTCATCCTACACCTCCCACGGCTTGATAAACCTTAGGTCATCCACTTGAGGGAAAATTGCTACTGTCCTACAAAACTCTGCGCTTGGAGGCCCAACACCACTCTGGTGAACCTATATGTGGGTTCCAACAACCGGCTATTTGAGGGAGATCGGATGAGGAGGAGAGGACTCTGGACGCGCTGCCCCAACTCTACTTCTGTTGCACGACACTGCACGTCTAGTGTTAATGATCTGTGATCCATTCTGTAGCATGATCCTGGTTGTTCTGCGCATTGGAAAATTTTATATTGTAGCCGATGCACCTATGGTAGGACCCAACAGATACTGGCGCCGAAGTCAATTTTGAAGACGACGACGCCACCACCCCAAGAAAAAGAGCCGAAAGCGCAACCTCAAGCACAAAGGCAAATAAGTTATGGCCGTTGAAGGCTCTAGCAACAACAACGCTGGAAAGAAGGCCAAGGTCGAAGGGTCCGGCATGGACACTGCCGTCTTTACCTGTGGCCATGAGGCTGCAGCGGACGACTAGGCAGACAAGACTGACGGGCCATACTGCAAGATCCACCACACCAAGGGCCATGATCTTCATGAGTGCCAGAAAGTTGAGCAGCTTGTCGAGAAACAAAAGCAAGAATATGAGAAGCGCGACGAGGAGAAGGGCTAGAGTAGTGCTGGTGGATCCGAGAAGAAACGCGGTGGCCACAGAGGTCGCCGCGGCAAGGCCAAGCAGCAAACGGAGAAGCCTACGAGAGGCCACGACAAGAAGGAAGAAGATGACGATGATGATGACGAGGATGAAGAAGGATAAGGCCACATAAGCTATGTGCATTGACACATGCGTATCTTTGCACTCCTCTCACCGGCAGCTCAAGCAGTGGGCCAGAAGATCAATGCAGCAGAACCGGCGATGGAAGTGCAAAAGCAACTCAAGTGGTCTCAGACACCCATCATCTTTGACGCCGAGGACCACCCTGATTGCACCATAGTGTTCGGGTGCTTGCCGTTGTTGGTTTCACCAACAATACGCAACCTCACCGTTTGTCCACACGCACGCCCCATCAAGCAGAAGGTCAGGAAGCAAGCTCTGGAGTGGCAAGAATTTATTGTCGAGGAAATCAAGAAGCTAGAAGCGCTAGACCTGATTAGAGGAGTGATCCATCCAACTTGGTTGGTGAACCCTGTGGTAGTGCGAAAGTCACATGGGAAGTGGAGGCTCTGTATCGATTTTACTGATATAAATAAAGCTTGTCCAAAAGACCCCTTTCCTTTGCCGTGCATTGATCAAATAGTGGACTCTACTGTCGGCTGCGACCTCTCTCCTTTCTTGACGCCTACTCTGGTTATCATTAGATTTTCATGGCCAATGAAGATGAAGAGAAAACCACATTTATTACTCCATGTGGCACATACTGCTTTAAGCATATGCCTTTCAGACCAAAAAGTGTTGGTTGAACATTTGCAAGAGCAGTCCAGATTGGTTTGAGCCTCGGTTACATAGGAATGTGGAAGCCTATATGGATGACATAGTGGTCAAGACCAAGAACAAGGCTACACTAATCCAAAATCTAGAAGAGACGTTTGCGAACTTGCGCAAGATCAACTTGAAGCTCAACCCCGAGAAGTGTGTGTTTGGTGTCCCATCCGGCAAGCTTCTCGGGTTCTTTGTTTCTCAACATGGAATTGAAGACAATCCCGACAAGATCAAAGAAATTGAGCAGTTGGAAGTGTTGGAAATATGCCCTAGAGGCAATAATAAAATGGTTATTATTGTATTTCCTTGTTCATGATAATTGTCTATTGTTCATGCTATAATTGTGTTAACCGGAAACCGTAATGCATGTGTGAATACATAGACCACAACATGTCCCTAGTGAGCCTCTAGTTGACTAGCTCGTTGATCAATAGATGGTCACGGTTTCATGACCATGGACATTGGATGTCGTTGATAACGGGATCACATCATTAGGAGAATGATGTGATGGACAAGACCCAATCCTAAGCATAGCACAAGATCGTGTAGTTCGTCTGCTAAAGCTTTTCCAATGTCAAGTATCGTTTCCTTAGACCATGAGATTGTGCAACTCCCGGATACCGTAGGAATACTTTGGGTGTGCCAAACGTCACAACATAACTGGGTGGCTATAAAGGTACACTACGGATATCTCCGGAAGTGTCTGTTGGGTTGGCACGAATCGAGACTGGGATTTGTCATTCCGTGTGACGGAGAGGTATCTCTGGGCCCACTCGGTAAGACATCATCATAATGAGCTCAATGTGACTAAGGAGTTAGCCACGGGATGATGTGTTACGGAACGAGTAAAGAGACTTGCCGGTAACGAGATTGAACAAGGTATAGGGATACCGACGATCGAATCTCGGGCAAGTATCATACCGGTAGACAAAGGGAATTGTATACGGGATTGATTGAATCCCCGACATCGTGGTTCATCCGATGAGATCATCGTGGAGCATGTGGGAGCCAACATGGGTATCCAGATCCCGCTGTTGGTTATTGACCGGAGAGGTGTCTCGGTCATGTCTACGTGTCTCCCGAACCCGTAGGGTCTACACACTTAAGGTTCGATGACGCTAGGGTTATAGGGAAATAGTGTACGTGGTTACCGAAGGTAGTTCGGAGTCCCGGATGAGATCCCGGACGGCATGAGGAGTTCCGGAATGGTCTGGAGGTAAAGAATGATATATAGGAAGTGAGGATTTGGCCACCGGAAGTGTTTCGGGAAATACCGGTAACGTACCGGGACCACCGGAAGGGTTCCGGGGGACCACCAAGTGGGGCCACCAGCCCCAGAGGGCTGCATGGGCCGCAAGTGGAAGGGAACCAGCCCCTAGGTGGGCTGGTGGGCCCCCCACAAGGGCCCAAGGCGCAACTGAAGTGGGAAGGGGGCAAACCCTAGGGCAGATGGGCCCTAAGGCCCACCCTAGGGCAGCTGCACCCCTCTCCCTCTTGGCCGCCGGCCAGATGGGATCTGGAGGCTGCCGCACCACCCTAGGGTGGGAACCCTAGGGCGCAGCCCTCCCTCCTCCTCCTCCTATATATAGTGAAGCCCTTGGGGCTGTTTGAGACATGACTCTCTCTCCCTCTCGGCGCAGCCCTACTCCTCCTACTCCTCGTTCTCCGTAGTGCTTGGTGAAGCCCTGCCGGAGACCACGCAGCTCCACCGTCACCACGCCGTCGTGCTGCCAGAGCTCTCCCTCAACCTCTCCTTCCTCCTTGCTGGATCAAGGCATAGGAGACGTCACCGGGCTGCACGTGTGTTGAACGCGGAGGCGCCGTTGTTCGGCGCTAAGATCGGAGTCCACCGCGATCTGAATCGCTACGAGTATGACTCCACCAACCGCGTTCTTGTAACGCTTCCGCTTAGCGATCTTCAAAGGTATGAAGATGCAATCTCTTCTTACTCGTTGCTGGTTTCTCCATAGATAGATCTTGGTGAACACGTAGGAGTTTTTTTGATTTACTACTACGGATTCGAACAGTGGCATCATGAGCTAAGTCTATGCGTAGAATCTATGCACGAGTAGAACACAAGTTGTTGTGGGCATCGATCTTGTTAATTTGCTTGCCGTTACTAGTCTTATCTTGATTCAGTGGTATTGTGGGATGAAGCGGCCCGGACCAACTTTACACGTACGCTTACGTGAGACCGGTTCCACCGCCTGACATGCACTTGTTGCATAAGGTGGCTAGCGGGTGTCTGTCTCTCCCACCTTAGTCGGATTCGATTCAATGAAAAGGGTCCTTATGAAGGGTAAATAGCAATTGGCATATCACGTTGTGGTTTTGGCGTAGGTAAGAAACATTCTTGCTAGATACCTATAGCAGCCACGTAAAAACTTGCAACTACAAATTAGAGGATGTCTAACTTGTTTTTGCAGCATATGCCTTGTGATGTGATATGGCCAAAGGATGTGATGTGATGCATTGTGATGTATGAGATTGATCATGTTCTTGTAATAGGATTCACGACTTGCATGTCGATGAGTATGACAACCGGCAGGAGCCATAGAAGTCGTCTTATTTTATTGTATGACCTGCGTGTCAATCATAAACACCATGTAATTACTTTGCTTTATTGCTAATCGTTAGCCATAGTAGTAGAAGTAATAGTTGGCGAGACAACTTCATGAAGACACGATGATGGAGATCATGATGATGGAGATCATGGTGTCGTGCCGGTGACAGTGATGATCATGGTGCCCCGAAGATGGAGATCAAAGGAGCAAGATGATATTGGCCATATCATGTCACTATATTGATTGCATGTGATGTTTATCATATTTACATCCTATTTGCTTAGAACGACGGTAGTAAATAAGATGATCTCTCAATAAAATTTCAAGAAAGGTGTTCACCCTAACTGTGCACCGTTGCTAAGGATCGTTGTTCCGAAGCACCACGTGATGATCGGGTGTGATAGGTTCTAACGTTCGCATACAACGGGTGTAAGCCAGATTTACACACGCAAAACACTTAGGTTGACTTGACGAGCCTAGCATGTACAGACATGGCCTCGGAACACAGAAGACCGAAAGGTCGAACATGAGTCATATAGTAGATGCGATCAACATGGAGATGTTCACCATGGATGACTAGTCCGTCTCACGTGATGATCGGACACGGGCTAGTTGACATGGATCATGTATCACTTGGATGACTAGAGAGATGTCTATCTAAGTGGGAGTTCATTAAATAATTTGATTATGTGAACTTAATTATCATGAACTTAGTCTAAAATTGTCTTTACAATCTATATTGTAGATCCAATGGCCAACGCTAATGTCACCCTCAACTTCAACGCGTTCCTAGAGAAAACCAAGCTGAAAGATGATGGAAGCAACTATGCGGACTGGGTCCGTAGCTTGAGGATCATCCTCATAGCTTCCAAGAGATTGTATGTCCTTGATGCACCGCTAGGTGACCCACCCATTTTCCCAGCGGACCAAGACGTTACGAACGCTTGGCAGTCACGCTGCGATGATTACTCCCTTGTTCAGTGCGGCATGCTTTACAGTCTAGAACCGGGGCTCCAAAAGCGTTTTGAGCAACACGGAGCATATGAGATGTTCCAAGAGCTGAAACTGATTTTCCAAGCTCATGCCCGGGTCGAGATATATGACGTCTCTGACAAGTTCTTCAGCTGTAAGATGGAGGAGAATAGTTCTGTCAGTGAGCACATACTCAAAATGTCTGGGTTACACAACCGCTTGACTCAGCTGGGAGTTAATCTCCCGGATGACTCGGTCATTGACAGAATCCTCCAGTCGCTTCCACCTAGCTACAAGAGCTTTGTGATGAACTACAACATGCAGGGTATGGAGAAGTCCATTCTTGAGTTGTACTCGATGCTGAAATCAGCGGAGGTCGAGATCAAAAAGGAGCATCAAGTGTTGATGGTGAATAAGACCACTAGTTTCAAGAAAGGCAAGGGTAAGAAGAACTTCAAGAAGGACGGCAAAGCTGTTGCCGCGCCCGGTAAGCAAGTTGCCAGGAAGAAGAACAAGAATGGACCCAATCCTGAGACTGAGTGCTTTTATTGCAAGGGTACCGGTCACTGGAAGCGGAACTGCCCCAAGTACTTAGCGGATAAGAAGGCCGGCAACGTTAAAGGTATATGTGATGTACTTGTTATTGATGTGTACCTAACCAGCGCTCGTAGTAGCTCCTGGGTATTTGATACCGGTGCAGTTGCTCACATTTGTAACTCCAAGCAGGAGCTGCGGAATAAGCGGAGACTGGCAAAGGACGAGGTGACGATGCGCGTCGGGAATGGTTCCAAGGTCGATGTGATCGCCGTTGGCACGCTACCTCTACATCTACCTTCGGGATTAGTTTTAAACCTCAATAATTGTTATTTAGTACCAGCTTTGAGCATGAACATTGTATCTGGATCTCGTTTGATGCGAGATGGCTACTCATTTAAATCTGAGAATAATGGTTGTTCTATTTATATGATAGATATGTTTTATGGTCATGCCCCGCTGGTCAATGGTTTATTTTTGATGAATCTCGAACGTGATGTTACACATGTCCATAGTGTGAGTACCAAAAAGTGTAAGGTTGATAACGATAGTCCCACTTACATGTGGCACTGCCGCCTTGGTCATATTGGTGTCAAACGCATGAAGAAGCTCCATGCTGATGGACTTTTGGAGTCTCTTGATTTCGAATCATTTGACACGTGCGAACCATGCCTCCTGGGCAAGATGACCAAGACTCCGTTCTCTGGAACAATGGAGCGAGCAACTGACTTGTTGGAGATAATACATACCGATGTATGCGGTCCAATGAGCGTCGAGGATCGCGGTGGCTACCGTTATGTTCTCACCCTCACTGATGACTTGATCAGATATGGGTATGTCTACTTAATGAAACACAAGTCTAAAACCTTTGAAAGGTTCAAGGAATTTCAGAGTGAGGTAGAGAATCAACGTGACAGGAAAATAAAGTGCCTACGATCTGATCGTGGCGGAGAATATTTAAGTCACGAGTTTGGCACGCACCTAAGGAAATGTGGAATTGTTTCACAACTCACACCGCCTGGCACACCTCAGCGAAATGGTGTGTCTGAACGTCGTAATCGCACTCTATTGGATATGGTGCGATCTATGATGTCTCTTACCGACTTACCGCTATCATTTTGGGGATATGCATTAGAGACTGCCGCATTCACTTTAAATAGGGCACCGTCAAAGTCCGTTGAGGCGACACCGTATGAATTATGGTTTGGAAAGAAACCTAAGCTGTCGTTTCTAAAAGTTTGGGGACGCGATGCTTATGTGAAGAAACTTCAACCTGAGAAGCTCGAACCCAAAGTGGAAAAGTGCGTCTTCATAGGATATCCCAAAGAGACTATTGGGTATATCTTCTACCTCAGATCCGAAGACAAAGTCTTTGTTGCCAAGAATGGATCCTTTCTCGAGAAAGAGTTTCTCTCGAAAGAAGTAAGTGGGAGGAAAATAGAACTTGATGAGGTAATCGTACCTCCACTCGAACCGGAGAGTAGCGTAGCACGGGAAGTTGTTTCCGTGGAGCCTACACCGGCTGGAGAGGAAGTTAATGATGGTGATCATGAAACTTCAGATCAAGTTACTATTGAACGTCGAAGGTCCACTAGGACACGTTCCGCACCAGAGTGGTACGGCAACCCTGTCCTGGAGATCATGTTGTTGGACAACGGTGAACCTTCGAACTATGAGGAAGCGATGGCGGGCCCGGATTCCAACAAATGGCTTGAAGCCATGAAATCCAAGATAGGATCCATGTATGAGAACAAAGTGTGGACTTTGGTGGACTTGCCTGATGATAAGCGAGCCATTGAAAATAAATGGATCTTTAAGAAGAAGACTGACGCGGATGGTAATGTGACCGTCTATAAGGCTCAGCTTGTCGCTAAGGGTTATCGACAAGTTCAAGGAGTTGACTACGATGAGACTTTCTCACCCGTAGCGATGCTGAAGTCTGTCCGAATCATGTTAGCAATTGCCGCATTTTATGATTATGAGATCTGGCAAATGGACGTCAAAACGGCATTCCTTAATGGCTTCCTTAAGGTAGAACTGTATATGATGCAGCCGGAAGGTTTTGTCGATCCTAAAGATGCTAACAAAGTATGCAAGCTCCAGCGCTCCATCTATGGGCTGGTGCAAGCATCTCGGAGTTGGAACATTCGCTTTAATGAGGTGATTAAAGCGTTTGGGTTTATGCAGGTTTATGGAGAACCCTGTATTTACAAGAAAGTGAGTGGGAGCTCTGTAGCATTTCTCATATTATATGTGGATGACATATTGTTGATGGGAAATGATATAGAACTTTTGGAAAGTGTAAAGGCCTACTTGAATAAATGTTTTTCAATGAAGGACCTTGGAGAAGCTTCTTGCATATTAGGTATTAAGATCTATAGAGATAGATCGAAACGCCTCATAGGTCTTTCACAAAGCACATACCTTGAAAAGATATTGAAGAAGTTCAATATGGATCAGTCCAAGAAGGGGTTCTTGCCTGTGTTACAGGGTGTGAGATTAAGTACGACTCAATGCCCGACCACGGCAAAGGATAGAGAAGAGATGAGTGTCATCCCCTATGCTTCAGCCATAGGCTCTATTATGTATGCCATGCTGTGTACCAGACCTGATGTGAACCTTGCCATAAGTTTGGTAGGGAGGTACCAAAGTGATCCCGGAGCGGAACACTGGACAGCGGTCAAGAATATCCTGAAGTACCTGAAAAGGACAAATGACATGTTTCTCGTATATGGAGGTGCCGAAGAGCTCGTCGTAAAGGGTTACGTCGATGCTAGCTTCGACACAGATCCAGACGACTCCAAGTCACAAACCGGATACGTGTATATTTTGAACGGAGGGGCAGTCAGCTGGTGCAGCAGCAAGCAAAGTGTCGTGGCGGCATCTACATGTGAAGCGGAGTATATAGCTGCTTCGGAAGCAGCAAAGGAAGGAGTCTGGATGAAGGAGTTCATCACCGACCTAGGAGTAATTCCCAATGCGTCGGGCCCGATGACTCTATTCTGTGACAACACTGGAGCTATTGCCCTTGCGAAGGAGCCCAGGTTTCACAAGAAGACAAGACACATCAAGCGCCGCTTCAACTCCATCCGTGATTACATTCAGGAGGGAGATATAGATATTTGTAAAGTACATACGGCTCTGCATGTCGCAGATCCGTTGACTAAACCTCTCTCACGAGCAAAACATGATCAACACCAGAATGCTATGGGTGTTCGATTCATCACAATGTAACTAGATTATTGACTCTAGTGCAAGTGGGAGACTGTTGGAAATATGCCCTAGAGGCAAAAATAAAATGGTTATTATTGTATTTCCTTGTTCATGATAATTGTCTATTGTTCATGCTATAATTGTGTTAACCGGAAACCGTAATGCATGTGTGAATACATAGACCACAACATGTCCCTAGTGAGCCTCTAGTTGACTAGCTCGTTGATCAATAGATGGTCACGGTTTCATGACCATGGACATTGGATGTCGTTGATAACGGGATCACATCATTAGGAGAATGATGTGATGGACAAGACCCAATCCTAAGCATAGCACAAGATCGTGTAGTTCGTCTGCTAAAGCTTTTCCAATGTCAAGTATCGTTTCCTTAGACCATGAGATTGTGCAACTCCCGGATACCGTAGGAATACTTTGGGTGTGCCAAACGTCACAATGTAACTGGGTGGCTATAAAGGTACACTACGGATATCTCCGAAAGTGTCTGTTGGGTTGGCACGAATCGAGACTGGGATTTGTCACTCCGTGTGACGGAAAGGTATCTCTGGGCCCACTCGGTAAGACATCATCATAATGAGCTCAATGTGACTAAGGAGTTAGCCACGGGATGATGTGTTACGGAACGAGTAAAGAGACTTGCCGGTAACGAGATTGAACAAGGTATAGGGATACCGACGATCGAATCTCGGGCAAGTGTCATACCGGTAGACAAAGGGAATTGTATACGGGATTGATTGAATCCCCGACATCGTGGTTCATCCGATGAGATCATCGTGGAGCATGTGGGAGCCAACATGGGTATCTAGATCCCGTTGTTGGTTATTGACCGGAGAGGTGTCTCGGTCATGTCTACGTGTCTCCCGAACCCGTATGGTCTACACACTTAAGGTTCGATGACGCTCGGGTTATAGGGAAATAGTGTACGTGGTTACCGAAGGTAGTTCGGAGTCCCGGATGAGATCCCGGACGTCACGAGGAGTTCCGGAATGGTCCGGAGGTAAAGAATGATATATAGGAAGTGAGGATTTGGCCACCGGAAGTGTTTCGAGAAATACCGGTAACGTACCGGGACCACCGGAAGGGTTCCGGGGGACCACCAAGTGGGGCCACCAGCCCCAGAGGGCTGCATGGGCCGCAAGTGGAAGGGAACCAGCCCCTAGGTGGGCTGGTGCGCCCCCCCACAAGGGCCCAAGGCGCAGCTGAAGTGGGAAGGGGGCAAACCCTAGGGCAGATGGGCCCTAAGGCCCACCCTAGGGCAGCCGCACCCCTCTCCCTCTTGGCCGCCGGCCAGATGGGATCTGGAGGCTGCCGCACCACCCTAGGGTGGGAACCCTAGGGTGCAACCCTCCCTCCTCCTCCTCCTATATATAGTGAAGCCCTTGGGGCTGTTTGAGACACGACTCTCTCTCCCTCTCGGCGCAGCCCTACGCCTCCTACTCCTCGTTCTCCGTAGTGCTTGGCGAAGCCCTGCCGGAGACCACGCAGCTCCACCGTCACCACGCCGTCGTGCTGCCGGAGCTCTCCCTCAACCTCTCCTTCCTCCTTGCTGGATCAAGGCGTAGGAGACGTCACCGGGCTGCACGTGTGTTGAACGCGGAGGCACCGTTGTTCGGCGCTAAGATCGGAGTCCACCGCGATCTGAATCGCTACGAGTACGACTCCACCAACCGCGTTCTTGTAACGCTTCCGCTTAGCGATCTTCAAAGGTATGAAGATGCAATCTCTTCTTACTCGTTGCTGGTTTCTCCATAGATAGATCTTGGTGAACACGTAGGAAATTTTTTGATTTACTACCACGGATTCCAACAGGAAGCACCAAAGCGCGTCAAAGATGGGCGCCGCCTGACAGGTTGTGTTGCCTGTCTAAGCAAGTTTATTTCTATGTCTGTGAGCGTGCCCTGACATTTTTTAAAATGTTGAAAAAGGCAGGTCCATTGAAATGGACTCAAAAAGCGAAGGCAATGCTACAAGATTTGAAAAAAAATATCTGTCTTCGATGCCAATACTAGTTGCGCCTAAGCCGCAAGAGCCATTGCTACTATAGTTGGCAACAACGAATCAAGTGGTTAGTGCTGCACTAGTGGCAGAGAGGGAAGCTGATGACAAAGAGGCAGCAACCCCTGGGCCAGCAAGCGACAAGCCAGATTCTTCTCTGGCAAGCCAATGTGACGCCGACGCAAGTACAAAGCAAGAAGCAAGCCAACAAGTTGTGCAGAAGAAGACAGTGGTGCAACACCTAGTCTATTTTGTCAGTTCTCTTACGTAGGGGGCTAGATCAAGATATTCTAGTGTGCAAAAATTGCTCTTTGGCCTCCTCAGGGCCTCCCAGAAGCTGCTCCACTACTTCTAAGCACACCCCATCACCGTCATCACTCGCTTTCCGTTGCAGCGTATCTTGAGAAATCGAGAGGCAACCGGCAGGATAGTTGAGTTGGCATTGGAGCTCGCCAATTTTGATTTGAAATTTGAGAGCACATCAACAATTCAAAGAAGGCCTTGGGGGATTTCATTGCATAATGGACACCATCGCAAGAGGAAGAAATTCAAGAAACTTCTCTCCCCGGCAAGGAATCAAGCCAAGAATGGATTATGTACTTTGATGGAGCCTTTTCGCTTCAAGGCGCTGGTGCCCGAGTGCTGCTTGTCGCACCCAATGGAGAGCACCTCAAGTACGTGATCCAAATGCACTTTTCGTGGTAGAAAGCCACCAACAACACTGTCGAGTGTGAAGGATTGCTTGCCGGCCTCCGTATCGTAGTTGACCTTGGCATCAAAAAGCTTACACTACTGGGAAAAGTCTTATAGGTGAACCCAACTATGTGGCGGGCGGTCCTAGTTACCCTCCACTGCTAGTAGCTGTGGCGGGTGTTAGAAAGACCGTCAGAGCTAATGCTCTAGTTGTGGCAGGTGCTACATACGACCCGTCACAAATAAGCACCATTGAGTATGGCCACGTGCTGAATGTGGTCAGTGGCGGGTGCCTAGCAATGCTCGCCACTGCTCTGGAAGGCAGCACTGGCGGGCGCGCCTATGTGCTCGCCACAATTTAGTGCATGCAACAGGTCCCAAACCAATCGACTTTGCAGCCCGCCACCCCAAAGCAGCAGTGGTGGGCCGATTGGCGTGCCCGTCGTAGACAGCGAAAATCACTCGACTATCCGCGCACGCTCGTCTCCCTGCCACACTTCACTTCACTCTCTCGCACTCTCACTCTCCCCCTTCGTCGTCCGCTGCTGCCATCGCCGTCCGCTGCCACCGCTGTTGGCGTCTGCTTCCTCCGTCGCCATTCGCTGCCGCCATCGCCATCCGCTGCCTCCATCGCCCTCACTGATGATTCACCCCATCGCCGTCCACTCGGTAATACATCGCCATCCTCGCCATCCCTGCCTCTATCTCCGGCTTTCCTTGTCGCCACCCACAACCGCGTCGCCATGCACACAGACAGCCACGGCAGCAGCCACGCACACCGACAGCCATGGCAGCAGACACACACACGCACAGCCACGACATCAGCCACGCACACGCACACGCGCATGACTAGGGTTAGGGTATATTGTTCAACTAGTTGAGTAATTTCTTTTAGTAAGGGAAAACAATGTATATACTCATTGTGGTTTGGTACTAGAATGTATTAACTTGAAATAAATCTATGTTGATCGCACATGATATCGAACGTTGATCGCATGCAGCCGGTTAGAGATTCAGTTACAAAGGATATCAAGTAAAACATTCTTTATCATATATCAAGCCAAATTGCACTCAGGAGTAGTGTCGAAGGACTAAATTTTGCTCTAGGTGAAAGTATTAGCATTGTGAGAAAAGTGATATGACATAAAATATATAATCATCTTGTCTGAACACATTAAGATAAAAGTAGGATCTATCACCAAATAAATTGTTTTTCGGGTTATCACCAAATAAAGTTGATATTAATATTGTGCTGTAGTAGATGTCTTCATTTCTTTACAGGGATTCATACTATAAGCGCTAAAGTTTTGGTGAAATGTGATTTATTTTTGTTTAGCCAAATTTCTAGCTCTTAATGTGTCCATTTTTATGCAGAGATCATGCCAAATTTTTTTGTTTATTTTTAGTTCAGATTGTGTTGTTGAAGATTTCTTCCGTTCTTTCGCCAAGTTTTTTTATCTGCATGTTTTAGGTCATTTTTTCCAGAAATGGCGAATAACGCCAGGTATCGTGGTGTTGTCCAGAGGCCATGGGGGAAGGTGGGCGCCCAAATCTAGAACCCTGTCATAGGCAAGAAACAATGGCTCGGCACGTTCAACTTCGCCGAGGAAACGGCGCGCGCTTACGATGCCAAGGCGCTCGAGTACCAGGGGGCGAAGCAGGGCCCAGCTCAACTTTCCTCAGGATGCTTGTCATGCGAGTGAGATAGCGCCTCCTAACATGAGAATAGTCTCCAAGGCTGAGGAGCAGGAGCACCTGAAGGGTGAGGCGCTCCTCATGGCCCGTGAACATCAGAGCACCGATCCCTTGGTGGAACATCTTCGGGATGATCCGCATCTGTACGACATTAACAAGGCGTTGGTGATTACCGCACGCAACCAGAAGGATGCCGAGGATGACCCGATAGAATGGGATGATGTCGCCAAGCAGGACTATGAGGATTAGATTAGGAGTTGATCTCTCTACCCTGCCTAGTCGTATAACTCCGTGCTTTAGATGTTTGAACCTTTATTGTAGTACTTATGATCTTGCTATGGCGTACTATATATGTCCCTGACTTCATGATAAGCCTGCTTATAGTAATATATATACAGCCGGTCTATTATGCTAATATTAGCAAAATAGTTATTCTGCTAACACTTACGAACTACACGCACAACGCGTGGGCACTGCACTTTCCGTAGCAAAAGTACTGCAATACAAAGACTAGTGAACTTCGTGTGAGAAAAAACTGCACGACACTGTTTTTTGCGACACCAAAATCGACGAGGGAACTACATCGAATAGAAAAATGGACTGCTTCAGACTGAAAACCATACTGCATCAGACGGGAAAGTGAACTGCATGAATTTTTCAGACGAGGAAGTGGAATGAGGTTCACATGGTCAACGTTAGTGAACCGCTTGGTCGAGACTAAAGAACTACATTTCTTTTTCCGGTCACCGAAGGGAACTCGTACGCTGGACGTCCGGGCACTGCAACGCTCGCACAACTTGAGCTGCCTTTTGCCACCTTGCGCACTGGACGCGCACGCCTCGCTTACTGCAAGTGCGTGCCACAACCAAACATCACGTTGTTGCCTTGTGCACTGCATGCGCACACCTCACGTACTGCAAGTCCGGTTTTTTTGTGAGCTCGACCTCAGGTGCCCGTGGATGAACTGTAATGCCGCCATTGATGGAGCAACACAGGGCGGATCCCGCATCCTCCCGACCGGCGCCTTTCCTCAAGTCGTCGCCCTAGCAATGGGCCTCTGACGCGCGCCACCGCACAAACGAACAGCACCACACGTCAGAGTGGGTGGATCCGGCCAGGAGTATGGGGAGAGGGGGAATCCACGGCCGTCCAAATTGCAGCACGTGGTGGGGCAGTGGCTATGGCTAGAGTGGGCCAGGGCCGGGGCCGGCGCTGGGCGGCGCTGCGGGTCAGTGGCGCACGGGGGAGTAGGAGGCGGGGTGGCGCATGGCGGGAGGAGGAGGAGGCGGGGCGGCGGGTTGGTGCCAGCCGGGAGGAGGAGGAGGCGGGGTGGCGCCGGCTGGTAGGAGGAGGCGGCGGGGCAGTGTCGGCTGGGAGGAGGAGGTGGCGGGGCGGCGCCGACCGGGAGGAGGAGGAGGCGGGGCGGTGTGGGGAAGGAGGTTTGCGGTGCGGGGTGGGAGGTGGTGGTTACTTTGTAGCTACAGCGGTAGGTGGGGCTGTTAGCAGCATAAGTTAGGTGTTATTAGAATAAGACTCTTAAGGGTGTTATTAGATAGTCCCACCCTATATATATATTACTTTCATGTCATAGCACCAATGATAATAGTGTTTAACTTTTTGAAGGAGGGGATCATGGTGCTTAAGGTCTGCAATGTCTGCAAAAATCAGTGTAGGGTTAGTTTATCACATGCAGTAGAACTCGGAGTGATACGGGGCACACCCGTGTGTGTCAATCTTTCACGAATTGGAGGTGGATTTATGAATGAACACGAAGAACACTAAGAACACAAGGGGGAAATCACAAGAGAAACACTCAATAACAAGTCCAATCACACATCCACTATGCTCAAAACCGCACAAGATCCACAAGGTACAAGAGCAACAAAGGGAAAGAAGGATACATGGTAGAGTTCATCCCAAATCCCATGGGGAGATGGGGCCTTGAATCCACTAGGGATCTTCCCGTGCAAGGGGCCTTGACATCCACTAGGGGGTCTTCTCTCATAGAGGCATATACTCGATGGGAGAGGTAGTGGAAGGAGCAAGGGCTCAACTATCTATGAGCTAAACCAATGCTAACCCTAGAAATGAGAGGGGGATGTCTATTTATAGTACAAGGCAAGGTGGGGGGAGAGAGAGATACATGGGTCTTTGGCCTAGTGGTGCATGCGCGGGCGCCAAATGTCCGGGCTGGGGGCCGGATGTCCGACCCTTCATGGGGGCACCGGATGTCCGGGGCTGGGCCAGATGTCCGGCAGGGCGATGGCTCGATCCTGCGCGGTTCTGGTCTCCTCGCCCCGGATTTCCGGGCTGGGGCGCCGGATATCCGGCCGGTCCTGTGGCGCCAGATGTCCTGGCCCTGTAGCTTCGGGTGCAGCTTGCCCTTGGTGCTTGTGTGATCTCCAAGGGCCGGATGTCTGGGCCAAGGGCCAGATGTCTGGGGCCTGGAAGCTGTCCTGGCTCTTCTTCCTTCTTCGGGACTCCATCTTCTTCCGTCTCCGCTTCCAATCATCCCTCATGGATGGTGTAGTTGTACGTAGGTGCCGGCAATTCTCCTCGTCATCCGTGAAGCTCCGACAATACTTATGTATGCACACGAGGGGAGTGTCAAGTAGTATACCATCCTCGAAGGGGTTAAGTGAACACGTGTAAAGGAGATGATTCACATTTATGTATGTGAAGTAGTTGTGGCACGTGTCACTTACCAAATGGACTCTTGTCATGGTGATGTCCGTAGGATGCTCCGCATCAACCCCTCGCCATTGGGAAAGATCCGTCCTCGGATCAAAATCCAAATCACCATGGGAAAGAGATGGCGTCGCCGTGTAGAAGTGGACGATCACCAAGCACTTATCATCATCAAGCTCGAAATGGGCACTCTCCAATGTTGCACCAACTAGTAATTCCTTCAAAAGGAGCAAACACGACAACACTTGGAGAAACAAATGTGGTTAGCGTTAGTGCAAAACCAAGCATTCAAGTGGTGTATCACCGAACAAGTGTTGTCATCATGCATATCATATGGCGTGACACGGGATTGTGTCATGGCATGTATGCATATAATTTGAGCACAAGCGAAGTCATCATGGGAACAAGTATGCAAAGGTGAGGTATGGATGCTAAAATGTATGGCAATAGAACAGGCATCTACCTCAAAGTCATAGCAAGCATGCACAAAGCTATCAACGAAAGGTCTATGGTATGCATAGAAACCATTCACAACACCAAATAATATGAAGTGTCTAAACACATGGGGCAATCCAAAGTGAAAGGAAATCCAATCATAATGTGCGTATGGTGTAGTGAAGATAGTGTGGTACTGAACACAATACAAAGAGCAATTGGTCATCATGTGTGATGCAATCAAGTCAAGCATGTAGCAAGCAATCGGGCATGGCATATGTGAAGAAATGACATTGTTGCAACCAAACATATGATAGGAGAAATCAATCCACAAGTTGGATGCAACACACAAGGTATATATGTCATGAGGCATGGAATGATGGCAATCATGAGTGAAAGCAATATCTCTAACATGTGTGCAAGTAAGAGGTCCAAGATGACCAATATGTGGCATGGTACAAGCAACACAAGTAGGATGATCCACAATATCCATGCTCAAGAAGGATGTCACCTTGAAAACTTGTCCTTGTTCGCCCATCACAATGTCGATGCGCAAGCAAGTGCGATGTAGAAACGCGTCACTCCAAAGTGGCTCGCTCTCAAGAGCTCGAATCGTCAACTCATGTGAGGTGGAAGTTGACATGTAGTCGAAGTATCCTACACATACACACAACAAAGCAAAGAATGTATGTGCATGGTAGGTAAATGCATCATCCATCATGATGGTTCTCTTCTCTTGCACATAATAAGTAGAAGCAAAAGTGCATGAATAATATGATGCAACAACGTCTATATTCATGGCACTAGGCATATGGTGCAAGGAAGGCAGGCAGGCATGCTTCACATGAAAGATGTCAAAAGCTCTGATAATATGAGAGAAGGCTATGGGGGCAATCTCATTAGCAAAATTAATAGCATGGTTGCACTCAATACATGGCAAAGCATCGAGCATGAGAGAGGCAACATGTGGAGACATATGACAACAAGCTATATCAATCATGTGCGAAGCATGGCAATGGTTGTCATCAACCGCATAAAAGGAGCACATCGGTGATGCAACATAAGCAAGCAAAGTGATTATGTCGTGCAAACTAGTAGTGCGAAGATGCAACATACTAGAGGAAATTGTGGCAATCATGTCATGTGAGCAAATAATAGGCATAGACAATGCGCAAGACATATCGCAAGCACGAAAACAAGATATGATCAAAGTATCATCATTGTATTAGCGAGAAGTCCTATGCAAAGAGAATTTTGTCAACATGACTCTCCCAACACAATCATGAACAATAGCATGGCTCACAAAAGGAACATGGCAACAATGACAAGAAATATCTCCACCAAGTTTGCAAGGACACATACAAGTCATATAATCTAGTGTCATGCGAGATGCAAAACATGGGTCACAAATGCATGTCAAGGTCATAGAAGTGAGCATATCATGCAAAGTGAACATGGCAATATGGGCATAATACGTGTAATTATTAAGAAGCCATAGCCATGTGGGAGCCATGTATAAGAAATGCGCGAAGTCCTTGCGCAAGGGGAATGGTTGGAGACACATTCCGGTGAATCCCAAAGCATCGGCACTCTCAAGAGCTCTTTTCGTCAACTCATGGGATTGTGAGGTTGACGAGTAATCATGAGTACCTACACGCGACAAAGGCAAAGGGAAAATTGTGTGTGCATGGTATATGTATACATCATCCGTTAAGATGTGCATGTGCTTGTGTTCGTTAGCACAAAATATCCAATGCTCAAATAAGTGAGATGCATGATATAAGAACATGTCATCCATCATGAAAGGTTCGTTATTATGTATAGCATAATGGAGACTAGAAATATGTTGTGCATCATGTGAAATATCTAGAGCATTGTTATTCATGATATGCGGATGGTGCACACAATAATTGGGATCTTGCAATGGATGGGATGGAGCAAAATCTCCTAACATGTATGAGGAAACTATTGGGGTCTCCTCATGAGCAACAGCGGAAGCATAATTTGGAGAATATGGACAACATCCAAAACAATGCATATCCGTAGCTAGGTGGTCATGGAATGTCATATGTGAGCAATTGTGCAAATGATGCAATGGGAGAATGCCAATATCATCACAAGAAAAACAAATGCCAATAACCATGGGTTTGTCATCTATGCCATATGTGCAAATTGGTTTTATTTTAATGGCATATGCATAGGTACTACGATGAGATTGTAAAAATGCAATATGGGTGATCTCATGCATAGCATATGACAAATCAAGCGGATTGTCAAACATGATGTGACCTATAGAATTCTCACAATGTATCCTATGCAACATGGCATCATAAGTAATATACTCCACATCAGAATCGTCACACTCATCATATATGGGCAATTCATCACATGAGGAAGTTGCGTAATCATGAAGCATGGAAATAGGGTGATCATCATCATGCAAAAAATCAATGTCCACTAGTGGGACAAAAGCATCACGTTCACCTAAGTTACCTTTTTCATTCCACTCATGTGGTGTAGGTGAGGTTGCATAGACCAACTTGTGGTCATCTTCATCGTGATGGAACCATGTGGGGGGTGCATCATATTCCACCATGGACATCGTCTTGTCCAAAGGGAGGACGAAGTTGCCAAGGATCGGTGCATCATCGTACATGGGACCTAACACCAAAGGAGAAGACACAATAGAGGAAGAGGTTAAGTCGTTAGAAATCGAAATGGCCTCACATGCCTCATCAACTACCTCACTCTCTCTATGTGGTGGCTCACACACTCCCTCAAGGTAGGTGCACTCAAACTCACATATGGTGGAGTCACTCATCTCACTCAAGTGGTGGGGTTTGTGGCTCTCCTCACATGGGAATTGAGGCAACTCATCATATATGGAACTAGTGGTGAAGTCACTCTCACTCTCAATATGGTGGCATAAGTCTCTGAACTTATCACCAAACGCTGCCGTGGTCGAAGGGAAAATCCCATGCTCAACCAACTTATCACCGTCGCCGTGGATGAAGGCCGAAGATGGCTCAACATCACTCTCGCCTCCAAAGATGGAATCATCATCCTTGCTCGCCACCTTGTCGCTCGCCTCCAAAGCATGTTCCTTGTGTGGCTCCATAGTCGTGGTCATTGCCATGCCATCTTGAAAAATAGTCATGGTAGACTCAGCATCGTCAATGACACAAAGAGGGATGACGGTGAAGTCGGACTTGGGAGATTCATCTTGGAGCTCGTCGGGCTTGGACATCTTGGTGGTACTATCCTCATGCTCGTCATCCTGGAGCTTGGTCGTCGCGAAGTGTGCTCGGGGTCGAGTAGCGTTGGCCTTGAGTTCATGTTCCGGCATGAGAGCACCAATGTAGAGGTCTTCGAGAGACTCGTATTTATTGTGGAAGATAGTCTTGGCGATGTCGTTGTTCAATCCCATCATGAAGTGGAACTTCATCCAAATGGGTTCGTCCACGCCGGCTCGTCGCAAGGCTTTCTTCATCTTCATGAAGTACTCGTCGAGGGACTTGGATCCTTGTATGGTGTTCTCCAATTGGCGTTGAAGATGTTCCATGTATGTAGAAGGCACAAACTCTCGCCGCATCGCTTTCTTCGTCTTGGACCAACTCATGTCGAATCTCGTCGAAGATGTGTGAAGCCACCATGTCGACGCGTCGCCGTGGAAGTTTCTTGTGGCGCACTTCACTTGATATTCGGAAGGGACTTAAAGTAGCTTGAGGTAGGTGTCCATCTTGCGCTCCCACGTGAGATACTCCTCGGGGTTTTGACTCCCATAGAAAGTAATCTCGTGTTCGATGTCGAGGTCGTAGTAGCTCGTGGAAGTCGCGGACTTGAGCTCGGGGAGCTTCTCTTCAAGTGCTTGTCAGCAAAGATGCCGCATATCCAAAGGCGAAGATGCCTTGAAGTCACTTGCCGAAGATGCCAAGATAAGCGGTGAAGTCATAGAGCGGTGGTTGATGTTGAGCTCGTGACCTTCACGCGTGTTCGTCATTATTTCTTCATGTTGTCGATGGTGTTGTTGCCGAGGTGATCTTCCCGAAGATGGTAGCTCAGAAGCATGTGCACTTGAGCGTCTTCTCGAAGATGAGGAAGACCTGTTGCCGGTGTTGATGAGGACCGTGAGCTCATCCATTTGAGCATCCAACTTGGCGTCGATGGTTTTCTTCATGGCATCGAACTCGTCGTTGTGGTTGTAGACCGAAGAAGATGATGTGCTTTGCCTATTCATCACAAGACTCGAGCAAGGGTGAGTAGGAAATGAGATAAACAATACCAATATACCATTCCCAAAGTTGAGGATGTATCCCGTTTCACTCAATGTGGAATGAAAGAATAGGGGAATTGGTACCGGACTTGTTCACTCACACCTACAAAATAAAGCTTATCGACTGGCTTGGTTAGGACAGGTGGCACAAAATTCAAGCAAATGTCAATCCAAGATATCAAAAATGTTGAGGAAGATTCACAAAATTGCAATGCAAAGCAAATAGATCAATAGCTATGATGGCACTAGGAACACACACACGGATAGATAAATGGGATCCGCGCAACCAAGGAATGAGCATAAAATGTGACAGACCCGAAACAAGCTCGTGTTGCATGGATACTAGAAGAGACAATAGCTCGATTGCTCAAATGGGCTAGATACACGCTTGTGCACCAACCTAAAAGAGTAAACGTGCCGTCTTCAATCCCGCGTATGCTATGTATGTATGATCCAAGTGTATGAACTATGCAAAATGGCTCAATGCTATTTCTATTGCTTACAAGCTCTTTTGTATCTTTTCTTTTGCTTAAAAGCTTTTGCTTCTTTTCTTTCTCTTTCTCTTTTTTTTCTATGCTTGATGCTCGAACCAAGATATGAGACAATTATGATGGATATGCACGGGAGAGACTTATGGCACAATGTTCATAGCAAGATGTTTGCACTCTAAAACTAGCTATACGGCATAAGAGTAACACTACGGTGCACAAGTAACATGGCCCGGCAATTCTCAACTCGCTAGTCTCAATAGGTAAGGTATACAATAGGCTCGGAGCGATCAATGCAATGGCAAGGAAATGGACAATGATGTCGTCGATATTACCGTCCTAGCTTACGGTTGGGGTGCCAAAAGGCAAAGTGGCCGATGTCGATGTAGAGGCCGAGGCGATAATGAGTAGCGGCGTTGTCGATGTAGATCCGTCCCTAATTAGCCTAAACACCATAAGAAAAGGAAACCGTAACTCAAAATCTCAAGCAAAATTGGGTTAGGGTGGCGGAAGTTTATGATGGGATGGCTATGCGGAAGTTATGGTGGAGGCCTAGGCAAACTTGCCAAAATTTTAAAAATATGATGGATTCAAATGATTATGAATCTATTTTTCTGGGATGTAGGGTGTCAATAGCTACAAAACGAGCTAAAGAACGTCACAATCGGACTCCGGATGAATTAGTTATGGACAAAACGGTGAAACAAGAAAGTCTGAATTCTCAGGGGTCGGACATCCGGGGAGTTAGGCCGTAAATCCGGGACCCGATGTCCAGAATCGCCCGATTTTTGTTCTTCACGGCCCGGTTGTCCGGCCTAGGACCCGGATGTCCGGCCCGATGTCCCAGATGTCCGGCCGGTAGCCCGGATGTCCGGCCCGATGTCCCAGATGTCCGGCCGGTAGCCCGGATGTCCGGCCCGACGATTCTAGATCTCAAATTAGGCTCGGGAACTCGATTTGGGCGGAGATTTTCGATCTAGGGGGTCAAAATTGATGGGGAAAAAGATAATTTGGGATGGATTTCGTGGTGGGAAAGCTAGATCTACTTGCTGAACACGAACTCCATGGATCAAAATCAACAAAATCTCACAAGACCCAACAAATCACAAATTTTTTGGTGAGGCTATTTTTTGTGGGGATTTTCGAAATGGGACAAAAACACACAAAATTAGGCTAGAAAACAAAGGGGAGGACTCTAAATTCATGAGAAACGTGGCTCTTGATACCAATATGATACGGGGCACACCCGTGTGTGTCGATCTTTCACGAATTGAAGGTGGATTTGTGAATGAATATGAAGAACATGAAGAACACGAGGGGGAAATCACAAGAGAAACACTCAAGAACAAGTCTAATCACACATCCACTATGCTCAAAACCACACGAGATTCACAAGGTACAAGAACAACAAAGGGAAAGAAGGATACATGGTAGAGTTCATCCCAAATCCCATGGGGAGATGGGGCCTAGAATCCACTAGGGATCTTCCCGTGTAAGGGGCCTTGACATCCACTAGGGGGTCTTCTCTCATAGAGGCATCTACTCCATGGGAGAGGTAGTGGAAGGAGCAAGGGGCTCCACTATCTATGAGCTAAACCAATGCTAACCCTAGAAAGGAGGAGGGGGATGTCTATTTATAGTACAAGGCAAGGTGGGGAGAGAAAGAGATACATGGGCCTTTGGCCCGGTGGTGCATGCGCAGGCGCCGGATGTCCGGGCTGGGGGCTGGATGTCTGGCCCTTCATGGGGGCGCCGGATGTCCGGAGCTGGGCCGGATGTCCGGCCGGGCGATGGCTCGATCCCACGCGGTTCTGGTCTCCCCGCGCCGGATTTCCGGGCAGGGGCGCCGGATATCCGGCCGGTCCTGTGGCGCCGGATGTTCGGGGGTCGGCCGGATGTCCGGGCCCTGTAGGTTCGGCTGCAGCTTGGCCTTGGCGCTTGTGTGATCTCCAGGGGCCGGATGTCCTGGCCAAGGGCCGGATGTCCGGGGCCTGGAAGCTGTCCTGGCTCTTCTCCCTTCTTCGGGACTCCGTCTTCTTCCGCCTCCGCTTCCAAGCATCCCTCGTGGATGGTGTAGTTGTACGTAGGTGCCGGCACTCCTCCTCATCATCCGTGAAGCTCCGACAATACCTATGTATGCACACGAGGGGATTGTCAAGTAGTATACCATCCTCGAAGGGGTCAAGTGAACACGTGTAAAGGAGATGATTCACCTTTATGTATGTGAAGTAGTTATGGCACGTGTCATTTGCCAAACGGACTCTTGTCATGGGGATGTCCATAGGATGCTCCGTATCACGGGGTCTTCTTGGGGTCTGGATTCGAAAAATCTATGGTAACAATGTTCTCTTCATCATTCAATTCTAACCAGTTGCTGACTTGTTGTACCATTTATTACTAACTGCTTTATTCTTAATTGTTACATAGTGTATCCCATGCAACGTAAGGGTCCAATTGAATAATTTAATTGGTGACAGTTTCAACTTTTTGGATGGTCAAAGGCAATCTAACAAAATTGACATTTGTAAACAAAAGGATAAAACCATCATCGGAGGTGACGAATGGACCAAGTATATTTCAAATAATAAGCTTACCGGGGGAGAGTACATAGGCTTTTACTTGAAGAAAGCGGTCAGCAAGTTAAGGATTAAGTATTTCTCCGACCAAGATGATGAGCTTGACGAGGATGATGCTGAGGATTCCAAGGATGATGATGATGATGATGATGATGAGACCAAGATGATGATGATGCTAGCGAGGATGACGATAGCAGGGAGGAGCATGAGGATGAGGATGAGGAAGATGATGAGGGTAGCGGAGATGATGACGATGATGATCCATACAATTATGCAATGTTCTCGTAGAGAATGAAAGAGCTTAATGAGGGTGAGAAGGCTATACTCATCGTGGTCCTACCATCAAGTGTGAACTACTTGGGGAGGCCATCTGTCCATTGTTTTACCAAGACCAACATCATGAAATACACCATGGTATGTTTTATATCTTTTCTCTTTTTTTCCTGTTCATAACACTATATGGCAAGATGTCTAACATAGCGTGCTCTATTTTGTTTTAATCGCGGGGATCATAGAAATTACCTATGAAGATGATTTAAGCCGAGGACATCCCTGCCGCCGGCATGGATGGAGTAAGCCTTGGAGCTGGAGGTCCTGTCACCAATGTTCGATACAAGACGGACACAAACATCCGCATCTCATTCTATGAGGTCGGATGGTGGGAATTCCTGAAGGGAAAGAGACGATGACTAACGGTTGGCACATCCACGGTCATCACGATAAGGAAGAACAACTTCCAGATGATGGTTGTTGTAGATCTTATTTAGAATTAAGGTCCAGTCAATTAATTCCTAGCCGATGAACTTTTAGTTTTAGTTAAGATGCATGTAATATTTTGATGTTGGTTTGTTAACTCTAACACACTTGAAGTGTTACTAGTTGATATGAAGAGTACTAATTACCTTTTGAACTTGCATGCCTAAGCGTACAATGCATGCTTCATTTGCTGTTTATATTAGATTTGTGCAAAATGCATCGATGGTAGCACAACCTGCCATGAAATAAGGGTGAGCTACTGTGCTCACCATTGCAATATGAACAAGTACTGTTGGCAGGAAAGTACGACCCACTACTTGAGGAAGATAACCAGTGGCGAGCATGCTCGTGCGCCCGCCACTGGATTGAATGACCAGTGGTGGGCCGCCGGCTCACAACTGATGCCATAATAGCAGTGGCAGGAGGTCGGTGGCGTGAGGCCCAGAGAGCTTGGCCCGCCACTACTAGGCGTTTTGCACCCGCCACTGCTAGGCATTCCTACAGTAGTGTTATCATCCGGGGAGACTTGCAATTAGTTGCGTGGCAAGTAAATAAATATTACCAGATCCCTTTGATTGAGGCATATGTGGATGACGTGAGGTAGTTTGAAGAGCACTTTGACGGTCCACAAAGTGAGCACATTCCTCGTGCGGAAAACAACATTGCTGATGACTTGTCCAAACGTGCCACTCAGAAGCTACGTGTGGAACCAGGGACTTTTGTGCTCCATATGAATCAACACACTGTCATGCCATCATTTCGGCAACACAATTAAAGAAAAACAAGTTCTGGCAATTACTTTCCAGCAGAGCACCCACAAGCCGCCAGCAAGAAGGTTGCTGGAAACAATGCAACACCACCTGGCGAGCAGCAAGCTCCGGTAGGGCCTGAGGCCCTTTCCGTTGAAGCAAGCATTCCCACGGCAGAAGAAATGCCTTTAGTACTTGTCGTTGAGCCACAGGCTCCGACATGGGCTCAACAGATAGTCCAGTACCTCCAAATAGGAGAGCTTCCTAAAGTGCAAAAAGAAGCTGAAAGAGTAGCCCGACAGTCGGCCATGCATCAATATGTGGACAACATATTGCATAGAAGGTGACCGAACGGGGTGAAATTGAAGTGGATTGGCAGGGAAGATGGACAGAAGTTGTTGGCAGAGATACATGAAGGCGTGTGTGGTTCCCATATCGGTTCTCGTGCTCCTGTCGACAAGGCATTCCGGCAAGGTTTCTACTGTCCGACAACCCTTAAAGTTGCAATGGCTGTGGTAATAAGATGTGAAGCATTTCAATTCCACACTAAGCAAATACATCAACCAACGCAAGCCCTCCAAACCATAACTCTTTCCTGACCCTTCTCGGTCTGGGGGCTCGACATTGTCGGCCCTTTCCCCCATGCTACCGAGGGCTTTGAGTTCTTCTACGTAGAAATCGACAAGTTCACGAAGTGGCCAGAAGTAGAGCCAGTAAGGAAGGTAACAACACAATCAGCCCTCAATTTCTTCAAGGGGATTGCTTGCCATTTTGGAGTACCTAGCAGGATCATCAACGACAATGGCACCCAATTCACAAGCCGCACCTTCATGCAATACTACGAGCCCCTTGAAAGCAATATCCGCTTTGCCTCTGTAACTCATCCAAGAAGCAACGACAAAGTGGAGAGAGAAAATGCTGAAGTACTACATGGTTTCAAGACAAGAACATTCGACAAGCTGCACAAGTGTGGGAGGCGTCGGACTGATGAGCTGCTGGCTGTTCTTTGGTCACTCAGGACAACACCAAATCGAGCTACCGGTGACACACCTTTCTCCCTAGTCTATGCCCCCCTAGAACTCACATATGGATCACCACGTGTGCAAGCTTTTGATAAAGCTTAGAAAGAGCGGCAAGATGATGCAACACTCCTCGAGGAGAACCATCTCCACACTGCTATTCGTGCCACATGCTACCAGCAAGCCTTGTGCCGCTACTATTGCCGCAAGGTTCATGCCAGGAGTGTTGGGGAAGGCGACCTTATCCTTCGATGGATCCAGTCCGTGAAAGGAAGCAACAAGTTGACGCCGAAGTTCACTAGGCCTGGCGCAGTCCGCCTAGACACCGAAGATGGCGCTCTAGTGCAATTTTTTTAGAATATCAAACATCTTGGCAAGTTCTATCCGTAAGGCGTGCTTGCCGCCCCCTCGGCAAGCCCCTTCTATATTAGTCTACCGGCAAGGCATGTAAACCTTTGTACAAAGCCAAGCGAAGACCCTGTGCATAACCAATAAAGCTAAGTGTTCTGCAACTTTTTGTCAAAGTACATATTTAAATTATGTATGATTATATGAAATGTTGTGTTAATTTCAACTTGTGTGAAATGGTTGATGAATCGGCAAGGTTCCTAGCCTCCTCTATTCTCTTCTTTCTTTTTCTCAAAGGATAGAAGGGGCCCTCGCGTGAAAGTTTCCCCTGGGGGGGAGTGATGGTACGGATTCCCAATGACATTCAAGATAATCTTTTTGCGACAAGAATCACAACAAATAAAAGTTAAGTCGTAAAGATTTAAATTCTTTGTTGTGACGTGCTTTTTCCTTAAATGATTTCAACATTTGTATGAGAAAACTTGCACACAAAGGACCCTTGCTGGAATCTATTGCGCTCTTAGGTTGTTTCAAGCACTCAGTAACCAAGGTTGGTGCACTAAGGACGACAAGGTGATCTAGCCAGCAGTCGCATTTCCGGCAGGCTTCTAAGGACCTGTTCCTAAAGCGCTCGCGCCAAGAATGTGCGCACCCACAAGTATTTTTGGCAAGTGCAGGTGCCAGGGGACGACGATCTATGGGGCCGACAACGCCCCTTTCGTGGTTCGGCTGAGGGAATCCTCTGGCGCAAAGAGCATCAACGGACACTGCACACGAGCGTGTGTTTAGACAGGTTCGGGGCGCGGGAGCATAATACGCTATGTCCTGTGTGGTGTGGTTTATTCTGGTTCACAGTACAGGAGCATCGCAGCCCGGCAAAGATGCTTGGGGAGCGTCGCTATGCGTGTAAATGAACAGAGAGTAAACCTTTCTAAAGGTAGCCATGGACCTCCTTTTATAATCCAAGGGGCTACCATAGTGGCTAAAATGGTCTTTACACATGGGAAACAATGTATATCTATCTGCCAAAATCGCTGTCTATAGCGATAGTGGGAAATAACTAACTCAGACGGATTAGGACAAACGCATTAAATGCGTCGTGAGGTGGCGCGCTGGCGACGTCTCCCAGCAAGGATTGCCTCTCCTTCTGTGTCGTTTGCCCAGCTACCTCTTATTCCTTTGCCACGCCACGGGACGGGTGTCATTAAAGCTCTGTCTTAAACCTGGAAAATAGCCACGTGCCTCGACTAGCTTCACCTACCCGCCTGCCCGCTTGACACCTAGCTGATGTAGACAATCAGCCTAGCGACTTGGAGCGACGACTTGACAAGGGGGGCCTTGGCGGGTGTGCTAGCGTCTGAGCTCCTGGCATGGAAGGCTTGCCGGTTCGCTCGAGCCCTTATATTAAGTGGCTTGGAGTTCAGTTCGAGCCCGACAGGGTCTTGCCAGTTCGGAGGCTCTTTAGTAGACCGACAGGAGCCCTTGGGCCTGGGCTACACTTGCGTCCGTGACGTTGTTGGGCTAGGCCCAATAACAGTGCACAGGCACGTGCGACCTCAATTTCCTGCGGTTAAAATAAATTTCTGCTTCACCCATGACGTGCATTGACTACGGATCGTGGAAATGGTGGAACGGAGCGGTTACTTCAAGGGGTCGCGTCTGAAAAGCCATGCCACGTCGGACAGGAAGAGGCACCTCTCGTGCCTCCCTCCTCATTAATAAGGGAGGTTTCTGTGAGCGCGCTACTCATTCCAACTGCACCCTTCTGCTCTGCCACCACTGCTCCTCTTTCCTGTGATGCAGAGCTCCCGAGCCGTTCCTCCATTTTCTCCACCGCATGTCGTCGACTCGCCATGGCGCCCAAGCGAGGGCTTCCTTCCGCCGCCTCTGGCCCGTCGAAGAAGGCCAAAAAGGCAACGTATGCCGATGTGAAGGATGCCTTGGGGGCGATGCGGAGGAAGTTCGTCGTCTTTTCCCCCTCCGTGCTGACGATGAGCTACCTCGTTTCGAGGTACACCGCGATGTGGGGGAGGGAGACCAAAGCGCAGCCGATGCTGGAGGTGCTTCCCGGCAACTCCCCGCCCAGCAATCAGAAGTACCCGTTCTTCGCGGCATACTTCTACAGCGGATTGGTTCCCCCTAGCTTATTCTGCTTTTTCGTGGATCTGATGTTGACCTACGGGTTTCACTTGCTGGATTTCACACCGAATGCGATGACCACCCTGTCGGTTTTTACACATTTGTGCAAGAACTTCGTAGGAATAGTTCCCAATGTGTTTCTCTTCTGCCATTTCTTCTATCCGCATATAGAGTGCAAGGGAGCTCTCTCCAGCAGTGTCATGTCGATCCCTCATGCTTCTCACAAGGAGGTGTATCCCCCTGGCGACTTGCACAAGAAGTTGGAAGAGTGGTGGTCAGAGTGGTGCTACATCATCGACAAGGTGCCCACGGTCTTCTGCGAGGTTCGGACATCCAAGCCCGTCTAGGACGAAGCGTGGAGCGTCCTTGCCCCCGAAGACAAGAAACCGGGGATTGCCATCGCTCGCATGCTTCAGCTGAAGGCAGCCGGGCTCACCATAGAGATGATGTCAGGGGACGATGATCTATGGGGTCGGCAAGGCCCCTTTCGTGGTCCGGCTGAGGGAATCCTGTGGCGCAAAGCGCATCACCGGACACTGCACGTGTGCGTGTGCTTAGACAGGTTCGGGCCGCCGGAGCGTAATACCCTACGTCCTGTGTGGTGTGGTTTATTTGGCTTCATAGTACATGAGCATCGCAACCCAACAAGGATG
This sequence comes from Elymus sibiricus, assembly GCA_039707655.1. Taxonomy (NCBI): domain Eukaryota; kingdom Viridiplantae; phylum Streptophyta; class Magnoliopsida; order Poales; family Poaceae; genus Elymus; species Elymus sibiricus. The sequence goes on along the minus strand of CM077671.1, from coordinate 153,039,130 downwards.
CTTCAGGAGTGTCGCTACGCGTGTAAATGAATAGAGAGTCGAACTTTCTAAAGGTAGCCATGGATCTCCTTTTATAATCCAAGGGGCGACCACAGTGGCTCAAATGGTCTTTACACATGGTAAACAATGTATCTCTATCTGCCAAAATTGCTCGTTATAGCGATAGTGGGAAATAGCTAACTCTGACGGATTAGGACAGACACATTAAATGCGCCGTGAGGTGGCGCGCTGGCGACGTTTCCCGGCAAGGATTGCCTCTACTTCTGTGTCGTTCGCCCAGCTACCTCTTATTCCTTTGCCACGCCGCTAGACGGGTGTCATTAAAGCTCTGATGTAAACCTAGAATACAACCACGTGCCCCGACAAGCTTCACCTACCCGCTTGCCCGCTCGACACCTAGCTGATGTAAACAATCAGCCCAGCGACTTGGAGCGACGGCTTGGAGGTTGTGCTAGTGTCCGAGCCCCCTAGCAAGGAAGGCTTGCTGGTTCGCTCGAGCCCTTCTACTAAGTGGCTTAGAGTTCAGTTCCAGCCCGACAGGGTCTTGCCGGTTTGGAGGCCGCGATCATCATGTACACAAGTCAGTGTACTATGGGCCCCGTTCTTTACTACACCAACAGTAGGGATCGACAACATACAAGTACATAGTCAAGTATAAGGAAAAGTGGCCATTCATTCAAGAAAATAGAATATAGTACATCCATAAACAAAAGTGCAGTGCTAATTCAAGATAATTGTCTTTGATACATGTGCGGCACTAGCGACGAGGATGAAGCGAGATGGGTTTTACTCCTTCAACTTGACAGAATCGACCCTCTCGGAGATGGGCGCAACAAGGGCTTCAACAGCACTGGTGTCAGCATGCTTTGGCAACTTGGAGAAGGCCTTGGACAGGTCGGTCCCAGGGTTGCAGAAGGCAACTTTTACTAGTATCTTGTGGATGACGTCGCGTCAGATCTCGCGAGACTCCTTGACAAAGTTGTCGGCCCAATCCTCCTCGTGCTTCTCCAACGCCTCGACAAGCCCCCTGGAAAAATATGGACATCCTAATGCTCTCCACCTCCCCGTCGTCTCTGGAAAACTTCCACTTTTCTAGGCCCATGGTGGCTAGCTGGGAGGAGGACCTGTCGGTGATGTTCACAAGCTGCTTCGTCCAAAGCGCCAAGTTCTTGTTCAACTCATTAGAGGAGTGGGTGGTAGAGGTGAGCAACTCCTTTTCCTTCCAAAGTTCTTCGAGCAGGGCCCTGTCCTTAGTCCTAGTGCCCTCAAGGTGCTCCTCCAAGGTGCTCAGCTTCAGGTCAGCGATGGAGTCGGCAACAGCGGAGAGTTCTTGGGTCTTGCATGAGATCGCCGTCTGCAGCTCCCCTAGGTAGCTGCTTTTCGTGCACTCTCCTTCAACTACAAGATTTCCTTGCCAGAAGTGGCAAAGTCCAACTCCAGCTATCGCACTTTGCTCTCTAATCTTGGTGGCCTCAGTACTTTCAGCAGCCTTGACGGCCTCTTGAAGCTTGCCGGTGTGCTATGTATCGTGCGCCTCGATGGCCTCCTTGTGCTTCAGCTCTAGCTCTTCAATTTGCTATGCCAGCTGCATGCAGAGCTTGGCGGCGATGGCGGCCTCCCGAGCGGCAAGGTCCTCCTCATGAGAGTCAAGCGCGGTTTTGCGCTTGATGAGATCTACATGAGCAGCAGTGATTCTTTGGTCAGCCTCCTCTAGTGCAGCTTCTGCCTCAGCATTTTCCAAGATGAATTCTTCCATTTTTTTGGTGTACTAAGGAAAGGATCCTCTAGTACCCTGACTTGTTCTCAGACGACAACAATTCATCGCCCTGCAAGCCTTGCCGGAGGATAACCATGCTCAAGACATGACCAGTAGAAGACCAAGATGCCAGCAGGCCATCTTGCCGGTTAGAGAGGGCCCGACAAGCTCTGTACTGGTAGGTATGAGGCCACCATTCCACCGCACTAGCCTGATTGCCATTTATCAGTGAGGTGTCGAGCGGGCAGGCTGTTAGGTAGAGCTTGCTGGGGCACGTGGCAGCTCTGAAAGATTAACTCACCTTTATTATCTCCTGTCCTGGTGGCGTGGCGAAGGAATAAGAGGTAGCTGGGCGGATAGCACACAAGGAGAGACCATCCTTACCGAGAGACGACGCCGGCGTGACAACTCATGGCGCATTTAATGCATTTTTCCTAAGCCGTTAGATTTGGGTATGTGGCACTATAGCCACTACCAAGATAGTGTTTTTACTGTTTTGCCACTGTGGTAACCCCTTTCCCTATAAAAGGAGGTCCATGGAAACCCTTACACGGGTCAAAACCCTGTGATTTTGCACGTAGTAGCTGCACTCATGTGCATTCTTGCCGGCAAGTTGCGCTCCCTGTAGGGTATTACATAATACACCAAAACACATGACGTAGGGTATTACACCTTGCGGTGGCCTGAACCTATATAAACCCTTGTGTGTAGATAGCTGGTTTCTCTCTTTGCACACGACGATCCCCACAGTCGAACCACTAAGGGGCCTTCACCGGTCCCATAGATTGTCGTACAACGACATCTTTGGCGCACCAGGTAATGGAATCGCGTGCGTGAACCCCATTGCTGTGACATCCAAAGGCACGTCGGCAAAATCCAAGGACAATGCAACGGCGGCAGCGGCAGCGGCGAAGCACGCATTGCATCCATCGTAGGACAGTCGCGACGAAGACCTACGGGACGGCGACGACCCTTGAGGGCGTGTCGACAAAAATCCTGCCCATCACTCCCAAGATGCGGAGGGCCAAGCTCATCGCCAATCCACCGGAGAAAACATGCATCAGACACAGGAGCGGGATGGGGCTCCTTTTGACTCGGTCATGAGTAAGAGCGTCACCCATGCTTCGCGCCACGTCGTGCCAAAGACGTCGGTAGAAGCTTTGGCGCAAGCTCAACTGCTGCTGGACTTCCCTCCTATGCCGGAGAAGATGGAGGAGGGAAGGGCTACTATCCAGAGTCTCCTCAGCTTTGCCAACCGTGACAAGCCAGAGCAGGCGGGGACATCGCGAGCACACCCCATTACACCAACAAGGCTAGCCAGGAAGCACAGTTTTGGAGGACCGCCTACGATGCAATTGCCTCCGCAACAGCAACGCAAACCCACTGGACCGACACGTGGGATGAGATGTCCATGGCTTCATCGGGCCTACGACAGCGTCAAGACTAGTGCAAGGTCCTGTGGTACCGATGAGGGGAGGATGCGCGCACCACAGTCGAGGGGCGTTGGGAGGCGCGTTATCAGTCCAACGACCACGTCGCGCCATAAGTTGATGAGCCAGTGCCAGGGGCACCGGGAAGTCTGCCTTACGAGATGGGCTGTCCCGCGTTCACCTGTGAGCTGTGGCAAGTCCGCTGGCCCTCCTCCAAAACCTTCAAGCCTAGTCTGCTGGACAAATACGACGGCAAGATCAGCCCGTCAGAATTCCTTGGCATCCACACCATCGCGGTGCAAGCTTCCGGGGGACGAGTTGAGAAAATGTTCCCCAACTACTTTCCGTTGGTGCTCAAGCCAAATGTGAGAAGTTGGCTCATTAACTTGCCAGAGGGATCCATCTCCTCTTGGGCAGACTTGTGCAACCAATTTATTAGCGATAACCATGGGGGTCACAAACTCCCTGGTCAGCCAAGGTGTCGGGGATATAACCCCGCGGTATAACCCATCCTATTGGGCCAGGTCAATGTAATGGCGGCTTTGGTATTATAATCTAGATGGGCCGTGTCGTGAAGATAAGGAGAACAAGGCAGTTACTAAATAAGCCGCCGGGTGGCCCAAGCGCGTGGATATGGCCAATCAAGGCCCACAGGGCAGAAGATGCCGGAAGATTCCTTGCTTAAGAGGCAGGGCACGTTAGAGACATGATAGGTTACGAGTTATAATATAACTCGGACTCTGTTGTAAACCCTAGGGTCTGGACCTGTATATAAAGGGGAGCCCCTAGGGTCGAAAGACTTAAGTTAGACTCCCCTGAAAGCTAGGCTAACGATTTTGCACCCTTGTAATCAAGATCATCATCAGACACAAAGAAGGATGTAGGCTATTACCTCCATCGGAGGGGCCAAACCTAGGTAAACTCGCCTCCCTTTCCCGTTTATCCCCTTTGAGTCGCCACCTAGCGGCGATGGCCTCACACCTAAGTCCTTGCAAGAGGACATCTGTCGTGACAAAACCACGACACAAGGGACTTGCACGTGCTCCCCCAGGGAGACGGTGAGTCACTCCGCAAGTATATACAACATTTCAGCTACGTGCAACACAACATCCCCGATATCCATTATGTCGCCGTCATCGCTGCGTTCCACACGAACGTGTGCAACATGCGGTCTGGGGACCACAACTCATAAGTCGTGATTACCGAATGCACATGTACAATGATCCCAGAGATCAATGCTCACTAAACACACAGAAACTGAATAACAAGAGTCTTATATCCAGTACATACCGTTTTACTCAAATATGGCCTTTTTGGCCAAGTCTTCATAAACTCGCAGCGAAAATCTTCAACGATAGTGTGAACCCATGCCATCTACCCTTAACCCTGCAGGCCTTCTGACCGGGAAGCGTCCTAGCTTGCATGTTCGTTACCGAGGTACTGTTTGTCATGTCTCGCTCTTTTAAGCCTGGCCAATTAAATAACCAAGGGCAAGCCAATGAGTACTTTGAATGTACTCACAAGCAACCCATGATTGGAACAAGATAAACAATGCATGGCATGACCCTAAGCAGGTATTTTGCGGAAAGCTGATTTTGAGTGCAATATCATGTCCTACCATTTTTGAAAATCATGTATCAACAAGAAAAGATATCCATATGAACAAGTTACATATATCAATATAAGCAGGGTTGGAACATCAATCATTTCATCAAGTCTTCTGACTTTGCTCAAGTATCTCTTTGTCACAAACGCACAAGTTTTGTGAAAACAATGGACGTAGCTCAAGAGCGGTCATCCAACTATCCTTGACTGTGGACACGGCTATTCGAATGGTTTTACACTTTGCAGAGGTTGCACACTTTACTCACAAGACTCGGGGAACTTCCATGTCATCCACGACTCGTGGAATATTACATACCCGAGGTAAGCACCCGAACAATTCCTTTCCCTTGACGACACTAAACAAAGAGTCCACTCGTTCTCCAACGTCTTCATCATGTACAACACATGAGCCTCGCTCAACATAGTACCATCCATGAAGGGACACAACAGTGTGCCCGGTGTGTGTAAAACAGCCCATGGTCGCCCTACCTGGCACGACCCCGTATCGAGAGTGACCACGTCACTCCCGCCACTGTTTATGCGGGATCTCTGCTAGCATCGACCAAAGTAATCAACAAAGCCCCTTCCCACATAGGGTTAGAGTGGTTGTACATGTAAGGTTGGAGTAACGGTCGCAACTTTATCAAGTGGTTACCTAGATCAACACTATCTCCCCTGGGCATTAGTGGCACCCAATGGGGTTTTCAAAAAGGTCTTTGGTAAATATTTTTTTCCATCTCAATGCATATCCCCGTCCCAGTTGCGTAGCAACTACATAGCATCCTATCTACTTCCCACCCGCATAACCCTCATAGGAAGGTAGGGTCATGCAAAATGCAAGTATCAACGAGGAATGCATCGGAGACAAACCCAACAAGGTTGTCACCACATCATCGTGCTTTTGATGCAATGAAATAAAGTGCTATATGACATGCATATAAAAGGAGTTTCATCAACATGGTCAAAGGGTTGCTTTCCTAGCTCAGCAAAGCCTTCGAGGTCATCACACGCTTCTGGTCCAACTCCGAGCACTCCGTCTACATCGTCAACTACCGTCGAAAACAACCACAATAAGCAGCACAACATGCAGAGAAATAAAAGTGCTCTCAAAATAGGAGTTTCATTTTTATAGGACACCTCTGGCTATAAGAAAAATAACCAGAGGGGTTCTACTGGATCTGGATCAACGAGGATTTTTGAAAGGTGGAAATGGGGGAAATGATTGATCCTATAAGGAGTCTACATATTTTTTTTATAAAAATGAGTGGATGCACCTATTAACCAGGGCAAGATTTTAGAAGAATTTAGAAATTGGTTTCACTGGATTTGGAGTTGGGATGTTTTTCCTATGAATTTACTAAGATGAAATAAATGGAAAGTGGGGCCTTTTATTTGATCCAACAAAAACATAGCAAGGGAAAAATGTTAACCATGGCTAGATAAATAGGGCATGATATTTAGAGCACCTAAAAATTGGAATCACTCCATTTGGAGTTAATTTGGATGTTCTAGGAATTTTGCAAAGGGGCCTTTAGGAGGTTCAAATTTGAGTTTAAATTTGAACAGGGATAAATCTTGTGGCAAAAATTTATGGAATTTATGGCAAATGATAGCTGGGATTTTTAGAAGATTATAGGAATTTGAATCATTAAATTTGGAGTCTGTTTGAATTTATTATGAATTATATGACTCTCTGGAAAGGAAAAAGGTAAAAAGCATTACCCAAATGGGCCTAAGCCACGCACTGAGCGCAACTTAGAACCGTAGGGCTCTGGAACGGCCAAACTGCACAGCCTCGCCAGCGTAGGGGCCACGTCGAAAGCGTATTGCAGCGAATATGTTTTCCAGTGGCGAAGGCGGTTTCGAGTGAAACCTGCCTCCACTTAATCAGACAGCGGGGCCGCGCATTTGCCGCTTTGGCTGACGTGTGGGTCTGGGAGGAGACGAGGCCCGCTGGCAGGTCCATCCTCCTCCTCCCGCCTCAGTCGGCCGGGAGCGGACAGAGGAGCGCCAGCGTCGCCAATGTCGGCGTCTCACGCTGACTCCGGTGAGGCTCGGCCTACTGAGGAGCTCAGGAGAGGTTGGAGGAGTTGTGCCGTGCATGTCGGAGAGGACCAGGTCGAGGATGGCACCGGCCAGGGCGGACATATCTGACGATGACGATGGGCAGAGCGCAGCGGCCACCCGGAGGAAGTAGGGGACCGCGGGAAGGCTTACAGTGCCTAGGCCAGTTCCATGGGAGAGCCCATCGGAGGAGAAGGGCCTCAGGTGGCTCGAATTAGAGAAGAAGCAGCTGGCAGGGCTACGACCATGGAAGCAAATGGAGAGCGAGAGTGGGGAAATGGGGTGATCCAGGAGGTTCAAGGGAGGGAGAGAGAGCCAAGGGAGTGCGAAGGAGGGCTTGGGGCTGACTTAAATGGCTGGGGCATGACCTCATCGTCCACGGCCGTGACACAGGCAAGCCTAGGGACCACGGGGGAGCTCCGGGGCATATCAACGGAGTTCGTGGGCGTGGCCTACATACAGGGAGAGGAAGAGGGGGTGTGGGGGCGTCGGCAGGATCTCGCGGGTGCATGGCCAGCTACTGGCCAAGTGGAGTGGCTCGGGCACGCGCGATAGAGGTTGCTGGAGTGAGAGGGAGGAGGGGACCGACCGCTTGGTGGGTCGCGGACGCCGAGGCAGCTCCACTGGCGAGCGGGGATGGCCCGAGGCTGTGGGGGCATGTGGATGAGCATGACTACAGTTCTCTAGTGCATTGTAGCATGCTCCAGAGCGCGTCTATGGCATGCCAGGGCATGGCTTTGGCAGGTTGGGCACGGCCTCATGTGTCTAGGGGATCTAGGGGGTGCAAACAAGGTGCATATGGCCGAGGGGTGCCCTGGAGGTGCCTTAGGGGAGAAGAAAAGTGGTGAGAGAGAAGGAATCTTCTGTCCAGAGGGTGTAAAAGGGGGTTTTACCCCATCAATTATTGAGATGGGGCCCTGGGTTTCTTACTGGAGGTAGAAGAGGGCCAAGAGAGACTGTGGTAAATGTTTGAGAGCAAGGAGAATAGTACAAGTGGTGCAAATAGTAATTTTGGGAAATCACCAAAAGGTGTTTGATACTGTTTTTAACAAGGTAACTTGATCTTCTTGACATGAAAGCTAACATGAGTGTCAATTAGGACCAAATGGACTTGTGCACAAAATTTTAGCTCATCCGGAGAAAGTGGCCAATGCAAAAGTTTCAAACCCTAGAAATGGGCAGAATCTGATTTGAATTGATCTACCAAGGATAAATTGTTCTCCTTGATGCACCACTTTGTGTGGATTCATGATTAGGGGATTTGAACCTGACCACAAACTTTGAGCACTAATAGGGTCATTTGGCAATACAAAGTTGTTCAAATTTAGATCTGGACAAAGAGGGTTTTGGTGCATTTTGTGACCCAAAATAATTTTGATTGATGTGAAACTTGGTAAGATCATCACATGAGGCATTTGTGACTTGCTGGATTTTTTGGGATTTTTTTGATAATATTTCTTATACAAATATGTCAAATACTTGAAATATGCAGAAAGGGTTTTGGAGGGTTTTGTCCAATATTTTGAACATGACCATGTGCTGAAACTCCTATATATGGACAATATATGTCCACTGAGTTTCTCTAGATTTTCTCAAATATTTTGGAAGCATTAAAATAATTTTTCCCTATAAAGACCATTTCTGGCCTTAAGAAAAAGCCTTTAAATAAAATATTAAAATAGTCTTTAAAAATATTATTTTGTGGTTTTGGGAGGTCTTATATATAATAGGTTCCAAATAAAATATTTGGGTAAAAACATTCACCCTAATTTGAGTACTTGCAGTACAAACCTCAATTCAGGTTTTTTTAAAACCTAAATTAAATAAATGCTTTTTGGCCAAAATAATATTTTATAAAAATAGTTTTATTTCCTATACGCATGGCGTGATCATTGGGCAAAGATTTGGATCAAGGAAATGAGTCTAGAGAGTAGGAGGGATTTTATGAATTTAGAGCACACTCAAGCAAGCAAGCAAATAGCAATTAGTTCAAGCATAACATGACACAAAAAGTTTTTGTTGGTCCTAATTTTTGAGCTATGTTAACCTACTAATGTGAGGCAAAACACAGGGTGTGACATACCTATCCCCCTTACGAGAATCACATCCCCGAGATTCCTAGGCTAGGCGTTGAAGAGATACAGAAATTTGTGTCTAAGGTAATCTTCATGTTCCCATATTGCTTTTGTTTCGGTGTGGTTGTTCCACCGGATCTTGAGGTGCTTGATAATATGGCTTCTAGTGCATGGCTTGGCTTCATCCGAGATGTGAACATGGTCCTAGTAATAAGTTAGGCCCGACTAAGGTTCAGGGGCTTGATGAACGGGGTTCGGTCAAGGGCCTGGCTTGCGTGTGTATTCCAAAGTGGAAATACATGGAAAAGTAGTGTGTCTTTGTGTTGGTCCTGGGGGTTACCCACGCTAGTTAGTGACATCAAGACGTCTCGTGCTAGACTAGAAAGGGTCAAGGTCTTGGTGTAGCCTTCTGTGGATGGGGAAGCAGTTGAGTCCTTTAAGGTAGGCGATCTTTAATTGCAGGTGGTCTTCATCCTTGATAGTGTTGAAGGGTGTCAATGTAGGCTTCTTGCTGAGATCTTCCGCTTGGCTAAGCTGTCGAGGTACGTTCTTCAGTCATCTTTGGCCATTTGTCTTCATTGTCATGGACGCACACTCTCAGCAGGTCTTCAAGGGTTTGTCTTACTTCTCTCTTCGTAGCCATTGGTGGCAAGGTTTGGGTTGAGTCTCATCCCTAAGAATAGGCTTAGAGATCTGGTGGTAAATGGGTCCCTTCATCTGAGAAGGTCTTTGAGGGGTTCTACATAAGCTAACTATCCAAAAGTATAGAACAACCATCTAATCTTCATGGTTTGAGGTCTGGACAAGAGTGGAGGACTACCTTTAGCAGGTGGCCCATCATGACTCAAGTCGTGTCACGTCCTTGACTTGGACCAAAGGAGGTTAGTAACGAAGTCATGACAGTCCTTCCACCCCGTTCTAGGCATCTGGAGAGAGTAGGAACATCATGCTCATCGTACACCTTCAAGGTGGTGGAGTGAGGGGTGCTATCAACTTCTCGGCTCCTTCCTAGTCAGGAACTGAGAGGTGACCATTAGAACAAGAATCTCTTTAATTTCTCTGGATGTCCAGGGCTTCATCTTGCTTGACCGTCGGTGCGTCTTGACATAGTCTATCCGAGTTAGCTGACAAGGGAGTGGTGGTTGTCTTCTCTTGCTTCTTCTTCTTGTCATGGTTTCCCAACCGAAATGGTTCTCCATCTTGCTTGGGTAAGAGTGTCTTCTGTTGTAGGGAGAGTATTCCGAGGAGTCCTTCTTCTTCAAGGTAAAGCTTTGCACTTGAGAAACATGACAATCGGTGCTTCTGGGGCATATCCAAATAGGACTAAGGTGTTCCTTTCTCTCATTGGGTAAATAAGTATGTCATCCATGGGGACAACAACGTATTTCTCCAAGTATCACATAAACTCATTGCTCATGGGATAAGCGAGAGGAGCAGTCATAAGCCAACCTAAAAAGGGCTGGATGGTATATCCATTAACCGTAAGGTGTGGATAGTGTGGTCTTGGGGGAAGGCACGGGAATAGCTTTTAGACTAACGACATTTTCATTCAGCTTGCTCTCGAGAGAAAGCTCGAGAACCAATCTTTGGCCAGTTAGTCTGAATCTGCTGGGAGCTCTATTTGTCCCGGGTGCTTACTTGTCCAGTGGTCTGTGGTCCTTGTAATCTGACCTCTTTCCATTTGGACAGGATTGGGGGTGGTCAAGGTAGAGTATTGGCCATATTCTTTCGACTTAGGGCCAAGGCCTATGGTCATGATCCGACCATGTTATGGCTCGATAAAGCTTAGGATGAGAGTTGTTAGCGTTTTAGAACCGGGGCTATCCAGACCTGCCTGCCTGCGGCCTAGCGCGTGGCCCACATCGACGGCCCAGTATGGCCTGACGACAAACCCCTCAAGACAAGACCCTCGCGAGGGCCCCAGCCTCGCAAGGGGAACGGCGCCAAGACCTCCAGGGGAGTGGCCTCCCCAGGCTGCCTCCCGAGGAGCGGGGATTCCTATGCAGGACCTAGCCTTAGGAGGCTGCGATGACGTGACCCATGATGACCATGGCAGGCGTGCGCCAGCGGGTGCAGCAGAGGTAGTTTCCCCTTTCATGCTAATGAAGCAAGGACGACCGCGGATTCCCAAGGACCCCCCCAAAGGTTTCCATTTCGGTGCAACAAGACCAAGACCAAGGCCTCGATAGGACAGATGTCACCGCCGAGCCCACCTCTGCGTCACACCAGGAGCTTTGCAGGCGAAGACCACCTTTAGTTAGGATAAGTTGTAACTCCTGCCCCCCTTCAAATTTGGCCGCTGTGGGATCCCTTCCCGCCTGTGCGATAAGGGAAAAGGACCAAGGCCCGCTATAAATAGAGATAGCCACCACCGTAGAGGGGGATCGGATCTATCCACACCGAAGAGCCCTCGCGAGGTTGCTCAACCTCTGTACTAGTTCATCCACAAACCTCCTCGTGAGGCCAATCCACCAAAGCAGGAGTAGGGTTTTACACTGCAAGGTGGCCCGAACCAGGGTAAATCTCTCGTGTCCGGCTATAGAGCGGCAGGCTTGAGACTTAGGCTGGTTGGTTCATCGCAGACGCCCCAGAGTTTGAACCTTCTTGGGTTTGCGGAGCCCTGATTCCGACATTTGGCGTGCCAGGTAGGGGCGTGTCGAGGTCTCCCTTCCGGTTCCGCTTCGTCTCCGCTTCATCGCACCCATGGCCGAGGCCCACCGAGTCCACGCCGAGCGCCAAGCCGCCCGCGTCACCCAGATGGCGCCTATGGGCCGCGGGGGCCCGCGCCGCTCTGCTTCTCCTGCAGCCAACGCCGCCACTGGTCCAGCCGTTCAAGAGCAGCAGGACTCGTCGCACCCACCCACCGCGTGGCGAGATGGCCGCACTACTACTCCGTCCCTCGTCCCCGCCTCAGCATCGTCCTCTCACGCTCGCTACGGGCCAGCGAACGCGCAGGCTGCACTGGTCATGGCACGCTAGCTGCTGCGTTACCGCCCCGCCCATGATCACTACGATGACTGGCTTGGTCGCATCACCGAGCTTGTCAGCGTCACCGGCGAGGTCCGAGCGCCCACCCACTAGCTCCGTCCTCCGCTCTCCCAGGCGGGTGACGTTGCTCACGGCGCACCTCCCCCTCCTTCTCTGCACGGCGTCGAACTCGAGCCCAGGCACGAAGCGCGTCCGTGCAACCAGCCGCACGAGGTGCCAGTGCAGGCAAGGGATGAAGCAAGTTGCCAGGTGGTGCGAGGGCCGCGAAGCGACGTGCATGTGCTCCCCGTACCCCCATGCCATCATCAGGACCGTGCACCGCCGGAGGCCGCGGTGCACAGGCGTCAAGACCCAGCTCCCCTCGTACACACCGCACTTGTGAGCAGAGCAGCCTGCCGCGCTTTCTCCCAGGAGCTACGCCGTGTCAACTGGCCCGGCAAGTTCAAGCCAGACCTGCCTCCACGCTACGATGCCACCCCCGACCCCTCGGAGTTCCTTCAGCTCTACGCGCTGAGCATAGAGGCGGCGAGCGACGATGACAAAGTCATGGCGAATTGGTTCCCCATGGACCTCAAGGGTGGCGCTCTCTCCTGGCTATTTAACCTCCCGGAGGGATCGATCTCTTCTTGGGACGAGCTCCGCAAGTGCTTAATCGCCAACTTCCAAGGCACGCGTGACCGCGCCCTGGGGGTGAACGACATGCGGCGCGTGAAGCAGCAGCCGGGCAAGACCCTGCACAAGTACATACAATGCTTCACGAACGTGCGCCTCAAGATCCCGAAGGCGTCGGATGAGGCCATCATCTCGGTGTTTACCGATGGCGTCAGGGACGTCAAGATGAAAGAGGAGCTCGCCATCCATGATGAACTGTGCATGGCCCTGGATATGTTCAACCTGGCGAACAAGTGCGCAAGGGCTGAAGAGGGTCGTCTCTCCCTCATCGAGCTTCCGGAGGCAGACCCTGAAGAAAAGAAGGCCAAGGATAAGGAGGTGAAGCGCAAGGGGCCCGCAATGCTGGCGGATGAGCCCGAGATGAAGTGCGGTCGTGACCAAGAAGAGCCCCCCAAGGGCGGCCGCCCATTCTGCATCTTCCATTACACCCGCAGCCACAACACCGAAAGACTACCAGGAGCTCAGGACGCTTCGCGACGAGCACTTCGGCCGCCACCGCGAGCGCGGCGACCGTGGCTACGGCCGTGGAGGAGGCCGCGGCAGAGGCCGCTGGGACAACCGCGACCCACGTCAGGACTGGCGCGATCAGCCTCATGAGGACCGCTGGCGCGACGAGCCTTGCGACAGACTCCGGCGCGATCAGCCTTGCAAGGCACGCCCTCAGGGAAATGCTGGCCTCCCTCCGCTGCCGCCGCCACCAAGGAGGAACGACGGTGACTGGCGAGACGCTGGGGATGGGGGCTTCCAGGAGCCCCGCGCGATCGCGTGCATCCTGGGCGGTGCCCAGGCCCCTACCTCGAACCACATCTTCAAGCAGTTCTCTCGTGAGGTGAATGCAGCCCTCCCGAAGATCGAGGCCGCATGTCCCCTCAGGTGGTCGAAGTACGCCATCACTTTCGACTCCAAGGATCACCTCAAGTGTTGGCCACTGTAGGCGTGCTCCCCATGCTCTGCACACCCATCATCAGCAACGTCCTTGTCACCAAGACCCTCATCGGCGGTGGGGATGGGCTCAACGTCCTCTCTGTCGAGACGTTTGAGACGCTTCAGGTGCCCTATGATCAGCTCATGCCAACCAAGCCCTTCTTAGGAGTGACCGATGGCTCCACCACTCCCCTGGTGCAGGTGCGCCTCCTAGTCACCTTCGGCAAGCACGATAACTACCACACTGAGCCCATCGACTTCGATGTCGCCCACATCCACCTCCCGTACAACGCTATCCTCGGGTACCCTGCACTCGCCAAGTTCATGGCGGCAACCCATCATGGCTACAACATCCTCAAGATGCCGGGGAGTGGCGGTGTCATCACGGTCGCCTGCGATGAAAAGGATGCAATTTGCTCCGTCGAGCATGCTTACCAAGCTGTGGCGGCTGAAAACTCTCACAACGAGGGCGGCGCCCTACCTCCTGAGGACACGCCCAAGAAGAAGAAGCAGCTCCTCCCCAAGAGCCGTCAGGGGTCGGAGACTCCCAAGAACGACACCTCAGGCCCCGTGTCCATTACGGGGGCGCCTCTTCCTCCCGCATTGGAAGGCTCGCCAAGCGCTTCCCTCGAGACGGGCTCGGGGGCTTCCACTTGGAGAGCTTCTGACATGTCCAGTGCAACGACGGAGGTGCTCGGGCACCACTTGGAGGCGCGTTTCGACGCGCGCCCCCGCAAGCAAGGAGCATGGCGCAAGGCGCCAGGTTCACGCGAATTCGTCACCAACGCGATCGAGGAGCTTTAGGAGGCACTGGCCATGCGCAGCGGGCGTCGCCCCGCACCACCCAGTACAGCTGCCACCCCTGACGTGGGCGGCAGGCTACGCGTCTGCGTCAACATCCCGGGCCTCAACAGGGCCACATCCCAGGACCTCTTCTGGCTATCGCGCGTCGGTCGTGGTGGGGTCTACCCCTGCAACTACGTCTGCATGCCTTTCGGCCTCGTGAACGTGGGCGCCACGTATCAGCGGCTCGCGCAGGCTGCTTTTGTGTCTCACGAGGCCCGACGCCGCGCGGTCCTTCAAGAGGTCCCAGACCCTCGCGAGCCACCTAGGCCTCGCGGGCCCCTCGAGCTTCCGGAGTCTTCAGTATCATGAGGATCAAGCTTCGACAACTACCCCAACGCTTCAGCAACATCGTACCAGGTGACCTTTTGGTTTGTTCATTTGATGGTGCCCCTCGGGCTGCATCATCCTCAAGCTGACAGGGCCCACCCCGGCAACTGTATCGGTTTGCGCATGTATCAGAACTGGCTCTGCATTTGATGAATTTCCTAAGTATTCCAACTTGCATGTCCGGTGCTTCGCCACCATGAATGTTGTGCGCCCTCACAACCCCGCCCTCGACCGCCTCATGATTAAGGGCTGGCATGACGTCTGTGCTCGAGTCCATCCCTGCAGCGTCGATAAATCCAAGCGACCGAGCTCTATCTCGCGGGCTAGCCCCGTGCACGTCACCTCCCGGGGTCTTGGTGCTTTGTCCTCGCGTGAGCTAATCAGGAGTGGGTGAGTCAGCGCGCGCGGCCCGGTTTGTATAACCGCAGTTCGGCGTTTCATCGTCGCGGGAGCCGCGCGCCGAGTGTTTTTCCTTAGGTTTATCGCATGAGAAAACTAGGCACGGCGTATGTGCTCGGGTCCGTCCCTGCAGCGTTGATAAACCCAATGACTGAGCTCTGTCTGGCGGGCCGGCCCCGTTCACGTCACCTCCTGGGGTCGTTGGTGTTCGGCCTTCTCATGTGATGGCCTTCGGAGATTCATTCGGTGCAGGTCGTCCCCACCACATAGGTTTTGTAGGCGCGGCCCGCGCCAGAAGACTCAGGCGCAACCCACCTAGAGGTAGGGCCTCGTGAGACACGCATGGCTCACGAGTGCCCAACACCTCCCCCAGTTCTGCCGTGCCAGTCACGCGTACGAACGAAGTTGGGCTATACACGCCCGGAGACTCTAACACAGAGCTCCCTTCCCACGCCCAAGTTGAAGCCCCATGCTTCGCGCTGGTGGACGACACGTTCCTCCAATGACTATGCCCAAGCCCAAGTGGAAGCCTCATGCTCCATGCTGGCGGATGACACGGTCCTCCAGTGACTATGCCCACGCAAAGTGGAAGCCCCATGCTCCGCGCTGGTGGATAAACAACTGAGGGCGCCCTAGCGGCTGCACCAACCTCGGGATGGCCCCTCGACCCCGTCACGCAACATTTCCCTGGGATGCGTGCGTGAGGGGGCTGGACAGGGGCTACGCTCAGGCCATGCCTGGTGTGTGCCGCCTCACCAGGTCTCTGGTACCTGGTCTTCTCGCGCCCCTCGCTGGCAAAAGCTGGCGAGGAAAGTTATGGGAACCATTCATACGTCAAGGGGGACCCCTAGGCATCGCGACCCAGGGACCTCACTAGTCACGTAGCCCCTCGCTCCTTGGTCTCGTCCTGGTGATCCGGACACCCCAACGGCGGTCGAGGTATGCGCAGGATTGGGCCCCGCCGACGTAGAGCACAAAAGCAAGCAGGAAAGAAACAAGGCGTAGAAGGAAATCATAGAATGCAAGCAAGTTATTACAAGCATAGGGTGCTTTGCAATTCAAACAAGTCTTACACCTCCACGAGGCACGATAAATGTCGCAGGTCGGAGTCTAGGAGGAGGAGCCGTTATCGCCAAGACCGTCGCCACCGACCACATCGGTCACGTTGAGCTCGTCGTCAACATCGCCATCGCTGCCTTCGTCGCCACTACTCGCCTCCACCACAGGGGGCTCAGTGTCGGGGACGTAGCCAAACTTCTTCATCTGAGCATCCACAGAATCCTTCACGGCTGCCGCAGCAGAGGCACGGAACTCAGGGGCAACCGAGGCCATCATTGCCTTGAAATCAAAGCCGGGTTCACGGAGGTAGATATGGCTGAAGACACACGTTGCGGCCGTGGAGCAAAGGCCGCGACACTCGGCCTCCAGGATGGCATCCACCCTGGCAACCGTACCTTCTAGCACCTCAGCGAGCTTGGAGGAGAGCCTGGCGTAGCCGCCCCCACGAGCCGCTAGTGGCTCCCCGAATCCTCCCCTTCAGATGAAGCGCAGCGCCTGGCGAAGCCTGAGCTCGATGGAGGGGAAGGCGTCGCGCTCCGCGGTCACTTTTTCCTCAATAGCGGCAAGGGTCTTCTCCCTAGCATCCATCTAGGCCATCGCATCAAAGATATGCCGGGCATGGGATGCCTGGGCCTCCACCACCTCATCCCTCAGCTTGGCCAGACTCTCACTCTCCGCGGCATGGTCAGCAGCCGCCTGGGACAGCGTGGACTCGCGATCGGTGAGCTTCACCTCACGAGCCTCGAGGTCCTCCTCACGCTGGTGTAGCCGTTGCGCGCGCGCAGCTTGCTCCTCTCAAAGGGCCTTTAGTTTGGCCTCTGCCTCACCACAGCGTTCCGCGGCAGCCACTGCCTTGGCCAGCACCTCATCGCCAGCTGCCACGGCTTCGGCAGCCTCCTTCTTGCTCTCCGTAGTGGCAGCCTCAGCCCGACCCTAGGCCGTCTTGATGGCTGCGTCAGCCTAGAGCCACCCGGAGATAAGCTCCAGGCATTCCATCGCGAAGGAGCGCTTGTCGGTGCCTTGGAGGTCGTCCCGAATCTGGTCGAGCATGGTGTAAGCCTCATCCAAGGCACCGGGCCCAGCCGGAGAGCTGCTACCCGCGAGCGCGAGGGCCTGACCAGGAGGCAGCACTGGCACCTCGACAAGCGTTGTGTCCAAGGGAGCGGTGGCATGGCTGGCTTGGGGCGCTGGAGGCTCCAGTCTCCTCTCAAGCACGGCAAGAGCGGACGACTTCTCAGATTGATGGCCCACGGGGGCTGGCTCCTCCTGAGGCCACGCTGCTGCGTCCTCAAGGATGGACTCCTTCAGAAGGGGGGAGGGGATCGCCCCCTCCACCGGCAATGGAGTCGCCACAGCCGCGGCAAAGGGTGCCGCCTCGGGAGCCTCCACCCTCCTGGAGACCGGCCTCCCAACTGTCGTCGTCACGACGTCAGGAGAAGGCGTCGCGCTCGCGAGCTCGGGCGCGGTGCCACCGGGGCCCTCAAGGGCCATGCTAAGCTGGCATGACGCGCTTCCTCTCCCGCCGCGTCTGTAGCCAGAGGCCGATGGCGCCCCCCGGACTGGGGGCTCCTTCGGCTTGGCACCCGCCTTCCTCTTCTTCGGCTCGACGACGACCCTGGCCATCAAGGAGAAGAGGGGCCGTGAGCATACGCACAATTTATAATCGACCGAAGGCAAGGCAAGTTACTTACTCGTCGGTCGCGACCCACTTCCTCTTCCTTTCCACGTCGTCGAGGGCCGGGATGCTCCCACCTTTCTTTTGCATGGCGCGGTCGCCCAGAGGGGTGGCGGCATCGCCCCGAGGGGCCACGGCCGGAGAGGCCACGTCTGCCCCGGCGGTGGCCGCCCCGTCTTTCGGCTGTAGCTCGGATGGGGACGAGACCGGCATCTCAAGCGCCCTGCTAGAATGCGGGGTGTCCGCCGGAGAAGGCGCAGCCGCGCGTTTCTTCGGGGTCGCCCGACTAGGTGCTGGCGTGGTCTGGGAGGCGGACCTTGGCCTCCTGAGGACCCCGATGAAGCATAGGGAGTTCGTGACTGGGGGCTTGTCGACATCATCGTCATCTTCGAGATTGCGAAGGAGCACGCTCTGCGACGGGGGAGACGCCTCTTCCAAGCCGTCAGCCACGGTCTCCTCTGAGTTTTCCATGCCGCTGGCATCGCCGGAGGACACTGGCACCAGGGAGTTGGGGCGCTCGGGAGGCATGAGCCCACGCTCGTCAAAGGTGGGCATGGCAGCAACCAGCTCCCCCCTGTCGTCGCGGTGGTACAGCGGAGCGTAGGCCTCGGAGAGGTCCCCGGGATTGCCGTGGAGTAGGGTAACCACGGCCCTACCTAGATCCTCACGGGTTAGGCTGGTGGACCGAAGCCTAATGGTGTCCCTCGCACCATCGAACTCCCACATAGGCTTCGAGTGCACCTAGAGCGGCGCCAGGCGCTGCGTTAGGAACTCCTTCACTATCATTGCCCCGGTCAGTTGCTTGGCTTCCATGTCCCGGGAGATCCGCTCCAAGACGGGCTTCGCCCAGGAATCGGTGAGCTTTGCGGAGCCCCATGCGAGGGCCTTCTCGTGCAGCTCCGTCGGGAGCTCTAGGAGCGAATTGAGGCTCCAGGAATCCAAGAAGACCCAGCGATGCCTGAAGCCCTCCACCTTCTTCCCGGCCTTCAGGAGCGAATTCCCGCTTTGGACCGCGACGAAGGAGGCGCACGCCGATCGCTGCGCATAGTCTTGAAGCCGCAGGCTGAAGTAGTGATGGAAGAGGGCCACTGAGGGCCTCATGCCTACGAAGGCCTCGCAGTAGAAGGCGAAAACAGACAAGAGAAGGATGGAGTTGGGCTGAAGGTGGAGTGCCTGGATGCCATAATGCTCAAGGATGGCGGTGAAGAACCCCGAGAAGGGCGGGACAAGCCCGGAGAAGACGTTGTGAAGGAAGAAGGGGTAGACTGTCTTCGCCAAGGTGCGCGGCTCCGCAGAGCCGCACCAGACCAGGGTCTCCCCCCTCTCGTTGGCCTCGCCGACTGTAAACGGGAGCACGGGGTCGAGGTCCCCCTCCTTAGTAATGGCGGAGGCTGTGAGCACCGGTGAAGGGGAAGAAGAGGATGAGGCTTGAGCCATGTGCTTTGACTTCCCGGCGGGCGCCATCTGCAAAGTCCCTAAGGAAAAAGAGCAAGAGGAAGGGCAGCGCAGCATTCAAATCTGGAGGAGGTTCTCGCAAGGGGAAGGGGATCCGAGCAAGGAAGCAAGGGCACAAGGAAGGAGAGCAATAATGGCTCGACAGCGAGCGCCAAGCTTTTGTCGGCCTGGGCAGTTGCCGAGGCAACGTGGGGGCGGAAGCGCCCTTGTCCTGCCGCGCGCCACGCGTCGAGATTAGCCCGCAGGTGGTTGGGGCCCGCGGCATTTCAGCCTCCCTTCCTTGGCTTCGCCCCGAAGCCAGCCCGAGCGCGCCTTGGGCCTGGGTGCTACTGTCTGCGTTCTGGGACCGGGGGTATCCAGACCTGCCTGCCTGCGGCCCAACGAGTGGCCCACATCGATGGCCCAGTACGACCTGACGACAAACCCCTCAAGACAAGACCCTCGTGAGGGCCCATGCCTCGCGAGGGGAACGGCGCCAAGATCTCCAGGGGAGCGGCCTCCCCAGGCTGCCACCCGAGGAACGAGGATTCTTATGCAGGTACCCAGCCCCAGGAGGCTGCGATGATGTGAGCCATGACGACCATGGCAGGCAGGCGCCAGCGGGCGCAGCAGAGGCAGTTTCCCCTTTCGTGCTATGGAAGCAAGGACGAGCGCGGGTTCCCAAGGACCCCCACCCCCCAAAGGTTTCCATTCCGGTGCAACGAGACCAAGACCACGAGACGCCAGGAGCTTTGCAGGCGAAGACCACCTTTAGTCAGGATAAGTTGTACCTCCTGTCCCCCATAAAATTTGGCCACTGTGGGATCCCTTCCTGCTTATGCGATAAGGGAAGAGGACCAAGGCCCGCTATAAATAGGGACTAGCCACCACCATAGAGGGGGATCGGATCAACCCACACCGAAGAGCCCTTGCAAGGTCGCTCAACCTCTGTACTAGTTCATCCACAAACCTCCTCGTGAGGCCAATCCACCAAAGCAGGAGTAGGGTTTCACACCGCAAGGTGGCCCGAACCCGGGTAAATCTATCGTATCCATCCTCTTACCCTCCCACGCATCTTCGGCAGGGTCCGGCTGTAGAGCGGCAGGATTGAGACTTAGCCTGGTTGGGATCTTCGCACATGCCCTAGAGTTTGAACCTTCTTGGGTTTGCAGAGCCCTGATTCCGACAAGAGTGAACATCTATTACCTTATCCTTGAGCATAGCTCTTAGATGCCAATAGTCGTACCTATTTGATAGAGGCGAAGTTGTCCCTGTCTTTCAATGACACGTGGCTATCGTTTATGGTAGAGTCGACTTTGACAATCCGACTACGAACGTGCGAGGACGTCGTGTCTTAGCAATCGTTAAATCAACTTTGAGAGGTTATTGACCATGAGGGTCTGTTTCCTGCATGCAAACGAAGAACAAGCAAGAAACTAAGATTGCAATCTGGATCTTGCGAATATAAGAGGAAAGCTTTATTGATGGAAGTGGGGTTCTGTGATGCCTTTGTCTGGTCGTGGAACACAAACGAAGAACGCGAAGTTGCAGCTATGGCGAACTTTTAATCTAAACAAAACTCAAGTCTAAAATGATGCCCTAAGGGCTGTATATATGGGGGAATAGAGGGGGATTTCATGGCCCCTTGGAGGAGGGGTCCGAAACCAGCCCTAACTCAGTTTCCCCACACATACGGACTCGGAAAACAGCCTATAATATGGTATTTCGAAATTACATGGGCTTGGCACGAAAATAAGGTGACACAACACCTATAATAGCCTATGGACGAAATTTATGAAGTGGCATGATGTATATTTTGTCCAAGCATCCAAGAACACCTTATGGTGGCTTCAAAGTGCGAAAATCACCACATTGTTCCTTCCCGCGCGCGCACCTTCATCTCCATGCTTGATCCCGCTCCAATGGCCATCCTTCTTGTCCATGCTAGGTCCTTCACCAATAAGTAAAACAAAAGTATGTAATTTAGGCAGCATCATATGTTCATGAACATTATAAGGATTTCCATGAAATGAAAGTACCTGATAATTTACTTGGTGTGAGTGGGCTCTAGTAACTGGTCCAATATGTGTAGCTGGTGGGGGTGTGAGTGTAACATTATTAGGGATGTCCTCATCATCCTCCCCTTCTTGAACTGAAGTCGTCCTCAACGGAAGCTCATCATCCTCACCCAAATAAGGCTTCAAATCTGGAATGTTAAAAGTGGGACTAACCCCAAAATCAGCAGGCAGCTCAAGTTTATATGCATTATCATTTATTTTCTCTAACACCTTAAAAGGACCATCAGCACGTGGCATTAGCTTTGACTTGCGCAATTTGGGAAAGCTATCCTTATGCAAATGTAACCAAACAAGATCTCAAGGTGCAAAGACAACATGTTTTCTACCCATATCTCTAGCTAGTTTATATTTAGCATTCATACGCTCAATGTTCTCCTTAGTTAACTCATGGATCTTTAATATCAATTCAGCATGTTCTTTAGCATCAAAATTAACCTTCTCCGAAGATGGAAGAGGCAACAAATCAATAGGTGCACGAGGTAAGAAACCATACACAACTTCAACAGGGCACATCTTAGTAGTAGAATGCAGTGAACGATTATAAGAAAATTCAGTATGAGGCAAGCATTCTTCCCACATGTTCAGGTTATTCTTCAAAACAGCCCTAAGCATAGTAGACAATGATCTATTCACTACTTCAGTTTGTCCATCAGTTTGGGGTGACATGTAGTACTAAAAAGCAGTTTAGTCCCCAACTTAGCCCATAAACATCTCCGAAAGTGGCTAAGAAATTCAGCATCACAATCTGGAACAATTGTATTTGGCACACCATGCAAGCAAATAATTTCATGAAAGAACAAATCAGAAACATTAGCGGCATCATCACATTTATGACATGGTATAAAGTGTGCCATTTTTCAAAATCTATCCACAACAACAAATATGCTATCCCTCCCCTTCTTTTTTCGAGGTAATCCCAAAATAAAGTCCATAGATATGAATAGTGATATTCTTAATGCCTCTACAATCAATACACATGAGCGATGTACCATCCTTTTTCGGTACTAGAATACTAGGAACAGCACAAGGACTAAGAGATTTACGTATATAACATTTGTCGAGCAGCTCCTGTACTTGACGCATAATCTCCTTCGTCTCCTCTGGATTGGTATGGTATGGTGCACGGTTGAAATAAGTCAAACTAATGCTCAATCCCTCGAATAGGTGGTAATCCCGGTGGCACGTCTTGTGGAAAGACGTCAGCGAACTCCTGCAAAATGTTAGTGACTGCAGGAGGCAAAGAGGGAGGCATGTCCTCGAATGAGAATAATACCTCTTTGCATACAAAAGTATAGCAAATAGATGTAGTAACATCCAAATCAGTAATATCAGATTTAGTGGCAAGTAAACAATCACTCTTCAGTTTTATTTCAGATGCAACACTAGATGATTGTTTATTAGGCTTATTATGTTGCTCAAATTCCTTTGCCACAATCGGATTTTCACTCACTTTGCTTTTGTTTTGCTTTACTAGCTCTAGCAATGTCATCTTTCATAATATGTTCGGGAGACATAGGAAGCAAAGTTATATTTTTATCTTTATGAACAAGAGTATACTGATTCGTCCTACCATGGTGTACATAATTTTTGTCAAATTGCCATGGTCTACCAAGTAAAACGGAGCATGCTTGCATGGGTACCACATCACAATCAACATAATCAGAATATGTAGCAATGCTAAAGTGCACACGAACAATACGTGTTACCTTAACCTTGCCACTGTTGTTGAACCATTGGATGTAATAAGGATGAGGATGTGGTCTGGTGGTTAGAGACAACTTCTCCACCATCTCCTTGCTAGCCAAGTTGTTGCAACTCCGTCCATCGATGATGACGCAAACAAAACACTCCTTCACAACTCCCTTTGTATGGAACAAGTTGTGCCTCTGATTTTGCTCAGCCTGTGTAACCTGCACACTCAGAACACGTTGAGCAACTAAACTTTCATACATGTCAGCATAGTCAGTAGCCATGTAGTGTGTCTCTTCTTCAGTATCCTCGGCACCCTGTTCTTCACTTGCAATAAGAGCCAAAGTCTCCTCATCATAATCACTAGCGGACGCATATCCACCATCCTCAGTAACAATCATCACACGCTTGGAAGCACATTCTCTCGCATAGTGACCTCCACCCTTGCAATGATGACAAATAACATCATGTGTTTGCCCTATAGATGCCATGGATGAAGAAGAGCTCTGTGCAGGCCCCGCAGGTGTGCCCTTGCTGGTGGCTGGTGGCGGTGCCTGTTTCCTTGTATCTCTGTTGGAGTTGGCGGCTGAAGTAAGTGCTGTTGTAGTAGGACGTGTGGAAGTAGATGATTTACGTGGTGTCCATGATGAAGCTCGACCTGCAGAAAAATTAGTTCTCGCCATTGCCTGTCGATCCAGCACTTCACGTCTAGCTTTGCAAGCAAGATGGAATAAACGAGTGATAGTGTTATACTCCTTATACTCGAGAATAGTCTGAATCTCTCTATTTAATCCACCCATAAAACGTGCAGGCATAGCTTCATTCTCCTCAACAATACCACATCTAATCATGCCAGTTTGTAATTCCTGATAATATTCCTCTACAGAATTTTTTCCTTGTCTTAAACACTGCAAATTTTGAAGCAATTCACGTTGATAATATGGTGGAACCCAACGATTACGCATAGCAGTTTGCAAAGAAGCCCAAGTAGTTGGGATATTAGCATGATGTATTCTACAATGTTCAGACCACCAAACACAAGCAAAACTAGTGAAAGCACAAACAACAGCAGCAACATGTCTATCCTCAGGAAATTGTAAGCATGTAAAACGTTGTTCTGTTTCCAACTCCCAAGTAAGATATATATCAGGAACATATCTACCGTCAAATGTCGGAATATTCAATTTTATCTTAGGGAGATGATCATGATCTCGTACCTGAGGTGGTGGTGCAACCCTACCATTTCGATCGTAGCCACGTGGATGACCTAGTGCATGTGCTGGTGGTTGCCCTTGGTTCTGATCTGGAGCAACCTCTCCCTCATCATCGTAATCACCATCATAATTAGCGTTCTGATCAACAGTAGTAGCAGCAATAGCCGTAGAAGCCACAGCAGTAGGAATGATACCAGAATGTTGGCCTTCCTCGAGGGGCACACGTCGTGTGCGCCCCGCAAAATTCGGCCGATGTTGTTGTTGTTGCTGAGGTATGACCGGTGCAGCTGGTGGTAGACGTGCAAGCACCTCATTGAACTTAGTGTCCAACTTCATCTCGAACGTCTTCTCCAAACCATCAAGCTTCTCCATTGCCTCTCCAAGGCTGGTCACGACATCTTGTACCTGGTCAGCCATCATTTGCTGAAATTTATAATGGAGCACCTTGTTGGTCATACCCTCCCAGTCGATCTCGTCAGCTTGTGATCCTGGCATGGTTAATAGCAATAGGAACACACAAGAATATGAACCTAGTCGGTAAAAAAAAGAATATGAACCTACTGACTACTAGGAAGTGGTGGTGGTGGTGGTGTGTCACAAATCCGTCAAGCAAATCTCAAATTCTTACCAGTTCTTACCTAGCAGCAGGCGGTGATCGGCAACCGGGGTAGTCAAAAATTCTCAAAGCTTGGATAGAGTGATTGCCAAGGTGGTGTCAACACACGACGTAGATGTATGTGTAGCTGGGATGGCTTATAATATGGTAGCAAAAGGGTCAGCAATAATCAATTCAGAGATGCAAAGTTGAATAAACGCTCAACGACGGTACTATGCTGGCCCTAGGCTAGACCGTGCTAGATACGTGAGCCTAGAAGACCACCAAAATCATGACGCTACACGTAATCAAGGGAAGAGCACACTCTGGAAAAAAAATCATTTTTTTGGCGCCTCTTTTTTTGCGCTCTTTTTTTTGCTCAGAAAATCACTATAATGGCGAGTGTCTCAAAACTCTTCCCGAACGTATAAACAGGATAGGCACAAAAATAAATTGACAATTTTTTTTCGGGAGCGATTCGGGGCTTCGACGACCAAAAATTGTGACAAAAATCACTATGATGGCGAGTGTCTCAAAACGCTCCGAAAAGCCTAAAAATTGTATAGGGAAAAAATATTTTCACCCGCCGAAATTTTGGCCTAATTTTTTTTCCGAAACCTAATCAGGTAAGGAAACCTGAAACTGAAAACAAAGGAAACTCGAAAGCAAACCTAATATGTGATGGACTCGGATTGGTGGCGGATATGGGGTGGAGATATATGGCAGCGGATATGCTGATCGTGGGTGGTGATATATGGCAGCAGTGATGATGGTCTAGTGGCGGCATGACAACTTGTGAATAGAACTTGAAACTCTAAAGGACTAAACCCTAAGAACATCAACTCGACACGACGTTGCAACCACAAATTCAACAAAGCAAAAACACTAAAAAGATTATGCAAAGGCTCATATTGGTTCGGATATGATGAACTAACCCTAATTTTTTTGTGGCTTTTTCATGGACTATAGGTATGAAGAACATATGCGATCTAACTACGAAAAACTGGTAAAATCTCCCCGAGCAACCTGGAAATCTGATACCACTTGATAGAGGCAAAGTTGTCCCTGTCTTTCGATGAGACGTGGCTATCATTTATAGTAGAGTCGACTTTGACGATCCGACTACGAACGTGCGAGGACGTCGCACCTTAGCAATCGCTAAACCAACTCCGAGAGGTTATTGACCACGCCGGAGCATGATCAACCTATCCACGAGGGTCTGTTTCCTGCACGCAAACGAAGAACAAGCAAGAAACTAAGATTGCAATCTGGATATTGCGAATATAAGAGGAAAGCTTCATTGACGGAAGTGGGGTTCTGTGACGCCTTTGTCTGTTCGTGGAACACAAACGAAGAACGCGAAGTTGCAGCTATGGCGAACTTTTAATCTAAACAAAACCCAAGTCTAAAACGATGCCCTAAGGTCTGTATATATGGGGGAATAGAGGGGGATTTCGTGGCCCCTTAGAGGAGGGGGCCGAAACCAGCCCTAACTTAGTTTCCCCACACATACGGACTCTAAAAACAGCCTATAATATGGTATTTCAAAATGACATACGCCTCGCCCAAAAATAAGGTGACACAGCACCTATAATAGCCTATGGACAAAATTTATGAAGTGGCATGCTGTATATTTCGTCCAAGCCTCCAAGCACTCCTTATGGTGGCTTCAAAGTGCGAAAATCACCACTGGAAAGTCCATTGTTCCTTCCTGCACGCACACCTTCTTGTCCATGCTTGATCCTGCTCCAATGGCCATCCTTCTTGTCCATTCTAGGTCCTTCATTCATAAGTAAAACAAAAGTATCTAATTTAGGCAGCACCATATGGTCATGAACATTATAAGGATTTCCAAGAAACGAAATTACCTGATAATTTAGTTGGTGTGGGCGGGCTCTAATAACTGGTCCAATATGTGTAGCTGGTGGGGATGTGGGTGTAACATTAGTAGGGATGTCCTCATCACAATTATTCCAAACAAAGTCATCTTATACCATCGAAACTTCACTTTACGTAAGTCAACTTCAAACACCACTCAGGTTATACCCTCATCACTCTCGAAAGGACTAAACAAAATCACATATGTATACTATGGCTAACTCATATGTATCCCTATGTAAAAATCCTCGGGTGATGCATACAAGTTGCTAAGATTAAATAGGACACTACAAATCCAAGTGCTCAGCTAATTTATCCAAGGTCTAAGGTGTTGTATCTCTATGCTAAGGAGACACGTAATATGCCAATCCCAGATCTCGTTTCCTTCCTACGAATCCAATTAATCAATTCAAGAATAGCATCCAATATTACATGATCCGTTACTGCTACAAATCAATACCGGTGGTGTTTCATATATCTCCTAGAGTTCCTATAATCCTCAAATCCATGTAGCCTCATTTGTCATCAACACCCTATTTGGATCACCTATTTAAATCCATCACCTCATGTCCAATGAGAATTCCTACTTGTTCCTACAAGTCATTATCGTAACATCATAAATCCACTACTATTACTTGACAAAGTTAAAATTTTATACCACCAAGAATTTCAGCTTGCGATCACAGTTATCCCACTAAATCCAAGTTACTCAAGGGAGGAGTAAATCATGCTACTCTATTAACTTGATCCACCAAGTTCTTCTATCAACATGAAGGTCTTGTAATCCACCAAAGGTTCTCAACTACTTCCGCAAGATACCTACTATAGCCACAACAAATCATTTGCTTACTAATCATACGTCCTTAAAATGATCTTCCCTATGTCATCACAGTTCAAGTGCTGGCGTAAGAATGTGATATGTTTGTTCACTATGATCACTAGCTCCCTAATGAACCAGTACTAAACAAGGTCTCCGAAGCTCAACTGGTTCCCTTGCAAATCCATAGGTTAAGAACATGGTTAAGGGTTCGAGCTGGGGTAATTTGTGAGGTCTAGGCTAGTCTAGGGCAGGGTTTCCAATCCTGAGGGAAAAGCATAACTCTACAGGGATGGACCTGGTTGAATCGGTTGTCGTCAAAACTCTTTAGTGCTAGTTATTTGTCAAGGTGGATCCTTGGTGAATCTTGCCTCTCCGGTCTTCCGTTCATGAGAAAGGTGAGAGGGAAAAGTAGTGTAGGAGGTAGTATAGTGGAAGTGCAATCAAACAAGTGCCAAAAGTGCCAAACACAAACACTAAGATAAGGTAGGTGATATAGTCGCGTACTTTTTGCCTAGGGCAAAAGGGTGACTTATATCAAAACACAAACAGTTAAAAACAAGCAACACACAACATGGTTCTATTTGAACCATCACACGGACTCCACTTCGCTTAGGGGATACATGACTCATCCTACCCTAGGGGTTCTCGGACTCAGTTGTCGTGCTTGGCTTCGTGTCTCGGAGAGAAGGACATTCAGTCTTTTGGGTCTTCGTCAGGTGTCGCTACGCCTCTTATAGTTGTTCGTCGAAACAATCTGGGTTGAGCCTGAAGAATATTTGACAACTTCTTATCTGGTAAGCCGACGGGGTGAAGGTGTTTCCTCATGGCTGGCCTTGACTCGGTCTTCTGTTGTCTAATTAATCATGACAATCCCTTTTGCCTTCTAAGGTGTCGAGGGTTCCGGGTAGGCAATCATTTATGCAATGACATTTAATACGCATGCTAGAGTTCTAACCTGTCAGTTACATTCATGACAACATCGACACCAAGAGCGGGGGACGAAGATAACCGTTTTCCTGCTCACTATAGTGAGGCAGACCAATTGGGGAGGTTCTCACCCACCGGTGGTCGCCGATACAACAACGGTAAAGACAGGGTCGCTCAATTAGTGATGTATGTCATGATCTCGCATATCTTACGCCCTGATCATCATAGGCCAAGGTTGCATCATCCTGGGGCAGCGTCGAGGGTGTCACCATCTTCCGAGTCTTGATATCCTCATTCCTCGAGAAGGTATCTTTTGTTGGTATCGTCTTGTTGTGGTGTTGCCAACTTGTGTTCAAGATATGTGGGAAAATGTCTGGCAAGGTGGCTTCCTTCCAGGTTACCCACGAGGATTTCAAGGAATACAGTGGTCAAGGGCATAAGGGTGCTACCGACCATTTGCAATTTTTTTGAAGAAGTAGATGAGGAGAGCCAAGAGAAAAAATGGTGGAAGTGGTAAGGCAAAAATCTTCAATTTCTTTGAAAATTTAGAAGAGGTAAGAAATATAGAAGTTTTGTAAGTGATTTAAAGGATTTGGAGAAATGGTTTTTTCCTAACTAATGTCCATGCTAACTAAGGCTTCCTATAGTAAGGATGGCTCTGATACCAGCTCTATGGGGACCCCGACTCATAAGTCGTGATCACCGAATGCACGTGTACAGTGATCCCAGAGATCAATGCTCACTAAACACACAAAAACTGAATAACAAGAGTCTTACATCTAGTACATACCGTTTTACTCAAATATGGCCTTTATGGCCAAGTCTTCGTAAACTTGCAGCGGAAATCTTCAATTATAGCGTGAACCCATGTCATCTGCCTTAACCCTACACGCATTCTGACTGGGAAGCGTCCTAGCTTGCATGTTCGACACCGAGGTACTCTTCGTCATGTCTCGATCTTCTAAGCATGGCCAATTAAATAACCAGTGGCAAGCCAATTAGTACTGTGAACGTACTCGCAAGCAACCAATGATTGGAACAGGATAAACAATGCATGGTGTAACCCTAAGAAGGTATTTCGCGGAATGTTGATTTTGAATGCAATAGCATGTCCAACCATTTTTGTAAATCATGTATCAAGAAGAAAAGATATCCATATGAACAAGTTGCAGATATAAATATAAGCAGGGTTTGAACATCAGATGTTCAATCATTTCATCAACTCTTTCGACTTAGCTCAAGTATCTCTTTGTCACACACGAACCAAGTTTTGTGAAAAAAATGGACATAACCCAAGAGAGGTCATCCAACTGTCCTTGACAGTGTACACGGCTATTCGATTAGTTTTACACTCTACAGAGGTTGCACACTTTACCCACAAGACTCGGTGAACTTCCATGTCATCCACGACTCAAGGTATATTACATACCCGAGGTATGAACCCGAACAATGCCTTTCCCTTGACTACACAAAACAAAGAGTCCACTCGTTGGCCCACGTCTTCATGATGTACAACACACGTGCCTCGCTCAACATAGTACGTGTAACGTCCAAGATGCGGTCCTATCCCTATTAAGGCTCGAGGGCCTCGATGGGGATAGAAGCGCATCTCGTCGTTTCGCAAGTATAGAAATAATTGCAATACATGTAAAAGAGGAGATAAGTATATGAGTTAGCTTACACTCACCACAAGCTAAGTACAAATAGCATACAATCATCCATACAACCATTCAAAAACACAGGGTCTTACTACGGACGAAATCAAATGACAAAAGTAATGAAGTCTATCTCACTAAGCCCAGGAAGACAACCAACTAGCTCCCTTACTCGTTTGGGTAAGTCACGTACATACGCCCATGCTCCTCGTCCAACTCCCACTAGAGCTGGGAAGCGTCAACCGGCACGAAGTCACCAGTAACTGTACCTGTGTTGTTGTAGTAATCTGTGAGCCACGGGGACTCAACAATCTCATTAACCCGGGTACCGAGACTATGTAAGCTGGTGGGTGAGGTATGGTTAAGTGGTGAGGTTTGCAGCAACACTAAGCATTTATTTGAGTGGCTAACTTATGAGTACAAGAGCAAGATGAGAATCTACGCATTGCGGACGAGAACTAGTTACGATCAATAAGAGATCCTGAACACCTACCTACGAGTCAAACATAACCCCACCTTGTTCTCTTTCCGACTCCCTAACAAAAAAGACGATCACTGTTACACACATGGTTGGTGTATTTTATTTGAGTTTACTTCAAGTTTACTATAACCAGATGTTAAACAATTTCCAAGTTGCCACATAACCGCGAGCATGGCTTTCCGAAAGATTTAACCCTACAGGGGTGCTCCAACTCATCCATCACAAACTAACGAGACGCTGCATGGATAACCTCAACCACGAGATAGTCCGTAGTATCCTCGGGAATCCGGTGGAAAACCTCAACCTTTAGATTGCCCGAAGTATCCTTGGAATCCCGTGCACAAGACATTTGAGAAGGGTAATACAAATCGAGCAAGACCGTCCGACGTGATGACAAACCTGATAGGAGCCGTGTATCTTGTTCTCAGGACACGATGGATAAGCGAAGCGTAAGGTGGCCTGATAGAAATCTCCCGAGTTGCCCCGGGTTGGCCCCGCACGATGCTCTAGTTCGGACCAACACTCATGAGGAGCACTAGCCCGGGGGTTGATTAATTATCCACGGGGTAGCTAAACCCTATGCATTTTATTAGGTTCTTAAGCAAATGTAGTACCAATGTTGGGTCTTGCCAGACAAGTTTTATCCCAAAACGAATAGTCAAGGGGGTCCCCATAACAACCCCAAGCATGTTAGGAGCACTAAATATTGAACATAACACCGGTACTCGGATACTAGGGCGGCAAAAGTGGAACAAGTTACCGGGTAAAAGGCCAAACCTTCCACCTTCACCAAGTATATATGTGCATTAAATTAAATAACAGTAAATAAGATGATATCCCAAGATATCCATGTTGCCACATGGAACAACCTGCACCTGCAACTAGCAATGCTGTAAGAAGGGGCTGAGCAAGCGGTAACTTAGCCCATCAGTGTTTTGCTAGGTAGTGGAGGGGTTAGAGGCTTTCTTGGAAATTTGGGAGGCTTAACATTTAAGTGGTAGGTAGCGAGATGTAACAGCAGAAGCGAGAGAACTAGCAATAACAAAAATAGTATCCGGATCCGGGTAATGATCATCTTGCCTGGAGGGTCTTCAGAGGGATAAAGAGCTGAGTCCTCGTAGTTTTTCTCGTCAGGATCCTCGTACTCAGTCTTGTCACTCGGGTCTACCCATAGAAGAAACAACACTAAATAAACAGACAAGCAAGGTGCAATGCGCAACCAAGGATGATGCATGGCCAACTTGATGTATTTAACATGGCAACCCTATGCTAGTCATCTTTCTCATGCATTTATTTAGTTCTTTAATATTCTGGACAGAACCTCAAGATTAGTTATTTGGACATGCATGAACATGGCAAAAATGAATGCTGCTCATGAGAACGATGCAAATGCATATGAACAACGTTGCAAATGGAGTAACGGAACTCACGGAGCACTCACGACAAGGTTCTAATGTTAGCGTAGACAAAACAAAGATGAGGGAGGCCTTGGGAAACTTCTTGGTATCCCAAGCATTCCACTTGATTGGGAATTAAATTCTAGGTGAAATGGACCTAAATATCATGCAAAACAATTGTGTAGAACTCTCACAAAGCATAAAACAATTATTCAAGCAATCTGTCCAAAACAACAACATGTCATATTGCACACAACAAAACTACCAGCTACTGCAAGCTATCATGCTCAACCAAGACATGGAGACGAAGTCTACATGATGCTCAACATTTCATCTCACAGCAGCGAGAGTAATAGAAACATGGATCAATAGCAAATGAGCTCACAACATGGCATGTTGAATAACAGTTAAAAACAGTGAAATATACTAGTTTGCACAATCAGAATTACCAGGTTGGCATATTGATAGCCATAACTGTACATGCTATAGGGTCTTTCATGGCATGAAACTTAATAGCATGATAGAGGACAACATGCACTTCAAATAACTCCATTACAGCAACATCTAAATATGCATAGATTCCTGGCTAGCATCCTCTGAACATGGCAGATTGAACTAAACAGTTCCTCAGACTTAGAAAAAATATCAAGGGGCAAACCGGGGTAGTTTTATCAGGTTGACATGTTTGACATCAAAACTAACTAATGTGCAACACCTCTACTTGCAAGCCATTGACACATCCTAACAGAGGGAAACATGATGAACAATTCATTCCATTGGGCCAACCCCAAAGGAACCATAGATACATGGCAATCATCATGGAAACATGGCAACAAAATAACGAGATTCTAGGACTTAGAATTATTTGACCTTAGCAAACAACATTATTATCATAGCATGTTGACAGCGGGAATTCCACACCTAAACATGCTATTACATGGCATGAAAAATTACAAGAGGCTAGTACACACATCAGGGGTCAATGTTCGTGTTGACAAGTTCATCAAAGAGTGCAAGGATTAATTCACGCAAAAATAAGAAAATGACATATTAGCAGAAAATAGCCCCCACATAACCTTGCTCAAAGGACAAATCTAATGCCACCATTGGATTCCTTGGATTTTTCTACCCCAAAATCATATATCACATCCCTATGTTACAGTAGAAAACAATGCCACAAACCTCAAGCAAAAATCAACCAACTAGGTATAACCTAGTATATGTCAGATTTGGCATATGCCTCATTTGGTAGCTGACTGTTATGGACATGCCACATTTGGAAACTTTCCTTAAAAGTAAATATGGAGAAAACAGGGAAAGAAAAGAAAAGGAAATAAACGTCCAAGATGCAGTCCTATCCCTATTAAGGCTCGAGAGACTCGATGGGGATAGAAGCGCATCTCATCGTTTCGCAAGTATAGAAATCATTGCAATACATGTAAAAGAGGAGATGAGTATATGAGTTGGCTTACACTCGCCACAAGCTAAGTACAAATAGCATACAATCATCCATACAACCATTCGAAAACACAGGGTCCGACTATGGAAGAAATCAAATGACAAAAGCAATGAAGTCTATCTCGCTAAGCCCAGGAAGACAACCAAGTAGCTCCCCTACTCGTCCGGGTAAGTCACGTACATACGCCCACGCTCCTCGTCGAACTCCCACTGGAGCTGGGAAGCGTCAACTGGCACGAACTTATCAATACCTGTACCTGTGTTGTTGTAGTAACTAGTGGACCCGTTGCACCAAATGGCGTAGAGGCACGCTAAAACCATGCCTGCGATGAAAGAAGTTCCATGATTTAATCCCCTCTAATAGTAAACACTACGGAATGTTGTGTATAATGATATGAATATACATGGCTTAACTTAATAGTATAAAGTTTAATTTAAAAAAACATGCCTTGGTATGAAAAATTAAGATAGAATTGTCTTTCAAAATCTATACAATATGTGTTTTGAAAAGGTTTGTATTTCTCGGTAAAAAAATGTTTTAGCAACCAACATGGAGTCCCATTTTAAGCTATGATCGCTTTGAAAATTGTTGTGTCAAATGGCACAGAGTCCCATTTAAGACCATGAGCACATTGAAAATACTTGCATTTGTTAGTAACTTTAAGTATGAGCAACCACTCTGGGTACTAACACAAACCCTTTTAATAAAAAATTATTAAGGATTTTTCTTTGCAAATATATACAAAACCATACATAGTTTTTAATCAATCACATTTTTAAACATGGGACTCG
Organism: Elymus sibiricus; assembly: GCA_039707655.1. NCBI lineage: Eukaryota > Viridiplantae > Streptophyta > Magnoliopsida > Poales > Poaceae > Elymus > Elymus sibiricus. Next base: position 153,004,892 of record CM077671.1, on the reverse strand, counting down.
AGTAGCTAACATTTTGCATTTAAGATAGCATATGATGAGATAGGAATGAAGGTTTGGTTCTTCTTTAGGGATTCACCAGATGTCAGTATACACATACACAGATCAAACAAAATTAGATCAGTGGGTCCAAATAGTTGAGCCTGCAATTAGAAAGTCTGAGTAGTTGTAAACTTGCATTAAAAAGAGGTAAACGCAGGTGACACAATACAATATACTTAATACATGATATAATTTAGTCAATTAGATAGTATAATTTGGTTCCATCCAAAATAAAAAATTCCTCTTTTGTGTAAATATCCTAGAGACCACTCCCTTGTGATGAACTCTTTGTCCTTTGAGTCGAATGGCACAGCTCCTGCCCTTTGTGGGAAAGAAAGGACTCTGCAATACCCATCTGTCAAGAGTAGAAGATCATTTGATGCATCTCAACTTGTGCAAAACAATGTAAAAACCATACATGCTATCTACATACTCTCATAACCTCACAAAGCATAGTAGCTGCTGAGAGGCCCTGTACAAAATAACTCACAATTGGCAACAAAAAAGAATGTCATCCCTTGCCTAGACAGCCATAAAACAAGAAGTGGCAGAAGACCAACCATAATTAGCTTTTGCCATGCAGTTCATGAGCTAAAGTTGAGCATAATATAAGTAAATTTGCCCCAAGCAATACAACAACTTTTAAGTGTGTATGAAAACATCTAAACACGGAAGCTATAAATTTATGGAGAATACAAGAGAAGAGGTAAAACAACAAAGGAGCTGCTGGACGTACAGTTCAGCTGGGTGAAGAATTGGTTCAATCATTGTAGACTGATATAAGGATTGAAAACAGATTAAAGAACCATATGATGATATTTTGTTTTGCATGGAGAGCAGTGAACACACTTGTCAATGCTTTATTGCTAAGTTGAATTTACAGAATGGGCGACAAAATCAACCAACGATCAATATTGTAGCTGGCATGCCATTGCTCGGGCTGGAGCTTTCTTTGAAGAAAGGAAAGCCCACAGAATGAAAACATGGTCGCTAGCCTTGACGATCTTCCCCTCCAATTTATTTTGTCTGAGGGATTACCTTAATATATGATGTTGCAATACACCTAGTTTTCTAATTGAAATTAAGCCTACCACTTCCTGCTCTCAGATTTCAATTCATTTCTAAACTCTGCATTCTACTAATACAAGCATACCACATCTAATATTCTACTATACCCTACTACCTCTGTACCGAAATACTTGTAGCTGGGGGAAACTAATACAAGTCCCCCAACTACAAGTATTTCGGTACAGAGGGAGTAGATTATTGTTACCTTATAATGGAAATAAAGTACCCACAAACAACAAGTCGAATCACATGAGTAAAAGGGGCACAATTCAGTCAAACATGGAAGCAGAGCAGAAGTAACATTTTTTACCACGCAGTCAACTGATCTAGTGATCCAGCCTATTCTAAAGAGTATATACTGAAATCTGAATATGGACAACCTGGCTGCTCCAGCTTTAGAAGAATCAAGTTCGAACTCCACAACACAGATGACCATTACAGACCACTTTTCAGTACACCATTCTGGCTTACCGTCGAGTGGCAACCAAACTGGTACTCTTTCTTTTAAAGCAACTACTCTGCTGACCCTTGATAGACACAACACAACTCAATTAACCGAGTGGGCCAATGTTGGAAAAAATAACCATTATCTATTTCTAACACTTAGATGAGAAGCATACCTAATTATATTAGTCAGCCAAGCATTTTGTACCTGCTATAATCTTTAAGTGTGTACTGTGACCAACTTATTTGTTGATGCTAAGAAATGTAAAAAGAAGCTAGATCGACGAAGGTTTAGATGTTGTACCAGTCCGCGAATCTGCACTGCACTATTTGGAAGAGCTTCGGACGGATCCAGCTATCTCTGGTCAGAGACGCAACAAAGTCCGACCTGACAACCCCTCTTTTCTTCTTCTCTCTCCTCCTCACATATTAAAAATATTGCATATTAAATTTCTTATTTATAAATGAAAATCATAAGGAAAGCTTGATGGGAATTGAGCAACTTGAAATAAATAAGCGACAATTAAATGAGGCATTCAACCAAGGCAAAAATTTAATGTTTTGTATGCCTTCTTTTTACTGTCAGTAAAGTTGAGAATACATCTATAGTCACCGTGGACAAAGTAAAACAAGATACATATTACTGAAATGTACTTGTATATTCTAAAAGAAAATACTAAAGTAAGAAAATAGGATATCATGGTGTCCCTACTACCTACTATGTAATCTCTATTGAGAGGAGAAGCGCTACAAAGATCCAAGATTTTGTGCAGCATGTGGATGTAGGCAGAACTTCGAGGAATATCGTCTGTAGTTTGTGCCGGTTTAGCTTGATTTAGGCAAGTGCAGTAGGAAAACATAAAGAGATTAAAAACCATGGTAGAGTACCCTTCGGTCTTATGTGAGATTTAGGAAAGTGCAGTAGGAAAAAATAAAGAGATTAATATGCAAAATAGCCTGTAGTTTAAAGAATCAAATTAAAAACATAACTTCCAACCATATCTTCGACAAAGAAATTTAGTTTGAGCATCACAGGGAATTTATTGCTATACCTATAGGCTTTCGATCCGTGCACAGCTAGTGCAGAGCAGTCACTGCTTTGATTTCTTCCCCGGCCCAACTCCCTCTGCACCACCGAAGTTTCTTAATTTCAAGGTGTGTATATATAGACAAGTCGAACCATATGAATTTAAAGTGCATAGATAAAGATATAAGAGAAGATGCAGCACCTGTTGTTCTTGGGCGTCTGAATCTGATCATCCTTTTCTTCAGCATCAAGTGAAGAAGCATCAGCTTGAGCATCAGGGGTTGCTTGAGTCGCAAAACAAAATGGATCAGGAAGCAAAGATGTGTATATATAGACAATTAACATGAAGGGTACTAATAGCTGTATGTCTGCACCAACAGGTTCATATAAGCAGGCAGAGAACATCATACTCGCACGTCGGTGCTTGTGAAAATTAGAAGACATATTTGTACTACACCTAATTGACAGCGTTAAGCTTCTATGATCTCTGCATTAACCAAGCCTCTCACACATGAGTTGCAGCTTAATTAAATAGATATGAGTACATCTATCAGTGTAGAAATGATACAAGTTATTAGCATTCATGAAGAAAAAAACAAATAGACAAGGTATTCACCTGGGGCTTGCGGTATAGATTCGAGTAAAGTGTGCCGATGCCGAATTGCCAATCTAAGGCCAGCTGTGGAGCTCGAGAACAACCTAGATTATGTATGAACGTCCGAGAACCAAATCATTATTCTCCGAACATTAAGCATCTAGGGAGGTGGGGAGGATAGGAGTACACCCGAGACAATCACTGGATTGTTGTACCAATCATGGCCGCTATCACTGCCGGCATAGGGATCACCTACCACTCAAAACCCAACCATTCCATGCCACACCTCATCATCTACAAAACAACCAATTAGAAAAATCATTGAGGTAGGCATTACAACAACCAGCAGGTTGTGCTGCCACCTCCACACAAAGTTACTAATTCATCTTAAAGAAGGAATCACATCATGAGATGGAAAGGATAGAACAAAATCACTAAGTCATGCACTCTGCACATGGAACGCCCAACGGCGGTGTTGCTTCTCTCAGGCAATGGTGAAGATGGAGGTCAGCTCCTTGACCCAGCTCTGACATTCAACAATTTGACAAACACAAAACAAATTATTAGCATCCAGCATGGATATAAGTCGGATGTACAACAACTATTTCCAGGATATGAGTGTACCGCAACAGCTCTTACAGACATTAGCACAAACATTTGCAGGCAAACTTATACCTGGCAGAACACAACCTAAGAGAAGTAAAAATTCACCCCAAAAACATAGGAAGAATGCATCATTTGAGTTAAAATTGCCATGGTTACTGGTCTATCAACCAACAACAATTTGGCGAGACAAATGCTAGCAAGGGATTCCCGGGAATTTTGCCATAAGCTCTTTTCTCTGTCCAAATAAGTGCATATTTGATGCTAAAGTACTAATTCATCTTAGAAGAAGGAATCCATCATGAGGAGGAAAGCAGAGAACAAAATCACTAACTAACATATGAAATCAAGATGAATCCATCTAACAATTGAGAAATTGAGAGAGGGGAGAAAGGGAGTTGAGCCTACCTCGGTGTTGTGTATCGTGGCATCAAGCAAGAGCCGCTGGTCGTGCCGTCATGGGAGGAGGCGCTCCATCGATGAGCCACCACTGGTGCCATGGCATCCAAAGATCTGTAGCCGCGGATGAGATGTAGATACACCACCAGACTCCCTCTTCCCCTTCCCGTGTGAGCTCCTTTCACTCCCTCGATTCACCTCTTCTCCTGATCTCTCTCACTTGTTGCCCTCCATCTCTGGCGGATCCAGGGCGCTCAAAGCTGGTAGGGAGAGGCGGCACTCACAGGAGGAACTGCACGTGGAGGAGGGATGGTGGAAGTCCAGCAGCCTCGTCGCTTAACAGGGGCCGATCCATGGCGTTGCATCAAATCAAGCTCTGCCGTCGCCCTTTGCCGGAGAAGCTCGCCGTTGCGCTCACACATCTCAGATCCTGTCCGAGATGAAGAGAGATATGAGATGCGGAAGGGAGCGCGAGAGGATGGAGGAGGAGGGCGGCTGCGGGCTCACGGTGACTGGGGGTCTGGTGGAAAGTGGATAGGATTGCAGGCGGTTGCGGTGGAGCCGTGGTGGGGTTTGGCGTGGTGGTGACGAATGGGTGCAGTGCATTAGGGGCACAGGGATTGGACGCTGAAAGACCTCACACGCATGGCGCTCTTGTTCTCACACGTCGTCCGGTTCCCGCGCTCACGTCAGCCACAGAGAGATCGGCGACGGCTCTCACACGACCACGCGCATGCAGCGCACTGGTTGACTTACACCACAGCTTGAAAAAACCCACAAACAACAAGTCGAATCACATGAGTAAAAGGGCCACAGGTCAGTCAAACGTGAAAGCAGAACAGAAGTAACATTTTTTACCATGCGATCAACTGATCCAACGTCTAGCAACAAAAGTCAAAGCCCATCTAACAACCACGAACGTGCCAATCTAAGGGAGCTTCATGGAGGAGGGTCGGCTAGCATCCTTATAGGTTAGAATCTGTGAGCCACGGGGACTCATCAATTTCTTTAACCCAGGTACCGAGACTATGTAACCTGGTGGGTGAGGTATGGTTAAGTGGTGAGGTTTGCAGCAGCACTAAGCATTTATTTGAGTGGCTAACTTATGATTAAAACTCAAGCAATATGATGAAAACCCCATCTTTTTATCCTCGATGGCAACAATACAAATACGTGCCTCGCTACCCCTACTTTGTCACTGGGTGAGGACACCGCAAGATTGAACCCAAAACTAAGCACTTCTCCCATTGCAAGAATTACCAATCTAGTTGACCAAACCAAACTAATAACTCGAAGAGACTTGCAAATATATGAAATCATGCATATAAGAATTCAAAAAAGATTCAAATAATATTCATAGATAATCTGAACATAAACCCACAATTCATCGGATCTCGACAAACACACCGCAAAAGAGTATTACATCGGATAGATCTCCATGAAGATCATGAAGAACATGGTATTGAAGAACAAAGAGAGAGAAGAAGCCATCTAGCTACTAGCTATGGACCCGAAGGTCTATGGTGAACTACTCACGCATCATCCGAGGGGAAATGGAGTTGATGTAGATGCCCTCCGTGATTGAATCCCCCTCCGACAGATTACCGGAAAAGGCTCCAAGATGGGATCTCACGGGAACACAGGCTTTTGGTGGCGGAAAAGTATTTTTGTGGCTCTCTTTGGTATTGGGGGAATATTTGGGAATTTATAGGCCGAAGAATAGGGTTAGGAGACCTGCTGGGGGGGCCACAAGCCAGGGGGGCACTCCCCTTAGGGCGCGCCCTGGTGGCTTGTGACTTCCCGGCAGGTCTCCTGCCTTCGTCTCCAAGTCTGGCACGTTTTTTCTGGTCCAAGAAAAATCATTCCGAAGATTTTATTCCATTTGGACTCCGTTTAATATTCCTTATCTGCAATACTCAAAATCAAGGAAAAAACAGAAACTAGCACTAGGCTCTAGATTAATAGGTTAGTCCCAAAAATAATATAAAATAGCATATTAATGCATATAAAACATCCAAAACAGATAATATAATAGCATGGAACAATAAAAAATTATAGATACGTTGGAGACGTATCAGGCAACAAGATGCATGTATCATTGCTATTAAGGATAAAAAGATGGGGTCTATTCCAACATGAATAGATCTTGTCTACATTATGTCATCGTTCTTATTGCATTACTCCGTTTTTCCATGAACTTAATACACTAGATGCATGCTGGATAGCGGTCGATGTGTGGAGTAATAGAGGTAGATGCAGGCAGGAGTCGGTCTATCTATCTTGGACGTGATGCCTATATAATGATCATCGCCTTGGATATCTTCATGACTATTCGATTTTCTATCAATTGCCCTACAGTAATTTGTTCACCCACCGTGCACTATACTCAAGAGAGAAGCCACTAGTGAACCCTACGGCCCCGGGTCTACTTTTCCATCATATTGCTTTCCGATCTATGTTTTTTGCACTCTTTGTTTTTAGATCTACAAAACCAAAAACCCAAAAATATATTGCTGCATATCTACTCTTTTTATTTGTGTTCTTGAGAGATCTATCTCTCCTATCTATCACTACCTAATCTATCTTATTACCGTAGAGAGATTGACAACCTCTCTTTCGCGTCGGGTTGCAAGTATTTGTTGTTTGTGTGCAGGTGCTGCTTATTGGGTGTTGGTGATCCTCCTACTGGTTTGATAACCTTGGTTTCATAACTGAGGGAAATACTTATCGTCGATGTGCTGCATCATCCCTTCCTCTTTGGGGAAATACCGACGCAGTCTGAAGCCATGTCATCACCCCTCTTGCCCACAATATTGAAAGGACCCACAAAGCATGGAGCAAGCTTTCCTTTGATGCCAAAGCGCTGAGTGCCCTTCATGGGAGACACTCGTAGATAGACAAAATCATCGATCTGAAAGGTCATGTCATGATGCTTGCTATCATAATAGCTCTTCTGGCGGGATTTAGCTGCTTTGAGATTTTCAAGAATGACACGGCACATTTCTTCTACTTCATTGATCATGTCATTACAAAGAATTTGATGCTCACCAGTATCCGACCAATTGAGCGAGGTACGGCACTTCCTGCCATAGAGAATCTCGAAAGGAGCCTTGCCGGAACTTGCTTGGATGCTATTGTTGTATGAGAACTCAGCAAACGGGAGGCATTCTTCCCACTTCATGCCAAAAGAAATCACACAAGCTCTGAGCATATCTTCAAGGATTTGATTGACTCTCTCAACTTGACCACTAGTCTGAGGATGGAAAGCTATACTGAAACGGGTCTTGGTACCCATTGCAGTCTGGAAGGAATCCCAGAACTTGGAAGTGAAGATGCTTCCACGATCTGAATATATGAGCTGAGGAATACCGTGCAAAGAAACTATCCTTGGTGTGTACAGCTTTGCCAGCTGAGCTACCGAGATAAATTCTTTGACCGGAAGGAAGTGGGCAACCTTGGTGAGCTTGTCGATGACCACAAAGATGGCATCTTTCCCTCTCTTGGACTTAGGAAACCCAGTGATGAAATCCATCTCAACATGATCGAATTTCCACTCTGGGATAGGCAAAGGCTGAAGGAGGCCTGCTGGATGTTGATGTTCTGCCTTCACTCTGCGACAAACATCACACTCGTTCACAAACTGAGCAATCTCACGTTTCATACGAGTCCACCAGAAGGTTTGCTTGAGATCCTGATACATTTTGGAACTTCCTGGATGAATGGAGAGGAGAGAATTATGTGCTTCATCCATGATAACTTTCCTTAGCTCTCCTTTTTGAACCACTAGACGGTCCTCGAAGAACAAGGTATCTTTGTCATCAACACGGAAGCACTTATACTTTGGAATGCTCTTGGCCACACCTTTCTTCACTTTCTTCACCATAGCATCAAGAAGCTGAGCTTGGTGAATCTGATCTTCCAAAGTCGGAGAGACTTGAAGGTTTGCAAGAAATCCTTGAGGAACAACGGAGATTGAGCTTGCGTAAAGCTTCACAAAGCTCGGGCTGGAGAGGCTTGAGGATGAGACTACTACAGTAAGCCTTTCTGCTCAGCACGTCTGCAATGACATTTGCTTTTACCAGAGTATATTCAATGCTCAGATTGTACTCCTCGATCATTTCCACCCAACGTTTCTGCCAAAGATTGAGATTCGGTTGAGTGAAAATGCACTTCAAGCTCTTGTGGTCGGTGAACACCTTAACTGGTCTTCCCAACAATAGATGTCTCCAGGTCATCAGAGCTTGCACAACTGCCGCCAATGCAAAATCATGATTGGGGTAGTTCTTCTCGCTAGGCTTCAGCTGATGCGAGGTATAAGCCACAGCCTTCTTATCTTGCATGATAACACCACCAAGACCTTGAAGGGAAGCATCATAGAACACTTGGAAAGGCTTGGATTCATCCGTAGGAGTGAGAACTGGAGCTGAAGTCAGCTTTTCCTTGAGTGTATTGAACGCCACATCACAGTCAGGAGTCCACACGTATTTGACACTCTTCTGAAGGAGGTTAGACAGAGGCTTAGCAATTTGAGAGAAGTTCTCCACGAATCTTCTGTAGTAACTTGCAAGCCCGAGGAAGCTTCGAAGCTACTTGACATTCTGAGGAGGCTCCCACTTCAAGATGGCCTCAACTTTCTCAGGATGCACCTTGATGCCCTCGGCAGAGATGACATGCCCAAGGTACACCACTTCATTGAGCCAAAACTCAAACTTGGAGAACTTAGCATAGAACCGATGCTCTCTTAAGTTGTCAAGCACAAGCCGGAGATGCTCTGCATGCTCTTCTTCGGTCTCCGAGAAAACAAGAATGTCATCCAAATACACCAAGACGAACTCATTCTTGAAGGGAGAGAAGATGATCTTCATCATTCTGGAGAAAGTCGGAGGCGCATTTGCTAGACCAAAGGACGTGACGGTGTACTCATAAGAGCCAAAACTCACCCTGAAAGCAGTCTTTGGAATATCTTCTTCACGAATACGGATTTGATGATAGCCCATACGGAGATCTAACTCTGAGAAAACCTTGGCCCCTTTCAATTGCTCAAACAACTCACTGGTGTTGGGAAGTGGATACTTGTTCCTGATTGTCTTCTTATTCAATGGATGGTAATCGATACATAGTCGGTCCGTGCCATCCTTGTTCTTGACAAAAAGAACACCATAACCCCACGGTGAAGAACCTGGTCTGATCAAACCCAGGCGCTCTTGTTCATCTAGCTGCTTCATCAATTCTTTCAGCTCTTGGGGGCAAGCTTATAAGGACGCTTGCATACTAGTTCAGTTCCAGGCTCAAGTTCAATCACAAACTCCACTGGCCGGTGAGGAGGCATTCCTGGCAATTCTTCTGGAAAGACATCTTCATTCTTAGAAACGATGGGGATTTGAGAAATGGCACAAATCTCACCCTTCTCATTAAGAGAAAAGAGACGAATCGTGTCATCGCGAGCAATGAAAATGATCACATCTTCAGAAGGATGAGTCAATTGGACATACAATCAACATATGCCTTGTTCATCGCAAGAAAATCCATGCCAAGATTAGATCGATATCTGAATTGCCGAGAACTATTGCAGAGGCCAGAAAAGAATAATTGCCCATCTTGATAGAGACATCCGGAACCATCACACGAAAAGTCATTTGCATACCCAGAGAAACAACCTTAAAAGGCCTAGGATTCACTTCTGTCACTATATCATGCTTAGCAACAAAAGGTCTTGATATGAATGAATGCGATGCACCAGTGTCAAACAAAACTTTTGCAGGAATAGAAGTAACCAAGAGATTACCCATTATCACTTGAGAAGAATCCTCTGATTCAGCTGCATTGACCATGTTCACTCTTGATGACTTGGGATTGTGCTTCACCATAGCACTGCCTAGGGGCCTGATAGGAGGAGGAGGCGGAAGACGTCGCTGGTTGGTGCACTTGTTGGAGTAGTCGCCCTTCTGACCACACTTGTGACACGTAACCTCTGAGAGCGGATGGAAGTTGCCTGGAGGAGGTGCATTTGCTGACATGGGAGCCTGAGGCCTCTGCTGAAAACCTGGGTTGGGTGGGTGGGGAGGACCACGACCACCATGCTGATTCTATTGCTGAGGAGGACGAAACGGAGGTGGAGGAGGAACCCAATACTTATGCTTCTTAGGAACAACATGAGAGCTGGACGAAGACGGGTTGGAGTCCGTGAACCGCTTATTGGAATTCTCAAGCTTGAGCTGAACTGCCTCGAACTTTAGAGACAAGTTATAGAACAGATCAAACACAAGGCGCTCGTGAAGGACGAGAGTAAGCTGAAGATCTTCTTTGAGGCCACCTCTAAACTGATAAATCTTGGACTTCTCATCAGGAACATCTTTCTTAGTATAGCGGGCCAGATTCTGAAACTCAGAGTTGTACTGATAGACGGACATACTCCCCTGCTTCAGGTTCCTAAACTTCTCACGCATAACCTCGGCAAAGCTCGTCGGGATATGATGAGCTCTGAAGTCACGCAGAAATCATCCCAAGTGACTGCACGACCACCTATGGAATCCTTGCATTGCTGCCACCAATCTGCTGCCTGACCCTTAAGCTGGAAAGTTGCAAACTTGACATAGTCCTCAGGGCTGACATTGCTGCACTCAAAATACTTGTTCATGTCACAGAGCCAATCGTCCGCATCAAGAGGTTGATCACAGCAAGTGAAGGACTTTGGTTGATTTGCGAGGAACTGGTTCAGAGTTGCAAAGTGCGGCTGATTATTGAAATTCCCTTGATGACTTTGTTGTCCCGCATTCTGAAAACCTTGCAACAATTTGAGCAACATCTGGGTGTTGCCATTGGTTGTGGCCATCACTACCTGCCATGCCTTCGGAGGTGGAGGTGGTGGTGGGGGTGGTGGAGGATCAGACTGCTCCCCCTCACGACCTGGGTTCCCACGAGTTGCTGGAGCCATCCTAAAGATGGACAAGAATATCAGCACACAATTGACAAAGATGATTGAAATAAGATGAATCAAATGGCTTGAAAGAAATTGCAACGGGATATCATCAATTTCATTCAACTAAAAATTAGAAGAACGCCTTCTGCAGGATCGTGATAACATCACTAGATCATGAGCCACTTGAAATAACACAACAAGTATTGAGGTAAGGTTGCTTGGAACAAATGTATAGCCACCATACATCTGTCGGAAGATGATCCTACATAACTACTGGAAGTCCCACCTAGGAACTCCTGAAATCTTGGTTATGCAATCAGGTCCACAGATACATGAAGTTTTCATCCATCACTCGGCTCCTAGCAGTAACACTACTCTCTAGTGTATCACATCCGTCAACACACAACCAGAGGTCTCGGAAACTCATCTACCTCAGACCCTCGTAATCACAATGATACTAAAGATGGTAGTACATGTGATCCCGCTCCCCAGTACTGGGTGCCGCCACACTCTTCGCACCACGAATAGTATTGAAGCAATTTCGAACATCCACGTCCTGAAGTACTAAGGAAACTGAATGATAACAGTGTGTCAAGAATCCCCTGGAGTTGTACTCCCCGAGTCCAATCCATATGATTGGGAGGCACCAAGAACAAAATTCTGGTCACATCGGTATCATAGAGGCTCCAAAATACCCGCGTGATCCTAATTTTTTTGATTGGGAAGAGGATCGAATTAAAATTCCTAAGTCGTAATTCCACACCAGAGTATAGAAGAGGAGTAAAAGAAACCTACTCTCTGATATAACTAGACACAAAATAGTTTTTCACTAGACTTGACTCGGCCAAGTTCGATCAAGAAAGGTGCTCTTATAGTCGATATGGCTCTAATTACCAACTTGTAACGCCCAAGATGCGGTCCTATCCCTATTAAGGCACGAGGGCCTCGAAGGGGATAGAAGCGCATCTAGTCATCTCGCAAGCACAAAAATAATTGCATACATGTAATGAAGAGATGAGTATATGAGTTGGCTTACACTCGCCACAAGATAACTGACAAATCCACACAATTATTCATACATTCATCCAGAAGACAGGGTCCGACTACGGACGAAATCAAACGATAAAAGAAATCAATGAAACCATCTTGCCAGTCCAGGAACACCACCACAAAGCTCCCCTATTCATCCGGATACGTAACGTACATACGCCTATGTTCTTCATCGTACTCCCACTGGAGCTGAGACACATCATCTGGCACGAACTCTTCAACACCTGTACCTGTATTGTTGCAGTAATCTGTGAGCCACAGGGACTCGGCAATCCCATAACCCGGGTACCGAAACTATGTAAGCCAATAGGTGAGGAATGGTTAAGTGGTGAGGCTGCAACAAGAACTAAGCATGTATTTGGTGGCTAACTTACGAGAACAAGAAGTAAATATGGTGGCCTACGCATAGCGGTCATGAACTAGAATGATCACTAAGTTATCCTGAACACCTACTTACGTCAAACATAACCCCACCGTGTTCTCTCTCGGTTCATGTTCACGAGTAGAGACAGTCACGGTTACGCACACAGTTGGTGTATTTTATTTGAGTTTACTTCAATAACCGGCTATTAAACAAATTTCCAAGATGCCACATAACCGCGGGCACGGCTTCTTGAAAAGATTTAACCCTGCAGGGGTGCTCCAACTCATCCATCACAAACTAACCACACACCGTGGGAATAACCTCGACCACGAATCCCATGATCTCCTAAGAAATTCCGTTGGAAAACCACAACCTCGAGATAGCCCAAAGTATCCTCAAAATTCCTCGCGTAAGATATTGGAGAAAGGTAAAACAAGTCCAGCAAGACCGCCCGACGTGTCGACGAACCCGATAGGAGCCGCGTATCTCGTTCTCAGGACACGACCGGATGAGCAGTACGTACGGTGGCCTGATAGAAATCCCCGAGTTGCCTCGGGTGGCCCCGCAAGTGGCTATGGTTTGGACCAACACTCATGAGGAGCACTGTCCCGGGGGTTGATTAATTATCCATGGGGTAGGTATGCCCTATGTATTTTTATTAAGTTGTTTAGCAAATGGAGTACTAACGTTGGGTCTTGCCAGACAAGTTTTAATCTAAAACAAATGGTCAAGGGGGTCCCCATAACAACCCCGAGCATGTTACGAGCGCAAAATATGGTACATAACACCGGTAACCAGTAACTAGGGCGGCAAAAGTGGAACAAAACACTGGGCAAAAGGCCAAGCCTTCCACCGTCACCAAATATATAAGTGCATTAAATTAAATAGCAATTATATTGTGATATCTCAGAAATCCATGTTGGCACATGGAAAGAGCTTGCACCTGCAACTAGCAATGCTATAAGATAAGGGCTGAGCAGCAGTAACGTAGCCAATCAATGTTTGCTAGGAAGTGGGGGGTTTGAGGCTTTCATGGCAATTTAGGAGGATGATAGTTTCAGTGGTAGGTAATGAAACATAACGGTAGAAGCGTGACATCTAGCATAGCAAAAATAGTGTCGGGATCCGGGTATGGTCATCTTGCATGTTGGGTCTTCAGAGGGACAAAGAGGTGGGTCCTCGTAGTTGTTCTCGTTAGGATCCTCGTACTCAGGCTCGACAGTCAGGTCTACCCAAAGAGAAACATCACCAACTAAACATACAAACAAAGTGCAATGCGCAATCAAAGATCATGCATGACCAATTTGAAGTATTTAACATGGCAACCCTATGCTAGTCATGTTTCTCATGCAATTATTAAGTTCTTTAGTATTCTGGACAGCACCTCAAGATTAGTTATTTGATCATGCATGAACATGGCAAAAATCAATGCTTCTCGTAAAAACGATGCAAATGCATATGTAGAATGTTGCAAATGGAGTAACGGAACTCATGGAACACTCACGGCAAGGTACGGACATTAACAGAGACAAAAACAAAGATGAAGAAGGTCATGGGCTATTCCTTGGTATTCCAAGGATGCCACTGGATTGGAAATGAAAATCTATCAAGAATAGAGGTAAAGATCATGCAAAACCATTGGCTATAACTCCCACAAGTCACAAAACATTCAAACACACAATCTGTCCACAAACAGCAACATGTCATCTTGTAACACACATTACCAAAGCTACAACAAGTTTCAAATCACAACCAAGGCATGTACATGAAGTATTCAGCATGCTCAACAATTCATCTATGATCTATCTACAGAAACATGATAGGAAGCAAGGATCAATATCAAATGAGCCCACAAGATGGCATGTTGTATTAGTTTTTAGGGACTTAGTGAAAATTACCGGTTTTACAAATCTGAGTTAACATGATGGCATTTTGACAACAACATTTATATATGTTAGAGGGACTTTCATGGCATGCAAATTAACAGGGTTATAGAGGGCAACATGCACTTCAATTAACTACATTATGGCAACATCGAAATATGCATATATCAATGGCTATCATCCTCACAACATGGCATATTGAGAATAACAGTTTTCCAGACATAGTGAAATCAACAAGTGTCAAACGGGGCACTTATTAACAGAATGGCAAGTTGACAGCAAGTTTACATAAGATCCAATAGTTCAACCTACAAGCATGTGACACAAACTAGCAGAGGACAACATGTTCATCAATCCATAACATTGTGCCAACCTCAAAGGAGCAAAGGATTCATGGGAAACATCAAGACAACATGGCAACAAAATAACAGATTTCACCACTTAGAAATAATTGAGCATGTGAAGCAACATTTTTGGTGACATGTTGATAGCAAGAATCCCACCCATATCATGATCTATCACGGTATGCAAGAAGCCCAAGGGCTAGCACACACATCAATTAACAATTTACATGCTGACAAGTTTATCATATAGTGCAAGAATTAAATCATGTGGAAAAGACAAAATGACATATTATCACAAAACAACATTTTCACAAACTTGGACAAATGATGAAACTAATACCACCATTGGATTCACTGGTTTTTTCTACCCCAAAATCACATATCATAAGCCTATGTTTCTATGGACAAAAATCTCACAAACTCAAATCGAAATCCTTCATATTCACTTATAACTTGTTATATGCCAAAATTGGCATGTCCCAAAATGTCAAGAAAGATTTGCCAAAGCCCCAGAATGGAATATTTCCTTAAAAGGAAATATCACAGAAATCATCATAGATTAAAAAAACAAAACAAAATATAAAAACAAACACACCAGGCCCCACCTGGCATTGTCAACAGGGGCCTGTGGGATTGACATGTGGGCCTAGGGCCCACAGTCAGTGGCTCGGCGATTAAATGAAAAAAGGGGGGCTCATGTGCCCCCGCGGGGATCGAACCCGGGCCTCCCCTAAAGGAGAGCGAGGGTGCAACCACTGCGCTAGGGATGGATGTCTGAACATATGGGGGCCTCTGTTCTTTTGAACAGGCAAGGCGCCCCCTTTTACCTTCCGGCGACAGAGCAAGCAACGCTACTCGGGCGAGCTTCTCAAGCGATCGCCGGAGCAGACAAGCGGCGGCGGGGGTGTGGGATCTCCTAGGGGTTTCATTCCCGGGGCTACGAGGAGCTAAGGACGCGGGGGTGAGCTGTAGCTCGAGCTTGGCATGGCCGGGCATGCAGATGCAGGCGCAGCGATGCGATGCAAGCGCAGCTAGGTGAGGCATGGCGGGGCGAGCTGCGGGTGCTGCGGGGCAAGGCGCTATGGTGACTGCGCGAGCACAAGCACGCTGGGCAGGGGAGCATGAGCGCTGCCTACCTACACTGAAGACAGGATCAGAAGCAACGGGGAGCGCGGGGAGAACTACGGCGGCAAAACGTGGGCGAGACCTACGGGCGGCTATCGATGGCAAGGAAGGCATGGATCAGGAGCGGGAAGTACCTCCTTACCCTACGTCATGTCGGATATGAAGGGGCCACTGAAGCGACGACAACGATTCGAAGAACTCCAGCGAGCTCCTGTCCGGGAAGAAGAGGAAGAAGAGGCTCGGGGCTGTGCCGATCCTGAGGGCCTGGCGCTCCCTTGGACGTCGGGGAAGAAGATGGCGCGCCGGGCAACACCTCCCGTGGCACCAGATTGATGGTGGCGAGGCGGGAAAGTCACCCCGAGCGCGAGCTTGCGCTCGGCCGAAGCATCGCGGGCGTGGCGACGGCGTGCGTTTGGAGAGGACCTACCCGTGGCAGCGAGGCAAGGAGGAAGGAGGAATGGAGAGAGGGTTCTCGGGGGTAGGGCTCGGACAGGTGAAGGTGTCCTGTACTAAGGGGTACTCACCATGTCGCCTCCCGACCTATGGGTCGGGCCGAGGACCCCCATGACGATTCACTAATGGGCCACTTCAGGCAACCCATGATGCATACAAGAGAGATTCCACAAGACTTGGCGCGCAAGACAAGGACTCCACTAAACCCTGGGCCTCTGGTATTATATAAACCAAGGCCAGACTAGTCAACCTAAATATCATATTCATTACTACAATCTCGTGATAGATACCTGTACTATGAACTATCCCCCATACAAATATAATCAAAAGTAGGACGTAGGATATTATCTCCTCGAGAGATCCCGAACCTGGGTAAAATCCTGTGTCCCAGTTACCATCGTTCCAAGACGCCTAGCTTAGGACCCCTACTACGAGATATGCGTGATTAAGAACCGACATTGGTGCTTTCATTGAGAGCCGGCTGGGTAGTTGCCGCGGTGCGATGGGAATTCAGATCGGCTCCATCGCGATCTACGCGTCGAAACCGAGCTACATCATCAACGTCGGCATCTTCGTCGCCGGCTTGACTGGTCACCTCGGCTGGGCCGAGGACTGCGTGCCACGTCGGATCATCTAGATCGGACGGGTGTCTTCATCAACATCAACTCCAATCTCAACCAAGATCATGGAAGAATCCTCCATGGTGCTCGGGGGCTCAACGTTAACATTGCCCTCGCGCGATCATGCAGTTTTTCTGGACAGCGAATTCGTGTTCGTCGTCCCCGCCTCCTCGAGTGTCACTTTGACGATTGCTTGAGTGGAATTGTGCAGAATTGAGTCTAGAACAACCCTGCAATATTTCGTCGCGTTCCGGTGGAGGAATCTCCGGAGATCTACAATATACCGGAGCACTATCAAATCTGGACGTGAATCTAGACCACTTTAGGGCGAGGAGTCCAGCGCCCAGCTCGATCATCCTTTCGAAGATCGAACCATTGATCCGCTGCAGAATTCCTACATCGACAACCCCTCAAAATTTCAGCTCGATCCGACCGTTCAAACTCCGGGAAACGTCCGATTTGTGCATCAATTTTTGGATCTATTTTCTGCACGAAAACGAATCCGACCCGGATTCATCTTTCTTCATGAACGGGATATTGGACATCCTTTTTAAGGAATTTTTTTTCTAGGGTATTGTGTGTTGTTTTCAAACATGTGCCCACAAATTTTAAGCCTTTTCCGAGGCGATCTTGAACGTTGCGCTGATGTCAAACCGGCCCGACCACGTTGTTCCATGGCTATCGACATGCGCCAACATTGATTGCGGGTCGCTCCATCGAGCCGATGACAACCACCTCGGATCATCACCTCGGCGAGCCGACCAAGAGTTCAGCATCGTGAAGGACATATAATCGTCAAGACAAGAGCGTCGCCCCACAGATTGCATAGGTCGGGCGTGCGAGTATCGCCGCGCTGTCACTTCTCAAGCCGGTGTTGACCGCGTCATAAATTCCGACCTGCGTCGGCATTGCCACGTCGTTGTTTCTTCCCATCACGCCGACCTGCTTCGAGATATTGGCTGGCGTGGGGGATCTAGTGTCACCTTACCGACCTGCTCCGTCACCTCGGCTAGACCGGGAGCATCGCCATCTCATCATCAACCTACTCCTGGGACTTCGGCGTCACCAGCCGACCAGCTTCATCACCTCGGCTGGACCGGGAGCTTCGCCTCGCCACATCGGCCATGCTGCGTCACCACTTCATCAAGCCGAGCTCTTCGCTCGGGCACCTCAGGACTGGTTTGGGGGCTGGGATGACAACCCGCCGCAAGCTCGGACCACGTCATCAACACCGAGCACATTAATCAGCTAAGTCGCTTTCATGCTCAACTTTTTTTTAATTTTTGTTCGGTTCGACCAAGCATTATATTTATGTTAAATAAAAAAGTTTTTTTGTAAAAAACACTTCCTTTTCATATGATAACCGGTGGCTTCGCCGTCACGCTGCCGAACTACTCTGTCTCCTCGGCTGGACCGGGGGCTTCGCCTCGTCGTAGCAACCGTGTTGCATCGCCACTTCTCAGCCGGAGCTCTTCGCTCGATTACCTCAGGCTTGGGGGCTGGGACCTCAGCTAGGCCGAGGACTATGTCTCTATCCCGCCAGAACCCCGGACTGCACCAAGCACATTAACAAGCTAAGTCGTTTTCGTGCTCACCTCTCTTTGAATATATTTTTTGTTCGGTTCAACCAAACATTATATTTTTTGTTAAACAACAAAAATTGTTTGTTAAAAACTTTGTTTGTTAAAAATTTCTTTACCCAATTTAACCAGGGGCTCTTTAATTTGGTATGAGCTGCTTTATAATAAATGTGTTTTCTTCTTGGTCATTGCAAAATCTTTTTCTACTACTCCTTTTTCTGACACTAGTGTAGTCAATAGCCGGATAGCCTGGTTTCTTTCTAAAGCCGCTCGAGTTTAGTTCGCTAAACAGGTCTCGGAGAAACACTCCGCCTTCGGGATATGGAGGTTGAAGCCAAAGGCTGGCCCGCTTGGAGCCCGGAGATCGGATGTATCATGTTAAAGCACGACCAAAGCACATATTAATTTTAAGACCAGTTTCGGATTGGCACAATTTTCTTTTATCTAAACATAAAGTTTTTTGCATACATTTTTGTTTTTTCAAGCATAACTCTCGCAGTACACTTTTAAAGCATCGGCAATATCAAGAGGGGGCTGCGACTAGAGCCGAACCCACCAAAAGCCAAGGCACTCTGAGGAGTCCTCGGCAAAACGTTCTTGGATATTGCTTTATATGCACCAGTTTCGAATTGTGTCTTTGGTCAATAGTTGGGTTGCCCGGCTCGTGTGCTTGCCTCCTACATTCCACTTTGTTCGGCTAGGAGTGCAAAGGGAGAACCACTGTGATTGTACTTTCGGTTTAACTGGTCAAGTACCTCAGTGGAGAAAGCCGAAAACTAACTGTCCCAATAAGTGTAAACTGGTCGGCGATCCGATGACCAACGGGCCTTTCATAAAATGGGCCGGAGTGTTAATGGCTTGACCTCGGCTAACGCCGAACACTAGCCGGGGGCTAGTAACTGGTCACCCAAACTTTAAGCTCCTATGACTAAGTGAAAGTTATGAATCCTAGATATCTGATTGCCTTGTTTCCGCTAACACAACCGCCTCCGGGCAGCGAGACGTCGGCTAAGGGTTGTCTTGTTACTACGGAAACACCCTATGTAGCATCTACAAAGGGGTGGAGGCCGACGATGGGCCACTCTCAAATGATAAACGGTCACAAAGGAGTCAAAATAGCATATAGCATAAAAGCATTTGTATTCAATATACAAGTGCTGCCTTCCGTAATCATCGTTATAAAGCCATAAATATGCATCAATTTGACTTAAGATTTTGGCCAAGCTGGGTTGCCTGGCTCCTGTGCTTACCCCCTACATTCCCAATTGTTCGGCTATGGGGTAAAGGGAGCACCTCTGTGATTGTTACTTCCGGGTAATCCGGGTTAGTACCTCAGACTGGCCGAAGCCAAAAGTTAGCCATCTTAAGAATATAATTGGTCAGCAACGACGGAAGTGAAAATTTTGGTTCATTAAAAACCATAGAGTTCGGGAACATTCCCCAAACTAAATCCTCAATATTTTCCTCCCACATTGATCGGAGTTGAGGTTTCACGATCATGGTCAACATGATATCCTGGGAAAAGGAACATATAAATGAACTATTTTTCCCAGAAGATGTTTCTTACGTTAAATAGTAATATAACATATCTCTCCGCTTACCTTTGTTTATAAAATCGTATGGCCGGATTGCCTTGTTTGCCGTAAATCTTTGGCCTTATAAAGGCTTTATAAAGTAGGACAAACACTCGTCAGCTACTGGCCGAGGAGGTTAAAGCCGATGATCGGTCAACAAAGTCTTGTACAATGCGGATCCGAGTATTAATGATGTACAGTACTTGGATACATAGAATCATTACACATAAATTGTGTCAAACATAACAAAGTTTGTGTCAAACAAATATCGATCCTTAATTCAACTACTCGTGCCTAAATTAAGGCTCGAGGGCTACTGCATTGCCTATTCAATGCAGCAAATCCAAAGTGCAATATGGTTCCCGAGGAGATTCGATCCCCAGGTTGGTCGGCCGCACCCAACCCGATTCTCGGAAACTACTGCGTATCGCGTTTCCATCCCTAACGTATGCCACCGAGCAAGAACTTGATCCTCAAGCCGATTTTGCAAATGGACCCAAGTATCAGGGGCTACTGGGATTAGTGGTTTTCTTTTATCCTTCAGGTGCATCTCGGGTTTTAGCCCAACACACACCTTAAGGGGTACAGGTTATACAGCTCGTCAGAGAATAAATTTCACCAATCGGAATTAAATATCCTCAAAAAGTCAGCCTACGATCGGGGTGGTGCACCACCTCGGAAGCAATCCGGCATAAAGCTCGGGTGCAATTGGCTGGCTCCATAGAGGGCATTTCCGGCATTAAGCTCGGTTGAATTCCTTCAATTTTTTAAAGACCAAGGTAATTTATGAGACCTCGGACATTGATCATCGTTGGAGCTCGGATGCAGTCCGGCGTTGGAGCTCGGAAGTAGTCCGGCATAAAGCTCAAGATCGGAGACACCTCGGAAGTAGTGCGGCATAAAGCTCGGATGTGAATGGCTGGCTCCATAAAAGTCTATTCCGGCATTTAAGCTCGGATTGACTCCTTCAAATTTTCAGAGACCGAGGTAATCTATGACACCTCGGATGCCGACCAGCTTTGGAGCTCGGCTGCAAAAATACACCTCGGATGCAGTTCGGTGTTGGAGCTCGGACGCAAGAGGACACCGCCGTACGGGAAGCACTTCAAACCCGAGGTATGGCGTAAAAAATAACAAGGCATTAATAAAGGTCGAGAACTTAAAGGGGCTCCTCGGATGCCTGACGTGTGAACTCTTCGGATACACTTCGGCGATCCTCAAGATGAAAGATGGGAAGATTTGTTGAACCAGTTTTCAAGACCGACGACCAAAGACAGAGAACTGTTCAGAAGAACCGAGCAGCGTCCCCAACTTGAAGACTGGTTCAGGGGGCTACTGACGGTGTCCTGGACTAGGGGGTACTCACCACTTTGCCTCCCGACCTATGGGTCGGGCCGAGGACCCCATGACGATTCACTAATGGGCCACTTCGGGCAGCCCATGATGCATACAAGGGAGATTCCACAAGACTTGGCGCGTAAGACAAGGACTCCTCTAAACCCTAGGCCTCTGGTATTATATAAACCGAGGCCAGGCTAGTCAACCTAAATCTCATATTCATTACTACTATCTCGTATTAGATACATAGGCTATGAACTATCCCCCATACGAATATAATCAAAAGCAGGATGTAGGGTATTATCTCCTCGAGAGAGCCCGAACCTGGGTAAAATCATGTGTCCCTGTTACCATCGTTCCAAGACACCTAGCTTAGGACCCCTACTACGAGATATGCCGAATTAAGAACCGACAACAGGTCTTATAGTGGGCTAGGGAGACCGTCAACTGTCAAATCAACAAGGACGGCAACGTGGCTCCCTGGATGCGCGTCGTACAGAGGAGGGAGACGAACGCGTGCGGGAGGCCGGCTGGGCTGCGCTAGACTGTGGCTGCGCGCTAGGTGGGCCATGCAAAGAAGGTAGAGGCCCACCTAGTGGACCTCTCTCTCTCTCTCAAAAAGAAAGGGTTTTGCCTTTTGAAATAAATAGCAAAAAAAATGCCAGGGAAGATTGGAAAAGTTTTTGAGAAAACCAAAAATACATTTGTACTCACAAAAATAAGCTCTAATTAATAAAAATGGTTTGGGAATTTTTAGAGGAAATGAATAATTCACATATATTTAATATTGGGATCTGTTTTTGCAAAGATTCAAAAGGCAATATACTCAAACATGATTGAGAGCTATTCAACAAATCTTATCGGATTATTTAGAAGTAGAGCAACATTTTATATGAGAAGAACAAGCAAGTGAAACACCACATGTTGCAATTTTGAAATAAGAGAGGTGGGCAAAGTTTTTGAGAAATTGGGAGAGGGCTTTCACACCATGGTTTTAAACACCAACACAACAACCACACACACTCACACAACATAACACTTCACAAACATGACAAGCAAAGCATCATGCAACTTATGAAATGGTGATTATGATGCCATGATGCAAAATGTCATGAAGCAATTATTATTACTCAAACCACATGATGGCATACATTGAAGGTTCACACATGGAAATATTACAAAGGTGGAAAGGGAATGCACTTGGGCTGTTACAATTACCGAGCTCGCCGCCGCTGCGGGAGGGGCCGAGGTACCTCCTAGTCCGCCTCACCCCCCGCTGTGCCATGTCGGGGACGTGAGTTGAGGGGTGCACCCTCCGCCCCCTTGCCCTGTGGCCTAGCCAGGCCTCGGCACGATTCGCACCCACCAGGCGGTTGCACCCACCTGCAGCATGTATCCTTGACAGGGTCCAGGACCCCGCCGACGGCCATCGCCTCAAGCCTACTCTTTGCGAGGCAAACACCGCCCTCAGGGAGCGCGGGCCTATGTTGCCATCGAGCGGGGCGCGGTTTGACATCACCTTCGACATGGGGAACCACCCTAGATCCACTGCTACCGCGGGCACCCTCCCCATGCTGTGAGCCCCAGCCACCAGCAATGTCGCGGTCAACAAAACCCTCATTGATGGAGGTGCTCGACTCAACATCATCTCCGTTGCGACTCTCGAGACTGTGTGAGAGGTTGCCCCATGCATCATCAACAGGCTTGCCAGACTGAGGTGTGCCAGCCCGTCTTCAGGGGACCACCTGCTGCTGGCGCTAGAACCTCAGGAGGACTACCGGGCCGACGAGTTCAAGGCTTACCTGCTCCGTGGCGACCTCCTAGTAGAAGATGCAGAGACCGCAAGTGTCATCCGACAAGCCACTGCCTACTGCCTGCGGGGCGGCGAGTTGTACCGTCGGCGGCCTAACGACGGCCCGCTACGGTGCGCCTCGGAGGAACAGGGACACGAGCTGCTCGCTGACACCCGTGGGGGAAATTGCGAACACGACTCCTCATCATGCACCCTCGATGTCTAGCGAAGCCTACCAGTTCCACGCCAAGTAGATCCACCAGCCCATGCAAGGGCTCCAGATAATCCCGCTCTCTTGGCCCTTTGCGGTATGAGGGCTCGACATCCTGGGCCCTTCCCCTCGTGCGGCCGGCTGATACCGGTACCTCTACGCTGCCCTCGACAAATTCACCAAGTGGGCGGAGGTCGAGCCCGTCCGTGCCATCCCAGCTGGGTTGGCCGTTAAGTTCATCAAGGGCCTCGTATGCCTGTTCGGCTTCCCCAACCGAACCATCACCAACAATGGCTCCCAATTTACAAGTGGCCTCTTCAAGTCATATTGCGCTATCCTTGGTATGCAGATATGCTGTGCTTCGGTGCCCGCCCTTGAAGCAATGGCCGGGGCGAGCGGACCAACGCTAAGGTCCTCAAGGGCCTCAAGGCAAGGAGCTTCGGGAAGAAGCCCGAGGCCTACGGGAGGGGGAGGTCAGACGAGCTGCACTCCATGTCATGGTCCATCCGCACCACCATGGCTAAGCCTATCCGCGGAACCCCCTCCCTCCTCGTCAACGGGTCTGACACGGTCCTTCCCTCAGAGCTTAAGTACGGTTCCCCACGGCTCTTGGCATTCGACGAGGCGCATTAGGATGACCCGCGGTAGGCTGACACTTTGCTCCTCGAGGAGGCCCGCCGCCAGGCCGCCCTTCGCGCCGCGAGGCACCAGCAGGCCTTACGGCACCGCCATGGCCACGACATCCATCTTCATACCCTTGGGGTCAGGGACCTCGTCCTGCGACGCATCCTCTCTAGAGGGGGCCTTCATGAGCCCTCGCCCATGTGGGAAGAACCCTTCAGTGTCACCCATGTCTCCAGGCCGGGCGCGGCCCTCTCGGAGACGGAGGATGGAGCCCTCGTGCAAAACGCATGGAACATCCAGCACCTCTACAAAATCTACCCAAGACACTCTCATGTAAGAATGAGTCGGATGTATACACCCAGGAGCCTCCTAATGCACCACCGCTTGGCCTCGGGAGGACTCCCGCCCACGCCCAAGTGGAAGCCCATGCTCAGCGTTGGCGGAAGTAGTGTCGAACCGCGAATATGCCCACACCCAAGTGGAATCCCCACGCGCCGTGCTGGCGGAATTACTATAGAACCGCGACTATGCCCATGCCAAAGTGGAAGCCCCATGCTCTGTGCTGGCGGAATTACTGTCAAACCATGACTAGGCGTGAAAACTGCCGTCCTACCTGTTTCTAAACCAGTTCGTTGCTCCCCTTAAGCAAGGTTCCGGTTTTCCTGAGTATTGCGGCATTTTGTTGAAACCTTTTGGCAAAACCGCGTGTTTGTTCTCTCCCTCCTGTACTTTGCATGAGCGAGGGCTGGACACGGTGCCTACGCTTGGATTGTTCCCGGTGACATCAGAAGCCCAAGTGTTGGGCGCCGAGCCGCATGCCGGCCCTCGTGTGTACGACCTCACCAAGACTCTTGGTGTCTAGTCTCCTCGCGCGATGCACACCAGCAAGCCAACTAGGCGCACCATTCTGAAGGCGGAACCCCCGGGCAGAACCCGTGCGCACGGAGCCATTTTTTTGACCGGAGGGTGACCTACCGAATATTTCGCCTCAAGAGCCAATGCTCGTCCCCGGCACCCTCACCCCTCGGCTCGGTTCAGCCCCGACCTGGGTAGCCAGTGGCGACTGGAGCTTGCACGGAAACCAGGCTTTAACAACATGAAGAACGGAAGCAGGTATGGAAAATAGTAAGGGAGAGTTCATGAGATCATAAGTACTTCCTACGGTGACAAGAGGCCCAAGCGAGGACCACCGACTTCTTGCCCCGATGGAGTCATGGGCGGGCGGTAATAGGAAGGCAAAGTGTAACCTAAGGGGACGCATTGCTTCCATTGCCATTGGCACTGTCACCCTCGCAACCGTCAGGGGTGAACTGTGCGCTCAGCGCGTCTACATAATCTTCCACGGCTTCTTCCAGGGCATCATGGATCTCCTCGGGGACTGGGGCTATCACGGCCTCAAAATCAAAGCTAGGATCAATGCGGAGTAGATGGCTGAAGACGTACGTCAGCGCTTGGGTAAGAACGTCGCGACACTCGTCCTCAATAATCCTCCCCACCTCCTTGGCGCCTGCTTCAAGTCGCTCCACGACCTTGGCAAAAAAGTAGAGTTAACAGGCGTCGTCAGGCACAAGGGGATCAGGGATATCCCCTTTACAGATGGAACCCAAGGCGTGACAGGCCCGTTGCCCGAGGCTTCGGAACATCTAGGAGCGCATGTGCTGTTGCCCTCGAGCCCAGTCCGGGTTATCCGTTGCTCGTTCCACAAGGGACGCGACGCTCCCCACCTATCCCTGAAGGGACACCAGTTCGGCTTCGGCGTCGGCTTGAGCTTTCAGTGTGACCTCCCGCCACCTCTCGGCCTCGGCAAACATCTCCTGGAGACCATCTATCTCCTGCTGCAGCCCCTGGCACTGCGCCGTGAAGCGGTTCTCCTGTAGCACCAGTTTATCATGGTACTCCTTTGCGAGTGCATTGCAAGCCCGCTCGACCCTCGAGTTGGCGTCCTCTTGGATCCTCTTCTCTTTAGCCCCCAAGCTGGCATTGGCCTCCTTAAGGCGCCAATCATAAGAGGCCAGGGCGGCAGTCACGTCGCGGTCCAACGCCTATAATCGCCCCCGCTCCGAGCTCTGCTCCAGAGATGTCAGGGTGAGATCTTGCTCGAGAGCCTGGAGGCTCGCCTCTCGTGCCGCCAGCCCTTCGTTAGGGGTGGATAAGCCGCTCTTTCGATCTTGGAGCTGCTGTTCCAGGGCAGCGCTGAAGGCCAGAAGTTCTTGCTCCCGGGCTTGTGCCGCTTCACGATGCTGGTCCGCTTCCGCGGCTTCCTTGAGGGCAAGCTCGCATGCGGCCCTCACCTCAGCAATGGACACTTCGCTCTTCAAGCACGCTGCTTCATGTTGGCGATGACCCAGCTTGGTGGCAACCTCAAGCTGATGCCATCCCCATGCCAGGTGCAATTGTTCCTTGGCAATGCGCACCTCGGCGTCACTGAGCTCTGCATACAGCTGGCCCAGCGCACCCGTGGTGCTCCAGAAGAGGCCGTGCCGGACCGCGGTCCGGGACCTCACGAGCGCCAGCGCCTAGTCCGGGTCGGGCCCCACACCCTCGTTTGCTGAGGAAGCCCCAGTGTCACCCGACGGGGGTTGAGGACCGGCTGACGCCTGTCCAGCCCCTCATGTGCAGGGTGGCGCGTGCCGCGAGGCCGGAGCCCTCCTCGGGGCATCGGGGTTCACAGGCTTGGCCCCAGCGGCCGATATCTTCGCTCCTGTCCTCTTGCCGCCCGTCGTGGCAATGAGTGCTCCTGAGGGTCCGCTGGTGCGTCACCGTAAGCAGCACCCACCATAGGGGGAGGGGGGAGATTGCCCTCCCGAACCCCACGTCCTCGACAAGAGCCGGTGAGACCGCCTCGCGGCCCAGCACGTCAGCTGCGCCTCGGTGGGGACGCCCTCCACGCTCCTCCGGGTCACGGAGGGCGACGGAGAAGAGGGTGCCAGGCTCGAAAGCGTCCTAACCTTTTTGCCCGAAGCAGACCTGCACAGGAAAAAGGATCAAGTGCCCGGGCACGTTAAGACGGTCAAGGAGGAGGTGGGATGCTTACTCGCCCCTGGAGGTCCACGTCCATTTCTTGAACACCCCTAGCAGTACGCCGGTGCTACCCCGAGGCAGAGCTCCTCTCTCGCAACTAGCCCCGGGAGGAGGTCTGGCAATCTTGGTACTGGCCCTAGCCTCATTTGCAGCGGAAGAGTGGGGGCCGGACACAGCTCCTCCCTTGGGGGCCAGCGGTCCGGGGGTCTCGAGCCCAGGGCTCCCCGGGAGGCAGGACTATTGGGTTAAAGAGCCACCGCTTTCTACGGCCGCAGCCAGACTATCGAGGCCGCCCGAACCCTCCGTTTTAGGGGCCGCCAGGAAAGGGTTGTCCCGGGGCCCCGCGTGGCCCTCGGGGAGAAGCCCCCATTGGTCAAAGCGGGGCATTCCCACGGCAAGGATTACCTTGTTATTGTAGTTGTACAGGGGAAGCCCACGATCGGGAAGCTCGTCGGCCTCCTGTCTAGTCATGGTCTTGAGCACCCCGCTGAGCACGTCAGCCGGCAAGGCCTCAACACATATTCGCATAGTATCCGCTGATCCGGT